>CM035091.1:46619379-47819379 GCA_020205505.1 Panax japonicus | reverse complement strand
AAATCTGAAGTGTCTTGCTATTCAGAGGGAACCAGAGCAAGGAGTTAGGCCATCAGTATCTGAAAACGGTCGAAGCAAACAGAAGTATTGAAGCACTGCACAATAGAAGGAAGAGGTGTACTACGTTGGAGATCCAATCAACACTCTTTAAGATCATAGTGTTAACTCTACCAGTCAATGAGAAACACTCAACAAAACACTACGATCAGGTCCTCGAAGACGTGCATCAGAATTATAGAGTTCGAACATTTGAAGACTGAAGCATTGGCAACGGTTCAATCTGAAGGTTGATATTCGGACAAAGGCTTATTGAGAGCATCGATGCAAAAGGACAACCTCTGATCGAGAAATCAGAAGGAGATAATAAAGTCTTCAACCTGCCCAAGACAGCAAAGTGACAACTCTGACGAGTAAGTGAAATAAGAGACTGCAATGTCAGATAAAGTATGACATGTCACATCAGCAGTTTACCTCTGTCAACTCGAGATCTGTGAAGATATTTGAATAGCCTTCAATGGCTACTTTCCAATGGAAAGATTGGGAAGGAGTATAAATGAGAAAGAGCTTTAAAGATCAAGGGTTGCTGGAGTTGCCGAGTTTTAGAGAAAAAGGTGGACTGTTCTAAATCAAGAGAAAAAGTGAGTCTGAAGGCTCACTTTACGATCCACTAAGAACACTCAGATACATGCAAAGGAAGAATTGAAGTGAGAGTTCTATTATGTAGAAGTGAGAGTTCTACTATAAGAAGAGTGGTCTGAACTACCGAGAGAAAGAAGAGCATTATGTCATCTTGATGTCCATCATGGGAAGACTCTAAGTACAATAGAGAAGAGCCTACAGTCATCTTAGCAAGTCCATCATGAGAAGGCATCAAGTAGCGAGAAGGAAGATCACAAATGTCATCTTGGTGTCAAGCATGAGAAAGCTTCTAAGTACCTAATAGAAGAGCTTACAGTCATCTTGGAAGCCTATCATGTGCAACCATCAAGTACAAATGAGAAGGATCTTCAAGGCAGTTCATAAAGGGGTCATCCGAAGTGGTTGAGTAACCGAAGAAGCTGAGCATCATGCAACACTCACCTGCACTTAAAGGATGATCAAGCCAAGCTGCTAAGGATAGAAAATGTTCAGAGCATAAAGACATGTTAGCAGCTCAGCACCAACTCCAACAACAACAAACAAACAACTCAACAAAGCCAGGGCCTGAGGGGTCTTTTTTCGAAGGGACTAAACAAAGCAGGGCCAGAAGGGTCCTTGTCCGGAGGAACTAAACGAAGTTCCAAGCCTGTTGGGCTTGAAGAGTTCCTAGGGAACTAGAGGAGTCCCAAGGCTACTGGCCTTGAAGATTTTTTAGTGAACTGAAGTCCCAAGGCTGTTGGCCTTAAAGGAATCTTAGTGATTTAGGGTGCTGCCCTTCCTTAGTGGAAATCATGCTAGTTGAAAGCAGAAGAGTGGATTAGGAGCTTGAGTCTCTGAACCACTTAAAACCCCTTGTGTCTTTTACATTATGTCATTTACATCATGTACTATAACTGCTATAACTGCTATGTATGTTTTAACTGCTTACAACTAAACTTACTCTACGAACAATGTATGTATGATTATGAATATATCAATGAAGAGGATCTTTTACTTAATCCGATGTGCTTGAAAAGATTCTTATGTTTGTCATATGCTAATTTAATAGCTATACAAAATAAACCTGAAAAGTATTTGAAATAAAAAGGATCTATTCAACCCCCCCTTCTAGATCTATTGTGCCCTCTAGGAACTAACAATTGGTATCAAAGCATGTTCTCATGCTATATTCAAAAGCTAATCGCTTTGCGTCTAATCCATGGCACTAACATTATTCTAAACTTAGTTTAGTAGTAAGTAACTTGTTATATGCAGATGAGTTCACATGTTGGAAATATTGTGTATAGGTTAAGTGTGTATATGAACTATAACAGTATTCTGTCAAGGAGTCATAATCTACCTAAAACGGTGCAGAGAGAAAGTTACCTGAGGATGGAAACTCAAATGACTATAAACCCTCTCTCCATCCAAGTTTTAGGTTGAAGATGACATTTTGAATGAAATCTGAAATGGGTCATAAGAGCATCACAGGCCTAATAAACTTTATGTGAAGTAATCCTTACTGGTGGGTTAGTATGTATGTATAAGCCTATGTTCTAAGTGTTTGACAACACACAGAGCATGATCAGTTCTGCATGAGGATCTTGTTGATTCATAGAAAATGATCACATCAATGAATTAACTAGATACTCCCAAATCGTAGAGTTGATTCTTATTCTGTGAACACTTAAACATTGTGAACATAACCCAGTAAATGATGAATCCATAATGAGTGCATTATTTAATGACAAATCCTATGAACACTCACCATGCATCTCAAAATGTATTATCTTAAGATAGTTGCATGCATGAATATGTCTGTTGGTGATAAATATGATGATTATCCAAATAAGAGGAACATGGGTTTAAAAAACTAACCGAGCAGAACCCATTTGAGTATGGGTACCAAAAATAGAAATATATTTAAACCTGCAGGTACTTGGTCAGTCTGACCACACTAAAGAATGATGAAGCAGAAGACTTTAGTCAAGAAGACTCAACCAGCAGAAGGCTAAGGACAATTCAGATATGATTCTGATAGAGTTCCTATCTATCCAAGCCTGTCCTTGAAGACCCTCTGAGCTAACCAGAATGGAGCTCACATGGCTGTTAATCTGTATATGGAAGCAAGCCATTCAGCCAAAGAAGGAAAGGGTCTTATATGCTCAAAAGCCAGTCAAGAATGCTATATGGGAAGAATCCTCAAGGAAGCTCACAACAGAAGATTTTCGAGCATCATTCAAGAGGAACTTATTACGAGAGCAGAACTTCACAAACACAACTGTCAAAGAAGACTACGTTCGTAGTACTGTCAAATAATCGTAGAGTGATCAGTCCTGAAAATACTCATCTCTACGATACAAGGAGATCTAAGTGATGATGGATATTCCAGTCAGAAGGAGATATGCAAGGCTGCATTCAAATGAACCTGAAGAAGAGGGAATCACATCTATCTGGGAAGACAACATCAACAATGGGGGAGCAGTGATCTGTTAAGGAACAACAGCACTGAGATATACTATGAAAAGTTGTACCAGCTACAGAGTCCCAAAACTTTGCGGCTGATGAACCAAATGAAGATCCATAGTTAGTAGGAACGTCTCAAAACGTACTACTGATAACCTTTTAGCCACTCAACCCATAATCGTGAAGTGCCTACGATCAAACATATGATCGTAGTGTAAGAGCAGGAGGACACCACGATTTCAGAAAAGCAATTGTCTAAAGCTGGTAAAAGATCTCCCCACCAAAAAAGGTCGAATGAGATGTTAGTAGAAATCACTTCTATAGCATTGCATCTGGAGAGCGCCTCAGGGACAAACCTGACCCTTAGCTCACTCTAAGAGGTTGGCCCTTCCTGAGCTACCTTAACCCAGAAGGAATGTTTGATCTAGTTCATCTCAAGGAACAAGTAAGTCAACGATCGTAGAGTCGAGTTTGAAGAAAACTAAACGATCGCAGTGCAACCTCAACGATCGTATTGCTACCTCAACGATCGTAGTACAACCTCAGCGATCGTAGAATACAACTCGACGATCATAGTCCTACCAAAGGGTACTCCAGTTCACAAGGAGCTTGGAAAATGAGACATTTTCTAAACCATTCAAGTTGAGGAGATAAGTTTGAATACATCAGTGATTGAGCTATGCTGCATCAAAGTAAGGATAAAAGACAAAGCCATTAACTGCAGCATCTCTCAAAAGTTGATCGGGGAGTCAACAAAGGAAATCGTAGAGTCTATAGCTGCCTCATCATGCTAATCTATGAATCAAAAGGTCAACGGTCAAAGCCACATAAATTAAACGTCTACTCTTCTAAAAGGAAATATCTAACTGAAAAGTTATGGGGAGTTACAGCTCATTACTGGGCAACATGCAACCAATGGACGGTTGACACATCACTGATTATGCAGAGTTAAAAGGAACTGCCTTAAAGACAATTTCAAATCTGCAGACAGTTACCAAAAGCTATCGAACCTTTCTCCCTCCCATTTTCAAGCCCTAGAATCCTCTCAAGAGATAAATTCAGTTAACCCTCCAGAGCCTTACCAAATCACATTCAGCCATCTCTTATAAACATCTCCAAATCAAATACCCACAGTCTTTGAACTACTCAAATGGAAAACTGGCAAGTAATCACTGGCATTCAGCTCGGAACCAAATCGTTTGAGAAATCCGAAAAGAAGTTCAAGGACATTCTCGAGCTTGTAAAGAAAGCTGGATTCTCAGAATGCCTTGAGGCAAATACTCGAGTATACATCGACCTGGTGAACGATTTCTACTCAAACGCCTCCATCAACTCTGAAACTCTTACTACCAAGGTTAAAGGTCAGTCTCTAAAGTTAAAATCTTCTGACCTCAATCAATGCCTAGGTTTTCCTATCCAAGGGCTGAAGAACCTTGATAATGTCAATACTGAAAAAGCAAAGGAGGTTATGGGGTACCAAAGAAACCCTAATCTTAAAGATATGGAGAAGAAGGAGTTTCTTGAAGAGTATGAGTTCCTTGCTAAAATTGTTGGAAAGTGCATACTATGCAAGAACACTACACATGATACAGTGATTGACCAACAATTAAAAATAATGTCAGCAATAGTTCTGAAGAAACAAATCGACTTTGAAGTTATCTTGTTCGATCAAATCTCCAAGTGGGTAGAAAAGGCTGAGAAGAAGAAGTCCACTGAAAAACCCCTGACCAAGGTGTTTCATGGTAGGCTGCTGAGTATTGTACTGAAGAAGAAGTTAGGAGGGAAAATCAAGGATGATGAGGGAGAAACTTTGAATATGCACAAAGTGATGTCTCCACAATTATTTGTGAACTGGAAGAAGAACCCTAAGGAGAACAAAAGGCTGACAGCTGGGAGCAGAGTAGAGCCTCTGCAAAGAAGGGGAAAACAAAAGAAGTAGAAAGCTCTGAGTCTGATAACTCTGTACCGACAGAAATCACACAAGTTAAGAAGAAATCCAGAAGTGTGAAGAGAGATGATGATGTGAAGAAAGCTCAAACCTCATCAAGAAGAGTCTCCTCTTTGGACAAGGACAAAGAAGAAAAAGTCCTAACTGCTGAAACAACAAAGAGGAGAAGCAGCATGTTGCTTGAAGGGCCAGTCAACAAGAAAGTTAAGGTGGAAACTGAATCAGCCTCAGCTTCCCAAAATAGTACATCTGCTGAAGAAAGGGACGTAGAGTCAGAAGAAGAAAAAGAAACAGATGTCAAGGCTCAGTCTCCACAGACAACATCTAGCAATGAAAATGAAGCTGATGTGATGGAAGAAATTGCAGCATCTGCTGATAAAGAAGAATGCTCAAGCCCATGGTTAATCCTCAGAGCAGTCACTCTGTGAATGAAGAAGAGATTCAAGATGACCAAATTGCATCCCCAAATGCAACTGCCCTAACAAGCCTAGATAATGGGTCAGACAATGTTGTTCTAAGAGAAGAAAAGAATGCCTCCTCAAATCTAGAAAGCCCCCATGATGAATCAAAAGTTGATGAGATGACAGAAGAAGAGTTTGTCCCTGCCAGTGCTGAACCTCAAAGAAGTTCGTCTGCTGAACCAAAGAAGTCAGAGTCTGAAGAAGAAGAAAAGTCTGACTCTCCCAAACCTGAACCTCCAAGAAGAAAGAAAAGCTACAGACTGCAAGCCAAGTTTTCCTCCAAAAGGAGTAGTGGTCAATCAAATGCCATCATTAAATTGAGTGATGATGAGTCTGTATCCCAGGGAAAAAATGCTGAAGAAGAAACCGAAAATGAAGAAGATCCCTCTGCTGGAAATAATCAAGAAATTTTAGGCTCTGAGAAAGAAGAAATGGAGAATGATTCCAATTCTGGAGATTAGGAATCAGAAGAACCAGAAATCTACCCTGTCCTCTCACCTGCAAGATTTAAAAGGAGAATAGTGGTAGAGGTCCCAAATGAACCATCAGAAGATCCACCAGAAAGATAGGTAAACTATGGAGATGAGTAGCTCAAGGTAGTAAGGATGACTACTTTTGACTTAGCAAAGAACTGGAACAATATGGAGCTAGACTGTTCAACTATTCTCTACAATCCTGATGACTTGCTGATTAAATGGCTCTTCCAGTGGATGCCATGGTTAAAAGCCCATACTAAAAGAGATGGAAGCTACCTCAGTTGGTGTTACAAGCAGTTTCTAAGCATGAAACTGGTGGCTCAGACCTTTCCAAGAGTAAAGAAGTTTGCCACCAAACTGATCAAAGACCAGCCCCACTTCAAAGTCTATCGCCATGCTGAAAATCTTTATATCCCCTACGATTGTAGAGTGGACTCTGAAGGAAGAAGGAACTTGACAAAGGAAGTGATCGTAGAGTCTGGTCACTCTACTATTGATGATGCTCAAACCCAAAACTAGAAGCCTCCTTATGCTCCAGCACTACTATCAGACATTCCCTCATTCTCAACCAGTGATTGAAACTCAACTATTATTCAGATTCTCCAAAATTTCGAAAATCTGTCTAAGGATGAAAATCGTAGAGTCCAAACTGATGCTCTACCAGCTGCTGCCTAATAAAAGGATCAAACTACTTTGGAGCAGGAACTACAGAAGAGCTCTGATGAATTAAGTAGAAAAATATCTCTACTCACTGCAGAGTCAGAGAAGCTGACAGCAAAAGGGGATGACTCTCTTCAAAACAGACTTCAAGCTGCTATGGCTGAGATATCGCTCAAACTCCAAGAGAGAGATAACATCTATCAGAAGGCCATACAAGATCAGAAGGCAGAAGCTCTACAAATTCAGAAGGCCAATGCAGAGCAGATCGAATCCCTCTCTGACAAGATTGACGACTTAAAGCAGTCTTTCTTAGTGCAACTTGATCTGGGCCAGCAGGAACTCAAGTTTGAAGTTGATAACTCCTCCTACCTGGTGGAGCATCTTATGTCCAACATGGAGAAGCTCTCTCAAATGATTGATGACAAAAAGGGGGAGAAAAATAGGTATAGAAAGAAGAGGAGCAAGAGGCACCAAAGGAAGAGCAGAGGGTTAAGGGAGAAGAAGTCAAAGAAGAAGTAAGCAGCTGCAGATAAAGAGTCATCATCTGAGGGGGAGCATGATCAGAAAGATGCTGAAGGAGAACAAAGCAAAGACTGAAGGTCATCATCCTAGGGGAGCAAGAGCAAGAAGAACAAACAGATGAGCAGCTGATCAACAAGTATCCTGGAAACATACATGGAGCCAAGGAGGTACATCTCTAACCTGTTAGGTATGTTATGGATCCAGGATGTAGAATGTCTGAATATATAAATTTCCATATCAATATAAATGACATTCATGATTATCTGATTTAGAAATACAGCTGCTCACTGTATATAAGATTCATTCATAACATGCATATGCACCTAATGTTTTTATCATAATCAAATAGGGGGAGATTGTCAGGAATAAACATGTCAATGATATTCCTATTTAATATATGATTTGATTATGATATATATATGAATGAATATGCAAGTATGCTTGCATTAAGAAAAACTGTAAAGTCCTTTGATAGATAATAGAAATATATGTACGTACAAAGACTTAGAATGAATTGATCAAATATGTTAGGTTGATCCTACATAAGCAAAACAGCTTTGTAAAGTCCTTAAAAAGAAATGATATAAAAGGACTATAAATATAAAAAGATCAAGCTTGTTAGGTTGATCTTATGATGTAATAGATAGGCTTGTCTGATCGTCGAGCACTGCACCAGAAGTCGTAGTCTGCCAGGAGAGTCAAGATTAACTCGAGAGCTATCGAGGCAGAATAGGAGTATGCAAGATAGTAGATCTCAGATTTCATAGAATTCTAGGGGAAATGAAGAAGGATCGTAGTGTGTCGAGTAGAGTTCCTTGGGATCGTAGTGTGCTGAGGAAGTCATATTCAGAATCGTAGAGACAGTCTGCCTACAAGCTGACCGATCATCTGCCGGAGCCAAGGATCGTAGATCACACTCTGAGTTCGTAGAGTCTATTGATTACATGCAAAGATCGTAGTCAAACAAGATCAGATGAAGACAACAAGCAAGGCAGAAATCGTAGAGTGTCAAGATCTGATCTCATGATCGTAGTGTCTGCTCAAGCCAAAGCTAAATTGAAGAGTGCAGAAGTACGACCTCAACAGAAGTGCTCGCAATGCCAAGGATGAATCATAGAGCATATACGGTTCTCAATAAATGAGCACTCCCAGAATATCCAAAGGAACGAAGCCTCTGGTTCAAGCTGCAAGCTACATCCAAGGAAACAAGAGAGCACTCAACGAATGACATGCAGGCAAGCAGAAGATCTAAGCACCAACCCAATCAGCATCAAGATTGAGTTGTAAGGCCATTCATGATGAAGTGTTCCATGAGAAGATCCAAAGAAGACTTCAGAAGCTGACTAAGGAAAGTCAGCAAGTGCATTAGCTGTCAAGTGAATAGAAGACAACAATCTTGGAAGCAACCGAGATCGTAGTGTTTGCCAAACAAAGGAAGAACTGATGAAAAGTGAACCGAGATACTGGGTAGCCTCTGAAGAACAAGGCTGAAGTGATTAAGTGTAGAGTCAGTCCATTGATGATAAGTGAACGGGAGATCACAAAGAGAAAGCGAGTTGGACGCGCCACAAATCTCAAGTGTCTTGCTATTCAGAGGGAACCAGAGTAAGGAGTTAGGCCATCAGTATCTGAGAACAGTCGAAACAAACAGAAGTATTGAAGCACTGCACAATAGAAAGAAGAGGTGTACTACATTGGAGATCCAATCAACACTCTTCAAGATCGTAGTGTTAACTCTACCAGTCAATGAGCAACACTCAGCAAGACACTACGATCAGGTCCTTGAAGACGTGCATCAGAATCGTAGAGTTCGAACACCCAAAGACTGAAGAATTGGCAACGGTTCAATCTGAAGGTTGATATTCAGATAAAGGCTTATTGAGAGCATCGATGAAAAAGGACAACCTCTGATCGAGAAATCAGAAGGAGATAATAAAGTCTTCAACCTGCCCAAGACAGTAAAGTGACAAATCTGACGGGTAGGTGAAACAGGAGACTACAATGTCAGATAAAGTATGACATGTCACATCATTAGTTTACCTCTATCAAATTGAGATCTATGAAGATATTTGAATAGACTTCAATGGCTACTTTCAAATGGAAGGATTGGGAAGGAGTATAAATGAGAAAGAGCTTTAAAGATCAAGGGTTGCTGGAGTTGCCGAGTTTTGGAGAAAAAGGTGGACTGTTCTAAACCAAAAGAAAAAGTGAGTCCGAAGACTCACTCTACGATCCACCAAGAACACTCATATACATGCAAAGGAAGAAGTAGAAGTGAAAGTTCTACTATGTAGAAATGAGAGTTCTACTACAAGAAGAGTGTTCTAAACTGTCGAGAGAAAGAAGAGCATTATGTCTTCTTGATGTCCATCATGGGAAGACTCTAAGTACGATAGAGAAGAGCCTACAGTCATCTTAGCAAGTCCATCATGAGAAGGCATCAAGTAGCAAGAAGGAAGATCACAAATGCCATCTTGGTGTCAAGCATGAGAAAGCTTCTAAGTACCTAACAGAAGAGCTTACAGTCATCTTGGAAGCCTATCATGTGCAGCCATCAAGTACAAATGAGAAGGATCTTCAAGGCAGTTCATAAAGGGGTCATCCGAAGTGGTTGATTAACCGAAGAAGCTGAGCATCATGCAACACTCAGCTGCACTTAAAGGATAATCAAGCCAAGCTGCTAAGGATAGAAGATGTTCAGAGAATGAAGACATCTTAGCTGCTCAGCACCAACTCCAACAACAACAAACAAATAACTCAACAAAGACAGGGCCTGAGGGGTCCTTGTCCGAAGGGACTAAACAAAACAGGGCCAGAAGGGTCCTTGTCCAGAGGAATTAAACGAAGTTCCAAGCCTGTTGGGCTTGAAGAGTTCCTAGGGAACTAGAGGAGTCCTAAGGCTGCTGGCCTTGAAGATTTCTTAGTGAACTGAAGTCCCAAGGCTGCTGGCCTTGAAGAAATCTTAGTGATTCAGGGTGCTGCCCTTCCTTAGTGGAAATCATGCTAGTTGAAAGCAGAAGAGTGGATTAGGAGCTTGAGTCTCTGAACCACTTAAAACCCCTTGTGTCTTTTACATTATGTCATTTACATCATGTACTATAACTGCTATAACTGCTATGTATGTTTTAACTGCTTACAACTAAACTTACTCTACGAACAATGTATGTATGATTATGAATATATCAATGAAGGGGATCTTTTACTTATTTTGTTGTGCTTGAAAAGATTATTATGTTTGTCATATGCTAATTTAATAGCTATACAAAATAAACCTGAACAGTATTTGAAATGAAAAGGATCTATTCAACCCCCCTTCTAGATCTATTGTGCCCTCTGGGAACTAACAATTGGTATCAAAGCAGGTTCTCATGCTATATTCAAAAGCTAATCTCTTTGAGTCTTATCCATGGCACTAACATTGTTCTAAACTTAGTTTAGTAGTAAGTAACTTGTTATATGAAGATGAGCTCACATTTTGGAAATATTGTGTATAGGTTAAGTGTGTGTATATACACTTGAAGCTGCTCAGATTGGCCCATGGTCTCTGTTACATCAATAAGACCAATCCTTGTCTACAGTCAATCTTGTTGTCTGAAGACCAGACGAGAGAGCTCGAGACATCAATGACAAAGATTCAAGCACCCACCCGTCTGAAAGATGAAGAAGCCATATATGCTAAGAATTGCTTATCATGAGAAGAAAGAAGATCTTCTCAAACTTATGTCTGGCCAACCAACAGCTGGGTGCAAACTTTGTCAGGTAAAGGATGTCAAAGATCTTAATGCTGAGATTCTCTAGGCCTATATCTTCAAGACCACGACTGATTGATTAAAGGTCAACAAGAGCAATAAGTTGTCAGCAGCAAAAGTTAAGCTATGCACATCAATACCTAAACTCAGTATATCCAAGATAAATGATTGTTTAGTAACTGACAGTAAAAAGGTACGGTTCCTTACTATTATAAATGTGTACATCATAATTTCATCTTCTTATGAACCATAACAGTATTCTGTCAAGGAGTCATAATATACCTAAAACGGTGAAGAGAGAAAGTTACATGAGGATGGAAACTCAAATAACTATAAACCCTGTAAGACCCCAACTTTTATAAATAAAGATGAATTTTCTATAAATATTATTTTTGAATATTATGGAGTAAATTTGATATAATGTTATAGTTGTGGGTAATATTTATAAATTTTGCAAAGTAAGCAAGTTGTTATAAAATATTCGTTTGGTCGGGGAATATTCTTTTTGTCAGGGAATATTCGTACGACGGCACAATCATTGGTGGACCCCACAATGGAATTATTGTCGGATTGAGAAAATGACAAAAATACTTTATGAAAATAACGGCGGAGGTGTTACCGTTAAAACTGTTAAACTACCTGGTAGTAAAAGTACAGTAATACGCGTGGTTGCATAGTAGCACACGGTATTGATTATTGATGCTTACGTGAGAAGTCACTCAGCTATACTCAATTATTGCTACAGTAATTGATGCATCATATCTCTTATATTATTGATTCAATTATTTTCACAGTATCATCTGTATAATATGTAATATTATTAAATCAATAATTGAGACGACAAGTTATAAATAATTAATAATTGTTGAAAGATTAAATATGTGTTAATAAAATGATTTGTGGTAATATTTATTCAATCCTTGATGTATATAAAGAGTCTATTATGAGACGTTTGTGGTAAGTTTGGATATTTTATAGGGGGGCCATATGTCATCATCTAAGAGTCTCTTCGTCAATAGTAATTACCTTCGTCAATAGTAATTACCTTCGTCAATGGTAATTACCTTTGTCAATAGTAATTACATTCGTCAATTATAATTACTTTCGTCAATAGTAATTACCTTTGTCAATATTAATTACCTTCATCAATAGTAATTATCTTCGTCAATAGTAACTACCTTTACCAGACGTCAAACCACTTGCCGTTTCATATTAAAGGCGTCGAACCAATTGTCGTTTCACATTACAGGCGTCAAACCACTTTTCTTTTCACATCACCAGTCGTCAAGCCACTTGCCTTTTCACATTTCAAGTGCTAAGCTAGAAATCTTCTATAAATAGAGGCCTAGTGCTTCATTATTTTTCATGAATTCATTCAAGCTATAGAGAGAGAAAGTATAGAGAGAATAAGAGAGAAAGAAGAAGAGTATTCTGTTACTACACTACTGCAGTATTCAATCTACTATTAATGTAAGGGGTGTTATTATTTCTTATTCATGAAGAGAACTGTTGTTATTCCATTGCTTATTATTCTGTTGGAATAACCTGTATACGCGGTTTACCCTATACTTGGTGATATTCTTCTATTATTCTGTTGGAACATCCTATCTGTGTGTTTTACACCGGACCTAGTTTCGTCTTTATTATTTTGTTGGAACATCCTGTCGGTGCAAATTTTGCCTGACCTGGTTCCGTTATTATTATTCTGTTGGAATAACCTGTCTATGCGAAGTACCGCATGCATGGTGATTTTTTTTGTTATTACATTCTTTATTATACTCAGTTGGTTAAAGTTTTGACTTCTATACTCCATGAAATTAGTAGAATATCCTTGATATTTGCGCTTCATCCAGTATCTTTTCATGGAAATATTCTTCTGATCATTCTTAAATTTTACTCTACAAAGCAGTATCATGTTGACAATTTGGCCATTATTAGTTCCTGGATAAATTAATTCTTGAACTTGTTTTATTGAATTCTTATATCATTGTCATCATTCTCATGTTTATATTATGTTGAAAGTAATATGTGGCCTGTAGTGCATAAATAGACTTGGTATGATTATGACCAAGGATTATTCGGTGTAATCATGACCGTAATGTTACAAATGATGTGGTAAAAGTTATCATTGGCCCGTAGTGCATTGATGGACAGTTGTTGGCATGATCATGACCATTAATGAATACACGAATGTCCTTGGCTGTAGTGCATGGATAATTTGTGGTCGTGATACTAAAGAATATCCTTGGCCGTAGTGCAGAGGTGATTTGATGATGTGGATTATTTATTAAGCTGAGTCCCAGCGATAAAAGTCATGAAAAACCTTTTAAATCATAAAAGATAGTATATTTTATTCTCTACTTGACTCTTTTAATGGATTGCTTGTTCCGCTGCAGTTAAACTTGATGTTGTTATATTTTATCAGTTTAACACTGTTGAAGGCTAACGATAATTTATTCTACATTATCTTAGTCATAATATTTCTTTCTGGGCTAGTTGAGCTCACCCTTTCTTTCACTGTTCTCTTCAGGAAATGAGAACATAGCAGGGACTAGTCGGGGAACGGAGTGACGATCCAGAGGATAGCATTAACAGTCCTCACTATTCTGTGAAATAGTGATAATTGTAATGAGGACTCCTTTTGAGTTTGTATAATCTCTAGTAGACAATAATTGTATTCAAACTCACAGTTATGTTTTATCGTATTATACACGATAGTTGTATTAGTAAGTTGTATTTGAATTTTGTACCATGTATCTGACGACCCAAGATGGGTGATGTATACCTAATTTTGGGGGCGTCACAGTTGGTATCAAAGCTTAGGGATATGATCTCTGGCTAAGATGTGAGAATAGTACTAGGAGGGGAGAGACGAGGAATTTCTTCGCTAGTATGACCTACCTACGTTTATGTGGTATTTAATTGGTCGGTCAGAATTTAGGGATAATATGTTACATGTCAATTAACCTTTGTTTTGTGGTAGTATCTGAAAATGACATCCGAGAATGTTGAGAATAGCAATGGAGCACAGGCTACCGTTGATTCACCACATATCAATAATCAGGATAATGTGTATCAGGAAGGCGACAATCCTCATGAAAACAACAACACTGACCAAATGAAGAACGATCAAATGTTCAGGGGATTTATGCAAATCATGCAACAGCAGGCGAGAGCGGCTCCTGTCCAAAATGCAGGTGGAAACATTGGAAAATCTCGGGCGGTCACCGCTAAACAGTTCAATGAGCTGGGACCACCGGAGTTTAAGGGAGAGTCAAAACCACTTATGGTGGAAGCATGGATAAATCAGATCACCAAGATATTTGATATCTTGGGATGCTCCGAGGAGCAAAAGGTTCCCTTTCCCGCCTTTATTTTGTGCGGAGAGGCAGATTACTGGTGGAAATCGGTAAAACGTACTCAACCTGCCGTACTAAAGATGTCTTGGGAGAAGTTCCAAGAGCTATTCAACGACAAATACTTTCCTGAAAGTATTCGTCACATGAAGGAGGTGGAGTTTATCAAGTTGGAACAAAATAATATGATCGTGTCGCAATATGAGGCTAAATTTGCGGAGTTATCCCATTTTGCGTCCCACTTGGTGGATAATGAAGAGAGAATGACACGGATGTTTTTAAGAGGTTTGAAGCCGGAGATACGTCAACATCTTATTTCTCATAAACTGTGTTTATATTCAGATGTTGTAAATAGGGCTCAATTAGTGGAGTGCGATAACGAGTCAACGCAACTAAAAGAGAGCAGCCAGAAAAATGATAATACCAGCGAGAGCAGTCATCGAAGCGGTGACAACAAGCGTGGAGGGAATCAACATGCCAGAAATGGTAACCACTTCAGTGGTAATCAGGTCCAAAATAATAAGAATGGACATTTCAAGAAGAGGAGATTCAATAATGATGGAAAGACGTCAACACCAGCACTTGTCGTTAAGGAAGGAGAACGACCACCTATCATAAGTTTCAAATGTGGAGGGGAGGGGCACATCAGTCCAAACTGCGCGATGCCGTCCAAAGCATGTTATAATTATGGAAGCGAAGATCACTTAGCCCGATTTTGTCGTTCACTGAAGACAAATTCAGCTAGGATGGAGGCACCAAAGGCCGTACCAGAAAAGTCAAAACCGGTAGTGCAAGGGAGAGCGTTTGTTGTGACCTCCCAGAAAGCAAGGAACCCGAATGAGGTCATCACGGGTAAGCTTATCATAAACTCTAACGAAATCTATACTTTATTTGATGCCGGTTCTACCCATTCTTTTATTTCTCCTACTTGCGCTCATCGATTAAATTTGACTCCGGAGGAATTAGACTTTGACTTATTTGTGGAAACTCCGTTGGGAGAAACCTTCATTACATCCACTGTTTATAAGACTTGTTTGGTTCAAATCGGAACCCTCACATTACCTGTAGATCTTATTTCATTAAAAATACTTGCATTTGACGTGATTCTAGGGATTGATTGGTTAACTACTCATCATGCAAAAATTGATTGTTTCCGTAAGGTTGTTAGCTTTCATATTCCTAATCAACCTATTATGCGAATTCAAGAGACCAAACCATTAAAATCAATCATGGTCATCTCAAGCCATAAAGCTATTCGTTTATTGAAAAATGGATGTCAAGCTTTCTTAGCTCATGCCACAGATTTAAAGAAAAAATACGTCAGTTTTGAACGATATTTCTATTGTTAATAAATTTCCTGACGTATTCCCCGAAGAACTTCCTAGCCTACCCCCCGAGCGTGAAATTAAATTTTGTATCGACTTTGAACCCGGTACAAAACCCATTTTCAAATCCCCATATCGAATGGCTCCTATTGAACTTCAGGAGTTAAAGACCCAACTGCAGGAATTGTTAGACATTGGCTTTATTTATCCTAGTACTTCTCCTTGGGGTGCTCCTGTTCTATTCATAAAGAAGAAAGATGGGAGTATGCGACTTTGTATTGATTTTCGGGAGTTGAATCATGTCACCATCAAAAATAGGTATCCATTGCCACGTATTGATGACCTGTTTGACCAGTTGCAAGGAGCCAAATTATTTTCAAAGATCGATCTTCGTTCCGGATATCATCAATTGAAGATTAGAACCGATAACATTCCAAAGACAGCTTTCAGAACTCGGTACGGGCATTATGAATTCTTAGTCATGTCCTTTGGATTAACTAATGCTCCTGCAGCCTTCATGGATATGATGAACCGAGTATTCAAGGAATATTTGGATCACTTTGTGGTCGTCTTTATTGATGACATCCTTATTTTTTCCAAAAGCCGTGAAGATCATGAACAATACTTGAGGCTGACACTCCAAAAGCTTCGTGAATACAAGCTTTATGCCAAGTTGAAGAAATGCGAATTCTAGCTTGAGGAAGTAGCATTCCTTGGGCATGTAGTATCAAGTCATGGAATATTTGTTGACCCAGCAAAGATTGAAGCAATTCAAAGCTGGGAGCAACCTAAATTAGTGATCGAAGTACGTAGCTTTCTCGATTTAGCTGGTTATTATAGGAGATTCGTAGAAGGATTTTCTCGAATCGCTACTTCATTGACTCAGCTGACTCGAAAAGATACAAAGTTCGGTTGGAGCGAAGAATGTGAGAAGAGTTTTCAAGAACTTAAGAGGAGACTCATTTCGGCACCTGTTCTGACAATACCATCTGGCTCGGAGGGATTTGTCATCTACAGTGATGCTTCGGGCAAAGGGTTGGGATGTGTTCTCATGCAACATGGAAAAGTCATAGCCTATGCCTCAAGACAACTCAAAGAATATGAGAGGAATTATCCTACTCATGATCTAGAGTTGGCAGCTGTTGTCTTCGCACTAAAGATTTGGAGGCATTACATGTATGGGGAGAAGGTGGAGATCTTTACGGATCATAAAAGCCTCAAATATTTCTTTACTCAAAAGGAACTCAACATGTGACAACGACGTTGGCTTGAACTTTTGAAAGATTATGATCATACCATCCAATACCATCTTGAAAAAGTGAACGTGGTAGCTGACGCATTGAGTTGAAGATCGTATGCAAGTACGAGTGCGATATTGTCAACGCAAAGGCCCATTTTGTGTGACTTGCAAAGGATGGAGATAGAGTTAAAAACTCCAGGGACCCATGTGATGATGGCGAATATACGAGTAGAACCGACTTTAATCGATAAAGTTAAAGCTGCTCAAGTTACAGAACTGGAGCAGATGCGTATGAGGAAGAAAGTGCAAGAAGGTGCTATGCCGGAAGCAAGAATCGATGAAGAAGGAATACTTCGAGTCAACTCCAGACTTTGTGTTCCTAACGACTTTGATTTAAAGTATAAAATCATGATGGAGGCACACAACACACCGTTTGAAATCCATCCTGGGAGTACCAAAATGTATCATGATATTCGTCATACATTTTGGTGAAGCAATATGAAGAGAGAGATAGCGTTGTTTATCTCATGGTGTCTAACTTTTCAACGAGTTAAAGCGAAGCATCAAGTACCAAAAGGTCCATTGCAACCACTTAAAATTCTAAAATGGAAGTGAGAGCACATTACCATGGATTTCGTTACCGGTCTTCCTAAGGTTTCTCAAGGCATAGATGCTATTTGGGTCATTATTGATAGATTGACCAAGTCTGCTCATTTCTTACCGATACGAGAAACTTATACACTTGAACGTCTTGCTGGTATGTACATAAACGAGATTGTAAGACTGCATGGTATGTCGGTATCCATAGTTTCTGATCGAGACCCAAGATTCACTTCATGATTTTGGGTTAGTTTGCAAAAAGCTATGGGCACAGACTTACGATTTAGTTCGGTATATCATCCTCAGACGGACGGACAGTCGGAGAGGACTATTCAAACTCTTGAAGATCTATTAAGACTCTGTGTCCTTGATTTCAAGGGAAGTTGGGACAAGTTCTTACCATTGGTAGAGTTTTCCTACAACAACAGTTATCAAGCAAATATTGTCATGGCTCTATTCGAAGCGTTGTATGGAAGAAAGTGTCGTTCTCCAGTATATTGGGATGAGGTGGGTGAAGCAACGTTGTTGGGACCGGAGTTGGTACGTATGACTACGAAAAAGATTCAAACGATCCGACAACGTATAAAAACCTCACAAGATCGACAAAAGAGTTATGTTGATCTTCATCGAAAGGACGTGGAATTCGATATTGAAGATCATGTGTTGTTGCGTGTTGCTCCATGGAAATGAGTTACGAGATTTGGAAAGAGAGGAAAACTCAATCCTCGATTCATCGACACATTTTTAATCCTCGATCGAGTAGGAACTGTGGCATATAGACTCGCTTTACCGCCAAGTATGTCTCGTGTTCATAACGTTTTTCACATATCCATGTTATGTAAATATGTGAAAGACCCGAACCACATTATTGAGTTAGAACCGGACGAAATATCGGAAGATTTGACGTATGAAGAGGTTCATGTTCAAATCTTGGATAAGAAGGAACATATTCTACGCTCCAAGGTTATACCTCCAAGTCAAAGTTTTGTGGAGAAACCACGATGTTGAGGAAATGACTTGGGAGTTAGAATCTGAAATGAAATCAAGGTATCCTTACCTCTTCGACATACCAGGTACTTACCCTAATTTTGAGGGCGAAATTTCATAAGAAGGGGAGGTTGTAAGACCCCAACTTTTATAAATAAAGATGAAACAGGAGACTGCAATGTCAGATAAAGTATGACATGTCACATCAGCAGTTTACCTCTGTCAACTCGAGATATGTGAAGATATTTGAATAGTCTTCAATGGCTACTTTCAAACGGAAGGATTGGGAAGGAGTATAAATGATAAAGAGCTTCAAAGATCAAGGGTTGTTGGAGTTGCCTAGTTTTGGAGAAAAAGGTGAATTGTTCTAAACCAAGAGAAAAAGTGAGTCCGAAGACTCACTCTACGATCCACCATGAACACTCAGATATATGCAAAGGAAGAAGTAGAAGTAAGAGTTCTACTATGTAGAAGTGAGAGTTCTACTACAAGAAGAATGTTCTGAACTGCCGAGAGAAAGAAAAGCATTATGTCATCTTGATGTCCATCATGGGAAGACTCTAAGTACAATAAAGAAGAGCCTACAGTCATCTTAGCAAGTCCATCATGAGAAGGCATCAAGTAGCAAGAAGGAAGATCACAAATGCCATCTTGGTGTCAAGCATGAGAAAGCTTCTAAGTACCTAACAGAAGAGCTTACAGTTATCTTGGGAGCCTATCATTTGCAGCCATCAAGTACAAATGAGAAGGATCTTCAAGGCAGTTCATAAGGGGGTTATCTGAAGTGGTTGAGTAACCGAAGAAGCTGAGCATCATGCAACACTTAGTTGCACTTCAAGGATGATCTAGCCAAACTGCTAAGGATAGAAGATGTTCAGAGCATGAAGACATCTTAGCAGCTCAGCACCAACTCCAACAACAACAAACAAATAACTCAACAAAACCAGGGCCTGAGGGGTCCTTGTCCGAAGGGACTAAACAAAACAGGGCCAGAAGGGTCCTTGTCCGGAGGGACTAAACGAAGTTCCAAGCCTGTTGGGCTTGAAGAGTTCCTAAGGAACTAGAGGAGTCCCAAGGCTGCTGGCCTTGAAGAGTTCTTAGTGAACTGAAGTCCCAAGGCTGCTGGCCTTGAAGGAATCTTAGTGATTCAGGTTGCTGCCCTTCCTTAGTGGAAATCCTGCTAGTTGAAAGTAGAAGAGTGGATTAGGAGCTTGAGTCTCTGAACCACTTAAAACCCATTGTGTCTTTTACATTATGTCATTTACATTTTGTACTATAACTGCTATGTATGTTTTAACTGCTTATAACTAAACTTACTCTACGAACAATGTATGTATGATTATGAATATATCAATGAAGGGGATCTTTTAATTATTCCACTGTGCTTGAAAAGATTCTTATGTTTGTCATATGCTAATTTAATAGCTATACAAAATAAACCTGAAAAGTATTTGAAATAAAAAGGATCTATTCAACCCCCCCCTTCTAGATCTATTGTACCCTTTGGGAACTAACATAGTATTCATATGAAAAGGAGAAATTTGAGAAATTACAATAGTTAAGAGTGTTGTTAAATTGTTCTATGTTGATGAATATGTTAGCAATCATGTTTATGATAGTTTTATATTTATTTTATATGTTAATTTCACTGTTTTGTGGGTGAAATTCGTGTTTGCTAGGCTAAAGTCGGCTACTTATAATTTCTAATATTTGTATGGTAGCTTAAGACTTGTGCTAAAATAATAAGTCTAACTAGAAATGCGTGTTATATTGGAACGTGAATGTTATAATATCTAATAGATGGTGGTTCTAAACCTATATGTAGGTGAACGTGAGTTTAATATTATAGCATACACTCGAGGCAAGTTTCTAAACTTATCTTCTTACTTTGAGCAAGTTCTCTAATTCTACTTTTATAATTGAGCAAGTTTTCTAACTCTACACTTTTGTTGAGCTTGTTTGTTTATTGTTATGCAAGTTTACTTGTCCTATTTCAACTGTAATTTCGTAAGCTCATGTATCTAGTTTGTTCATGATGATGCACGTTTTCTAAACCTTATTTTGATGTTAAGCAAGTTATTCTTGTCTTTAACTTGTCAAATAGCATGCAAGTTTATATAATCTAATATACTATTGTTGAATAATTTTTATTGTTCAAATTGCTATTCGTTATGCATGCTTAGTACTCAATTCTAAATAACCTTGGCTTAATATTATTCAAGCAAGGTATGTGATAGTTATTCAATATTTATGCTATTAGATTATTCCTAAAGTATAACTTTAATATACAATGTTAATTCACTTATGATCTATTCCATAACATAATGTGATTACCTTTTATTCAACTAATCCTTAGTTGATGTTCGTTGAATTCTAAATTATCTTGAAATGTATCCAAACCAAACTTACTTTGGTGCGGACTTGTAATCTAATTACTGAGATGAACAACCCTATTTTTAGGGGTTTACGCTTAGCGTTGAAATGTTTGTGCACAATTAACTGTACGAAGGGTTGATCCCCCTAAGTACGTAGAGTCCTTATAGTCTTATGACTGTTAAAGTTTAAGTTAAAAGATTACTTATAACCGTGGACATGGTTCGTGGTCATTAGACCCTCAGTTGTACATTTCAGAATGTTAATAGAACATATCATTCAGTTCTATTGAGCCTATTATTTGACAGTTGTAAAGATTTTATTCATTATTATTTCAAGTGAGCTTTGTTTGCTCACTCTTGCTTATATAACTATTACAACTAAAGATGAAAAGATAGATGTACCGAGCACCAGTAAGGGAAAGGGAAAGATGAACAAGTATTGAAGACTTGTAATATGTTGACAGTTATTTATTAGACTTTAATTTGATTTATGTTATGCAGTATTTATTTAATTTCCGCATTTGAATGATTGTACTTAAAGGTTAGATAACCTGGGAGATTTTATTAATGTAATCCCTTAAGGGAAGGTTTATTATTCAATTTTTATTATGATTGGGTAGTTAGATGTGAATGTTTTGATTAAGTGAACATAATATCTTGAGGTAATGAAGTACCGGGATTTGGGGGTGTCACAATATCAGCCCGTAATTTTCCAACTTCTTTCTTCATTTCAGAAACTTTCTTCTCTAACGGCCTAAACCGTGCATCAATTGCCTCTTTAACGTCAGATATATCAAACCCAATGTTGTCAACCTTCACTTTTTTTTCAACTTTCTTGTCACCATCCTTCCCATTAAAAAAGTGAAGCCATCCCAAATCAAGTCGATCCTTCTCCTCGGCCGTGGGAATCAAACTTTTTATCCTCAGCTGAAAAACAATAAGTACACTTTAGTATAGCATCTAACAAATAATGTACAATTACAGTAAAAAAAATAGTAAATAAAGAATCATAAAACATAATCAGTAACCAAATACATATATACAGGTAACCAAATGTATAGTAATCAGTAACTAAAAAAATGTATAAAGGTAACCAAATATGTATACTCTGGTAACCAACAACATTGTTATTAGTAACCTGAATGTAATCTAATCAGTAACCAAATGTGAATATTCAAGTAACCAACAATATTGTTATTATTAACATGCATATAAAATAATCAGTAACCAAATGTGTATATAAAGGTAACTAACTAATTTGTTAATCGTAAACTTCACAAAATATAATCAATAACTAATTATATAACTAAAGGTAACCAATTACATTCTTAGTAGTAAACTTCATACCTGTCCGGAACAAAATACAAGATCATTCAACTTGTCATTTGTAGGGGGCTTCACTAGCTCCTTCCATCTAAATAAACGGATATTCGACGGATGCTCGTCATTGCATATACCCCGAATTTTGAATGTCAGAATGGTTTCAAACATAAACACTTAGAATACATAAGGAAGCCCATTCAACTTATATAATTTGGTATAATAATCCTTGTAGAAATTATATGTTGAACCACCATTCCTTCCTTTCTTCAAACACCCCTTTAAAGCATAGCACAAAGAGTACTTTGTCATCTCAAACGCGACTTTCCCCCAAGAAAAACTACTAACATCACCATAACATAAAAAATTAACCATTGCCCCATCCACATAATTTTTAGAAACTGTGGATATAATGAAATTAAACACCAACAAAATCATTAACATCTTAATAGCCTCATCATCGTCATCAAACGCTGCCTTCCGATATACCCTACCTATACTACTACACATCACATCTTCGTCCCCAAAAAACTTTCCAATAAGCATATTCTCCATACCTTTATATGCACTTATATCATCCTCACCTTGCCACCTCAACCCAGAAATCAGACAGAACTCAGGCAAACCAAACCTGATCCTTTTTTCCCCAAACAAAAACCACATTTCACCGTCATCCCTCTGGTGAACCTCCCTTACAAGAGCATGGTGAATAATCTGGGAATACATTTGGTGCTCACCAAACTCCAAAAAATTCCCAAAACATGTTGCCTTAAACTTTTTCAACTGACTTTAGTTCAATTTCTTGCAATAATGCTGGGGACTTCCATATCGCATCAATATATAACTTTTCTAGTGAATTTTCTGTTGCATTCCTCATAGTAAAGATCTCATAACTGCAAATAAATAAAATTAGATTTGCACAATTATTAGTAACCATTATAAACAATATTTATACCATAAACAGTTACATATTAACCAATAAATAATATCATACTAACTAAAACATAATATAACAATTACACAGTAGCCAAAATAGACAATAAAAAGTATCAACATTTCACATTGACTGCACAATAATAGTTACCATATCATAATATAACAGTAACCATAACATAATACAGCAGTAACCAAACAGTTATATATAATATTAACGAAAACATAAATTAAAGGTAACCAAAACAAAAATATGTAGACCAAAAAAACATACTGAAAAAATAACCGAACAGTTATATCATAGTAACCAAACAATGTTTTCATGATAATCGGCACATGATCAACATGTAGACCAAACCCAGTTCAGCCAACCAATGTATACTACGCAAATACATAGTAACCAAAACAACATAAAAAAGTAACCAAAATCCAAAATTGAGGGAACAAGAATAGTTTCCAAATCATAAGCAAACAGTAACAAAAAAAATACTAAACAAGTAACCAAACAGTTATATGATAGTAACAAAAATATATTTTCATGGTAACTAATACATAAACAAACATATAAATCAACCACATTTTAGTCAACCCATGTATACTAAGCAAATACATGGTAACTAGAACAACAAAAAACAGTAACCAAAGTCCTAACTCAAGGGAACAAAAATGGTATCAAAATCATAAGCTTACAATAACCAAAAACATATTAAACAAGTAACCAAACAATTATATGATAGTAACCAAAACATCTTTTAATGGTAACCAATACATAAACAACATGTACATTAAAACCAGTTTAGTAAAACCATGAATACTAGGCAAATACATGGTAACCATAACAACATAAAAAAGTAACCAAAAATACCAAATCGATGGAACACAAATGGTATCCAAATCAAAAGGTAACAGTAACAAAAAACATACTAACTAAGAAACCAAACATTTATATGATCGTAACAATAACAAAATTTAAATTAACACACCTTTTAAATTCTTTGTGTTGGAATTATCTTCTGGCTAAGCACTTGACCTTTGGTCTTAACAGGAACATCAAAATCAGAATCTAACTGCACTTCAGAATGCTTGATATCACTATGTATCACCAACCTATTCTCATTCTTACTCGATTTCTGACCTACACCCTTCCCCTTCATCTCCACATCAAATTTTTTCAAGTCCTTAACGGAATCACCCTCCGTGATTCTTTTCCTCTTTCCATCCTTCTTCCTTGTATAAGTCATTCTATACAAAACATAAAAACAACACAAACCCAAACAATCAATACTCCATTATGTTAGAAAACTACTTAAATATATAATACATTAAACTATTTAGAAATAACTTACCTGAAACAATAATAAACACCAGAATCGAATAATGGAGAAGAAGAAACCAACTGAACCACTTTGCAACAACGATAACGAGTAACAACGACGATGACGAACAACTAAACGAAGATAGCGAACAACTAAACGAAGATGATAGCGAGCAACTAGCAACACCATAAATGATCAATAGACAAAAATAACACACGAACAAAAAGAGAATAAAGGGTTTCAGCATGCAAACAAGGGTTTTGAACCAAAGAGTCCTATACAGATAATAGCGGTTATCATGCATTTAAAAAAAATCATTTTAAGTTGGACACTAATTTGCCATGTCAATCCATTAATATTACTCCCTTAAATTAAGGACTTATAATTGTATTAATATTATATATAAAAATGACAAAGTGTAACATTTTTGTAATTATTTTATGGATGTGTGATTTTTGTAATTATTTTCAAAAATGTACTAATATATGTAATTAATCCTTAATTTAATTGGGGTTATAATAGTTTTGTACTTTTTTATTCGCACAAGTTTAGTTATAGAGAATAAATTATATACGTATGATTGGTAAAACTAGAGTTTTACACCCTCCAATAACATTATGCCACGTAGAAAATTAATTTAGGAAAAAAAATCAAGAATTTGAAATCTAATATGATTAGTTAAACAATATTACTTGCTAAAATAATAAATGCAAAATCTGTTAATACAATTTAAATCACTTGATTTTCTCATAAATTCCCCACGTGACATAGTGTTATTAAAGTGTAAAACTAACTTTTTAGGCTATTATAATTTATTCCATTACTATTTTATTTTTTTATTTAAAATATATATATATATCTTTTTATTTAATCCTCTAAATTTTATAAATATTTTATTTTATACTAGGTTTCCCAAAAAAAAAACAGAAGATGAGTCATTTTGGTGCTGAAACAATTTTTGAAAACGGTCCAATGACGACGAGTCCCTTGGGTTAGAAGCTATTTTAGTCGGTCGAATTTGAATCCCTATATGTATTTTGTTTCTGTTTCTTGCTACATTTCATCACTTCGCTAACAGAAACAAAATTAGGAGTTTACAGAAGCAGATAAACAAGAAGATGGAAAGCGGACAAAGTTCTGGTTCGAAGCCCTCTGATGATATATGGGCCAAACTTGGTAATAATTACTATAGCAAAATTTAGTCTTTAAATACCACTTTTCTTGATTTCCATTAATGTGTTTGTGAACCCCTTTTGTTCTGCAATCCATATAATGGGAATCATTGTTGTCATTTCACCCCTAATTTATAGAAATTGAATTATCTTTTGACCCAATTTGAAGATGATACATGTATGACATTTTTATATTGCAAAATTTAGTCTTTTCAGTGAATAACAATTTTCTTGATTTCCATTATTATGTTGGTTGTGAATCCCTTTTGTTCTGCAAGCCCTAGAATAGGAAGCATTGTTCTAATTTCAACCCTAATTTATAGAAATTGAATTGAATGTATCTTTTGAGTTTTGACCCATTTTGAAGATGATATATGTATGGCATTTTTATATAGCAAAATTTAGTCTTTTCAGTGATTACCATTTTTCTTGATTTCCACTTATGTGTTTGTGAATCCCTTTTGTTCTGCAAACCCTAGAATGGAAATCATTGTTCTACTAAGCCCCTAATTTATAGAAATTGAACTTCATCCTTTGACTCATTTTGTAGATATATGTATGACATTCTAATATAGCAAAATTTAAGTCTTATACAGTGGATACCACTTCTCTTGATTTCCAATAACCTGCTTTGAAGATGGTATTGCATGGCATTTTAATATAGCAAAATTTAAGTCTTATTCAGTGAATACCACTTTTCTTGATTTCCATTAATATACATTTGTGAACCCCTTTTGTTCTGTAAGTCATAGAATTGGAAGCATTGTTGTAATTTCATCCCTAAATTGTGGAAATTGAATTCATCTTTTGACCTGCTTTGAAGATGATATATGTATGGCATATTAAAATGGAATAGTTGTATAATAAACCATTTTTTCTTTCATGGATAGCTATTTATGGTAAAATTCTATCGGTGCAAATTTGTTGGTACTTGTCTATTTGATAATTGGGAGGGTGAAACAATTTTTAGGAATTTTCATTTCCCAAAATTTAACGATAGGTAGGCAAAGGGATTCTCTTTAGTTATTGAGCTTCTTAATTCAACCTTTATTTCAGTCTTAGGCGCATTTGGTTTTTGGTTCACAGGGAATCTGTAAGGATGCTACCTTGATGGAGTGTGATGGAGTGATCATATGGGTTATTTTACTATTATCCATAGTTGGTTAGATCAGGGTAATATTGTCTTTTCCTTTTCATTGTAAGGTTACTATAGTCTTTAAGCTTGTCCACTCAGGTTAGACATAAATTGTGTGTTGCTGAGTGGAATGGTTTAGATATATATATATAGCCTTACATTGTAATGCTGAGCAATGAATAATGATAAATCACGATTTCTTCCCTATTTTCTGATTCTGTCTACATCTCCCCTAATATTGCTTTTCTCTCTCTCTTTGAATCTCCTCTTGAACACAATATTTTCTTCTGTTATTTAGCTGAGGTTGAGCTTAGTAAGGGATTTGATACTCAAATCCTTACAGAATCTTCTTGTCTGTCTTTTTTCACTTACTGGATTATCATCCAGTGCACCATCTTTTAGCCTCTTTAATTTAGAAAGCAAAGGTTCTCTTGAAAATTAAGGCTTTTGTGTCATCCTTGACCCTAGCCAGCTTAACACTAACAACATGCATTTGAGTCGTATGCCTTACAACTCTTTATCCTTAGATTTGTTATGTGTGTGCCAGATAATGAGTCTCATTTTCATCTATATTCATCTGTTCACTTTCCATTGGCTTGGCTGTTGTGGTGTTACTTGTTTGGCGTGTTGGGCGAATACTGAATTTGTCTTTGGTGGAAGAACCTCTTTTATGCAGATTGAGGGCTTTTGGAAGTACGAGTAATAGTAGGATTCTTTTGAAATGTGCTTGTTTTGTCATTTTTGTTTGGAGTTTAAATTGAGAAGAATGGTAGGATTTTTTGTGTGATTGGTCAATGAATATAGATTTGTTTTTTGAGAGTCTCTTTCTTTGCTTATCTGTGGGGCTTGGGCTCATTCTTTGGGATCTTTTCAAGAAATTTCTGTCAGATCTACATAGAGATTGGCAGTGGTAGCTGTGATTTCCCCCCCTTTATTATTATAATTTCTTTTGGCAGAACTGGTCCTCCACATTCCTGATTTCTTCTTTATTCATGAATAAATTATTCTTTTATTTAAACCACAAAATGAAGAAAAAGAATCCAGATTTAATGTGTTGATTGCATATTTGAACATCTCAAGATTGGAAAATTCTAAATACAATATATATCTTACATTTTGAGGACTGGAAATTGTGAATCTGTTTCATGTCTTATCTGGTTATCCCCCTCCCGTCACCTAATTGTAATTAGGATAACGTGCTAGTTGAGTAGTACACCATAATTTGAGTGTCTGCTATCATTACCTAATTTTTTTGTAATAATTAAAATTAAGAATATCTTTATGGTTTGCATTAATAACTTTACAGTCCTCATTATGCAAGTGGAGTGATTTCTATGGCTCAACAATTATCTTCTTGTTGCAGTTTCATCAGACTTGCGATTTTCAGATGTAGAATTGATGTCGGATGAGATGGTAGTCTGCTCAGAGGTTAAAGTGCCTTCACCTGAAAAGCAGGAATGGTGTAAAATAACAAGAAATTCAGATTTATGCTCAGCTACAATGCGAAACAAGAGGTATGTCACGATGCACTCTAAGCTGTTATTCACTAATCACTATTAACAATACCATTCTAGGCCAAGAAAGAGTAAAATCTTCCCTTCTCTTTTCTAGTGGGTTGCACAAATACCACAACACCAACTTACTGCAGAACACTTGCAACTTTCCTAACGCCTAATTGATGCAAGTGCTTGGAAATTGAACTCCTAGGGATATTCTTCTTTTGTTCGCCATCTAAAAGATGTGGTTATCTCTTTCAGTTTTGGGAGAACGCTTGGGTGCGAGATCAATTTTCTTTAGTTTCTAATTGTTTGTCACATTTTTTTTGCTACACGATGCTCTCATTTTTAGTTTTAAAAAAAATGATGTGAAATCTATTTCTTAGGATTTTCATTTTTTCAGCACATGATGCAATATGTTGGATTTTGTTCAATTATGTGCCTCTTTTTATAAACATATATGGACTTTCGATTCAGCTGAAATTTTCTTATGAGTTATTCTTGTCTTTATATTTCTTTGCTATACATGTTTGGTTCTCTTTGGTTTTGTACATTTGGAAGCCCAAGGTCCTTTGTGTCTAGTTTTAGAAAAATTGAATTCTCAAGATCCATATCAGGATAGATGATCCTATAAAGCCCTATCTCTGGATATTTGTGTTATGTGCAAGCGGAGAATGAGACTCATGGCAATTTGTTTTGAATTGTTGTTTTGCTTGGGGTTTGTGGAACTCTATCTTTGGAGTATTAGAAGAGTGGGTACGTCCTGTTATGGTCAAAGATATGTTTTTAACTCGCTTCGAGATTTTGGAAGCTAGAAGGATGCAAAAATGCTACTGAAGTGTGTTTTCGTCTCAGTTTTATGGTGAATTTGTAATGACTGTAATGCTAGATTATTTAGAGGAAGCTACTTATCCTTTTAATTTGTTGAGGGAGAGGATATTCTTCTTGCATCCCTTTAGGTTTTTGCTATGTGTACCTTTAGGGTTTTCGCGTAGAGAATGGAGGAGGGTGCACTTTTTTAAGCCTTGTTCTTGTCTTGTTTTCTCTAGTCCGGTGAGGGTGGACTTCTTGTCCCTTTTTTAGTTGTATTCTCTAATTCCTTTTAAGAAAATATGCTCTTTTTTCCCCCTCTTATTAGAAAAAGAAAAAAGAAAAGGATAGAAGGTGAAACTAGGCATCACAACTAGCATCACATGGGCATCATACCTAGGGAATTCTTAGGCATTGCACCTAAGGTTAAGATTTGTATTGTACAATCCAACACAGAGTTGTTGCGAATTACATAGAGCCCTTCAAAAAATAATTCTTCTAAACTTGCTTTATCTTGAGTTTCTTGTGATTCACATCAGTTACATTCTTTCAACATAAATGTTTATGAATAACTTCTCTTTTTTATACAGTTCAAATGTAGTACTTGTTGATGGGACCATTGTTCAAACTGAAGATACTTGCCTCATCAAGTGTGGAAGTGAAATTATCCCGGGTCTTGTTGAAGATGGTCAGCATTTTTATGTTAATTTTCTTTCTTTTTTTGGTTATCTCATATCAATGATATCATTCAGAAGTCTCATCAGTGTCTCTACATCTATGAAACTTGTTCTTCTTTTAGTGTATATATATATAGTTATGATGTGACTTGAATTCTTTTCCATCGATAATTTGAGTTTCCTGTTCCACTATGGTTTTGGTTCTCATACTCTGTTATGAATTCGAGTTGTTCCATCTTAGGTTCTATAGGGAAAGGGGTCTTTGGTGTCTCCTTTTGGGACCTCAAGAGAGTCAATAAAATCCTAAGGATTGAGACTTAAAGAAAATCTTATGCATTGAGTTAAGGCTAGGATCTTCTAGGGGATTGAGAAAGGTTTTACAAAGGGACTTTGAGATAGAGTTTGCATAGTAAATCCAAAGGCTTTTGATTGTTCAAATAGTTCTTCAATTTACAGATAGAGAGGCTAAGGAAAGCAAGATTAAGAAAGATTGGCGTTTGAAGTTGATTCCATTTCATGGTGCACCTCTATGGTGTTTGTGTTCTGCCGTTGTTAAAACCTCATTTTCTAGTGTGTTTTACCTTCAGAAACAGTGTCTTTCCGGATTTTGGTTTACATTGAGATTGAGGGTACATAGTAACTGTCAATTTAATACGTTTTAGTCCCTTGATCAACCCATAAAAGTAGTGTCCCAAATAACTTACTTTGCTTAACAAAAAACAAGAAGGTATAAGAAACATACAAATGACTATTATATTCTGTGACCAAAGGAGCCGTTAACGCACTATTTCACAACATCTTTTCCGTTTTTACCAGACATGCTAGCACTTGAGATTATCAATGTTCTCTCATTTACTGGTCGTATTTCTTCTCACTACAGTCATAATAGGCATCAAACTCATTTTTTCTTTAGCCCTTAGCACACTTGTAGAACTTCACATTTTTTGTATCTTTTTTTTGGCGACCAAGTTATAATAAAATCCCGAGCTCTTAATCCCTTTTGTCCTGCTGCCAGTGTTGCATAGTGCTGAACTCTAAAGAAGGTCCTATGTCAACAAGTTTCAACTTCTAGTTCTCCGAAACCCACTCTTCGTGTTAGTATTAAAAACCTGAAAGGAAGAAGTGTAAGAAAATCATTTTTTGTCAAAGGAATTTGAATGTTAAATTTTATTGTATGCTCTATTATTTATGTATATAATTCATTTCATGGATTTGACATAACTGTTATATTTACATGCTTTCTTTTGATTTTGTCAGGGTCTGTGAGTTACATTTTTAGAGTAATGCCTACTGAGCAATGTTCTACGAAAAAATTGAAGGTGAATAAGTGCCAACCGTATCTGGGCCTCTGGCACAAAGAAATGTTGTGCTAATGTGTATGTATTCTGAATATTATTCTGTGCTTATTTGTGCAGATATTCCTAGATGTTGAGCATGCAAAATGCAGCATTTGTTTGAATATTTGGCATGACGTTGTCACGGTTGCTCCCTGTCTTCATAACTTTTGGTCTCTGACTTAACCCTTATCAATTATAGCAGTTGTTTATATTTTAGTTGAGCAAGTCATTTTATGAAGTTTCTATTGTTATTTCCAGCAATGGATGCTTCTCAGAATGGTTAAGAAGGTCCCAGGAGAAGCATTCTAGTGTTCTTTGTCCTCAGTGTCGAGCAGTTGTACAATATGTTGGGAGAAATCATTTTCTGCATAATATTGAGGAGGTAGTTCCTTGTGGTGCTTTTTATTCTCTTTATCAGACCAAAAATTGGTCATACCTATACAGTACTCCCACATTGAAATTATGTTTTCTGATATGTTGGTCTATTTTTTGTCATTAATACTGTTTTCATCTGTTTGTGTGAATGTGATTCCATATAGATTCATTTTGCCAGACCCTTTCCAGTTCAATCATACCTCTACCATAAAGTTATTTTATGTCCTTAAAGGATGGAATTATATCTCCTTTAGTATGGTCTTCTTCTATTTGAACTCTTTTTATTTGCCATGCTTTTCTGCAGGATATACTGCAAAGTGATTCCTCACTAAAGCGCTGTGATGAAGAAGTTGCTCTTCTCGATTCCTATGCTGTAATAAAGTCACCTCTTGTAAGTAAAATTACTTGCAACACTTTCAGAGTTTTAAGTGTAAGGGCTTAAGAACTATATATGGTTTCACGTATTATTGTCAATGTTTGATGTAACAGTAGTGCTCAGGAACTTTTACTTAATGAGATGTCTTTTTTAAAGCATAATATACATTGTTGGGCTCGTTGTTTAGTAGCCTGACCTTTTTGATGATTTAGTAAATTAAGCTGATATTAGAAATCTGGTTTTGCATGGTCTTGTATTCAAGTCTTTCCCTTGCATTAACACATGTTAGTATAAGCACTTTTTTGGCTTGTGCACTATGATGCATCATGGTTGGTCTCTCTATGTTCAAGTGGCATTCATGTCGAGGGGAGTGTTGAAAAAATAATATGTATTGTCAAGCCTGAACCTAGCAATTTAAATTTTACGGCAACTGGTAACTCAACATATTTAACTTCTAATATATGTTGCAACTATTGTTGCTGTTATGTCATAAATTAAATTGCATCTATTCAATCGATATTTGGTTGAACTCTACTTTTGGTCTGTTGGTGGAGGAGTGGGTATGTTCCGCTTCGTTGGAGGATTTATTGAGAACTCAGTTCAAAGGCTTTTGAGGAATGAAGATGTTTTGGAAGTATGGATTCTTTTCAGCTCTTTGGGAAATCTGAATGAGCGTAACACTTGGGTTTCAGGAACTGACATCTTTCATTTGTTTTTCAGCGAGAAGATTATTTTTCTTGATTTGCTTTGGGCCTGAACCATGGTTCCAAGTGAAAACATTTATACACACAATGTACATAAAAAAAAACCAAATCTACAACCACATTGTTAAGAAGTGTGACACGGTTCCTGTATTATTGCCAAACAAGATCACTTTATCAATCGTTTCGGCCGTCGAGGCGGGGCAACATTGGAAGATGAGGCCAAGTTTGGCTAATACAAGTATACAACCACAAAAAGATTATGCTGCTTATACTGCCACAATGACGCACAATAAATTATTCATCATTCATGTGAGGATCATTCATGTGAGGATGATTACCCATTGTCCCCCTTCATTCTTGTATTTATTCTAGACTGCAAGGCCCAACTAAATGATTACACACGAAGTATTGTTAATGGGTTAAGCGGGTGACCCTTGATACGACCCAAACATGACCCATTTATAATCATAGTAAATTATTTCACATGTTTATGACACATAACAGTAAGGATCAACAAAACTCTAATTTCGTATTGTGTTTGTGTCGTCAGAAAGTGATGACCCTATATGTGTCCATCTCTACACGATGTTAATGAAAAATTAGGCTGAGTTCCATCAAGCCAAGAAACCAAATTGGGGTGTGATCTGGTTCATCTGAATGGGGTTGGGGAAGACTTGTTGAGAAGCAAGATTGACCAATCCTCAAACCTTTCTTAAAAAGGGAGGACTAGACCTTATTTCCCCATTTTCTTCTTTTGCTTTAGCTTCCTCGTCTCTTTTGTTATCGCTTCAGTCAAACTAAATGGGTTTTAGTTTTGCTAGAGAAGGGTGCTTATTTGAGAGTTGATGTGATTGACAAGGCATCTTATCTATTCCTCTTTGGTCTGTTAACCAAATTACCATGAGGTGTTGGTTTCACTGGAACAACAGTTGCCATTCAACCTATGCTGGATGAAAGAGACAACTTAGGTTCAAAGATTTATGTAATCGGTCATAGGACTACGGAATTGAGCCGTATTTCTATGCCACATTAAATATTAGAATATCATATAATGTAACTGATTGATTTATAATTTAACTGATAGTTGAAAGGTTTGTAGATTTTTTCTGTCTAGATATAGTCATGATATCCCACTAGGTTTTACTCACGTCTGTTGATGTACAAGAGGATGTATTTAGTGGTTGATAGTGGAGTCAATAAATAGGGGAGACAATTTAAAATTTTCTTTTTAATTTAGAATCCCGTAAACCCCATAAAAAAACACTCAGACACACTTTTGCTATTTCAGGTTGGGGTACTGTTCAGAACCCAGGACAGCCTTTAAATATCATTGTTTCTATCTTTTTTTCTTATACTTTTAGAAGCCCAAAGCCTTATTATCTTGTGATATGTTTTATACCCAAAATCCCTGCAAAGCAACCTCTAAAAAATCCTACCCGTTGCTCGGTTCTACTTTGTGTCAAGACGTCAAGGAGACTAGATACCACACTTGTCGTAAGTCAGATAGATTATAAAATCATAATTATATAAAGATATAAGTAACTCAAGTATACATACAAATCTTTATGTACATATTTGTCATGTCCTTGTGAAATGTCGTTTTGAACTTTCCATGTAGGACCTTGTGTTTGTGCAAGCCAAGGTTCTAAAAGGCGCTAGGCGGGCGGCCAGGGGCCTAGGCGGGATTTTTTGTAAGTCAATTTTAATATTCTATCTTATATTATCAGTGTTCTAAAAGTTGCTAGTCGGTCCCAGGTCGGTTGGCTACCGACTAGAGACTAAGGGATTAGTTGGGGATTAATCGGCTAGTCAGATTTTCAATTATTTTTAAAAAATATATATTATCCTTCCTCCTTCATAAGTTATGAGTAAGTAGAATAACATAAGTAACACAAATCATCAAATAAAAACATGAAAACTAAGTAAAACCAAATAGTTTGACACTCTAAGTTCAAAACCAATTAACCAAATGAAACTAAGTAGCACAAAATCAATAGTCAATCACTCCTCTTCTTCTCCATATCACTCCAAGACTTGCTCTCCATCAGACTCAAACTCATAATCCTCATCTTCCTCTTCGTTGTCATCATCTTCCGACATAAACTCGTCTTCATCTAGTTCTCGCACATTTATACCACTTCTTCTAGGTAGAAGGACCTCATCTGCTCCCATTTTTTTCGATTTTTCCCGACTTGTTCCAATTTTCCCCGATTTGTTCCGATTTTTTGATTTACTCCGACTGGGCGACTTTTCCGACTAGTCGCCGACTAGAGCCCGACTAAGTCGAGGCCCTAGTCGAATCGTTGAGGCTCCGATCCATACTTAGTCGCCGACTAGTCGGCCGACTAGGCCGACTTTTAGAACACTGTATATTATTCTAACAAAACAATAATATAAAGCAAACCGATCTATAATAAAGATAATAAAGGCATTTGTTTAAAGTTTAAACACATCCATATAGCCAATTTCAAAGTTTAAACAAGCACACAATTGTTCAAAATTCAAACACAAACAATCAAAAATACAAACTAATAGTCTTCATCCCCATATGGCCATATCCCTCTATATCTCCAACTCTTCTTCTCCATATCCCTCCAAGATAATGTTTCCATCGGACTCACACTCATACTCTTCATCTCCCTCTTCTTCCGTGTCATCATCAGACAAAAAATCTTCTTCATGAAGTTCTCTTAGTCCAACATTCCTACTACTTCTCCTAGGCTCTAGCACGCTATCCGCTCCGGATGCTTCACCAACCGTCAACCAAGTAACGCCCGAACAACCCTCAACTTCATCATCACCACCTTCAACAATCCATCCTTGCGCTTTTGAAGCATCACTTGCTAGTAGTACATCTACTTTCCTATCTTTCTCCCGTTTCTTTTTGTTGTTAAGCCTTGCATTAAATTGGAAATAGACTAGATTGTTCAACCTTGTTGCATCTAGTCTATTCCTCTTCTTTGTATTAATCTACAAAAAATGAAAAAAATAATTAAAAAAAATCAAAAAATTATATATTTATATTAGATTTTACTTAATAAACCACAACCACTTACTTAGTTACTATATACTAGATAGTTGATACTTACCTCCTCAAAAGTACTCCAATTTCTCTCACACCCAGATGAACTAGTAGTCAACGAAAGAATCCTTGTTGACATCCTTTGCAAGTTGGGTGTACTATTGCCATAATTGGACCACCATCCAACTAGTCATTAAAGATTGTAAATTATTAACAAATATTTTAACAAGTATTAAATAGTAAATAAAGATTAAACAATAAATATTTATACCCGGATCATAATTATCATCATTTGTTGCACATCCCGCCGCCGCTAAAGGTCTTCCAAACCCACTCTTTTTTCTTATACTTCAACAACTCTGTATTTATGACAAGACTTTGCATATTGAAGTCATCGGGAAAGAATTTCTCAACACAAGTAAACATCGCATCCATGACAAGTGGATCACTTTGTATGTTAGGATCTTTAAAGAAGTAATAAGGGTTCAATAGATAGGCCGTCAAATGCAAAGGACTATCAAGCCGGTCTTTGGCTTTAGCATCGATAATCGCGACGATAATTTGTCTCATTATTTTTGAATGCCTCTTTGATCTCTTCCTTTGTTTTTTTGAGTTCTCCATATAAAAAACCCATTGATGGTTTTCGGTCTCCATCAACAAGGCGAAGCACCTTTACCAATGGAACAAACACTTTCAAGCATAGTGTTACTCCATTCCAAAAACTCAAACTCAAGACAGTAGCATACACCGTTTTTCCCTTAGTATTTTTTGACCATTTGCATTGATCCCATTCAGTACTAGTAAACATATACCTCAACTTCTCTTTCTTTTCCATCAAACTTTGCAAAGTCAAGAAAGAAGTTGCAAATCTAGTATCGCCAGGCCTCATTATGTCTCTCTTTTTTGTATGCTTCCTCATCAATGCCAATGTCTTATGATGTGCATAAATAAAGATAGTAAAGGCCTTTGCTTTCTCAATCACTCTCTTAAACTTTGGTAGCTTGCCAATTCCTTCAAGCATGAGGTTCAAAGTGTGAGTGGCACAAGAAGTCCAAAACATGTTGTTGGAAGCATTATCAGTAACAACTTGCACTACATTTTGTGGCCCAACTTGTTCAATAAAATCATCTACATATTTGAAAATATATTCTCCAGTGTGTGCTTCAGAATCTTCTTTAGAAGAAAGAAAAGTTGTGCCCTCTTTGCAATTCACACACAAATTCATGATACTTCTTATTTTTCTATCGGTCCAAGCATCGGTCATGATAGAACAACCATTGAAAGACCATTACTCTTCTTGCTTCTTGAATGACTTCTTAGTCCTCTCTACCTCCTCTTTCAATAATGGCTCCCTTAGTTGGTATTGGCTTGGAGGTTGGTAACCCGGGCCATATCGACCAACCGCCTCACAAAACCTTTTGAAGCTGTCACAGTCGATAGCATTATAAGGAATACCGCCTAGGCGCCGCCTAGCGCTTTTTCCCACCGATTTGGCCTTAGGCGCGGCGCTAGGCCCCCGCCTAGGGCGATTTTTAGAACACTGGTGCAAGCACATGGCTATGTGAGTGAATGTAGTTTTTTGGTTCATTAGCATGCACATTATCTTTGGAATTTCCTGCCAACGCATATACTGAATAGACATTGAGACTTCTGTTGATTTTGTACTCGTATGGTTATATCAGGTCATTAACACTGGAAGAAAGCCCAGTCGGAAAAGGGACCGTTCACCACCAGATGAAGAAACTGATGTTGTGCAGCATCCATGTCCACAATGTGGTAATCCTTCACTAATTTGATTTAACACATTACAAAAATCTTCACCATCTATTCAATTCTTCCATCTCTCATTTTTGACATGTTCTTTTAAGGAATCTCATGTACGTTCTCAATATTAGTTGGGCTGTAGTAGCGATATTAGTTGGTTGCACTTAATTTTTAATAGACGATCTCATACCTCAAGGAGTTTTATTGTGCTTGTTCTGAGTTATTCTTCTGCATTTTATTCAACTGACTCATACCTGTAGCTCAGGCACTCAATATTCAGGGTTCCAGTGCAACCGGAACACGATTCATCTGCAATGTCATGCATGTGGTGGAATGATGCCTTCAAGATCCAACACAAGTGTACCACAACACTGTAAATTCTTGCTAACACCCTCCAAGTTGGTAGATGTACAGTGATTTAAATCGATATACTTCTTGTTAAAGCAGAATGTATGATTGACAAATGTGCTTGCTTCTGGCTGCCTACCTTTTTTACTTTTACGTATGTTTAGTTATTATTTCTTTTGATTACTAGCTTAATTTTCAATGTAACATGCAACTGATCCAAGCTTCCAGCCATTATTTACATTATAATAATGTGAATTTATAACTTAATCAATGGATGAATGGAATGAACTAGTATAAGTAATTTGTACCTTTTTCTTTTCATGTAGAATTGTTATATACGAGGCTTATTATTATTCTTGGCGTTCAGTATCACTATTGTGCGCTTGAAATTTGTGTTACGATTTTGAAAATGTGGAAGATAACGACAATACTTTAAAAAAGATAAGTTTAATGTTTCTGATTCAAGTCATCATTGAAGCATTCAAATGAAAAATAAGAATTAATTTCGGAGAACCTTGAGGTGAAGGAGATGTGTTTATCTTCCTTTGCAGAAAGTCACAGTAGTAGTTTAGATTTATGCCACGATGCCAACTTTGGAAGCATGAGTTCACAAACTGCAAACAACAATTTTTTAATATGAATTGGTTTCATTGGTAAACATCACATATTCTCTCTTTTGCAGGTATAGGATGTGACCGAGCATTTTGTGGAGCATATTGGCATGCTCAAAGGGTTAGTGGAATTGATTCTCATCCGATGTGCAGTCAGGAGACTCTCAAACCAGTAAGTTGTTGCTTTTGCTTTCATGATTTTTCTACCCCTCCAATGAATTGGAAGTAGTAAAAAGAGCATAAATATATTAAATATATGATTGTATAATACATATATGTGTATGTGTGTGTGTGTGTTGGATTACTTTTGCCTATCCTCCAATCTTTGTGTACGTCTATAGTGAATACTTCCTGACAACCCCATACTTTATTATTTTTCAACTGTTACAAACTTGAGGGAGAATCATGCTAGACAACTATACTTGTCTGAGAAATAATGCCAGGCAACTATTAGCTGTTGAAGTCTGATTGTCAAGAAATGAGTCTTAACTACGTGCATCTAACTCTTAGTCTATGAACTATTATCGTATGTGAAGAGACTAAAATATAAATAGTACCATATATGATAGTTGCACCTGCTTTTACTGCAAAAGAACAAAATCTAAGAGTATCCACTGAAAGCCCTAAAAGGGGCAAAAATTTTGTACAGTGTACAGAAGCAAAGAATAGTGGAACCAAATTAGTCGCCTGCGAAACATATACTAAACAAGATCTATACAAAAGAGCTGCCCTCTTTACAACCAAGGAGCATACAAAAAGATAAAATGCAACCTTACAACTATATCAAATTACCCTATTTGGTAACCCCATTTGTATCACCTTTTCCTTGGGGATTTCTGTATTCAACTTTTATCTATAGAGTATGGCCCTGTAACCTGGTATCAGTGTTTAATCAGTTAGACTCATAAAAGTAAATACCATTATGCGATAAAGTGATTTTCTGTTACTAAGCTTTTAAAATAAGTTATAACGAATTCTCATTTATGAACCCTAAATGTAAATTTAGGGGTTATCCTGTTGTGTTAGAAAATCTGATTTTACTCTTTGCAGATTTCTGAACGTACTGCCACCAGAATTCCAGTTTTGGCCCATGACAAGAATCGGCATGAACAAGATGTAAGAAACTTCTCTTTGGTTACTCCGTTTTATACATGATGCAAGATTGCAGTATTAATCAGTAACGCAAACGGTCTTGGGGAAACTCCGTTGCTATGTTTCAGATTGATATGGTGGTCAGGTTCTAGGAATATAAGAATAACAAATAGGTCCATCTTGTATATAAAAAAGAGTAAAATACATTGACATCCCCTGTAGATAACTATAATAACACTCTCCACCCCTCTAGTTTTTTAAGTAACAGTCAATACCCCTCTAGTCTATAATATGTAACATTTACTACCCCTAGTGTGGTTGACTAACTAATATTCAAAAATATTTTTAATATAATGTCTAATATACCCTTCAAGTTATAATGTTTAATATATCCACTAAATATAAATTTGTATGTTATATTTTTTACTTAACTTGATCTAATTAATTAAATTATGAATTTGTGCATTAATAAATAACATATTTCTCAAAAAAGTAATATATATATATTGTATTAATAGTCTTAATTACAAATAAAATTATAATTAAAATGTATTGTATTAAAAAAGGATAATTAAACACACACACGCACATACATATATATATATATATATATATATATATATATATATATATATATATATATATATATTGGGGAATATGGAGGTACACAGCCGTGTAACTTTAAAAGTTACACGGTCTACGATTGTAGAGTGATTTCACTCTACGATCGTAGAGTAATCTCCAGATAGTAGAGTGAATTCACTCTACGATCGTAGAGTAGCCCAGGATCGTAGAGTGAATTCACAAATCGTAGAGTGACTACTCTACGATATCGTGTAACTTTAAAAGTTACACGGCTGTGTACCTCCATTTTTACCATATATATTATTCAGGAATTAAAATTTGATAAAATACACGGGTAAATATGTAATTTTATCTATTTAGTCAACCCTAAAAACTTGCAGGGGTACTAACTGTTACTTAAAAAACTAGAGGGGTGGTGAGTTATTGTGGTTATTTAGGGGGGATGTCACTGTATTTAAAAAAAACAAAAACAAATAGGTCCGTCAACCAAAAACAAAAACAAATAGGTCCGTCAATCAAATGAAATGGATGAATTAATATTGTTTAAGGACTAATACTGGAGCTATTGAAAAAGTTGACTTCTTTATTTCATAATAACTGGTTATAAACTTTTTAGTATTTTGCGAATGATAAATATGTGGTTTAATTCATGGTGAATACTTCACATTGAGAATCATCTAGATCTAGCATGAGTTCATATAAATCTGCAGAAGTGAACTATCATGTATCCTTTTTTCCTTTCCCTGAGGAAATTTATATGTTTGCAATTTGTTCATCTCCATGATTTAAAATAGATAAGTATGCTTAGTTTCTTATCGTGCACACCTACAGAAAACAGTATGGACTTGCACATAAACAAAGGACTAAGACATTCCCTGTGTTACTAAAGATGATAAAAGATGTCTCGCTAGCAGCCTTGGCTAATAAGATGGATGGTACATAATGATGTGAAGGTGCTTTGGTGGCGTGGCTGTTTTTTCTAATTTTGGGATCTTTGTATGAGGAATGCTCCGAGTTTTAGTAATAAGTTTCTGCACTGTAAAATTTTTTTTTTTTTTTGGGGGGGGGGATAGGATCACTTTCCTTGCCTTTAATGTGGTCCTTAATGGCTGGGTGCTTTTAGTGGGACTATTACTTCAATTTACAGAGGATTGGAGGGCCGCCATATGTAATAGCATTTTATTTTTTTTGACTTTCTCTGTTTTTGAGGATTTTTCTTCTTCCGTCTTTTTTTTGTACCCTTTCTCTATTATTGTTAAATAATTTATCCACACAAAAAAAAAGATTTATTGTTCGTAAATATGCCCCAATATCTTCCTCCTGTTGTTTGTACTCTTTCTGTATTATAGTTAAATAAATTATCCACAAATAGAAAAAGAAAAAAAAAGATTTAACGTGTGTAAATATGCTCCAATATTTTCAGAGACCTTAATAGGTCTTTGCTACTAGCCTTGACAGATTTTCCTCATATATCATTGCTTTTCTCTGAATTCGCCTAAATTTCTAGTTTGATAAATGTGACCAGGCTTTGGCTCTGATATATTTAACCATGCACGGGAACTCGCATTTTACATGTATTGTAGATCACAGAAAGGTGTATCCGGCAGATGGGGAGGACATTGCAGGATGTTATCCACGAGTGGATTACAAAGTTGAACAACAGAGAAATAGGTGCTTATATGGACTTCATTTTTTTGCACTTCTAAAATGTGAAACTTAGTACTCTTCAATCTAAATCTCCTTTTGATAATGAGATTATTTTCATAGACCTTTAATTGTTGTGCTATACCTAATTGAAGTGGTCGATTATTTTTCCAATTTTCTATAGTTTTTGTTTCTTTACCTTTTTTCGAAGTCTGCTCTTGAAACCTACATCTATATCTTCTTTCCCTTGTAAAGTTTATTAATGCAACTCCTACCCTACTTTTATGCTACTTCCAACTTTTGCTGGTTAGGATTATTCACCATTTGAAAAGTCTTGAGTTTAGGACTGCTTTTGAATCTTCTCTAATTTTAGAAAACTACTATGTAGCGGGATATCATCTTGGCATTGTCCGTGTCTAGCTAAAGTACTGTTCATAAATGTTCTTATAACTAAATCGTATCAAAATGGAGCTATTGAAATTCCTACTTATTCTAATGAGGTGGAGCCTCCATTCTTGATTTGCTTCACATGGAGCATGGTGCACTTGTCTGTTATATAGCAATCTTTACTATAGGTATGTTGTTGTGTTGATTATTCTCTCTTTGGCGACCTCTTTTATTAATAACTTGTCTTATAAACACTGCAGATCGGACAAGGATGCCACTAAATCATGCTGAGATGGTCACTGCTGGAACTTATGTTTGCAAGTAAGTTTATTTTATCATATCTACATTGAAAATGCTTTGCAAAAGATTCTTCTATCTGAATAGCAGGTGTTTACTGATATTATCTCTGCCTAATCTTATTTTCTCCTGGAGTGGATAGACGGAGGGAGCACTTCTATTAAGCAACTATTTTTGTGTCAAGACACTAATAGACTCACTTGAACTCGTGGGAAGCCTATCTATATAACAAAATACAAATGATTTTGAATTTTCCGCTCATCTTAATAAATCATCTGGGCCGTCCAAAATTTGGGATAAATCCCACCGTCCATAGTGCCAAAGGCACGTGACTGTTGCTAGTATTAAATATGTAAGCATTGGAGTGGCAGCATAATACATATAGGCAAATTATTACCAACTAATTACCAAACATAAAATTTTCTAATCATTATCTATGAGGGAATCTAAAGTTACTTAACTTTAGAATTATTGAATAACCTTGTTTAGGGACTTTTATACAACATTTTGTAGATCTGGTTTTTGTCTTTTTATCTTTTAATATTTTGGCCAGTTCTTAGGAGAATACAAAAACTATATATAATATACACTAAAAAGCAAAAAATATAAAATTTTAAATAATTAAAGAATTGAAAGAAATAAGCCGTAAAAATTATAAAATTAAATGAAAATATTGCAAGTCCCATGACCATATGATTGCTTGGTGACTAGGCCATTTGGCTAGCATGGGCTTAAAATGTGGAACTTGTTTTTTGTCATCCTCTCTCCTCCCTTGGTTATAAGTTGGGGAAGGTTCTTCTTTTTTCTATTCTCTTCTCTTTTACTTTGATGTGATATCTTCTCCCTCACTGTTCCCAATTTATAGCCAAGGGAGTAGAGAGGATACCAAAAACAATTAAACAAGTTCCACATTTTAAGCCCAAACAGAAGGCCTTGATAGAAGGGGAATTGACCTAGTTTAATAGGCAATCATGTATATGATCGGGGGACTTACAATACCGCCTTGTTCGCCTTTTACAAAAAGATTAAAATCTTTACTAAGAAAAAGTCTTGCTACGAAAAACCCAATGGGAAAAAAACTTAGTGAAGGAGACGTGCACAAATGCTTAATGTAATTGTCCCAACAACACCTTGTCAGAAAAACTGAAGAGGGATAAAAAAAGAAAACTCATTTATTCACTGATACTTTGGTGTAGTATATCTTTTTTCTTTTTCATTTATTATTAAAAAGATAAAAATGATATCACCCTTCTACCCTTCTATGAAAGTTTGTTAGTATAGAGAAATTTAGGTGAAATGTGATTGGTTTTTAATATATCCTAAGTGCAACATTTTCTTCTCAAGTAAATGTTGAGATGTCTTTGATTTGATAAACTGCATGATTCTTGATTATACATAATAATTGATCACAACCAAATATGCTATACTTGTTTCATGAATTGCGATAATCTTATACTGATTTAAAGAACTAAAGAAGTAGCAGTCAAGGCTTGCTTTTGATTTCCAAGATATAGCCGTATTACAGTATGTGGAAACATAACTTGTTTGTGATTTAGTTTTATGTGGGTATGATAAATATTTTGCATCTGTGTAGCAATAAATTGTGATGTTGAATCTCTTGGATGAAATAGTCCTAGATCTTTGCCTACATGAAGATAGTGCAATATATGCTTTATCCATTCCTAAAGATGTGCAACGGTATAAATACCTTACTGAACTGGTTATATATCATACTAAAACGGTACTGAAATACCAATATCTCACACCAATATATGCCAGTTTGGTATGGTATGGTTGGTAAAGATAGTGCAATATATGCTTTATCCATTCCTAAGGGTGTGCAACGGTATAAATACCTTACCGAACTGGTTATATCATACTAAAACGGTACTGAAATACCATTATCTCGCACCGTATGCCTTTGTGGTATGGTACGGTTGGTCCAGTTATATAATATTTCAAACTTCCACCAGCACATAGTACTAGAAATGCTTATTATTTTTTGCACAACTGCTCTAGGTACAAATATACTAATTAAATAATGTAAAATTCATGTGTATTCAGCTTCCGTCAGAAGATCATTGTCTTCCCTCTTTATATATTTAATCAAGAGTTGGATCAGAAAGTTAAAAATGAAAAGTAAAAACTAATTTGACATGATATATATTATTCTGATTTCCAACAAACAATTAAGCAAGTAAATAAAGAAGCAAAAGAAATTTCCAAAGGGGAAGCTACCTTTATTGATTACTCTCTTCAACAAAAGATCCCTACTCACATTCAAAATATCTATTAGCTAATTAAATTTAAAAGAAGATCAAAAAGTGGTGTATCAGCAGTTTTGGCACGAAGAGGAGAGAAAACATAAGCCAAAGATTGGCCAAATCCAAGACAATACCGCCTTTGAAATAATACTCACAACCTTCGTTCATCTCAAGTCAACCCCCTTTGTGCATATCAGGGCGACAGAGGTGGGGGCTCGTTATGCTCAATGCCAACAGTAACTTTGAAAGTGAGAGCTTTACTTGGAATCTTGAATAAAAGAATAGTGTATAATTTAATAGTATATGTATTAAATCGCAAATTAGAAAGAAATAATGAAACAATAAAAATGTTTCCTTAAATAAAGACTTTTGTGAGTTGTACGCATTTGAATGTGAGAGTGATAGGATTGCTTATTTTGATGCTAAACAAATTAGAGCGAAGTAACAGGACTCCTAATCACCTCTTTGTTTTTAAATTCGAAAGAAATAATGAAACATAAGGAGATAATTTATCCATATTTTTGAGCTAAAGAACGCAATAAACTAATTTGAAAAACGAGTTTTTTTTTCACTTTCAAAGTTGCAGATTATTTCAAGACATCCTTGCACTTGAGGAGTCATTGCACACATCAAGTACAAATCTTCCTTAGCTGATATTGGTTCTTCAGTGTGTCAACTGGGCACATATAGTTCCGCTCCGATCCACTGATCGACAAATGCGAAATCAATGCATTCTTTGACATGTATAGAAGTTGAGGAATTTGTTCTACCGTTAGCTCATAACTTGGGTGACGAAGAGCTATAAATCTTCTTCGTAAGAGAGGGTTTGATCCAGGCTCAGAAGTGGGATATAGTTCCCCAAGAGGAATGGCAATGACGTGAGTAAAGCGATTTTTTTTGTTCCACATCTTGATCTCTCTTTCCAATGGATCTAATTCTTTGAATTCTCCTCGAATGTCATTGTCTTTCTTGCTGTTACTACACCGATCATTTTGCTCTGGTTCATTTTCTGAAAAAATGAGATGGGTTGGAAACTATATAATTAAACTAATACTCCCTCCGTTCCAAGATAAAAGTGCATATTAAAAAGAAGATAAAATGACCAAATTGTCCATATTTAAATTCTCATTTAATTGCATAGTTTTATGCACATGACTAGTGATGCTCTATAAATATATACAGGGAATACAAATATGACAATTAATATCAGCGGTATTATAGACAAATTATTGTAAAAAATAGATTATTTAAGGTATGCAAACATTTAACTTGGTACTATCTAAAATAGTAATGATGACTTTTATTCTAAGATGAAGGGAGTACTATTATGTATATGGCATACCATTTCGGTACGGTAAAACTCCATGTTCTGAGAAATATTTACCATTCGAAAAGAGAAAACGGAGTCTTTGTCTAAAGAAATGAGTTGAGAAAGGGCAGATATATAAAACCTTTCAATGAGATGGTGCCTTTTCAACTCTTTTAAAATGGAATCTATTCCAAACATATATGTCATGGTTCCTTACTTTGACGGTACAAATATCTAAATTTGATATTTTTAGATACTTTTTCAGACATATTGCCGATATGAAAGAAATCAATACTATTACTGGAACTGAATGTTGATGTCTATTCTTTTTACCGGTACCGAGCCAGTCAGTATCAGCAAAAACTAGTTTACTGAAAATTTTGCACACCCCTACCCATTCCAATGCCTTCTAGTTGGTGTAGAGTTGCACCTTATCAGTAAATTAACTAGAAATGTAGTATTAGGCCCTGTGCAATTTGCAAGATATAAGGAGAGAAGAAGGCAAGAACACAATGGAAGTGGCATCTATTGGCATCCATTTTATGTGGAGAGGAGGATAATGAAGATGAAACACAATGAGGAGAGGGAATGAAAATGGAATGGGAGAAAGAAGGAATGATGATATCCTTAATATGAACTATGCAAATTTGTGATGAAGAAGGTGCAATGAGACCATTTGTTGTCAAGGAAAACTTGGAAAATCTAAAGCGTGGAGAAGCTTACCATGGTCCTAGACAGATGTTGTCATTCCTCCTATAAATTGGAACATACATGAAGAGTCCTTTAATGATAAACCATATACTTTCTAAAGGTCATGGTCTCCATCTCTTGACCCTTCAATGCAGTGATAGATTTGACAGATTCCAGTTCAGAATCAGATTTGGAATGGTCCAACACCCACATCTTGGCAGTATTTGCACCTTAAAATGAATGAAAAGAATATAATTCAGGAACAAAAGAGATGGTATGCAAAACCTACTCATGATGATGGAAAAGAGATGGTATCAAGGGAAAAACCTACTCATGATGAAGACAACTAGTGGTTTATAATCATAGCAATGATGGAAAGCAACTGATGTAGGACGAGCCCGTGAAAATTGGTTGGAACAATATAAAAGGCTTTGGAAGCCTACATGAATTAGTTTTATTTTAATTAATTTCTTTAATTTGTACTTATTGTATTAGAGTCCAATTTAGGTTAGGAAAGTTGTTTAGGAGTGTTATAAATAGTGATGTACTTCATTATTTTGATACATTGAATGATTAATTGATTGAGTTTTGCGTGAGAATTATCTATGTGATATTTAACCATTTGTCCCCATCATTTTTGGTATCAGAGCCAAATCTCAAAACCACCTTCCCAGCCAAACAAAACCTTATCCAAACCCTAGACCATTTTCCAAAACCAAAAAACGTAACATCATCATCGCCTACGTACTATCATAGTTAACCTTCATAATCACCAAATTTCAACCTCCATCCAAATCAAGGAACCGATTGCAGCCCACAGTTTCAAACAAATCAATAAAAAGAAAGATAAAAGAGAGGAAACAAAAACTAAAAGAGAAGTGAAAATCTGCCGTTGTACCTCGCCATCTTTACCGCTGCTTCACAACGCTATTGTCATCTTTGTTCTCTGCTGCTCCATCGTACAGAAAAAAAAGAGAAGAAAAAGTTATAGCCTTCATTTCTTGCTACTCCGTTGTACAGAGAAAAAAAAGACTAGTTGTGACGTTAAATATCTCATGATAAATTATTATTAGATACCCCAATTTTTTTACAGATTTTTATTTTAGTCCCCCAACTTTTTTAAAATTTCAAAATAGCCCTTGAAATTTTACATATCAGTCCCTGTAGTTCCATTTTCTTTCATTTCAGCCCCTAAAGTTTCAACAGTTTCAGTTCAGCCATTGTTTCTTTATATTTCCTGCACCCAAGTCCCTAGAGCAAAAAAAAAAGTCTATATTTTTATTCCCAGGAACCATGGTTACTACTGGAGAAATCAACGCCAAACTTGATAATTATATGTTACAACAAGATGAGCGTCTCAAAAGGATTGAAGACTCAATCACAACACTTACTGCAAATGTTCAGGCCTTTATTACGGCACTTACAGTAAAAGTTGATGTACTAACGGAACACGTAGATAAGGGACAAGAAGATGCTCTTAAGAATTTTGAAGATCCCATCTCGGATTTTAATCATATGAGACTACAACATCATGACCCTAATCCACGAGTTAATCACCATGTTCCAGATCCAGATCCTAGGATGAATGTAGTGGATAGAGGAGCAAAATTAGATGTTGAAGATTTTAATGGTGATAATGGTCCTGAAACATTCTTCGATTGGATTCATAGTTTGGAGAGCTTCTTTCGTTGGTATGAATTATTCGATGAAAGGAAACTCTTCTTTGCTGAAGCGAAGTTGAAAGGAACAACTCGGATTTGGTGGGATCAACATAAGCGAAATTTGTATATAGCTGTAAGAAGATGGGAAGATATGAAAGCTGCACTGACAAGACGTTTTGTGCCTAAGGATTATAAGCAGCGATCATATTTGCAGTTAACTGAGTTGGTACAAGGAAGTAAATCTGTAGCAGAGTATACTTCAATGTTCTACAGTTTGGTTACACGGTCTGAATTTCCTTGGGTTGAAGAAGTTTTAATCTCCATGTACCGTTGAGGATTGAATCTAGAGATTGCAGGTGGTGTAGCTACATGTAAACTCTTACTTTTTGGATGATGTTGTTCAAGTTGCCACCCAAATAGAGGATAATTTGAGAAGAAATTTTGTTAGGCCTCCAATACAAGTCCAAACTCGGAGGAAGCGTACTTTTGTGTAGCCTGTTTTAAATAGACCAATGGAAAGATCGTTAACAAGCCCTTCAGCTACTAGCAGACCTAATCGTACCCTAGGTTCTTCTAATGCTAGCAACAACAATTCGTTTAGGTGCTACAACTGTCGTGGTTTTGGTCACATGTTTTTTGAGTGTCCTTTCCCAAAGATGAATGTTGCCTCTTCTCCCTCTAGGCAACTAGTTGACGAAGCGTGCGAAAAAGTCGACTTAAACAAAGAGGTTTGCAAGCCGATAGACGAAGAATATGAGCCCGATGAGCAAGATTTAGAAGTTGATGCTCATTTGGAAGGATGTTTAGGTGTTCTTCGACCTTTACTTGTTGCCCAGCAACATAAGGATGATCCTAAAATCCATCGTGTGCGAATTTTTCAGATGAAAGTCATATTGCGGGATAAGTGTGCTCTCTTGTGATTGATACTGGGAGTTGTACGAATGTTATTTTTGAGGAAGCGGTTAAGAAACTTGGGTTAAAAGTTGAGCATTATCCGGAGCTGTATGATATTGCATAGATTACCAATGCAAAGTTACGGGTTACCCAGAGGTGTATGGTTACATTTTCAGTTGACAAGCTTAAGGATACCGTTATGTGATGTTTTACCCCTTAAAGTTTGTCACATTATCTTAGGGCCTAAATGGCTATGGGATCGTCACGCGCAACGTGATGCATGTGCTAATATCTATTCAATTATCAAAGGCAGTACCAAATTCATTCTTACTTGCGCTCTCGACATGCCAAATTTGAAGCTTGCAAAAACTTCCTTGGGGATCTGACGTGATTGTTCTTGTGTTGATAACTTGACGGAGTCGATTTTTTTTCAGCAGAGGAGAAATGATGTAGGACGAGCCCGTGAAAGTTGGTTGGAACAATATAAAAGGATTTGTAAGCCTATATGAATTAGGAGTTGTATTTTAATTAATTTCTTTAATTTGTAGTTATCGTATTAGAGTCCAATTTAGGTTAGGAAAGTTGTTTAAAAGTGTTATAAATAGTGATGTATTTCATTATTTTGATACATTGAATGATTAGCTGATTGAGTTTTGCGTGTGCGATATTAACCATTTGTCCCAAAACCCCTGTCCCCATTAGCAACTAAAGAGCATTTCATGTTTAACTCGACAGTAGCAGAAAAATATCACCCAAAGGCTATGTTTGTTTACAAAATGATGGGTGGGATAGTACAATTTGTAGTATTTATTATTACTTCGTTCTATTTTATCCCATAAATATTTCGTTATTTATTCTATAGACTATTTTTTATCATCTCTAAGTTATTCGATACCTCAAAAAGGGAAGAGGGGAGGGGAGGGGAGGGGAGGGGAGGGGAGGGGTTGTATAATACCATCTTTCTACTTGAGATTATAATCTCTTATCTGGCCTAAAATATAGTCCATGTGATTAAATAATGGACCAGATCATGGGATAAATAGGTCACCTACTCATCATTTTTGCAAACAAACATAGCCCATGGATTAAAAAGCTTAATGAAGCCCATGAATAGCTCGAGGAAAATTCAATTGTACCCATGCAAGAAGCCAATGGAAGCAACTTATGTTCAAAATTTGAATTCAATTGTTACTGACTTTGGAGTTGAAGAAATCCATGCAAACTATTAAGGAGGGTCTTCTTCAGATTTATTCATTACTTTATAAGGAAGTATTTGGTCCCGAGTTTATGGATGATAAACTAAATTTATAAGTTCTTGGTGATCGTTCTTGATCTCGGAGGAGCTGAGAAGTGAGGAAAGCCTTGCAGCATAACCATCTATGAGGACATAAATGCTTTTCAGGGGAAGCAACGTAGGACCATGGGCCATTTGGGAAATCAAATATAAGTTGAGGGACTAGTAGTAATATTAGGAATATTCTAGTAGTTAGGCTTATGTTAATAAGGTGCATCAGTGCAGCTTAGCGCGAAGTATGTTCTAGCCTATTCCTAGTATAAATAGAAAGGAGTATGTTATTCCCGAAGGCATTGAGAGATCTAGAAGGGGAGGTTGAATAGATCCTTTAAAAACTTTTACTTTTAAAGAGTTATTACCAATTTATAATTAAACAAGTTAATTAGATTATTTTGCACGGCGAAATGATAGTTTAGAAAAACCCCTTTAAAGATTATAGAGAAATCACAACTCTAAATTTAGCAATCAAATGTGGAACTAAGTCACAGATTAAATCGTAGAGCACTTAAAAATAATTCGACAAGATATTTTAAGTGGTTCGGAGCACAAAGATCTCCTAGTCCACTCTTGTATTTCTTGAGTAGGTATAATCCACTAAGGATGGGATAATTACTAAGATCTTTTCATGAAAAAGAGTTACAACAACTGAATCACTAAGATTCCTTCAAGTCACTAAGACTTGGTTACAAAGGTCACTAAATCCAAATAATCTCAGTAAGAATAAGGTGTTTAAAATGCTGCTAAGTTGCTTGAAGTTGGGCAAAAAATGACTTAGCAGCAGAACAAAGAAGTTCAAGGTTGTAGAGTAGGAGACTTTTGAAATGGTTGTAGTTTGACTTTTTGATTGTTCGTTTTGTACTGTTTGTTTGAATTTGCTTGCCTTTTATAAACCTTCCTCGAGATCTTCCCGTTTAGAAGTTACCATTGCTCCATTAATGCTTAGATACTTGTAGATCTCTGATTGTTGACTTTAGAGGTGTCGGTTTTCGGCTATGACATGTCCTTTCATAATACTGACGGCTATAGAGATGCATGTGGGTGCTGTTTTTTCACCAATATAGTTGTTACACACATTTCTAACTGCCTTTCTCCTTGGCCTTAAGAGTTTTAACAAACTCCTTGGGATTGACACTGTCAGAGCTGATGCACTCTGCGATTTTCCTAATTATAGAGTTGAGTGTTCAGTCGTAAAATATCTGGCTAGGCAGACTTAAGTTTTACACTTAACTTCATTGCAATCTATTTAGTCTTGAAAGACCAAGTCTTCGTTTCTTCTTAGCTTGATGATCTCCAATTTGGCTCTGATTCTTCGATCATTGCTTGTACTCTACAAACTCTGAAGTTTGACTGCAAATTTAGAGTACTTGCAGATGTAACTCTACGATTTTCAAAGATATGATCAGTAGGTTCTACTATCTTCAAAACTATGGTCAGTATGTTTTGCTTACTTTACGATAGACTTCAAACTTAAGATCTATACATCAGATTCACTCTTCGAAATTGATCAACCTAACAAGTTTGATCTCTAAACTAAAGTCCTTTTATACCAAATTCATTTTAAGGACTTTACAAAAGTTACTGATTACAAATATACATTAATTTCACATATATCATCAAATCTAAAGACATGCATGGTATACTAACAGAGTATCTATTGTATGATCTGGTATATGAAATGAATTTAACATGGTTTAGTCCATTATATTTCTCTCTCTCTTCCTAATCCTTAGATATTCCCATTGTTCTTCTCAGTTTTCATTCATCTCTGAGTTTCTTCCTAATCCTTAGATATTCCCATTGTTCTTCGCAGTTTTCATTCAATATCTGCTATTCTGATTACTCGTTGATTCTATTCCTTTAAGTAAAAGCCATTTGTTAGGTGTCCCTATAATTGATTTAGCTCAACTAGGTTTGAGCTTAACACAGTGTCTATTCTGTTTGTTGGAGCAACCTTTGGATAGCCATTGCTTGTCTGTTTAGATATTCTTTAGATGTGATTTCTGAATATATAAACTGTGAATTTTTTTTGACATGTTCATTTTATTTCAAGCATGTACCTAATGTGTGAATTTGTATTCTCTGATACTCTTCTTTTTTTCAATTGAAGTCCTCCTAAATCTCTCTCTTTGAGTGCAGCGATTGCTATGACAAATTAGTCTCGTTCCTCTTGTACTGGTTCCGGGTTTCAATACCGAAATATGTGAGTATTCCCAACTTCAAGCAGTAATAATTAGAGCTAATCTTTTAAGATCTTGTCGAGCTTCTGATTATTGCTCTATGACTGGATTTTTAATGGTAACCTTTACATGTATGGATGACAGGATTAAATATTTGATCAATGAAACATGAATAGGAATAAATGTAGGCAAGTTGAAAAGTTGGTCTTCATTTGTCTTCTGGTTTTTCTTTATAATCATGTCAAAGAAAGGTGAAAAAACTTGGTATAAAACTATTGTGAGTTCATCGAACTTTAACATTATGTACTCGTACAACACAATACTACTTGATGGCCGTGCTGCTCGGTATTACACTTTAATTCTAGGGCCATGGTCTGAGTCTTACTACAAGCAATCATGTTTCATGTGTTTTTTAACTATTTCAATAAACATTGATTTCGCTTCTTTTTATTCTGGCATTACTTTTAATAATTATAGCGCCACTGTTTTTCACTGTTCAGTTATGTGGCTGTGTTTTGTAAAACTATCTGATCCTACTTGGAACAAGTTTTATTGCCTGTAAATGCTACCTCTACCATCCAATCCAATGTATCTATAATTTATTTACAATATAATTATAAAGGTTTTTTTATTTCGATACTTGTTTCTTGTTTTCATACAAAGAAACTACTCTAAGGATGCACTCTATATAGTAGTAAAATATTTGAAGATTCATCTTTACACGGATATGCACTTGAATTTGGACTTTTTGTACTGAAGAAATCACGTTATATGCGTTTAGAAACTAGTATTAATTTCACACGCAACTTATTTTAACTTAGAAACACTGTTGGAGGCTCAAAAGCATCACCCCAAAATGGTATGGTGTGTTTAGAGGTCTAAACGCACCAAATGCTACCATTGCGAAAGATGCAAATACTAGTAAACAAACCCACCCTATATAATACTTGAACAAACCATGATACTAGAGAACGGCAGCGCAGTGAAAAACTATAGCAAAGAGAAATCAAAAGAAAATCATTCACACAAGACACAAAATTATGTTGTTCACCCAAACGTTGGTTTAGTTCACAGTCGGTGGTTAATCAGTTTCACTATCTGTAGAATTTTTGTACAATCACCTCTGAATTAAAGTTTGGATCAAACTTTACCAATAACAGATTTGCCCCCACCCACCCTCCCTCCACCCTCCACCCTCCACCGTCTACCCCTTTAAAAAAATGGTTTATTGTTTCTTTAACGATAATCTTGTTTGTCACTAATTGCTACATCTTTATACTGCAGCATCTACCACCAGAGGCATCTCAAAGAGAAGATTGCTGGTATGGCTATGCTTGTCGGACGCAGCACCACAGTGAGGACCATGCTCGTAAAAGAAACCATGTTTGCCGCCCAACCAGGGGTAGTAATTTGTAAAGTATAGTTAGTTTTATACTATCGTTCTGTGAATCTAATGAGAACGGGATCCTTGTTGCTCATTTTGGGTTCTAGGGTTTGTTCGTAGGGAGTGTTAATACTTTTGTTATCAATGTTGTTGGTAGGGGTAATGTTGGTTTTGGATTAAGATGGTAAGCAAACAAGATTAAAATATATTTTGAAATCTTTTTTGTTTTGGTTTCAATGAAAGAGATGCACTTTCTGGGTTTTAATTCTAATTAATAAAATTTTCACCACAAATAATAATAATATTAATCATTATAATGATGACAATAATAAAACTTATATATTGGTGCTAAAATAATAATTAAACAAAAGCATTTTATTAGAGAAGTGTTATTTTTGCAGTGGAATTTGATATAATTTTTAGGCTTTATGTGGGTATTTTTTATTATTTATGTGAGAGGAAGCCTTAGATTAAAGGTGATATGATAAACTAATGGTAAACCTTTTGTATGATTGTAAGTTTAAGTTGTTTATCTATCAGCATAAGTAATTAACTATTAAGGGTTGTATGATGGACTTTAGTTTTTAATTCCTAGGTTTTTCCCTATGCTCCTAGGCTAGAATTGAATTGTAAAATAAAAGAATTTTCTTATAATAAAAATTGGTATAGAGTAATAAGTAATAATAATAATCCAATAACTATATATATATATATATATATATATATATATATATATATATATATATATATATATGTATGTGTGTGTGTGAGAGAGAGAGAGAGAGAAACTACCAAAAAAGCAATGAAAAGAAGCAATAGAAAACATTAACTATTAAGGGTTGTATGATGGACTTTAGTTTTTAATTCCTAGGTTTTTCCCTATGCTCCTAGGCTAGAATTGAATTGTAAAATAAAAGAATTCTTTTAATAAAAATCGGTATAGAGTAATAAGTAATAATAATAATCTAATAACAATATATATATATATATATATATATATATATATATATATATATATATATATATATATATATATATATGTGTGTGTGTGGATTGAACGCACTTTTGGTGATTGAGGTGTGTGGACGGTTCATGGCGTTAACATTTGCGTTGGAAGGAGGGTTTCTAGTGTTTCTGGATTTTAATCACATTCATTAAGCATCCTACATCAGAAGTTATGGAGAACAGTAGGACATCCATCGGTGAAGGACAACCAACGACGACGAGTTCTTCTCAGCAGAGAGTTTCTGTTAAGGACAGGTTGGGGCCATCAAAGAGTGTCCATGACAGACTTGGGCCACAAGGCTCCCCGACAAGGTCTCAAACGAGAGGCCACAATGATGTCAGGAAGAAGTTGTTTTCCACTGGCAGTAAGGTGCCTGGTAAGGATCAGAAAAAGGTAGAAGGCACACCGCTTATAACCCAACACCGAGAAGATCAGGCAGACAAGGCATCTACCCTGGCCAAGATAGCATATGAAACTGATAAAGCTTTGAAGGTGCTGCTACAACAGAGGGAGGAGATTGCCAAGCAGATGGTTCTTATGGCCGGGCTGGAAGATGATGCATCCAATTATACTCGACCCAAAGAGCGTGGCAGGTCTCCGAATAAACGAACAAGAAGGGATGAGGAGCCCAGACGGTCTGAAAGTAGGCTTCGGAGCCGTTCTCGAGACCGAAGAAGTGAAAGGGGACATACTCCTAAAGATCCAAAGAGGGCACCTCGCTCTGAGGATTCTCGGTGTGATGATAATGGTAAACGACAAAGCAGATCAAGGGGATGCACACCCGAGGGTTCAAAGAAGGTATCTCGCCTTGATAATTCGTGGCTCAGTGAGAAGGATAGACGCAGAAGAAGATCGAGAGGTTGTACTCCTGAGAATCCAAAGAAGGCACATCGCCCTGTGGACTCTCGCCACAGCAGGAACGACAGATGAAGCCCCTCTAGGGCAGCCAGTTTGGATGGAAAGGGTTGGTCTGATCATAAAAAGAAGGGCTCCCTGAAGAAGGAAATCTTTTCATAGCCAGAATGGGTGGAATTGTTAGCCAAAGAGGTAAAGGAGCTTCAAAAGAAACTGGCCGAAGTTCAGCACGGGAAAGAAAGTTCGGGCAAAAAGGCATCCCTTTCTCTGCATAAATTCTACGGGAGAAGGCAGATCCTAGTAAAAAGCTTCCCTATATAGAGAGTTACGATGGCTCAGGAGATCCTTATGACCACAGCCAAGCGTATGATAGGCTGATGGACTATTATGACTACTCAGATGTAGCTAAGTGTCAAACCTTTGTGACAACATTGAGAAAAGACGCTAGGCAATGGATGGGGACCTTGGCTCCGGACTCAACTTCGTCCTGGGAAGATTTGTGTGACAAGTTTCATGCTCGATTAGGGAGCAATAAGAGGAAAGGAAAGCCCACAGGGTCGTTGGCGCAGATCAAACAGTATTCGAATGAGACTCTGGGCCAGTACGTGAAAAAGTTCAGAGAAGTAGTGGGTCAGATGACAGATCTTAATGATCTTCAGGTTGTGGGATTATTTTAAAATGGCTTAGATCTGGTGAAGTCGGAGAAGTTGGTGAATAAGCTGATGTTCAACCGTCCGAAGAGCTTGGCAAAAGCGTTTGAGAAGGCTGAAGGCCTCATAGTGGTAGAAGAAGCCATAGGCAGCTTAAAGCAGGGCTCTTCGGAAAAACCAAAGGAGAAGGACAAATCAGATGGTAATCAGAAGAGGAACGGTGGTAATAATGACCAGTCTGATGACAATCAGAAGAAGTACAATAATAATTGTGCTTCGGGAGGGGACCCACCTTTTTCGAATCAGAAAATGAATAAGGTGTACACAAAACTTAATACGGACCGGGCTACCATTCTGGATCAAATAAAGGACCAGCCCTACTTCGAGCAGCCTCGAGACAACCTTAAACCAGGGTCTGGGAATCTTTACAAATACTGTGATTACCATCAGGCGACAAGGCATGATACGAATTCGTGCTGGAATTTAAGAGAATTTATTAAAAGGAAAGTGCAAAGTGGGCCTTGGTTCAATATGTAGTAGGACGAGAGCCCCTGAGGGAGCAGCAAAGGAACAGTACGCTTGTCCAGAACAATTAGCCCGAATAGCCAAGTCAGAACTAGGGGGCGAGACATGTTGTGGACGTAATCATAGGAGGAAATATGGGCAAAATTGCCGGGAAGAAGCGTTGGGGATATCTGGATTCGGTGATGACAGTGGCGGGTAAACCCCTGAGGCTTGAAAGAGCCTACCCGGGTTCAGTGATTTCTTTCAAAGACGAAGATTTCCCTTCTGAACCCATTGAACCCCATGAAGGAGCTCTGGTAATCACTGCACAGGTGGGTTTGGTGGACATGAAGCGGATGATGATAGATAATGGGTCTTCGGTGGATATCTTGTACGCACATGCTTACCAGAGGATGAACCTGGACGGAAGGAAGATGGAGATCGGGCAAGAGGATCCTCTATATGGGTTCAACAACGAGCCGATCAAAGTTACGGGGACTATTGAGCTGCTAGTCATCTTCGGGACGACCCCACAACAGGTTGAAGTTATATGTAAATTCTATATGGTGTATGTGGATTCGACATATAACGCGATTTTGGACAGGTCTACTCTGACAGCTCTTCAGGCAGTTACGTCGATTCTCCACTTCAAAATTAAATTCTCGATGCCACATGGAGTTGGGGAAGTGAGATCTTAACTTAGCAAGGAGATGTTACCAGAATGCGTTGATCACTTCGGGTGTAGGGGTCAGTAAACAGAAGCAAACCATGACTATTGAGATCGAACCATTTACAGAAAGCAGTACGGAGCCATTGGTTATGCCAGCCAAAGAGACCGAAGAGGTTGAACTGATTCCGGGAAAGAATGACAAGACCGTAAAGATAGGTTCGGGTCTGCTGGAACCTTTTTGGAGGAACCTGGTGGAGTTACTTCGATGTTATGTTGACATCTTTGCTTGGGTTCCAAGTGACATATATGCCTGGAGTGAGTCTAAAGGTAGCTGAACATAGGCTGTATGTGGACCTAACAAAGAAGCCAGTTCGGCAGAAGAGGAGGATTTTCGCGCCAGAGAGACAGAAGATAATTGACAAGGAGATCGCAAAGCTGCTAGTGGCATATTTTATATTTGAAATTAACTATCCGGAGTGGATGGAAAATGTGGTACTGGTGCAGAAAACAAATGGGAAATATAATTTGCCCCGCAATTTAAGATATACAATGAATGTATAAGTATCAGAATAATAGACTATCTATTTTGATAGAATGACACCAAAGTTCGGGAAACTTTGAAATAGGTAAACAAATCGTTAATCAATAATAAGTCTTCTCGTATTCTAGGCAACACAATAATCTGATAATGAAAGAGTACAACGCTTTTAAAGTTTCTACGATATTCTATTGAATAAACAAGAATCAATTCTACGCAATAACAAAGTGGAATGTTTTCCAGATTTATGTTTTCTAGTTGGACTTCGGTCTCATCTCGGTGTTCTGGTCACCCTATCCGACAATTAACACATTTATTATCAATTAATCTTGGTCTCTAAGCTTCAATATTATTTTAGATAAGTCAAATATCGTTTATAATATTTTTCGGAAGCTTTTAATAATTTATAAACAATTACTATAATTTATAATAATTTTTCTAACATCAGAATTATTTTTAAATGATTTAATTATCAAATAATCTTATCATCATTAATATTTAATAATCTAAAAATATTAATGTTATACTTGTCAAAATATTAAAGTTATTGTTAATAACTTAAAATATTTTTAAATCATCAATATTCTACTTAAATGATTTTTAAATTAATTAAAGTCATTTTTAAACCATCACCATTAATATTTAAATATTATTTAAATTATTATCAAAATATTAGAAGTCATTAATTATAACTTAAAATATTTTAAAAACATTTTTCTCTTTTTAAATCAATAATATCATTTTTAGTTCATTTATTTAATATAATAATTAAATAAATCTAATATCATTAATATTAATTTATTAATGAGAATTCTCCAAAAATATTGAAAATTATATTTTATAATTCAAAATAATTTCTAACACTTTATTCTTATTTTAAATGATTTTTAAATTAATAAAATCACTTTTAACTTATTTATTTAACTTAATAATTAAATAAATCTAATATCATTAATATTAAATTATTAATAAAAATTCTCTAAAAATATTAAAAATCACATTTTATAACTCAAAATATTTTTAAATACTATATTCTTATTTAAAATGATTTTTATATAATTAAAATTATTTTCTCTAATTTATTTAATACACTAATTGAATAAATTAAATAGCATTAATATTCAAATAATTATAATTATTAATGAAAAATATTCCAAATTGTGACAACCCCAAAACAAGTCCATTCCATCCAACCTATTCTGAGTCGCCAAATACATGGTACAGAAAACAATTAGAACTTTATTACAACAATTATCGTGCAAAATACAACAACAAATATGCTGTGAGTTTGGATACAAATATATACCCATTGTGACTCTTATCTCAACCTTGGATAGCACGTCACAATGACACCTTACATAAAGGTATAGTCAAAAACTGTTTTAGAAATTAGAATCTTTGGAAAGTGCTCAAGGAAACCTTCGTACATGGGAGGCCATGCGTCTAGGTTATGATAGATATCATATGCTCACAGAATTATCCTTGGTTGACCCAATAGATCCCAAAGAAAAACGAGAAGATTACTATCATATTCTTCCCAATGGTGAGTCTTCTCTTGACATATCATTATTTCCATTGTCTCTAAATGAGAATTATACTTCAAAAAACACCAAGATTATATAGGTAGTGCTCATAAATATACTTAGCAAGTGGATGAGCACATCCCTGTCTTATGATGACACGATGTTGTATGTCATTAGACATCTTGTATGATAGTGGCAAAACACCCTTCTAACGTTGGGTTCGCCTCACCCTAGTTGATTCACCAAATATAACTACTAAATGATGTATACAACACTTTTCTATACTGCTTAGGGAGAACCTCCACAGCTAGAGGCCACCGTTCTATTTCCCCGTTACCCTCGTTCGACCCAACTACACTCTTATTACCTAAAAAGTGTTAGGTTTGTAATATTCATGAACGCAATCAAATTGCAAACATAATGCGGAAACGTGTAAAATCAGAGTTTAAAAATTTTACAAACCATAAACCCGGATCACCCTTTATGCACAATTATTAATTTAACGAAAAGATAAGAACAAGAATCATACCCTTGAAGATCCGAGCTTCCTCAGGTACAAGTTCACCTCCAATCCTTTTCGCGTTCAACTTGAATCCACCGGGTTTGGTTCCTTCCTTTGATCAACGTTAGCCACCCAAGTGTTTGGCCTCTAAAGGTGATCCACCAAGAAAGAAGAAGAATTCAAGAAGATGGGTATTTGGCTCAAACCCTAGTTTTCTATCTCTATAGAAAAAGGGGCGTACTCTCCAACTCTTGGAATTACGTATTCTAATAATACGTTAACCTCTCTCACACCCATAATAAGACTCCTCTTATTTATAGATGTGGGCAACCCATCCTTAACAATTAATGAATTGAGTTTTATTTTAATTAATTAAACTCTTTTAATTAATTAGGCTCCTAATCTTATTAGGAATAATTAATTAACCTTTTAATTAATTAAGCTCCCTAATCTTATTAGGAATAATTAATTAAACTCTTTTAATTAATTTGTCTCCTAATCCTATTAGGATATTTGAGAGTACTTTTATTAATTAATTCCCAAACTCCTTTAGGAATTAAATAATAATAATAGTAATAATAATAATAAGACTCCTCTTATTAATTTATATTTAATATTTCTAAAATATTAAATAATAAATATTAAGCCATTTAATTTATTCTATCACCATAGATTAAATTAAATATACTTAACTTATTATTACGATTATGCCATTAACTTCTTAAATAATTATTCTTCCTTTTATGGTGTGACCCTTTAGGTTCTCCATATTAAACCGGTTGTGAATAAATTAATTAGAACAATTCTAATCTTATTTAAATAAATAAATTAAACTAATAATTTATTTAAATAAATAATATTTATTCTACAATAGGGATAAGCCTCCTTAGCGATCAACGACTTTCTAGATAATATAGATTTCAACATTAATCATAAAAGAACCTTTGAGTAAATAGTTACCGTACAATTCAATCCTTCCACCATACAATGTCCCAATTAAATATAAGACATGGAATTTCTGTCAAGTCTTATTTTATTTAATTATATGTATTTCGACTCTTAAATGCACAACTCCAAATAATGCAAATTAGAAACTCCTTTCTAATTTCATTCTGCCTTGGCCAAGGACTACTGAGTTGTCATTTATCGAATCACATAGGACATTTCTCTTCTTTTACTAGAAGTGGTAGATTCTTTATTGATCATACATTATCTCCATGTACAACTTATTATACCCAAGCATACCCTTTGATATACCCTAAGGGTATTAAGGAATAAGTCAAAGTATAACTCATCATACACAAGATACTATGATGATCTCAAGTCCAAGGATCACTTGTACTACTATCACTACAGGAATTCCTATTGACATGCAAGTAAAACTCCATTAGGTATTCCTTAGCGAGCCACGTTCAGTGAACTTATTCTCTAATAAGCACCTACATACTTGCTTTAGTGTCTCCACACAAATGATCATGAGATCAATCATCCTCATCCAATGAGCAAGCAACGTATGTACCAATCTATCCGGATTCACTAATCCCCAATTTAGTAATCCAATGATTGGGAACTATTTTAGTTGTAAGCTTTCTAAGAATTTAGATCTCATTAGAATGATCATCATCATTATTCTAAAAGCATTGCTTAAAACTATGGGTTTATCACATATTATAAAACAGCATCATGTAGATAATTTAAAAGCCTTTAATAAATAAATACTTTTTATTAATAAATGAATAAGATTGTTACAAAGTATATGCTTTATCATCAAACATGATTGGCTGGTGTGCATACTACTTTCAATCTCCCACTTGCACTAAAGCCAATCGTCATGGTATCTCATACTCTTCTTCTCTAAGTGACGATTATCCTGCTGTTGGATAAGCTTTAGTTAATGGATATGTAATGTTATTCATGAGAGTCCACTATCTCTATAGTGATTTCCCATCTTTCAATGATTCTTATAATCAAATGAAAGTGCCACAACACATGTTTAGATCCAAGATGAGACTTAGGAACTATTCCTAGTTCTGTAATGAACTTATAATCCAAACAATCAACTTGTAGCTTCATTTATAGCTATATACTTTGTCTTTATCACTAAACCAGCAATTCTTTGCTGTTTGGAACCTTTCCAATTCACTGCACCACCGTTCAAGGTAACGATTTACCTTAAAGTGGATTTTATGTCGTCTTGGTCGATCTGAAAAACTTGAGTTTGTTAAGCCCTCTAGTTTTAATTCAGACCCGCTATGAATTATATCACATCCTTAGTGTTGGTTAAGTACTTTAAGATATTTTTCACTGTCTCATAGTGAACTTCTCCAGAATATGACTGATCAACATCAGGTCGCGTATATTTCATTGAATACATGATTGTCACTCATGCGATCTCTGTTTTAGGAGTCTATGGGGACTATTAAGAGAGATACACTCCATGACTCATCAACATGAGACATCCCATGGAGTTTGCCATGCTAAACGACTTTAGCATCAAATGAATATACGTTCCTTGGGTTAAGCCGAGCATTCTTTTAAATCTATCTATATAGATTTGCATCCCCAATTAAGATACTCTTCCCAAATCATTCATGGAGGAATGTTTAGACAACTTTATCTTTATTGATTTTAGCATTGGCATGTCATTCCTTATCCGTATTATATCAACATATAATACCAGAAATGTCACAACGCTCCCACTGACCCTTTTGTACACACTAGGTTCATTCTTGTTTTTGATAAAATCAAACTCTTTTGATTATCATATCAAAATGAATGTTCCATTTTTGAGAAGATTGCTTCAATCCATTTCTCTGAGTGTCTACAACTCTTACCTCATCGTATGTAACTGGATCATCATCTTCTATGATACGTACCTCATCATCATCATCCATGATGAATCCATACCTCCTAGGTATCTTTGGTACTATTCCAGATTTACGATTCGGTTGTGGTACAATAGGTCTATCTATAGGTTCCTCTTATTTGACTTATAATGTTTTGTGGATCTTGAACTCTTCAAGATCTATAATCCTCCCACTAGCCCCTTAATGATAAACACCTTTATCTTAGAAGGCAGCATGTTTCACAACAAACACCTTTTGCTAAGTAGGATTATAGAACATATGCCCTAAACTTACTTTAGGATGTCCCACAAATCTGCACTTGTCAAATTTTGTCCCAAGCTTATCCTTTGAAACCTTTTCACATAACTTGGACAACCCTTTATCTTAACATACTTAAGATTAGGAATCCTCCATGTCCATAACTTTTATGGAGTCTTGGGGCCGGATTTTGAGGTTACCTTTTCGTAGATATGAAGCCATTTCTAGGACATTACCCCAGAAGGATACTGGAATGTCGGTAAAATCATTATGGACCGCACCATGTCCAACAAGGTACGATTTTTTCATTCAGATACATCAATCAATTATTGCGTATCAGGATGTGTCCATTATGAGAAAACCATTTGAGATGATCTAGAAACTTATTGCACAAGTATTTATTCCTTGATCTAATCAAAGAATCTTAATACTTTGTCAATTTATTTCACTTCTGAATTCTTTGAACCTTTCAAATAATTCACACTTGTATTTCAACAAATACATACATTCAACTCTTTGAATGATCATCTCCTTTTCTTATATTAGTTTGTTCAATTTATAAAATAATTTTTTTTTTACGTAAGTCAAGTATACAAAATCTATTAAGTAATATTTCAGTTCTATACAAAACATTATTATTATAAATAGAACAACAATTGTTCTTAAATATAATACCAAATATTTCATTGTCCAACAATAAAATGGAAATAATGTTTCCAACGAGAACTGGAATACAATAACAACTTATTGACTTAATAGACTTGCCCGTAGGCATTGCTAAACTATAAGTTCCTATGGCTAATGCAGCAACCTTTGCTTCATTTCCCACACATAGGTTTACTTATATTTGTTTAGCTTTCTACTTCTGCTTGGTCCCTTCATAAATCTATATTTATGATAACAAAAGTCGGTATCCAATACCCAAGTAGAACATTGACTTAAAGAAAATTTTATTTCAATCATGAACAAAAAACTGTATTGTAACCGAAACTTCACTAAGTTTCTTTGGTTAGCCTCTGCAAGATGCTTCTTGCAGTTTCCTTCTAGTGTCCAGGCTTATTACAGTGGAAGCAAACTCCTTTGCTATCCGTATCAGTTTTGTTCTTATTATCCTTTGTTTATGCCTTTCTGTTTACCTTCTTAGAATCGTTCTTCTTTTCAGAAGATCTTTTGGACCCTACCAGTAAGACATGGTCTTTCTTGGTTGGAAAGTGACTCTCAACATTTTTCAACATGTTAACCAAATCAGCAAGGCTGATATCTAGCTTGTTCATATGAAAAATTCACAACAATTATGAAAGGAGTCCGGGAGTGAGTGCAAGATCAAATCTTAGCTCAACTCTCTATCCATGACAAAACTCGTTGTCCTAATTGATCAATCAAATTGATTATGTTAAGGACTTTTATCTGTATTGTAGTGTCATTGGTCATTCTAGATTGGAAGAGCTCCTTAGATATCTGATATTTATCAGTCCTACTTTCCTTACCATCAACAACTTGATGTGTAGGAATATAGTAAGAGAGCATCCATAGTTTCATGTTGACGCTGAAGCTCGTTACTCATAGATGCGAGCATGATGCATTGAGCCAACTGTGCATCATCTTGCCACTTTCTAAAAGTAGCAATCTCTTCCTCGGAGGCATTGTCTGCAACCTTTGCAGGGATAGGCGTATTAAGGACATAAGATAACTTTTCAGCCATGAGAACTATTCTCAATTTCCTTAACCAATCCATTTAATTTGGTCCAGTTAAATAAGCATCTAATATGCTATGCAGTGATAGTAATTTAGACATTGTAAAATTCTGTAAATGAATTTGAAATTAACAACATTTTAACATACATTCTTTTATTAATTACCAAAATAATTTAGGTCTTGTTTTAAATTGGTATCTCCCACTATTTTCTTCAAACTATATTACCCTCAATATATAATTCGGCAATATCTAATTAAAGATATGCTAGTGAGAATAAGGATCCCATTTCAAATGTATATAGCCTTGTGTGTGCACAACAAACTATATATAAATAAATAGTTAGACAACTCTTGTCAATTACATCAACTATGTAACTCCTTGTATTTTGCCTCTTAAATCGTAATGGTCAAGTGTGTGCACATCCGAACTAAAATGATTTAAGTTAAGTCAGACCCAGCATTTCCATATAAGTGAAGAGAAAACTACAGCCCTTGTGTGTGCACAACAAAGCAGTAATGTTCAATTCCTTATAAACATCATATGTAATAAAAACAACATCTTAAATATTTAATACTCGCCTTGTGTGTGCACAACAAACTCATATTAAATATTCAATACTCTATTATTTCTATCATGCTAGAAGGCGACGTTCGATATTCCAAATATCTTTGAACGTTACAACTTAATATAAAATATTTGAGGGGTTTGTTATTAATTTGTCTCATCTTTTTTAGCGCGTATGCACATATATATATAAAATACGCGTCATATTAATAAACATGCGAAGCATGTTTGTATAATATATAATATATATTTTATAAGCATGCACATATAGAATACTATATTCTACCCGGATTGATTATGGACTTTTATTCTAGTTTGGTTCACTAGAGCCACCAAGTGAACCAAAAGGTCAAACCATAGGGGTGCAAGAATTAATATTTAAACATAACTATTACATTTAAACCCGGGCTCCATTACAAACGGGTCTTCACGCGCTCCTTGCTCCTTGATCTCCAATTCTTCAAAATTAATTCTAACTATTTCTATTACAAAACTATTTAAAAAAAATAGAAACCTTGATCAGCAGTCAAGGGGAAGTACATAGGAGGGAGTTAGAATTTATATTAAGAAAAATTAGAGAAGACGAGGTACGCAGACCCCGTTTAATAAAACCCATACATTCATGCATCCAACTAAAATAAAATCCAATCACATTGGTCAATAGTCCATAATCTATCCCATTTATTATCATACACATCATCATATGCATCAATAAATAACATTCATCTCATGAATAATAAACATTTAATATATATATTGATATCATTTAATGGGCAAATTTAGTTAGTATAAAATCTATTTTTGAATCAAAATAAACTCCTTTATTTTAATCCAAATTTAAATCAAAATAAAACTATTTTATTTTAATTTATCCAATTTTGAATAAAATAAACTATTTTATTTTAATCAAAATCTTTAATTAAAATAAACTCCTTTATTTTAATTAATTATGGAATCTAATTCCATGTAAAAAAAAAAACTTTATAAAGGAAACACAGATTTTCTTTCCTATTCACAAATAAACTCTTTTATTTTGAATAATATGAAATCTTATTTCATATCTAAATAAACTCCTTTATTTAGGAAAATTAGGATTCTCTTTCCTATTCACAAATAAACTCTTTTATTTTGAATAATATGAAATCTTATTTCATATCTAAATAAACTCCTTTATTTAAGGAAAGATGAAATTTAATTTCAACTCTAATTAGTTATCATGGAATCCAATTCCAACTCTAATTAGTTAGCATGAAATTTAATTTTAAAATTAAAATAAACCTTTTTTTTTAATATTAAAATAAACTTTTTATTTTAATTATAAAATCATTGAAAATATTATAAATATATAACATTTACAATTCACGAATCCTGCAAGGCCACGTGAATAAATCTGCAGTATGTTGCACAACATGTAATATAGATTATAATATAGCTTTTCATGATTCATGAATAAAAGTGGCGTGCATCCTGACATACAAATTCACGTGATCCCATGAAAAGTGATTCCCTTAATTAATTCACGAATTCAACAGATTTTTTTTAATAAATTTTATACAATAAAATTATGCCCAATTAAATTGTTCTAAACACATATCAATATGCATATCAAATTAAAACAATTAATAATTCGCATAAAGGTTTGGCTCTGATGCCACTGTTAGGTTTGTAATATTCATGAACGCAATCAAATTGCAAAAATAATGCGGAAACGTGTAAAATCAGAGTTTAAAAATTTTACAAACCATAAACCCGGATCACCCTTTATGCACAATTATTAATTTAACGAAAAGAAAAGAACAAGAATCACACCCTTGAAGATCCGAGCTTCCTCAGGTACAAGTTCACCTCCAATCCTTTTCGCGTTCAACTTGAATCCACCGGGTTTGGTTCCTTCCTTTGATCAACGTTAGCCACCCAAGTGTTTGGCCTCTAGAGGTGATCCACCAAGGAAGAAGAAGAATTCAAGAAGATGAGTGTTTGGCTCAAACCCTAGTTTTCTATCTTTATAGAAAAAGGGGCGTACTCTCCAACTCTTGGAATTACGTATTCTAATAATACGTTAACCTCTCTCACACCCATAATAAGACTCCTCTTATTTATAGATGTGGGCAACCCATCCTTAACAATTAAGGAATTGGGTTTTATTTTAATTAATTAATCTCTTTTAATTAATTAGGCTCCTAATCTTATTAGGAATAATTAATTAACCTTTTAATTAATTAAGCTCCCTAATCTTATTAGGGATAATTAATTAAACTCTTTTAATTAATTTGCCTCCTAATCCTATTAGGATATTTGAGAGTACTTTTATTAATTAATTCCCAAACTCCTTTAGGAATTAAATAATAATAATAGTAATAATAATAATAAGACTCCTCTTATTAATTTATATTTAATATTTCCAAAATATTAAATAATAAATATTAAGCCATTTAATTTATTCTATCACCATAGATTAAATTAAATATACTTAACTTATTATTACGATTATGCCATTAACTTCTTAAATAATTATTCTTCTTTTTATGGTGTGACCCTTTAGGTTCTCCATATTAAACCGGTTGTAAATAAATTAATTAGAACAATTCTAATCTTATTTAAATAAATAAATTAAACTAATAATTTATTTAAATAAATAATATTTATTCTACAATAGGGATAAGCCTCCCTAGCGATCAACGACTTTCCAGATAATATAGATTTCAACATTAATCATAAAAGAACCTTTGAGTAAATAGTTACCGTACAATTCAATCCTTACACCATACAATGTCCCAATTAAATATAAGACATGGAATTTCTGTCAAGTCTTATTTTATTTAATTATATGTATTTCGACTCTTAAATGCACAACTCCAAATAATGCAAATTAGAAACTCCTTTTTAATTTCATTCTGCCTTGGCCAAGGATTACTGAGTTGTCATTTATCGAATCACATAGGACATTTCTCTTCTTTTACTAGAAGTGGTAGATTCTTTATTGATCATACATTATCTTCATGTACAACTTATTATACCCAAGCATACCCTTTGATATACTCTAAGGGTCTTAAGGAATAAGTCAAAGTATAACTCATCATACACAAGATACTATGATGATCTCAAGTCCAAGGATCACTTGTACTACTATCACTACAGGAATTCCTATTGACATGCAAGTAAAACTCCATTAGGTATTCCTTAGCGAGCCACGTTCAGTGAACTTATTCTCTAATAAGCACCTACATACTTGCTTTAGTGTCTCCACACAAATGATCATGAGATCAATCATCCTCATCCAATGAGCAAGCAACGTATGTACCAATCTATCCGGATTCACTAATCCCCAATTTAGTAATCCAATGATTGGGAACTATTTTAGTTTTAAGCTTTCTAAGAATTTAGATCTCATTAGAATGATCATCATCATTATTCTAAAAGCATTGCTTAAAACTATGGGTTTATCACATATTATAAAACAGCATCATGTAGATAATTTAAAACCCTTTAATAAATAAATACTTTTTATTAATAAATGAATAAGATTGTTACAAAGTATATGCTTTATCATCAAACATGATTGGCTGGTGTGCATACTACTTTCAAAAAGGAATTGTGAAGCAAAAGGGTGAGCACAACTAGCCCACTAAAGAATATCATGACTAAAGATAATTAAATTATCAATAGCCTTCATTAGTAATAAATCAGACATTTAGAACATATGGTAGATGATAAAACTTTTCAACCATAGTTGCAGCGGAACGAGCAATCTATTAGAAGAGTCAAATAGACCATAAAATCTATTATCTTCTCCATGTTAAAAATCCACCAACAGTGTTTTATCCCTGTAACATCAATCAACGGTTCCTTTCCACAATTATATGAATAACTCATAATCATAATTGTAATTCTAAATTCCTCTTCGCATCCAGGACGAAGATAATTTTCATCACATGTCTTTACCTGAAACATCAAAGATCATGGTTATACCAAATCACAGTTCATGTTCATAATCATACTAATAACTTCATCTTTGCACTACGGCCAAATATATTCATCAACAGTTCATCTTTGCACTACTGGCCAAATATATTCAACAACAGGTCATCTTTGCACTACGGGCCAAAGATATTCATCAACAATTCATCTTTGCACTACAAGCCAAAGATATTCATCAACAGTTCATATTTGCACTACATGCCAAATATATTAATATCTCAAAGAAATATATAATCATTTCAGAATTTATATAAACAATAATTATAACCATGTTGATCAATTCACCTTTGCACCTAAGTTAAAGATATTCAATTGTAAATTCAATGGTCATGATCATACCAGTCAACAATTCAACTTTGCACTACTAGCCAAAGAGAACCCATAGTCACGATCATACCAATAATCTACCCATCTTTACACTCAAGTGAAAGAAAAATTCAACATCAGAGTTATAAAAATGTTATATATGATAATAAAAACAATATGATCAACAACTGCATTTATTTTTAAGAGTAACAATCATAAATCAACGATAATTTGGTCAGAAAAAGAAACCAATTTTTTTCGTGAATAGTACCCATGAATAGTAACTCATGAATAGTAACTCGTGAATAGTAACTCGTGAATAGTAACTCATGAATAGTAACTCATGAATAGTAACTCGTGAATAGTAACTCATGAATAATAACTCGTGAATAGTACTCCGTATTCGTACATAGTACCGTATAAGTAAATAATGTCATATACGCAAATAGTGCCGTATACGTGAATAGTGCCGTATACGTGAATAGTAACCCCGATTCAAAAAGATAGAACTTTCACAATAAAATTCATACCAATATTTCGGTATAATGATGTTGAAAGAATACCATCATTACGAAAAAAATATCTCTTACAATCCCTTAAAATCCCTTATTATCCCTTACCTCAAAGAATAGCACTTCTGACTAGATATCAGATATGACGTTGAAGGAAACTTGCACTGATGAATATCAACTCACCAAGTATCTAAATACTCACAAAATACACTCGATAATCTAGAGAGAAAAAGAGAGAAAACTTGTTTCTGGTGTGATTTTCAATTCTAACTTAGCCCTCTATTTATAGGAAAATGTTAGCACGTCGAAGCAGACTTAACCTGCAACCTGATGGCTTTACCTGCTACTATTCCCACCCACCACATTTGAAAATTCAATTGAGCACATTTCTCACCAACCAAAAGTGGGGCCCACCAATTCTAGAATTTTCTACCAAAATCATTTATAACCTAATTTCCGAATCAGTTACCTCTTAAAATTCATAGCAAATCATACGCTCATTTTTAACGGTTCAAAATTTGTGGACATATACTCAACTTATATATGTATAACATATCCAAAAATTACAACAATTCAACAGTCGGATTAAATATTAGAACTCATACAATAAAGCTATAAGAACACCGATTTGATCTTTTAATACCTCCAATCCGACAAAATACTGATAAAACACCTCAACATTAACTCCTTCATTTATAACCACATAAATAAATCCATCATTTATATCTACGTCAAATAAATATTTTTTTATCATATAAATCAATAATTAATTATTCATAGATAATATTACAGAATCACAATTATGACAACCAGGCCGTTCCCAAGAAAGAGAAGGCTTTTCGATAAGGATTTCTCCTTATCGGTGCGAAATTAGGTGACCAAATCTCTCCTTGGCAGAACTTTCTAGACATTGCCAATAATGCTATATTATTCACATAATATGAATTATTGATCTGATAATGGGAAATACTGTGCAGTAACAATTATTGAAATAACAATAATATAAAATATAAACACAGCAATTATTGAATCAATAAAATAAAATATTGAACAGTAATTACTGTAACAATTATTGAGTAGTGCCTTCTTACGTAAGAATCAATAATTCAACAATACTGTGCAATACCGTGTACTATTGTGCAACCACGCGTATTACTGTATTTTAACTACCGGGTATTCCAACAGTGTTAACGATAACAACTAAGCCGTTATTTATAAAAACTCAATTTTTATCGTTATCTTCATTCGACAGTTATTCTGTTATGGGGCCCACAAATAGCTGCACCGTCGTACAAATATTCCCCGACAGAAAGAATATTCCACGACTAAACAAATATTCCCGGACAACAATGAATATTTTATAACCACTTGCTTATTTTGAAAAAGTTTCATATATCACCCTTAACTTTAACTTTATATCAATTTAACCATTTACCGAATTGTAATTATAAGAAAAATTGAATACTTTTATTTCATAAAATTCGGGGTCTTACAATCTCCCCTCTTTATGAAATTTCGTCCTCGAAATTTACGTTACCTGGTATTCTAAAAAGTTGAGAATACCTTGCTTTCATTTCAGATTCTATCTTCCCTATCCTCATGATTTCTCCATTGCTCATCTCCTGTATTTCAGATATCATTCTAGAATACAGATTCAAAAACAAAGGTTAATTTAACAAATTAACATATCACATAATATCCCGATATTATGACTGACCAATAAATAATCTAAGGTAGGACACACTAGCGAATGATTTACTCATCTCTCCCCTCTTAGTTATATTCCCCGAATTCCGCCAGAGACCACATCCCTAAGCTTTGATACCAACTTTGACAACCCCAAAATAGGTCCATTCCATCCAACCTATTCCGAGTCGCCAAATACATGGTACAGAAAATAATTAGAACTTTATTACAACAATTGTCGTGCAAAATACAACAACACATATGCTGTGAGTTTGGATACAAATATATACCAACTGTGACTCTCATCCTAACCTTGGATAGCACGTCACAATGACACCTTACATAAAGGTATAGTCAAAAACTGTTTTAGAAATTAGAATCTTTGGGAAGTGCTCAAGGAAACCTTCGTATATGGGAGGCCATGCGTCTAGGTTATGATAGATATCATATGCCCACATAATTATCCTTGGTTGACCCAATAGACCCCAAAGAAAAACGAGAAGATTACTATCATATTCTTCCCAATGGTGAGTCTTCTCTTGAAATATCATTATCTCCATTGTTTCTAAATGATAATTATACTTCAAAAAACACCAAGATTATATAGGTAGTGCTCATAAATATACTTAGCAAGTGGATAAGCACATCCCTATCTTATGATGACACGAGGTTGTATGTCATTAGACATCTTGTATGATACTGGCAAAACACCCTTCCAACGTTGGGTTCGCCTCACCCTAGTTGATTCACCAAATATAACTACTAAATGATGTATACAACACTTTTCTATACTGCTTAGGGAGAACCTCCACAACTAGAGGCCACCGTTCTATTTTCCCGTTACCCTCGCTCGATCCATCTACACTCTTATTACCTAAAAAGGAATTGTGAAGCAAAAGGGTGAGCACAACTAGCCCACTAAAGAATATCATGACTAAAGATAATTAAATTATCAATAGCCTTCATCAGTAATAAATCAGAGATTTAGAACATATGGTAGATGATAAAACTTTTCAACCATAGTTGCAGCGAAACGAACAATCTATTAGAAGAGTCAAATAGACCATAAAATCTATTATCTTCTCCATGTTAAAAATCCACCAACAATGTTTTATCCCTGTAACATCAATCAATAGTTCCTTTCCACAATTCTATGAATAACTCATAATCATAATTGTAATTCTAAATTCCTCTTCACATTCAGGACGAAGATAATTTTCATCACATTTCTTTACATGAAACATCAAAGATCATGGTTATACCAAATCACAGTTCATGTTCATAATCATACTAATAACTTCATCTTTGCACTACAACCAAATATATTCATCAACAGTTCATCTTTGCACTACTGGCCAAAGATATTCAACAACAGGTCATCTTTGCACTACGGGCCAAAGATATTCATCAACAATTCATCTTTGCACTACAGGCCAAATATATTCCTCAACAGTTCATATTTTCACTACATGCCAAATATATTAATATCTCAAAGAAATATATAATCATTTAAGAATTTATATAAAGAATAATTATAACCATGTTGATCAATTCACCTTTGCACCTAAGTTAAAGATATTCAATTGTAAATTCAATGGTCATGATCATACCAGTCAACAATTCAACTTTGCACTACTGGCCAAAGAGAACCAATAGTCACGATCATACCAATAATCTACCCATCTTTACACTCAAGTGAAAGAGAAATTCAACATCAGGGTTATAAAAATGTTATATATGATATTAAAAACAATATGATCAACAACTGCATTTATTTTCAAGAGTAACAATCATAAATCAACGATAATTTGGTCAGAAAAAAGAAACCAATTTATTTTTGTGAATAGTAACCGTGAATAGTAACTCGTGAATAGTAACTCGTGAATAGTAACTCATGAATAGTAACTCGTGAATAGTACTCTGTATTCATACATAGTACCGTATACGTAAATAATGTCATATACGTAAATAGTGCCATATACATGAATAGTGCCATATACGTGAATAGTGTCGTTTACGTGAATAGTAATCCCGACTCAAAAAGATAGAACTTCCACAATAAAATCCATACCAATATTTCAGTATAATGATATTGAAAGAATAACATCATTACGAAAAAAATATTTCTTACAATCCCTTAAAATCCCTTACTATCCCTTACTATCCCTTACCTCAAAAGAGCAGCACTTCTGACTGAATATCAGATATGACGCTGAAAGAAACTTGCACTGATGAATATCAACTCACCAAGTATCTAAATACTCACAAAATACACTCAATAATCTAGAGAGAAAAAGAGAGAAAACTTGTTTCTGGTGTAATTTTCAATTCTAACTTAGCCCTCTATTTATAGGAAAATGTTAGCACGTCGAAGCAGACTTAACCTGCAACCTGATGGATTTACCTTCTACTATTCCCACCCACCATATTTGAAAATTTAATTGAGCACATTTCTCACCAACCAAAAGTGGGGCTCACCAATTCTAGAATTTTCTACCAAAATCATTTATAACCTAATTTCCGAATCAGTCACCTCTTAAAATTCATAGCAAATCATACGCTAATTTTTAACGGTTAAAAATTTGTGGACATATACTCAACTTATATATGTTTAACATATCCAAAAATTACAACGATCCAACGGTCGGATCAAATATTAGAACTCACACAATAAAGCTGTAAGAACACCGATTTGATTTTTTAATACCTCCAATCCGACAAAATACTGATAAAACACCTCAACATTAACTCCTTCATTTATAACCACATAAATAAATCCATCATTTATATCCACATCTAATAAACATTTCCTTATCATATAAATCAATAATTAATTATTCATAGATAATATTACAGAATCACAATTATGACAACCAGGCCGTTCCCAAGAAAGAGAGGGCTTTTCGATAAGGATTTCTTCTTACTGGTGCGCAATTAGGTGACCAAATCTCTCATTGACAGAAATTTCTAGACATTGCCAATAATGCTATATTATTCACATAATATGAATTATTGATCTGATAATGGGAAATACTGTGCAGTAATAATTATTGAAACAACAATAATAGAAAATATCAACACAGCAATTATTGAATCAATAAAATAAAATATTAAACAGTAATTACTGTAGCAATTATTGAGTAGTGCCTTCTTACGTAAGAATCAATAATTCAACAATACTGTGGAATACCGTGTGCTACTGTGCAACCACGCGTATTACTGTATTTTAACCACCGGGTATTCCAACAGTGTTAACGATAACAACTAAGCCGTTATTTATAAAAACTCAATTTTTGTCGTTATCTTCATCCGATAATTATTCTGTTATGGGGCCCACAAATGGTTTCGCCGTCATTCGAATATTCCCCGACAGAAAGAATATTCCACGACCAAACGAATATTCCCCGACAACAATGAATATTTTATAACCACTTACTTATTTTAAAAAAATTTCATATATCACCCTTAACTTTAACTTTATATCAATTTAACCATTTACTGAATTGTAATTATAAGAAAAATTGAATACTTTTATTTCATAAAATTCGGGGTCTTACACAAATAGTCAGAAAGTATTTTTCATAATTTAAAATAATTTATAAAACAATTTTAGTAATTTTTATAATTTTTTTCTATTTTTAAGTATTTTCCGGAATATTCAGAAAATAAAATAAATAAAACCTTCGCTAAAGCCTATAGCGACACTTGTCTGTCGTCTTAGGTGTTCTTGGCTCAAGAACACTGACAATCTGAGTGTACAAGGGGTCATGTTTGACCACACTTTAATCTCGGTTCATGTATGTTCTGTCCAACCAAAAACTCAGATCTTGTAGTCATTATGCAACACTACAACTAGCAATCAATATCTAGGTCAAACAACAAATACACAAGGAGATCTGGGCAATCAAAACCCTTGTTCCCTGAGTTTCCCCAGAAACCCAGAAATTCGACTGGTCACTTTAATGGTCAATTAAGTTTTTGTTCCAGTCATTGTATGGGCGTTATGAAGGTTCATAACTATAGTACATATGTCAAGGAACGTATATACATCACCAGAATATTTCAACAATAACAAAATCAAAAGTTATGACTCGGTCAATCTCTGACAAAAACTCAGTTTATACGTTTTCTGGAAATTCCAGAAAACAGACATTCATGTCGAGTAGGCTAGTTTGACTAGCCACTCCATTCACTACAATGATGGTTTCAAAGATGTAAGGACATATATTTATAGTAGCTCTATCAGGCTATAACTTGATTACAAACACAACCTCAAACAACCTAACACCTATCATATCCGGGCCTTGAACAAATTGTCAGACGCTATATTTCACTTTTTGGGTTACCCAGAAAGTTCATGGTTATGCCCGGTCAATGGGTTTTGACCGTTAATAACTTCCAATCCAGGCATCTAATGGCTATACTACCATTTTCATATTAAAGACAACATACCAGACTACCAATCCAAAACATAAAACAAGAAAAATCGTAAACAGACAAGAATCTGTGGCGCCTGACATTAGCTTGCCAGACCACAATTTCTGTTCTTGGGCAGTTTTGAAAATCATCACTTTTAAAGCTATTTGATGTTATGGATCTATGGTATATCACCATAGATCATCATAAAACACCTTCTAGCAAACATCTAAACACATAAACACAAAAGTTGTCTAGCATACAAGATCAAAATGGGTTTTATAGGGTTTATACCTTCTAGCTTCAAATCCTTGATCTTAATCCTCCTAACTGATCTTGGTTGATCAAGGGGTTGCTTTAGGGACTGAGTAACTTGATAATTTTGGAGGTTGAGAGAGAATAAGAGTTAGTGAGAGCTTTCAAGAAAAATGGGCTAAATTATTAACTTTCTCTCTCTCCAATCTATTTAGATTAATTAGATACATGTATAATCTGATATTGGCTGTCAAATAGGGGATGAAATGCTGAGATTTAAAGTCACCAAGTCAACATAGTTGGTGAACAACTACAATTCTAGCAAGATTTACAAGTTAGCTTATTAAAAATATAAAAAGGGTAAATTTGTCATTTGTATTTTCATTTTAATGGCATACTAGACAATTGAACCAACCCTTAGGGTTTAACCCTAAGGTTCTAACCCTTATGTTTTACAATATCCAATTCTAGAATTTTTTAATTAGGGTTTAAAAATAGAAAATTAAGAATTTCAAAAATGTAATTAGGGTTTTAAATATAAATTAATATTTGTAAATTATAATTAGGGTTTCCTAATTATATTAACACATAATAATCACTTTAGGCTTGCTAATTAGGATTAAGATTTCCTAATTAGGGTTTAGGATTCCCGAATATGAAATTAGGATTTTAATTAGAAAAATTAAAATTTCTAAATTATAATTAGGGTTTGTAAAATAGAAATTAAGATAACTAAAATATAATTAGGGTTTTCTAATCATATTAAAGTTTAATAAATATATTAGGCCTTCCAATTAGGATTAGTGTTTCCTAATTAGGGTTTTAGGATTCCTGGATAGAAAATTAGGGTTTCCCGGTTTTCGATTAGGGTGTCTAACTATACATTAGGTTTTCTAAATCTGAGATTAGGGTTTTTAATCTCTTATTAGGGTTTATTAAATTTAAACCTTATCCGATCAATCATTGATCAAAAATTCTAAACAATATAAACGCGTACTCATTAATATAATTATTTTACATATATTTTCTATCGAATCCCTATCCAGAAATTAGGGTTAGGGTTTCTAAAGCTGTTAAGCACAACTCTACTCTAAATTTATTAGTCAATACACAAATTGACCTTCTCGAGACTCATATCACATATGCTTGTCGCAAAATTGATAATCAATATTAATAATAATAAAAAATTATTCGTAAAATTTTAATTATTCGAAATCCTGGGTTATTACATTGATTATCTACAGTGACTCTCAGTTGGTCGTCAAACAGGTTTCTGGGGAGTATGAAACTAGGGGTTCGAGAATGGTGAAATATCTGGCAGAGTTGAAGGATCGGCTTCAGTGCTTCGATTCTTATGCGTTTCAATGGATAAACAGATCAGACAACTCAATAGTAGATGCGTTAGCGAAGCTAGCTACAACTGAAGCAAACATGTTCGATGGGTCGGTTTATTTAGAAGTCTTGAAACAACCGAGTGTTCAGCATGAGGAGGTGATGTGTATGGAACGTTCGTACTGCTGGATGACTCTTTATCTTAACTACTTGGTGGATGGCGTACAACCATCAGATCGGATGTTGGCCAAGAAAGTGAAGTACAGAAGCACAAATTTCATGCTTATTAATGGCGATATTTTTCCAAGGGCTTATTCATCTCCTTTGTTGAAGTGTTTGTTACCATCTGAAGTTGAGTATGTCTTTTGGGAGGTTCATGAAGGTATTTGTGGTGACCATATGATTGCTAAGTCATTAGCTTATAAGGTGTTTTGGCAGGGGTATTACTGGCCAACAATTTTTAAAGAAGCCATTGATTATGTGAAGAAGTGTCCAAAGTGCCATTTGAACAGTCCGATCCCCCATCAGCCACCAGAGGAGTTATACTCGATTTTATCTCCCATACCTTTTGCTGTGTGGGGTGTGGACATACTGGGTCCATTGCCGAAGGCTAAGGGGCAAGTCAGTTTTGTTGTAGTGGTGATCGATCACGGAGCAGGAATTCTTAAAATTTCTCAAAGAGTATGTGGTGTTCCGGTTCGACATTCCTATGGTGGTGGTTTTAGATAATGGGCACCAGTTTGTGGGTTTGAAGTTTGAAGCATTCTTGAAGGAGTTGTGAATTCAGCATCGAAAGACTTCAGTTGCTCACCCACAGTCGAATGGGCAGGTTGAACTGACCAACAGAACTCTGCTAAATGGTATTAAGAGACGACTTGATGAAGCAAAAGGAAGGTGACCTGAAGAGTTGCTTAGTGTGTTATGGGCCTATCGATCTACACCAATGACTACTACAGGAGACTCGCCTTTTAGATTGGCTTATAGTTCGGATGCTTTGGTTCCTGTAGAGATTGATTCGCCAAGCCATCGGGTCACTTAGTTTCGGGAGGTGTATAATGACAAGGGACTTAGGGTTAACCTGGATTTGTTTGAAGAGGTTAGGGAAGCAGCTTTGGTGAAATTTGCAGCATATCAGCGTCGAGTGGCTAAGAATTATAACAAAGGGGTAAAGTTTTGAAGATTTGAAGTAGGGGATCTTGTTATTCAGGAAGTAGAAGCTTCTATGCCTCAGAATTTGGGAAAGCTGATGCCGAACTAGGAAGGTCCTTATGAGATTGTCGAAGTACCAAAGCCAGGAACTTATCGATTGCGAGCATTGGATGGGACTGAGATAAAGAATACTTGGCATGCAGGAAGGCTTCAGAAATATTTTCAGTAGGATCAATGTCAGAGTACATGAGTCTGTAATTCTTCCAACAATTATCAATAAAAGAAGCTTTTTTCTCCAATGCTGTTTTATCTACTGGATTTTCTGGAGGTTCGGTGGTCTATTCATCCTAAAGATGGTGAACAGAACCTGTTCATTCTAAAGATTATGAACAGGGTCCTGATTCGTCCTAAAGATAGTGAACTAGATTTTTTGGAGGTTCGGTGGTTTGTTCATCCTCAAGATGGTGAACATAACATTTTCATCCTAAAGATGGTGAACATGGTCCTGATTCTTCCTTAAGATAGCGATCTAGAGGTTCGATGGTCTGTTAATCCTAAAGATGGTGAACAAAACCTGTTCATCCTAAAGATGGTGAATAGGGTCCTGATTTGTCCTAAAGATGGCGAACTAGATTTTCTAGAGGTTCGGTGGTTTGTTCATCTTAAAGATGGTGAACAGGGTCCTAATTCGTCCTAAAGATGACAAGGTGGATTTTCTGGAGGTTCGGAGGTCTGTTCATCCTAAAGATGGTGAACATAACCTGTTCATCCTAAAGATGGTGAATAGGGCATGTTTGTCCTAAAGACGGCGAACAGGCTTATTAAGAGGTGGTCTGTTCGTCCTAAAGATGGCGAATAATATAACTTTGCACTAGTATTTGATTTTATTTGGAGTGTTAAGTTTAGATTGTTTGATAAAGTAAATGTATGAGATGGATGTAAGAAGAGTATAAAAGAGTAAATTGTATTTCATTTAAATGTAGAAGCGGTTACAATATTGTTGAATTTTTTACAAGTTTAAAGTTAAAATTATGGAGGGCCGTCTTCGGTGTTATCTTCGTCTTCGTCTTCGGATGAGTCAAGGAGAAGTGGATTAAGTGCAGTGGTAGCAAGTTTGCTTTTGCTTTTGCCTTTGCTTTGGGCTGCTTCGTAGCCTTCAGCGTGCATCTGAACTATCTCGTTGGTCAATTCGAGTGATTATCGATATTCATTTCAGATTTTATTACGGATTTCTTCGGTGAGTGGGGGCCAAGAGCTTTGAGTTCGCGACGTTCTTTTTCAACTTTGCTCTAAAGTGTGAGATGTCTTTGTTCAGAAATATTTGTTTTGTTGATTTCTTTGGTGAGGCTTTGGTTCTTCTGTATTAGCACTTCGTTGGTCTTTGTTAGGTCTTGGTTTTGTTGGATAGTGGTTTGTTAAAGTTTTTCAGCTGTTGTCAGTTGTTCTTTAAGTTTAGCGATGTCTTTTTTGAGGCCTTCGGTGTAGAAAAGGGTGTCACCATGTAGGCTCCTCTCCCTCGCCAAGGCAGATTTCAGAATATCGTTTTATCTTCGGGCGGCTTGTTCTTCGGCTTCAATCTCTTTGTATCTTTGGTTGAGCCACCCGAAGATTCTGTTACCCTGCATATGTTAAGAGTTAAGTAAGGGATTTCAGAAAGATATTCATAAATGGGAGTGGTTGAGTAATAATTGACTTAATCTGGCTTGGTGGGTCATGCCGGCGCGGATAAGGTCAGAAATGGAGCTATTTCTGAAGCGTTGATCGTTGGTTCTGAGGATGAAGGCGTCGTACAGGTGTAGGGGGAAGTCTTTGTAACGCCCCAAAATTCGGTCTATCTTCACACCCGGATTCCGTACGTCACAATTCCATCTCCTTCAAAACATACATCATTATATTGTGAAATATAACGACATACATTCTCAAATTCCAAGTTCTAATACCTTATAACCTTATTCATTACAAATAATGATAATTACATTATTTATTACATCTTACAAAAGTGACTTCTATCCGCCACCAAGAATACAGAATAGTTCATTAAACTATTCTATAGTTCAACTATATTATTCTATATTACAAGTCTTCGCTTGATCTTCACATACATTCACATACGGAATGGTACTTCGTCTGGATACCTATCATCTTGATCTTTACAGGATCATTAAGTTCTTTCTAACATCGTTCTTTGAAAATGTTTTTATTTAAAGCAAATATGAGCATTCAATTGCTCAGCAAGTCATAGCAGTTGAATAAACAACTTCAAGAATTTAAACATTCTTTTAAGATTTCAATAACCGAACAAAGGTTATGAAGCAACTTCAATAATAGGAATAACCTTGATTCCTATCATTTTAACATTAGTCACATACACTTTGGAATACTTTCATTCTTCTACCATTTCCATACACATCCTGTCTGGCTAGAATCATTAGCATAGACTTAACAGTAATGGTTCATATATAAACAGAACATACTCATATTGAACAATTCAATCACATAACAGTTTATCTCATAGAAACACCGAAATGTTCAAATTGTGGCACAAGGCCTCATACATACTACCACCTTGTATAAATATCTCACATTTGTACATAGACAAGACTTCTCAAGTTTAACATCTGAGAAGTTTAAGAAACTAACATTCATGTGAAATATGAATGACGTTAGGAAACTTTTCTTATGGACAGCTACAGCTTACACTGAACTACTCATTCCAATCCCTATATAACACATAAGGAAATATCACATACACCAATTAGTCATATACTTGACTTACACATTGGTTTACTTAACTTTACTTCTTAGGGTTCGCGTTCTTACAATCTAAGTTTATGCGGCTAACTTTCTTTACCGGTTTACGACTTTATAACATATGAAGATGTCTTACTCATACGATCATCATCTTTGATGATTTACATTCTTATCTTCTCCTTATAACCTTTCTAGGACTCAGCACATATTGCGTCTCTGCTAGTAGTTCATATGGTACTTTGAGTGGTTTCCCACAAACAACCAACAAACAAGTTCCCATCTCATCTACACTGTCTTTCACAGTGAGTTAAATCGGTTGCCAGTTTTGTATATACCTCCGCTCTCTGAAGGAATTGTTTAGCCCAACTCCCATATATCAACCATCAAAGATTACGATTGTTCCACATCCTAACTTTATCTTAACCTATCCGAACCATTAAACTATAATGTTCGTTAAATCAATTTCTCATTCCTTATGGCTTTCTGGCAACTAAATGCCATACCTCAGGATTCATTTCTCATCGCCAAAGTTATATAGTCTTCTATATACTTATAACGATCATTTTATTTTAATGCTATGCTCCATAGCGTTAAGCATTTTACGTTACCTTACTCATATCTTACAACGTCTGATTCATTCGACTTGGAACGTTATCCAAGTTATAATTATTAACTCGGCTTCTTAACGTTATACGCACTTGTCTTCATTATCTTACTGTCAAACCATACACGGCGTGTAGGTTCTACCCGTTTAATATTCATGTACACTCAACTCTTACATCGGCTAAAGTGTTTAACATTTACATTCATTCCAACATTCTCCATCCGACTCACATTCGGACTTTCATTAATCTTATTACCGTTCGTTTTATCGCAACTACGGTCCCCAGATATTGGTTACGTAATCTAGCATTTACATTCTTTGTCTTTTAATCCCGTTAAAATTTCCCGTTCAACCTTTACTAAAGATTTAAATAACTTGTTTAAGTGTTACATTACGTGAACTACATGTTCAATATTCTTTCTTACACATCCCCCAGGATTTAAGCAATAAAAAGCTAATTTCTGGGCCTTGCCCTGCACCAGTGTTGCGGCGCCGGTTCCCTTCTTTTTCCTCGCGCTGCGGCGCCACTCAGAAGTAGATGATGGCCCGGGTTGGTTCTGTGGCATCGCCTCCCAAGGCACAGCTGGCGCTGCGGCGCCAGGCTTAGAATTTACAAAATTTTTCTAAGTCTGGAAATTGTTTGAGACGCTTACTTTACGATCTCATCTCTTCTTCGTTATAACTCGGAGCAAGGTCATTCTAAAGCCATTCTTTTCCTTATCTTATGTACTTCAACTTCCATCAGACAGAAATTTATTCTGAATCCGTTAATATGCCATTCAATTGGCTTAATCTTCATCCTTCGTTCATTTTATGTTATTAACATTCTTCGTCCGTTCGTCCGTAATTCGGTCATCCGAACTCGGAACTCATTCGTTCTTGAGTCAACAAATCACATTTTCAACGCTATCTTACATTATTATAAAAGCCTACACATTCGTGTTCATTTATATACTTTCTACTTCTCGTTCGTCTTTTACGAAATTTTTGCCATAACTTCGTTATAGCTCAGTTTAATCCGTTCTTCATGAACGTTTCTACCGTTCCTAACCAAGAAATAAGCAACTAACTTATACGCGATGGTTTTAAACTTGTCCATCAACAAAAAGTTATATTTACGATGATTTTAAATTTGTCCATCAACAACATTCTTTGTGTTCTTCGCGTGTTCTTCGCATTCTTCGTTTTTAATCGATATTTTGATTACTATTTCACTTTTCCTTGGAATTTAATGTTATAAAATACCATTCCTTACTAATTACACCGAATCGTTCATATGATTCATTCGAATCGTTCAAATTCTTTACAAAACTTATACTTCCTTAAGAAATTTATAAACTAAATTTCTAATTCTTATTTCTTTGTTTTCTCATGATTTCAACCATATGAAATCATTCATTACATCTTTTACTTGTATTCTCATTAATCTATGTTTTAAACATAGAAAACTTAAAGAAAATTACTTAGAAGTTAGGTTTTCGAATTACCTTTCTTCTTTAATCTTCCTCCGTTGGACAAAGTGTGCACTAAGGCTAGCTTTTCCTCTTCCATCCTCATCTCATCCGAACTCTCTCTCTCTCTCTCTCAAGTGTTGGATAATTTTTCATTAACCAACAAATGAGCTTAAGCTCTCCTTTTATAGATTTTCAAGACTAGGGGCAAAATAGTCATTTCGCCTGAAACCTCCTTACTATTCACACCTCCTTACTCCACCTCCTTACTATTCACGAAGCTTCTCTTGGAAGCTTTGTGCTTCCATCTTTCGGAATTCATCCGACAGTTTGAAAAATTGTAATTCTCGGAATCTAAATATTTTTGAATATTTTGTCTTTCCTCTACAGTTTAACTTTTACGCATTCTTCAGAACTCCGAAAAATTGAAAAACACTTTTTGAGGTTAAGCGTTTCCTTCACATTTTCCCATAACGTAGTTAAATGAATGAAAAGTACATAATAATACTTTTCGTCATTTTTATTTTGTCCGATTTTTGCACGTTTTTTGAGAAAAACTTTTATCGGCTTACTTAACTTTTCACGATATATTATCGTCAAATCTTTTGATGGAATGTCATTTTGACATACCGAACTCTCGAAAAGGCTTAGGTTATTCAAACCCTAACCCTTAGATTTTGTCGGGTGAATAATGTATATTTCGTATTTTTCCCCAAAAATATTTTTATTCCCGGAAAAATTTTATTTTCGTCTTGAAAATTATTACTCGTTCAGTCTAGCTTGTATCCAGAATCCTCCCGACTTATAATCATCCTAGGTTTTAGAACGATTAATAATTAAATAACACATAATATTATTAATAAAAATTCATTTTATTAATAACTAATTCTTTAAACTTAAATTCTGGATAATCTGATTTTACTCGGGTTGTCACACTTCCCTCCTTATAAAAATTCTGTCCTCGGAATTTCTTAAAACCACACCCATACACGGGTCCTCATATTCTCCCCTTCTTCACAGAATTTCGTCCTCAAAATTTTAGCTTACTCTTCTTCTCAACTTCTCTTCAAAGAAGTTCTTATCTTTCATACATTCCCTAACCTTCATAACTTATCAGGAATCATAAATTACAATGAATAACGAGGAACATAAGAATTCCTTTAAAATATTTCATACTTTTCCTGAAGAGTCAATTCGACCATGAACTCTTACTAGGTTTAACAACATTTCACCGTAAACCCTTCTACCACGATCAATTTATAATCACCAAGAAGGTAAACTACCTCTTTCATAAGTAGGTGATCAACCCATCGTATAACCTCATTTTGGGGTGTGTTTACCTTAGACTTAATCATTAGATTCCGCACCAAAACAATTTGGCTTGGCATAACTTCTTCAAAGAAAACTTGATTTTCTTTTAAACATGACATACCATTTGTCTTAGCCAAATCAAATAGCTTAGACCATACCAATAAATTGGACATCAACTTGAAACATTCATCTAGTCAAATCAATTGACATCGACTACTTCTTTAAATTCTTTTACAACACATCAAAACGTTTCATGACGTCATGATACATCACTTTTCACAGTACGTTGAGGACTTCGTCAGTTTATGACTTTGTCATTATACATCATACCATAGTGGGTTGTTGATCACAAGATCAAATCCAACACTAGGTTTAATTGCATTAATAACTCCATATTTTTACCATCTTTGCATCAAATGCATTGATGATATAAAATTTATTTTGATATTTCAAATCAACTTCTGTCTAGCCGAAACAATTAGCATAGACATACCAAGAATAGTTCTTTTAAAATCCATTGGTTCCAAAAGTTGAACCAAGTCTTTCCTGTTTAAAATGCGCACATTAGCACGATTTCAATAAACTTTGAAATCTAGCAAAGCTAGATGACTTGGTATATCCTTTTTCTCTGTCTTCCTTCATTGCCTTACTTGTGACAATACTTAATCTTCTCTAGCACCTTCAATGCTAAGCATACTGAAAACACTTCATTTTTAGTCTAAACATTCCTATACCTTAGTATAGTCCGTCAACTAACCACATTTTATGTGTTTAGGAACTTTCCACAACCATATATGTTCAAGAACTTATCTTCACAATATGTAATCCAAGAACAAATCAAGGACTATCCATATGCTCAGGGCTCAGATGTAACATTCCAGAATTTTAAATGTAATATTAAATATTTATTGATTTATATAAATATTTAATGGATGTGATTATCGTTGAATAAATATTTGTTCAATTGATTTAATTTTGTTTAGTTAATTATTTATTAAATAAATAATTGATGAATTAAGGAAATGATGATTATATTGATATTTCAATTTAAATGATTAATTATTTGTATTGTGTTATGTGATTAAATGATTTATTTAATTAATTGTGATTTGTATTAATTAAAATAAATATGAAAGCTTGATTAAATATAGTGTGACAAATAACTATATTATAAGGAGTTATTAAAATAAATTAAAGTTGTTCAATTTATCTTTAACAAACACAGCTTAATATATTAATTCTTTAATATTTAAAGGATTTTTGCCAAACAAGCCTTATGGCTTTTGAGATTTGTAGTTTTTGAAATTAAATTAAACAAATAAAATAAAATTAAAATAATAAATATAATATTTATGTTATATACGTTAATAACTAATAAAACATTTAGTGGTATTATTAAGGGTTATCCGTTTTATATTATATCATTACACATACTAGTTGGTTTCTATTACGCATTCTAATTTCCAAGTTGAGAGTACTGAGTTTTGTGAGAGCTTCAGAGAGAATTGGGAGAGAGTTACGAATTTTCACAACAATTCCAGTGTTTAACAACGATTGTCTATAAGCAATTTGAAGGTATGTTAACTCTATATTATATATACATATATATATGTTCTACGACAACTATTTTAGATTCTGTGAATTGCAAATTTATTGAATTGTTGCCATACAATGGGATTACATGTGATTATGTAAGTATATGATGATTAGAGATTATGTTTAAACAACAATTGCATGCTAAATTCGTTTGACAGTAGAAGAAAATAATCGATAGTGTATGTTTGTATGTATTGTTCATATGGCTTAGGTAAGTACCAAATTAGATGGTCAATTCTTATGTGAAACTATAAATTGACGCTTGTATATGTTAGTTCAATGAGATACGAACATAACGTAATTGGAATGAGATGATTTGGCCAACTAATGAATTCACAGTGATGATTTTTAGGATGAATGTCAAGAAAATTGAGTTTTTATGAAAAACATGAATTTTGAGAAATTAAAATAGTGTTAGTTGGTGTTAACTTGTTATAATTGGTTGTAAATGTGAGCAATCATGTTTATGATAGTTGTATATTTATATTACGCGTTAATATTACTATATATTGGGTAAAATTTGAGTTTGTTGGGCTAAAGTCGGCTACTGTTCATAGCCTTCTCTGAGTCTGTCTGAACACCGGCGCAGCTTCGCCGGTGCCAAGGCAGAAAACGGCGCAGCTGCGCCGGTCCCAAACCTTCGTATGGCGCAGCTGCGCCATACCCTGGTTTGAGATTTTAACTTCTGCTATTTTTGTAGATTTGGGAAAGTGTCATAACATGATCTGAAATTGTGTTAGCATGTTAAATGTGTAATGTTAAGGTTAACATAACATAGTGAATTGTGGTTAGTATGATCAAAGTTGCAAAAATGATTAGTAAATCGATAACGCGTTATGTGATAACTTAGTTTATACAATGAACGTTAGTTAAGTGTTGTGATGATTAACACTTGGGAATTCTGAAATTTAAATGGTAGCATAAGACTTGTGCTAAAATAACAAGTTTAACTAGTAATGCATTTTATATTGAAAAATGAATATTAGTATGTCTAATAGATGTTGTGGTTTTAATTCTGTGTATAGGTGAACGTGAGTTTAATATTTTAGCTTACGATCGAGGAAAGTTTTCTAACTCTACATTTTCGTTGAGTTAGTTCTATTATTCATTCTAACTTGTTTACAATTAAGCAAGTTTCTTAAGTTCTATTATTGTATAATGAACGTAATTTTTGAACTCTCGTCTCTATTATTGAAATGCATTGTTGGGCAAGTTTTTAGTTTCCAACTTGCTATTAGTTAAATGTACGTTCAAGAAAATCATTCTAATGTTATAAGACTCGAACCTTAGCTTATTTTACTGTTCAAGCAAAGGTTAACCATTTTATTCATTCTATTGAATACTTATGCTCTATAGTTATTTCAAGCATGAGTTAGATATGTAGAATCAATTCATTTATGATTCTCAAATGTTCTAAGTTATGTTGTTATTAAACAACTGTTGTATTATCAAGCAATGTTGATTCAACTAGTTCCCTAGTTGATGATTATTAAACTTCAATTACCTTTGAAAGCTTATCCAAACCAAACTTTCTTTGGTGAAGACTTGTACTCTAAATATTGAGATGAACAACCCTATGTTTAGGGGTTTACGCTTAGCGTTGAAATGGTTGTGCACAATACATTGTACGAAGGATTGACCCCCCTAAGTACGTGGAGTCCTTATAGTTATATGACTGTTAAAGTTAAAGTTGAAAGATTACTTATAACTGTGGACATGGTTCATGGTCATTTGACCCTCAATAGTATATTTAAGAATGTTAATAGAACATATCATTCAGTTCTATTGAGCCTATGAATTGGCAAATGTTGTAATGTTAATAGAACATATCATTCAGTTCTATTGAGCCTATGAATTGGCAAATGTTGTAAAGATATTTATTCTTATTTCAAGTTAACTTTGTTTGCTCACTCTTGCATATTTATACATTTATTGCAGCTATGGTTGAGAAGGTAGATAAACCTACAACTAGCAAAGGAAAGGAAAAAATGTGCAAGTGATGAAGACTTGTAATTTTTCTTAAATCGTTATGATGATAGACTTTTAATAATAATGTGATGTAATAATTTTATTTCCGTATTTGAATGATTGTATTAAAGGTTAGAGAACCTGGGAGATAATGTTTTTATCAAAGTAATCCTGTATGGATAGGTTTTTATTATTTAATTTATTATGATTGGGTAGTTAGATATGAATGTTTTGATTATGTGAACACCAAATCTTTAGGTAATGAAATACTGGGATTTGGGGGTGTCACAAGTTGGTATCAAAGCTTTAGGTTATGAACCTTAGGTGGGGAAAAGCCTTAGGAAGTAACCTTTGAAAAGATAGTGGTGATTAACTCTTATCGAGTTTTAAGGAAGAAATAATAAAACACTTATGTGATTATGTGTTTATACTTATGTGCTCATGAGTGTCGAGTAGTAATGATTAATAATTGAAACTTAAAATTTTGTTGGCAGGATGACTAATGTCAGAGAATCAAGTCAGGCTAGGGAGGATAGACCTCAGATGCCTATAGAGGAGGAGCCTCGCGACATTCAGGTTATTTTGGAACAACTACTGCCACGAGAGTTAGCCCCATTGGTCATAATGGTTGAAGATGAGGATGATGATGTGGAGACGGATGAGTAGGATCCCGTTGAGTTTCCACAAGAGGATGAGGATGACGATGACGAGGAGGAGGAGACTCCATTAACCTCGATAACTGCTCGAATGTACGATGAAGTCTACGACCATAACGTGGAACTTCAAGATACAGTCGAGGAATTGCAAGAGATAGTAGCTGAACAACAGACTGCAATGACACAGAAAGATGACAAGATCCAAGATCGTGAGTAACGACTGACTAATGTCAAGGAGAAGCTAGAACATACTGAAGGAGAGAAAGAACAACTGATCGAGGAGGTCGCTGAATTGAAGAATAAGCTAAGGGAAGAAGCTACGAAGAGGGCAAGAGCCGAGGATGCATATGAGAAGATGTTTCAACAAGCCGGGATAGCAGTGAAAGACGCACATGCAAAGAGAATGGAGATGGAAGAGATGAATAGAGTATTCAACACCGTGGTTAATCGAGCTCAAGATCGGGTCATGGGTTATCCGATTCAGTTCGAGACACTGCCATCGTACGTATTAGATCGCAGAACAATGTTTCGGATTATGGAGGAAGAACGTAGTAAGGCTAAGTAGCATCTTAGTAGAATATCGTAGTTGTTATGCGATTAATAAATGTTAAATAAATTATAAATCCTGAGTGTTATGTAACCTATGGGATATGACGATGATGTTGTCCTGAAACTTTTGTAGTTCAGAAAAGTAATGTAAATAACAGTGATGCTATTGTTTTATGTTTTTAAAGAGGTTATGAATAAATAAAAGTTGTTATTTTATTCAAGGTGTTACATGATTATGTGGTTATTTCTTTTGTGGAGGCAAGTTAAGTAGAAATTACTTAAAAGAGTTGAATAATAACCTAATAAGTGTATTTTTAAACAGAAAATGCCTCCTAGACGTCAACCACCACGACAGAGAACAAACGAAGGAACCAACAATAACGACAATATTGATGCTAACACAGTTCAATAATTAGTGACTTTACTGACAGGAGCGTTGCAGAATCAACCACAGAACCAAGGAACAACGTTTAAGGAGTTCAAGGCGGTTGGACCACCTGAATTTCGTGGGTCAGTAAATCCAGTCGAGGCACAGACTTGGATTATGGAGATAGAAAAGGTGTTCGATGTTGCTAGGGTAGGGGATGATCAGAAGACTGCTTTCGCAACATTTATGTTGAAAGAAGAAGCTAGTTATTGGTGGCAGGCCAATAAAACTCGAGAAGGACCAGAGATAATGACCTGGGATAGGTTTAAGGAGATATTCTTCGAGACCTATTTTCCCGAGAGTTCGAAGGGTCAGCTGGAAGTGTAGTTTCTGGAACTGAAGCAGGGAACGATGATGGTATCTGAGTATACCGCTAAATTCAATGAGTTGGCAAGGTTTGCGCCTTATCAAGTCAGCATGGACGAACGCAAGTCGAAGAGGTTTGAATAGGGATTGAAGCCCTGGTTGTACATTAGGGTTTCTCTATTCCAGTTGAAGACTTTCACAGCAGTGATGGAGAAAGGAATACTCGCTGAAGGTGGAGGCGAGGCAGTGACAAAGTTCAATCAGGAACAAAAGAAGAAGAAGAATGAGGTGGAAATTAAGAATAGAGTTGGTAGTGGTGAAAACAACAACAATAACAACAACAACTTGAAGAGGAAGTGGAATAGAAACGTGGGTGCTGGAAACCAGCAGGGTAACCAGCAAAACAAGAAGTTTGAAGCATGTGCTATATGCGGGAAGTTTCACAAGGGTGTGTGCTTGATGGGGGAAACGAGTATGCTTCAATTGTGGCCAGGAGGGGAAGTTGGTAGGATAGGAGGAATATGCATAACCACAGGTTGAGCATTAGGATTACAACTAGAAAACGCCTCAGCAAGCGTATTGAATGCATTTGCATTGTACTGATGCATTAAATCTTGACGTTCGGCCAACTACATAAATTGATTCCTTGGAACCCGCGTTTATTCCGCACTAACTGGGGGTGATGGTTGGCGGATCATGATGTAACCTTCACCATGCGGGTGTGATTGTGTCCCATCCCATGCTTTGTACCTCTCAATAGTGGCATGTACAATTATGGCCGTTGGTTGCTGTATTGGCTCAGTAGGTTTCCACTGCACTCCAGCTTTACGACATAAGTCTGTAATTAGGAACCCATGAAGTAACCCACCCATAGTACTCCCACGTAATGCCCGGTCAATTGATTATTGAATACACTCCCCCACATCAACATTGTAAAATGCAATTAAATTGTCCATATGATAGTGGTGGTGAATAATCCCATACAAAAGCTTAGTCCGTGCCTTTGTAACATCAGTTTGGTGGCGCGTGGGAATTAGACGAGCATATATAAATGCATGCCATGCTTTACCATATCGACTAAGTGCTGATTGAGGAAAACTTATCTTTTCATTCGTTCTGGCTTGAATTACCCATTGAGTCTTTGGTTTGCATAATTTGGCAATCAACTCATCCATCTCGGGCAACCCATCTTTCTATTGGTCATCTTGTGGTGTCTGAAACCTAAAATAAGCATTGATCGCATCGGCGTGAAACACCACCGATTTTCGCCGAACCATGGCGACATGATTGAAATGTTCTATTGCATTCGCATAAAACTCCTTAACTATGTTGATTGCCACTGGAAGTGGTTGCTCTACTAGCTGGAACCCGTTGCGCTCTATAATTTGCAGAGCCATATCACCATCCAAATTTGCATTTGGCTTCAATCCTCGTTCTAGCACAAATTTCTTCTTGTCAATGGATGACTTGAATCTTTATGCGGCCCTTTCGCTAAAAAATTTTGTATGGTCATATGCAGGCCTAGTTGTGGAGGTTGATGCCCGTTGTCTTTTGTGGGAAGACATGTTGTTTCTGGTGTCGTTGAGTACACAAATCTGGTTCTGGACTTTTATCAAACAGGTGGTGGGTGGACTGATTATTTCCCCCAAACTTGGTTTATTGATGTTGGTTTGCTAGCCAAATTGTTAAAACACATCACCCACTCCTTGGGTATTCAATTCCCTAAATTTTCCACTCAATTTGATGTCAAAACAGAAAATTTCGTGAGGGATGAAGAGAATTAGCTTACCATTAAGAAGTTGAAGAGGAGGCCCAATTTGTATGAAATTGTGCAAGGGGTGGATTAGATTTAGGATTGTAATGTTGTGTTTGAGCTTTGTAGTACCATAACTTCTAGGATGGTGGGACTTCATATAGACAGTGGAAAACCAACGTGGGTTGGAGTTGGGATTGGAAATTAAAAAGGAGAAGGAGAGTAAAGATGGTGTAAATTGGAGTTATGGGGAATAGGAAGTGCAATAGACTTGGGAGACGTAGAGAAGTTGCATGTTATGAGGAGAGGTGGATGGATTCCGATTAGAGCACGTCTCATCAATTCTGTGTCTGGTAATCCGAGTAGCGCGGTTCGCGCTTGTTATGAACGAGGCATAGTGCGCCCCGCGCTTGGTATGCAGAAGTTGCTGAACTTATAGCACTGTCCGCGCTGTACGTAGGCTTAATGTAGCGCTGTTCGCGCTGTGTATTCAGAAGGTAAGGGTTGGTTCAGCGCGTTCCATGCTAGATGATCGACGTCTTTGGCGCGGTCAGCGCTGTGCGAGCAGAGGTCTCTGAGCTGTAAACGCGTCCTATGCTGTGTATGGGCATTCAGTAGCGCGCTCCGCGCTCATCATGCAGCAACTGCCTGTAGTGTTAGCGCGCTTCGTGCTGAAGTTTAGTACTGAGTAGCGCATTCTGCGCTGTACGAGTAGTGGCTGCTGGACTGCTTTTGCTTGGATTTTCTATAGTTATTCCATAAATGTAATTACTCTCTGATTAAAACTTGCATTTGACTAAAATATATACTAAGATTTTAAATAGTAATTAAGAGGTAGAGTTAAGAGCTTGGGTTGCCTCCCAAGTAGCGCCAGTTTTACTGTCGTTAGTCCGACGGTGCCTTTTGTATCATTGCGTGTCAGTGAGAGTAATGTTGATAGCATCCCAGTTTGCATCTCCGCCCCAGTAATGCTTTATCCATTGTCCATTGACCTTGAATGTCTCCAGTAAATTTCGGTTGTAGAGTTCAATTGCACCATGTGGGAACACTGTTTTGATGGTGAATGGTCCCGACCACCATGACTTAAGCTTTCCGGGGAACAACCGCAATCGGGAATTAAACAATAGCACTGATTGCCCCGGCTCGAAAGTTCGGTGCACGATTTTTTTGTCGTGCCATTTCTTGACATTCTCCTTGTATAGTTTAACGTTTTTGTATGCCTGAAGTCGGAATTCATCGAGCTCGTTTAGTTGTAGCAACTTCTTTTCCCCCATAACTGCTTGATCGAAGTTTAATTTTTGAATGGCCCAGTAAGCCTTGTGCTGTAGCTCGACTGGTAGGTGACACGACTTTTCGTACAACAGTTGATATGGTGACATCCCTATTGGAGTCTTACAAGCAGTCCGATATGCCCATAATGCATCATCTAACCAGAGCGACCAATCCTTTCGATTCGGGTTCACCACTTTTTCCAGAATTTTCTTTACCTCTCTGTTTGAGACTTCAGCTTGCCCACTGGTTTGGGGAAGATAAGCTGTCGCCACCTTGTGGTTGACCCCATACTTTGCCAAGAGAGCTGTAAATGATTTGTTGCAGAAGTGACTACCTTCGTCACTTATGATAGCTCTTGGCGTGCCAAACCTCGTGAAAATATTTTTTTGTAAGAATTTTACCACCACCTTGGAATTGTTAGTTGGTAATGCTACTGCTCCAACCCATTTTGACACGTAATCCACTACCAGCAAAATATACTAATTTGACAATGAGGAACGAAATGGCCACACGAAATCGATGCCCCATAAATCGAAAATCTCAACTTCTAAGATAGTTTGGAGTGGCATCTCATTCCTTTTCGATATGTTGCCCACTCGTTGACATTTATCACAAGTTTTAACAAATTGATGGGCGTCTTTAAATAGCGTAGGCTAATAAAACCCTGCTTGGAGGACTTTTGCTGCTGTTCTCTCACTACCATAGTGTCCCCCGTATGCCGACGAATGGCACTCATGCAGTATACTATGTACCTCGCTGTAGGGCACACACCTTCTGATCATCTTGTCGGTGCATTGTTTGAATAGGTAAGGCTCATCCCACATATACCACTTGATGTCATGAAGAAACTTCTTCTTTTGTTGTCTTGTAAGATCACGGGAAGCATGTTGCTCACTAAATAGTTCGCGAAGTCCGTGTACCACGGAAATTTTGCATTTACCCCAAACAATTGCTCATCCGGGAATGACTCGTTTATGACGACCTTGTTCTCTTCTTGTGTAACCGAATTGTCCAACCTAGACAAATGATCAGCAACTTGATTCTCTATCCCCTTTCTATCCTTTATTTCTAGATCAAACTTTTGAAGAAGGCGAATCCACCGGATAAGGCGTGGTTTAACATCTTTCTTCATAATTAGATACCGAATAGCCGAATGGTCCATGTAAACTATCACCTTAGTACCAACCAAGTCTGCCTAGAATTTGTCAAACGCATACACCACTGCAAGCAGTTCCTTTTCCGTAGTTGTATAATTCATTTGAGTCTCCGTGAGTGTCTTGCTTGCATAATAAATGGGGTGAAATATCTTATCTCAACGTTGTCCCAAAACAGCCCCGACTGCATAGTCACTTGCATCACACATCAGCTCAAAAGGTATTTTCCAATCTGGTGCGATGATAACTGGGGCTGTAGTTAACTTCTTCTTCAAAAGCTCGAAAGCTAACTTACATTCCTCATCAAAACTAAACACAGAGTCCTTCTCTAAAAGGCTGCACAATGGTTTGGCAATTTTAGAGAAGTCCTTTATTAATCTTCTGTAGAACCTAGCATGTCCCAAAAAACTTCTGATTCCTTTTACAGAGCTCGGAGGAGGCAATTTTTCGATCGTGTCCAACTTAGCCTTGTCAACTTCTAGTCCTTGAGCCGAAACCTTGTGGCCCAAAATTATGCCCTCCTCAACCATGAAGTGGCATTTTTCTCAGTTAAGTACAAGGTTTGTATCCTCGCATCGTTGAAGCACCATTACCAAATTCCCAAGACATGTATCAAAATTGTCTCCATAGATAAAAAAGTCATCCATGAAGACTTCCATGTTTTTCTCCACCATATCGGAGAAAATGGCCATCATACACCGTTGAAAGGTAGTCGGTGCATTACATAACCTGAATGAAATTCTCCTGAACGCGAACGTGCCATAGGGATACGTAAATGTGGTCTTCTCTTGATCCTCAAGAGCGATGGCAATCTGGTTATAGCCCGAGTACCCATCTAATAGACAGTAAATGTCGTGACCCGCCAATCTGTCCAACATTTGGTCGATAAAGGGTAGGGGAAAATCATCTTTTCGGTTTGTCTTGTTCAACTTCCTATAATCGATGCACACCCTCCAACCTATTACTGTTCTTGTCGGTATTAACTCGTTATCTTCGTTTAGTACCACAGTCATTCCCCCCTTCTTCGGCACACAACGAACCAGACTAACCCACTTACTTTCGGAGATCGGGTAGATGATTTCGGCATCTAATAATTTTCGAATTTCCTTCTTTACTACTTCCTTCATAATTGGGTTAAGTCATCATTGTTGCTCCACTATTGGTTTTGCATCATCTTCCATCAGAATCTTATGCATGTAAAACGACGGGCTAATTCCCTTGATATCTGCTATCGTCCACCCTATCGCCGCCTTATGTTCTCTAAGCACCCTTAACAACTTCTCTTCCTGTAAATCGTTAAGTGCAGCAGAAATAATTACAGGTAAAGAATTTGAATTACCTAAATATGCATACCTGAGATGTTTAGGGAGTGTCTTGAGTTCAAGATTTGGTGGTTCCTCCAATGATGGTCTCAATTTTTTTGTAGCTATCTCCTCCGTGTGTAATAATTCACAAGGTGTTTTGAATCAGCTAATCGTGGCAATGAGTCTAACATCTGTAAGTAGTCCATAAATTCTGGGTCATTGAACTCCTCATCCCCCAATAATGTTGTCTCTAGAAGATCGTTGCTCAGACTCTTTTCCATGTCTTCGTTGACTATTTGATCAATTATTTCCATCCGAAAGCACTCTTCTTCATCCACGGGAAATTTCATGGCTTTGAAGACGTTAAACTTAACTTCTTGATCTTGGACCCTCATCGTTAATTCACCTTTTTGTACGTCGATGAGTTTCCTACTCGTCGCCAAGAAGGGTCTCCCTAGGATAATCAGGATGTTCATGTCCTCCTCAAAATCTAGAATAATGAAATCCGCAGGAAATATAAACTTATTAACTTTGACCAATATGTCTTCCACAATGCCTCTCGGATACGTGACTGACCTATCTGCCAACTGTAATGAGATGTTCGTAGGCTCCGGAGCTGGCAATCCCAATTCTGTGTAAACTGATAACGGTATAAGGTTCACACTCGCTCCTAAATCACATAAGAATTTATTGAAAGCAGTATTCCCGATCGTGTATGGAATTGTGAAACTCCTTGGATCTTTCAACTTGGGTGGCAATTTTCACTGTAAAGCCGCGCTACACTCCTCTGTTAGTGCCACTATCTCGAAATATTCTAACTTCTTCTTTCTGGATAGAATCCCCTTCATGAATTTTGCATAACTCGACATTTGCTCTAGGGCTTTCACAAACGGGATGTTAATATGCAATTTCTTAAATACTTCCAAGAACTTTGCAAATTGCTTGTCTAATTTCTGCTTTTGAACTCTTTACTGAAATGGCGGTGGCGGGTACACAACTGGCGTGTCATCTAACTTTGTTTCCTCCAATCGCGTGTTTGCATCCTGTTTTTCTGCATCCACTATGTTATCATTACTCTTATCATCAAAGACACCTGGATTTTCTACATCTTTCCCAACCATCTGTTTTCTACTCCTCAAGGAGACTGCCTAAAACTGTTCATGATTTCTCTTTGGATTTCTTTCGGTGTCACTCGGTAGGGTCCCTTGTGGTCTGTTGTTCAATGCTAAAGCAATTTGTCCCATCTGGTTTTCTAAATTCTTGATGGCCATTTCTTATGATTTCATCGCCATTGCTTGATTCTTCATAGCTACCTCGTTACTTGTTATATACTTTGATAACAATTTCTCTAAATTCGATTTTCTCTCTTGACGTTGAACTGGTTGTTGTTGATTCTGAAACCCTGGGGGATACGATGGTCGTGGAGATTGCTGATTCTGATTAATATTCTATGACTGATTCAGATTATTCCTATTCCCCAGATTATATACATTCTGATATGTATTCTGAGGAATTCTGTTGTAGCTACTCATGAATTGTACCGACTCTGGGTTGATTGCGCATTGATCTGTCGAATGTTCCCCTGCGCACAACTTACAAATAATTACAATTGTCGGCGTTTGTCACCCGGACCACACATCGAACTTCTTAGCGAGTGCTGAAATATGTGCTGTTATTGCCGTCACTCCATCTACTTCTAACACTCTAGCGATCGTAGGTTGTGTCATTCTTGCAGTGGGCCACTGATAATTGTTGGCCGTCATAGTCTCTATCAACTGGTATGCCTCCTCATACGTCTTAGCCATAAACGCTCCCCCCGATACTGGATCCAAACTCGTTCTGAGATTCCCATGTAGTCCGTTGTAAAATGTATTTATTTGTAACCATTTGGGCAGTTCGTGATGTGGGCATTTTCAAAATAATTCTTTGTATCTCTCCCACACCTCGTACAGTGACTCCCCATGTTGCTGATCAAACATGGTAATCTCATTCCTCATCTTTGCAGTTTTTACAGGGGGAAAGAATTTTGCTAAGAATTTCTGAGCCAGGTCCTCCCACGTTGTTATCGAACCCACTAGTAGAGAGTGTAACCAACTTTTCGCCTTGTCCCACAAAGTGAATGTGAACAAACAAAGTCTAACTGCCTCATCTGACACCCCATTATACTTGAAAGTGTCGCATATTTCCAGAAAACTGATCAAATGCTCGTTAGGATCGTCATTAGCCATTCCCCCAAACTGCACTGAATTCTGCATCATTTGAATTGTCCCAGGCTTGATTTCGAGCGTGTTTGCAGCTATAGCAGGCCTGGTGATACTCGACTGCAGCTCAGTCACCTTAGGTGTCGCAAAATCTCTCAACGCTTTCTGGTCTTTGGCAACCATTTCTTCTTCCTTATTAGAGTTTTCGAATTCGTCCTTTGTTTCCTTTATTCACTTACTTAACCTCTGAAACCTTCTATCGATGTCGTCCTCGAAAGGAAGCAAGTTTGGATTTTTTGATCGAGTTTGCATAAACCAATATCAAAAACTTGAAATTCAAAGAATAAAACAAAAAAAACAAAGTGTTTAAGTAAAACTGGACTAATTAAACTGATATTGCAAAAATAATAAAATCTGTATTGAAATCCCCGGCAACGACGCCAGAAACTTGTTGGGTAAAATCTATATACGCTCAACACGCAAGTATACGTGGTCAACAAGTAATATAATAATAAGTAAAGTATCGTTCCCTCAGAGATTTAACACAAATTTACCTTGCAACTACCAATCTTCTATTAATCCAAATTTTATTAAACTAATCAATTTCCAGTTTATATTGAAAATTAAAATTATAAAAAATCAACTCAATACCAACAAACCCTAAATCTGAATTTTCAAACAAATATTGGAGAATTAGGCTCGTAACTTCACTCTAAGCATCCCTCTGAATATTATCACCTTATTTCAGTTTAACTCACTATCCCAGTTTATTAATCAAGAACACACAAATAGTATTAATCACCTCTCGATATATTAACACCATATTAACCCAAATCCACAATTAAGATAGAATTAAATCAAACACCTTAATCAATCAACTCACTATATCTCTATGTGAATTCTAATTAAGTAAGGTTTAAGTTCAAGTTCTCTTCACGATTACATGTGATGTCAAGCATATCTCTATCTCAACAATAATCAAGATTCAACTATTTACAAAATTCATGACACATGCTATATTAACTAAGTCTAGATTTATATTTTATCTCTCGAATTCATACAAATCCACATAAAATTATTGATCAAGCAATTCATAAATTCAATCTCCAATTAATATAGATAAATTGCATAATAGCTTAATTAAACTGAAAACCAAGGTTACATAATCATCGTTCCACTTAGAGATCCATTACAAGCCTAATAAGTAATTTAGTTCATAACTAATGAATTAAATACTGAATAAATAAAAGAAAACATCATCCCAATTACAGAAGAAAGAAATTAGAAAAGAATAGTAATACACTACCCTTCTCGCCCTTCGATTCTGAAATCTTTGTGAAATAATTCCTCTTCTTTGTTCCTCCAAGCCCTTGCTCTTCACAATCCTTCTCCAAGTATGTCTAGATTGATTGATTGAATGAATGACATGCTCTAAGTATGCCTAGATCAGCATATATCTCTTCTCCCCTCATAGCATGACTCCTAACCCACTTCTAATTTTTGCCCAAGATAGACTCCCCTAATTCGCAAAGAGTTCCCCAGACAAGTTCCTGCACCAGCGCGCTCCACGCTGGCCTTAACGTCTCCGCAGCGCGTTTCGCACTAGCCCATCAGCAGCCTGCCATGCCCCAACGCGCTCCGCGCTCATCTGCTTCTTAACACAGCGCGCTCCGCGCTAGGCCAACAGAAACTTGCAATGTCGTTCAAAACGTCCTCCAATGCTCCCATTCCCTGGATGAGTATGAATTACCTACAACAAACATAAACCCCATCAAAAGTAACATAGAAGTACCCAAAAACTAACAATATAACAATCCAAATGAACAGAATTCATAGGTTAAAAACCTACTCATCAAGGGTCACATCGCCTCAAATTGCACTCAACCTAAGAAGAACGTGTGCTTCACGTGCGGATCCAAGGATCACTTTGCTCATGAATGCCCTAAGAAGAAGGATGGAGTGACAACCAGAAGCAATGGAGGTACAACATCAAACAAATCCACAGCTAGAACCTTCAACATGACTGTACAAGATGCTGTGCAATTAAAAGATGTGGTGTCAGGTATTATCCCAATCAATGATATTGATGCTTATGTATTATTTGATTCGGGTGCTACTTGATCGTTTATCTCTGATGAATTTTCTAAGAGGTTAGAATTGCCTAGAAAAGAACTGAATTTCCCTTTGAACATAGAAATTGTGAATAAAGAGATAATCCATGTTAGATTCGTATACAAGAACTGTAGGGTTAACATTAAGGAGAATATCTTGATGGTAGATTTGATTCTGATTAGACTTGGAGAGTTCTATGTTATTTTGGGAATGGATTGGCTGTTAAAATATTGAGCAGTAATTGATTGCCAAAAGAAGTGTGTAAACCTTATGACCCCGTCAAAGGTAGTTTTCTTTGGTAGCAAGTCGCCTAGACAAATGAAATGTCTGACGATTATGCAGGCCAAGAAATTGTTGAGTCAAGGCTGTGTGGGCTATTTAGCTTACATAGTCGATACTCAGAAAAAGAATGTGAAACTGGAAGAGATACCAGTGGTGAGGGAATTTGAGGATGTATTTCCAGAGGATTTGCCAGGACTTCCGCCTGACAGAGAGATTGAGTTCGAGATCGACTTAGTACCGGGGACAGCACCGATATCTAAGGCCCCGTACATAATGGGTCCAGTAGAAATGAAGGAACTGATGGTACAGTTGGAAGAATTGTTAGAAAAGAAGTATATTCAACCAAGCGTATCACCGTGGAGAGTGCCAGTGTTATTTGTGAAGAAGAAGAATGGGTCAATGCATCTTTGTATTAATTATAGAGAATTAAACAAAGTCACTATTAAAAACAAATATCCATTTCCAAGAATAGATGACTTGTTTGACCAGTTGAAGGGTGCTAAATACTTCTCAAAAATAGATTTGAGAAGTGGGTATCACCAGTTGAAAGTGAGGAAGGAAGATATACCACAAACGGCATTCAGAAATCGGTATGGACATTACGAGTTTCTGGTGATGTCTTTTGGTTTAACCAATGCAACTGCTGCATTCATGGATTTGATGAATATGGTGTTTAAACCATTCTTAGACAAGTTTGTAGTGGTATTTATCGACGACATTCTGGTGTATTCCAATACTCAAGAAGAACACGTGGAACACTTACGTTTGACATTGGAAACACTAAGAAAGGAAAAATTGTACGCGAAATTCTCTAAGTGCTAATTTTGGCTAGATCGTGTGCAATTTCTTGGGCACGTGATTGACAAAGATGGGATTTCTGTGGATCCATCAAAAGTGGAAGCTGTAATCAATTGGGAACAATGAAGAACACCGTCGGAAGTGAGGAGTTTCTTGGGATTGGTCGATTATTACAGACAATTTATTCAAGATTTTTCTAAGATAGCCACTCCATAAACAAATTTGACTAGGAAAATTGTGAAATTTGTTTTGACAGAGAAATGTGAAGAAAGTTTCCAGGATTTGAAGAAGAAATCAAGCATGGCACCTGTGTTGTCATTACCATATAGTACAGATAACTTTGTGGTGTATAGTGATGCCTCACATAATGGATTGGGTTGTGTTCTTATGCAAAATGACAAAGTTATTGAGTATGCATCAAGACAACTGAAGGATTATGAGAAAGGTTATCCGACTCATGATTTGGAATTGGCTGCAGTAGTATTTGCTCTCAAGATACGGAGACACTATCTCTATGGAGAGAAAAGTGAAATCTACACAGATCATAAAAGTTTGAAGTATATTTTCACACAGAAGGACCTGAATATGCGACAAAGGAGGTGGATGGAATTGATAAAGTATTACGATTGTGAGATCTTTTATCATCCGGGAAAAGCAAATGTGGTTGCAGATGCTTTAAGCAGGAAAGGTTGGGAGAAGTTGATGATGATAACTACTCAGGAAGAGCTTATTTTAGCAATGGCAAAGCTAGAGTTGGAAATCAAATTTCCAAAGGAATACGATGAACGATTATTTCAGATAGATGCCAGTCCAACTTTGGTGAACAAAGTGAAGAATGCTCAACTACAAGATAAAGAATGCGAAACAATCAAAGAGAAAGTGGTTGAGGGTAGTGATGTAAAATACAAGATCAATACCGAAGGACTACTACGGTTCGAGGAAAGAATTTGGGTTATAGCAGTGCCAGAACTTAAAGATGAAATCTTGACCGAAGCACACAACACAAGATATTCGATTCATCCAGGAAGTACAATGATGTATTAAGATTTGCGGAGACATTTTTGGTGGCCGAATATAAAAAGAGATGTTGCAGAATGCGTTGTAAAATGCTTGATGTGTCAGAAGGTGAAAGTTGAACATCAACGACCAAGCGGGTTACTTTAACCGTTGGAAATACCAGAATGGAAATGGGAGCATATCACAATGGATTTTGTGGTAGGACTTCCAACGACTTAGAAAAGATACGATGCGATATGGGTGATAGTGGACAGACTAACAAAATCTGCACACTTTTTGCCAATAAAGATTAGATTTAATCTTGTTCAGCTAGCGAAATTGTACGTTAAAGAGATCATGTCAAGACATGGAGTTCTAGTGTCAATTGTGTCAGATAGAGATCCAAGGTTCACATCAAACTTCTGGAAGAGGCTACAAGAATGTATGGGAACATAGTTGCGGATGAGTACAGCATACCATCAGCAAACCGACGGGCAACGCGAATGAACTATCCAAACATTGGAAGATATGCTGAGAGCATGCATCATAGATTTCAAAGGAAGCTGGGATGAACATTTACCGTTGGTAGAATTTGCCAACAACAACAGTTACCACGCGAGCATCGACATGCCACCTTACGAGGCATTGCACGGCAAAAAGTACAGAACTCCACTGTGCTAGGATGAAGTCGGTGAATGCCAACTGTTAGGACCAGAACTGGTACAACAAACTGCTGAAGTTGTCAAACTCATCAGGTCAAGATTGGTAGTAGCCCAAGACAGACAGAAAAAGTATGCCGATCAACATAGGCAGAATCGCGAATTTGAAGTAGGAAATTTTGTTTTCCTAAAAGTTTCTCCTTGGAAAGGGAAGATTCATTTTGGCAAGAAAGGAAAGCTCAGCCCAAGATTTATTGGACCATTTGAAATACTACGAAGAGTGGGGGAAGTGGCTTATGAGGTAGCTCTACCTCCAGAATTGGAAAACATTCATAATGTTTTTCACATTTCAGTGTTACGACCGTATAAACCCGATTACAAGCACGTGATCGAGTACGAACCATTGCAATTCGATAAAGATTTGTCTTATGAAGAAGTTCCTATCCAGATAGTCGACGGGAAAGAAAAAGTGCTCAGAAATAAAGTGATACCTTATGTGAAGGTGATATAGAGAAACCACAATGTCGAAGAGGCAACGTGGGAACTCGAAGCTGAAATGATGAGAAGTTACCCTGAGTTATTTGTTTAATCTATGTCTTCGATTCTGGGGACAGAATCTTTATAAGTAGGGAAGAATGTGACGATTTGATTGTTTGAATTGTGATTCTGAGGATAGAATCCTTTTAAGGAGGGAATGATGTAACATTTCAGAATTTTAAATGTAATATTAAATATTTATTAATTTATATAAATATTTAATGGATGTGATTATCATTGAATAAATATTTGTTCAATTAATTTAATTTTGTTTAGTTAATTATTTATTAAATAAATAATTGATGAATTAAGGAAATGATGATTATATTGATATTTCAATTTAAATGATTAATTATTTGTATTGTGTTATGTGATTAAAGGATTTATTTAATTAATTGTGATTTGTATTAATTAAAATAAATATGAAAGCTTGATTAAATATAGTGTGACAAATAACTATATTATAAGGAGTTATTAAAATAAATTAAAGTAGTTTAATTTAGTTTTAACAAACAAGGCGTAATATATTAATTCTTTAATATTTAAAGGATTTTTGCCAAACAAGCCTTATGGCTTTTGAGATTTCTAGTTTTTGAAATTAAATTAAATAAATAAAATAATAAATATAATATTTATGTTATATACGTTAATAACTAATAAAACATTTAGTAGTATTATTAAGGGTTATTAGTTTTGTATTATATCATTACGCATACCAGTTGGTTTCTATTACGCATTCTAATTTCCATGTTGAGAGTATTGAGTTTTGTGAGATCTTCAGAGAGAATTGAGAGAGAGTTACAGATTTTCACAGCAATTCCAATGTTTAGCAACGATTGTCTATAAGCAATTTGAAGGTATGTTAACTCTATATTATATATATATATATGTATATATGTTCTACGACAACTATTTTAGATTCTGTGAATTACAAATTTATTGAATTGTTGTTATACAATGGGATTACTTGTGATTATGTGAGTATATGTTGATCGGAGATTATGTTTAAACAACAATTGCATGCTAAATTCGTTTGACAGTAGAAGAAAATAATCGACAGTGTATGTTTGTATGTATTGTTCATATGGTTTAGGTAAGTACCAAATTAGATGGTCAATTTTTATGTGAAACTATAAATTGACGCTTGTATATGTTAGTTCAATGAGATATGAACATAACGTAATTGGAATGAGATGATTTGGCCAACTAATGAATTCACAGTGATGATTTTTAGGATGAATGTCAAGAAAATCGAGTTTTTATGAAAAACATGAATTTTGAGAAATTAAAATAGTGTTAGTTGGTGTTAAATTGTTATAATTGGTTGTAAATGTGAGCAATCATGTTTATGATAGTTGTATATTTATTTTACATGTTAATATTACTGTATATTGGGTGAAATTTGTGTTTGTTGGGCTAAAGTCGGCTACTGTTCATAGCCTTCTCTGCGTCTGTCTGAACACCGGCGCAGCTTCGCCGGTGCCAAGGTAGAAAATAGCGCAGCTGCGCCGGTCCCAAGCCTTTGTATGGCACAGCTGCGCCATAACCTGGTTTGAGATTCTGACTTCTGCTATTTCTGTAGATTTGGGAAAGTGTCATAACATGATCTGAAATTGTGTTAGCATGTTAAATGTGTAATGTTAAGGTTAACATAACATAGTGAATTGTGGTTAGTATGATCAAAGTTGTAAAAATGGTTAGTAAATCAAAAACGTGTTATGTGATAACTTAGTTTATACAATGAACGTTAGTTAAGTGTTGTGATGATTAACACTTGGGAATTCTGAAATGTAAATGGTAGCATAAGACTTGTGCTAAAATAACAAGTTTAGCTAGTAATGCGTTTTATATTGAAAAATTAATATTAGTATGTCTAATAGATGTTGTGGTTTTAATTCTGTGTATAGGTGAACGTGAGTTTAATATTTTAGCTTACGCTCGAGGCAAGTTTTCTAACTCTACATTTTCGTTGAGTTAGTTCTATTATTCATTCTAACCTTTTTACAATTAAGCAAGTTTCTTAAGTTCTATTATTGTATAATGAGCGTATTTTTTGAACTCTCGTCTCTATTATTGAACTGTTTTAATTCCTTGCATGAGTTAATACATTGTTGGGCAAGTTTTTAGTTTCCAGCTTGCTATCAGTTAAATGTACGTTTAGGAATATCATTCTAATGTTATAAGACTCGAACCTTAGCTTATTTTACTGTTCAAGCAAATGTTAACCATTTTATTCATTCTATTAAATACTTATGCTCTATAGTTATTTCAAGCATGAGTTAGATATGTAGAATCAGTTCATTTATGATTCTCAAATGTTCTAAGTTATGTTGTTATTAAACAACTGTTGTATTATCAAGCATTATTGATTCAACTAGTTCCATAGTTGATGATTATTAAACTTCAATTACCCTTGAAAGCTTATCCAAAACAAACTTTCTTTGGTGCGGAATTGTACTCTAAATACTGAGACGAACAACCCTATGTTTAGGGGTTTACGCTTAGCGTTGAAATGGTTGTGCACAATACCTTGTACGAAGGATTGATCCCCCTAAGTACGTGGAGTCCTTATAGTCATATGACTGTTAAAGTTAAAGTTGAAAGATTACTTATAACTGTGGACATGGTTCATGGTCATTTGACCCTCAGTAGTATATTTAAGAATGTTAATAGAACATATCATTCAGTTCTATTGAGCCTATGAATTGGCAAATGTTGTAATGTTAATAGAATATATCATTCAGTTCTATTGAGCCTATGAATTGGCAAATGTTGTAAAGATATTTATTCTTATTTCAAGTGAGCTTTGTTTGCTCATTCTTGCATATTTATACATTTATTGCAGCTATGGTTGAGAAGGTAGATAAACCTACAACTAGCAAAGGAAAGAAAAAAATGTACAAGTGATGAAGACTTGTAATTTTGCTTAAATCGTTATGATGATAGACTTTTAATAATGATGTGATGTAATAATTTTATTTCCGCACTTGAATGATTGTATTAAAGGTTAGAGAACCTGGGAGATAATGTTTTTATTAAAGTAATCCTGTATGGGCAAGTTTTTATTATTCAATTTATTATGATTGGGTAGTTAGATATGAATGTTTTGATTACGTGAACACCAAATCTTGAGGTAATGAAATACCAGGATTTGGGGGTGTCACATCAGAAATATAGCATATAATTATGAGTCACAAACTTTTCATAAGTATGAGTTTCAAGAACTCGAACCTATCTTAACATTCTCTACCTATCATACATATACATAAGAAAAGATTCACCTTTTCGTCATATACATATTGATAGCGCGACATACTATTTTAATGATTATCAGTGTAATAAGCTAAGCAGTTGTTACACCGAAGCACAAACCTCTACCTATAACAAAGGTACATACAACTCAGCTATCACATGAGTCCTCAATCGAAATCTTAGAACTTCTTATTTTCTCTTTACTTAATACGAATTTTCTTTAATTCGTATGCTAACCTTTACAACTCAATCTGAGTTCTTCTTCCCGTACTACTTCTTAGTACCATTCATTTATAGTATTATCTATAAATCATCCATTGTTTAACAGAACAACTGTTATTACGATTCAATATGATCACGTGGTGATCTTCTTCCTTAACCATTTAACTCAACGATTTTCTTATCCTTCTCTCTACGATTATAGGCTTAGGTACTCATACCTAAGATTTATAATCTATCAGCTTTGATACCATAATGTAACGCCCTGAAATTCAGTCTATCTTTACACCCGGATTCCGTACGTCACGATTCCATCTCATTCCAAACATACATCATTATATATTAAAATATAACAACATATATTCTCAAATCCCAGGTTCTAATACTTTATAACCTTATTCATTATAAATAATGATAATTACATTATTTATTACATCTTTCAAGAGTGACTTCTATCCGCCACCAAGAATACATAACAGTTCATTAAACTATTCTATAGTTCAATTAAACTATTCTACATTACAAGTCTTCGCTTGATCTTCACGAATATTCACATACATAATGGCACCTCATCTCGATATCGATCAACTTGATCTTTACGGAATCCTTAAGTTCTTTCTAACATCGTTCGCTGAAAATATTTTTATTTAAAGTAAGTGTGAGCATATTTCTCAGCAAGTCATAACAGTTGAATAAACAACTTCAAGAATTTAAATATTCTTTTATGACTTCAATAACCGAACAAAGGTTATGAAGCAGCTTGAATAATTGGAATAACCCTGATTCCTATCATTTTAACATTAGTCACATACACTTTGAAATACTTTTATTCTTCTACCATTTCCATACATATCCTGTCTGGCTAGAATCATTAGCACAGACTTAACAGTAATGGTTCATTATAAACAGAACATATTCATATTGAACAATTCAATCACAGAACAGTTCATCTCATAGAAACATCGAAGTGTTCAAATTGTGGCACAAGGCCTCATACATACTACCACCTTGTACAAATATCACACATTTGCACATAGACAAGACTTCTCAAGTTCAACATCTGAGAAGTTTAAGAAGCTAACATTCATGTGAAATATGAATGAAGTTAGGAAACTTGCCTTATGCACAGCTACATCTTATGCTGAACTGCTCATTCCAATCCCTATATAACACATAAGGAATTAACACATACACCAATTAGTCATATACTTGACTTACACATTGGTTTACTTAACTTTACTTCTTAGGGTTCGCGTTCTTACAATCTAAGTTTATGCGGTTAACTTTCTTTATCGGTTTACGACTTCATGACATACGAAGATGTCTTATTCATACGATCATCATCTTTGATGATTTACATTCTTATCTTCTCCTTATAATTAACCTTTCTAAGACTTAGCACACATCGCGTCTCTGTTAGTAGTTCATATGGTACTCTGAGTGGTTTCCCACAAACAACCAACAAACAAGTTCACGTCTCATCTACACTGTCTTTCACAATGAGTTAGATCGGTTGCCAGTTTCGTATATACCTCAACTCTCTGAAGAAATTATTTAGCCCAGCTCCTATATGTCAACCATCAAAGATTACGATTGTACCACAACCTAACTTTATCTTAACCTATTCGAACCATTAAACTATAATGTTTGTTAAGTCAATTTCTCATTCCCTATGGCTTTCTGGCAACTAAATGTCATACCTCATGATTCATTTCTCATCGCCTAAGTCATACAGTCTTCTGTATACTTATAACAATAATTCAATTTTAATGTTATGCTTCATAGCGTTAAGCATTTTACGTTACCTTACTCATATCTTACAACGTTCGGTTCATTCGAATCGGAACAATATCCAAGTTATAATTATTAACTTGGCTTCTTAACGTTATACGTACTTGTCTTCATTATCTTACGGTCAAACCATACACCACGAGTAGGTTCTACCCATTTAATATTCGCGTACACTCAACCCTTACATCAGCTAAAGTGTTTAACATTTACATTCATTCCAACATTCTCTATCCGACTCATATTCGGATTTTCATTAATCTCATTACCATTCGTTTTATCGCAAATACGGTCCCCGGATATTAGTTACTTAATCTAGCGTTTACATTCTTTGTCTTTTAATCCCGTTAAATTTTCCCGTTCACCTTTTACTAAAGATTTAAATCACTTGTTTAAGTTTTACATTACATGAACTACATGTTCAATATTCTTTCTTATACATCCCCCAGGATTTGAGCAATAAAAAGCTCATTTCTGGGCCTTGCCCTGCACCGGCATTGCGGCACCGGTTCCCTTCTTCTTCCTCACGCTGAGGCACCACTCAGCAGTAGCTGATGGCCCGGGTTGGCACTGCGGCACCGCCTCCCTAGGCACAGCTGGCGTTGTGGTGCCGGGCTTAGAATTTACAAAATTTTTCTATGTTTAGAAATTGTTCGAGACACTTACTTTACGATCTCATCTCTTCTTCGTTATAACTCGGAACAAGGTAGTTCCAAAGCCATTCTTTTCTTTATCTTATGTACTTCAACTTCCCTCGGACATAAATTTATTCTAAATCCGTAAACATGCCTTTCAATTAGCTTAATCTTCATCCTTCATTCATTTTACTTTATTAACGTTCTTCGTCCGTTCGTCCGTAATTCGGTCATCCGAACTTGAAACTCATTCGTTCTTGACTCAACGACTCACGTTTTCTACGTTCTATTACATTCTTATGAAACCCTACATATTCGGGTTCATTTACATACTTTCTACTTCTCGTTCGTCTTTTACAAAATTTTTGCCATAACTTCGTTATAACTCAGTTTAATCTATTCTTTATGAATGTTTCTACCGTTCCTAACCAAGAAATAAGCAACTAACTTATATGCGATGGTTTTAAACTTGTCCACCAACAACAAGTTATATCAACAATGATTTTAAATTTGTCCATCAACAACGTTCTTCGTGTTCTTCGCATTCTTCGTTTTTAATCGATATTTGGATTACGATTTCACTTTTCCTTGGAATTTGATGTTATAAATCACCATTCCTTACTAATTTCACCGAATCGTTCATATGATTCATTCGAATCGTTCAAATTCATTACGAAACTTATACTTCCTTAAGAAATTTATAAACTAAATTTCTAATTCTTATTTCTTCGTTTTCTCATGATTTCAACCATATGAAATCATTCATTACATCTTTTACTTCTATTCTCATTAAGATATATTTTAAACATAGAAAACTTAAAATAAAATTACTTAGAATTTGGATTTTCGGATTACCTTTCTTATTTAATCTTCCCCCGTTGGACAAAGCGTGTTATCGGGCTAGATTTTCCTCTTCCTTCCTCATCTATCCGAATTCTCTCTCTCTCTCTCTCAAGTGTTGGAGAATTTTTCATTAACCAAAAAATGAGCTTAAGCTCTCCTTTTATATATTTTTAAGACATTCTGAGTCGCCAAATATATGGTACAACAAACAACTACAACTTCATTATTACAATTGTCGTGCAAAATATGACAACACATATGTTGTGACTTTAAATACAAATATTGTCTTCTAGACAGTATTCAAACTCAAATAAGTCCTCATTATAATTATTGAAACACTATTTTACAAAATAGTGAGGACTACTAAAACAACCGATTGGAAATATCACTCCATACTCCGACTAGTTCCCGTTATATTCACGCCTCCTGAGAAGAAAAATGAAACAAAAAGGAAAAGGTTGAGCTCAACTAGCCTAGTAAAGAATATTATGACTAAGATAATGTAGAACAAATTATCGTTTGCCTTCAATAAATCAGATAAAATATAATGAAAAACCATTTTTAGATCAATATTCGCAGCAGAAATAACAATTCATTAGAAGAGTTAAGTAGATAATGAAATCTACTATCTTCTATGATTTAAAAGTCCATCATCAATATTTTATTCCTGTAACATCAATCAATATACATCTTGAACCAAATTTTCATCTTTGCACTACGGGCCAAAGATATTCATTTGTATTACTAGTTGGTCATGTTCATCTCAACACCTGTTCATCTCAACACAACGGGCCAAAGATATTCATCAGGTAATCATTCATCTTTGCACTACAGGCCAAAGATATTCAGTTATATCATCATTTAAGACTGAGGATGATGAAGAATATTTTTTAAAAAATGAATCTAATGAGATAAAAGATTAAATATTAGGGATTTATACTTCGGTTTATCCAAGTTCAAAAATACGATCCATAATAAACCATAGTTGAATAAAATTCAAGAATGAAGATCAAAACATGGATACAATCAAAGATAGTAACCATAATATACATCTTGGACAAAGAAGAGAAAACTTCATTTTTCCGTGAATAGTGTCGTATACGTGAATAGTACCCCCGACACGAAAAGATAGAAATTTCACAAGAAAAATAATACTTCGTGAATAGTACTCATGAATAGTACAATATTTGTGAATAGTGCCGTATATGTGAATAGTAACCCCGACACGAAAAGGTAAAAATTTCACAATAAAATTTATACCAATATTTCGGCACAATGATATTGAAAGAAATAATATCATTTACGAAGAAAATAACATCCCTTACCTCAAAAGAACAGTACTTTCGGCTGAAATATCAGGTATAAGGCTAAATGAAACTTGCATTGAATAGCAACTCTCAAAGTATCTAAATACTCACAAAATACGCCCGATAATATAGAGAGATAAAGCTTATGATTTTGGTGTGATTTTCAATTTTAACTAAACACCATATTTATAGGAAAATGCTAGAACGCCAAAGTAGACTAACCTGCTACCTGATGGTTTTACTTGCTAATATTCATGGCCACCACTTTTGAAATAAAATTTCAGCACATTTCTCACCAACCAAAAGTGGGTCCCATCCATTTTAGAAAATTTCTAAAATGTTTTAAATTTAAATAATAATCAGTAACTTCAATAATTCATAATAAATAGCTCTTTTATCAGAAAATATGAATTTTATGGTCATTTCATAAGAAATTTAATTTTCTACAACTTTGTAGAAGAAAGTTTTCCCAAATTCCAAACAGAAAATCCCCAAAATCCACATACGGGCGATTTTTAATACCTTCATTCTGACAAAATACTGATAAAATACCTCAACATTAATTCCTTCATTTATATCCACATAAAAAATAAATATTTCCTTATCATATAAATTAATAATTAATTATTCACAAATAATATTAAAGAATCATAATTATGACAACCAAGTCATTCCCAGGAAAGGTGAGGCTTTCCGATAAAGATTTCTCCTTACTGGCGCGCAATTAGGTGACCAAACCCCGTTCCTAGACAGAACTTCCTTAAACATTACCAATAATGCTACCTAATAATATTATTCAAATAATATGAATTATTGATCTGATAATGGAAAATACTATGCAGTGACAATTATTGAAATAACAATAATATAAAATATCAATGTAGCAATTATTGAATCAATAAAATAAAATATTGAACAGTAATTACTGTAACAATTATTGAGTAGTGCCTTCTTACGTAAGAATCAATAATTTAAAAATATTGTGCAATACTGTGTACTACTGTGCAACCACGCGTATTACTATATTTTAACCACCGGGTATTCCAACAGTGTTAACGGTAGCAACTACGCCGTTATTTGTAAAATTAAAACTCAAACTTGTCGTTTTCTTCATCCGACCATTTTCTGTTATGGGGTCCACAAATGGCTGCGCCGTCATATGAATATTACCCGACAACAAGAATATTTCACGACCAAACGAATATTCCCCGACAATAATGAATATTTTTTAACCACTTGCTTATTTTACACATTTCACCCATTACCAAAGCATTATATCAAATTAACACCTTATTATTCAAAATAATAATTATAGAAAATTTGATTTTATTTATAAAAAGTTGGGGTCTTACAATGATGGTACATACAGTCGGTGGATGTTGGGGCTCTCAGGTGATGGGTGTCTGAGATTTGATAGCGTTCTCGGATTATGCGGATGTCATCCTCTGTGAGTTGAGAGGGGATATTGGCATGGGGGAATCGGTCCTCCTTATGGTATTCAAGAGGTGTTTTCTGGGAATCGGTTACTGGAGGATTCTTGCTAGAAGATGGAGCAGTGTTAGGGTTTACTTTTGGAATGGTGTTTGTGGTGTTAGGAGACAGGGGGCATAACCGAGATGGGGGTTGCAGAGATTGGGATGACATCTTCTGGGTTTTGGGAGGCCATTGTTGTTAGTTTGCAGAGAGAAAGTTGGAGGAAGGAGAAAGCGAAAGTGCTTTTGAAATTCGAAATCCAAATGATCAGGTGAAAACGTCTAATTTGGGGGGATTGAGTTTTTATAGTGATTGTCTTTTCAGTTGTTTTCGAATATCGAGGGCGGCACATTTAATGAAGTTAATGATGGTGGAATTGAAAGGCTAAGGCGTACGGTTTTGGGTGGTTCTGATGGTTGGGCCTTGTTTGGTCATATTTGGGCTCTTTTGTTGTTTGGGCTGTTTTTTGTATACTCTTCCATCAAATATTCTATTTAATGGAAGACTGGGGTACAATATTGGGCCATGAATATTTGGGTCTTTGGAGTGTAGTGGGCCATTAATTATGTGGAGTTATTTGGGCTTGGACCAGAAGGGAATTAGTGGACGGGGGACTTATGGGCTGAGGGTCCTAGTTATATTTGGATTTTGATTATGGAAGGAAGTGTTGGAGTATGTATCCACTTCCTTAATTAAAGGAGATTTGACACAATCCTAGGATAATTGGGAACCTTAACCTGATTTGGAGAAGGATTGCTTACAAGGCGTGAGATCACTATAAATACAAGGCACTACATTGGTTTTAAGGTACATATAATTTACTTTCCAGCACTAGAGCATTAAGTCTCCATTGTTAACCTTATATTAGGCGGTACTTATTTTCACATCGGAGCTATCCGACGGCGGCCCAAGCCGTCAAGCTTTTGGTGTTTACTCGTTTGTGTGCAGGATAGGACGCGCTTTTAGTGATTGAAACGCGTGGACGGATCTTGGCGTTAACAAATCCTAACATTTAAAATATTAATAAGGTTTACAAACTTCTGCATCATTTTTCTACTATTCAGTACATAGAATAATAGTATCGTATTTCATTTAAATCACAAGCAAAACAGCTAAACAAGACATATTTCAGTTTATTTATCTTTTTTCCTTTTCTTTGTATTTTTACTTCTGATTTACATTTCTATATTTTCTTATCAAATTTTAATTGGAGTGGATAAATTTATTTCAACACATTTAATCTTCTACCAAAATGTAGGTTTTTGGTTTGTGGTTATAAGGTTTATGCTATCTTGTGTATTTTGAATTTGTAGCCAAGTGTAACCCAAACACAACTAGATGATATATTCGTTTGTATTCATAGACTTGTACCCATGTGTAACCAAATACAACTAGATGATAAATTCATTACTCTTAAATGTTAAAATTAATCCCATGAGACCAACACCATTTATACTGTGTTTTTAAATTTTAAAATAGACAGAAAAGAAAAGAAATTACAAAAAACTTAAGTTTATTTTTTTATTATTGCAATTTTAATAAACATAAAAAATAATAAATTAACAAAAAAAAATTAACCTCATTTTTTCTAATTTTTTCTTTAAAAAATAAACGGATTTGGTCTGAAAATCAAATAACATAAGAAAATCTTTTTTATAATTCCTCTTAATACCCTCTTCATTATAAACACAATAAAATTAATATAAGTGGAACATAAAAAAAATGTAAAAAGTATCTATCTCAACACATTTATAACCATCTATATTCTTGAAAATTTTAATATTAACAACAATGTTAAAATATAGTGTAAAAAATAAATAAAATTTTAGATCTCATTTTCTTTTATTTTTCGAATTCCAAACAAAGCCTTAAGGACGCATATTAACAACCAAGATTACCGCCAAAAGGGGTTAAATATACTTTTACCCACTCTGCTAGGGGTCAGTTTACAAATGTATCATCGAACTCATATTTTTAATGGTCAACTCATTGAACTATATATTATTTACAAAAAGTGATTTTTTCGTCTATGTCTGTTAACCATTTAATAGAAAAATGACGTGACAATACGTGACAATACTAACAGAAGAGATAAGTTGAGTTAGATAACTAATTAAATTATATTATACTCAATTCTATAACAAATAGTTAAACAAAATATAAATCAAACTAATATACATAAAAAATAACTAAATTAAATAATTAATTAATTAATAATAAAATAAATTAATGAATAATTTTTACAAATGTATTTATATAAATTAATGAATTCATATTTTTTTTGAATTGTATATATTTTAATTTCACTTTAAAAATATAAAATTATCTAATATTTTAAAATTGAGGGATTATTATTATTATTATTATTATTAATATTATCTAATAATATTATTATTATCTTCTTCTTCACCACCACCGAACCCAGACTTCTCCCCCACTAAAATTTTAAATATTGTAATTTCACTTTAAAATCTTCTTCTTCTTCTTCGCCACCGAACCCATACTTCTCCCCCACTGCTACTACCACCACCACCACCACCACCACCACCACCCATCTCTCTAAATAAAGAACCAACAAAACCCGGATAATTAGCTCCTACTCATCGTCGATATCAACCACCGCCTCAAAAATAGTGAGATCGTTGGCCTCTCTGGCTACGACTTCATCGTCGTCGACATGGAACACGACTAAAAATTGATTTTCTCCATTTCTACAACCTTCAAACTATTACTAAAAAAATATTCTCAATCTCAGATCTATATATCCACAATTAGATATAGAATCAAATGGGGTTTTGAAATTGGAGAGAGAAACAAAATGGGGGTTTTAATTTGGAGAGAGAAATTTAGGGATTGATTTCTTTTTTAACTTTTCTTTTAATTTATAATATACTAAAAATAGTTAATTTCATTTAATTTTCAATGTGACAACAACTAGGATGATAGTACATAAAACAGCTGACGTGGATATTCATTTAAAAGCTGAAGTGGATATTCTGTTAAAAGTCAACTTATTTAACGGAATTTGTATCGATTTGATAAATATTTGAAGTTCAATGAGTCGATTGTAAAAAAAAAAATCAGTTCAGTGATGCATTTGTAAACCGACCCCTAGTAGAGTGGGAAAAAATATATTTAACCCCCGCCAAAAATTGAACTAATTTTTCTGTTAAACCACACAACCAAGGCTGTGAAGTCAAACAGTTCGAGTTTGATTCGAATTTGACTCAAAAAAATACGAGCGAGATTCAGATTCGTTACTAATATGATCTAAATCTGAGTATAAAAAATTATTTTGAATAATAATATGAGTAAAATTTGAGTAAAGTTATAGTTGACTCGTTTAAAATTCAAACTACTTGAATTCTTGATTGTAATTCGATACATACTCGATTGATACATATTCAATTATATACTCGATACATTCTCTTATAATATATATAAAATTAAATCAAATTATGATAATTAATTATTATTATTATTATTTTTTTATAATTTTAATTGTGATTTTATATTTGTAAAGTGTAATAATATTAAATATAGGGCAAATGGGCAAAAATGCCCTAGACGTTTACCTCGATATCCCACTTGCACCCTATATTTTTTTTGTCCAAAAGTACGCTTAACATTACAAGTTTAAGGCCAATTGTGCCCCTCCCATTAATGAAAATGCCACTTAGACTAATATGGTTGACACCTTATGTAATTTTGCTGGCGAAGCAAGAAAGAGAAAACAAATTTTACTGACACATGACAAAAAAATATTTAATAAAAAAAAATATTTTTTTTCTCCTTTTCTCCTTATTTTCTCTCTCCTATCTTCTTCCTCTATTTTCTCTCTCTTCTGTTTCCCTCTCCTCCGTCTCCTTTATCAAAATTGGAAGATCTAGGAATTGGGGTTTACATATCTCAATGGTTACATACATCTCTGTATATATCTCCTCATTCCTTCTCATCCCTTTATCACAAATTCGAAATACCCAAATCAAATTCATTACAAATTCAAAAAACCAAGATTAAATCCCTCACAAATTTTATTGAAAATCAACAAAATATAGAACCAAAATGGGTTTATTAATCAAAATCCCATCATCCTCTGTTCTTGAATGTCACCGCCACACCCACAATATCTTCTTCAGTAACTAAGAAACCTCATTCCACAACAGAGCAGTCCTTATACAAAATAAAGGCACCATATGAAATTACAGATCAGAGTATTTGTAGAGAGATTATACACACGCTGCCACAACCAAGGACCAAAGCCCTTCTTTTAGGAAAGGGAATTTGTATGGAGAAGATGAAGGAGAATAGGGGTGGGCTGTCCCAAATCCCATAGAACCACACCTTCTATCCAGCTTCTTTCCCAACCATCTGAATACATTCCAAAATTATCAATATTTATATTATTATATACTACAACTAATAATACAACACTAATTCCAAGATCAGAGTGAACAATTTGTTAGAGTTTGTCAACACCTCTAGCGCTTGATTTCTTTGTAGTATTACTCATGATCAAAGTAGGAAAATGAATAGAAGGGAGACAAATCTAAATAAAGAAACCCTTAAAACTGAAGTCATTGCAGCCTAATTCATCCCTAATCTAGGGTCAAAGAAAACGGAGAACATACTAAGCACCACATACTTCAAAAAAATGAAATTCATTTGAAGCTCAATAGCTACAATAACGACAAAAAGAACAAACCGGGAAACCATAAGGTAAAGAATGAAATCAATTGATAGAAGAAAGGCGCAATTACATTGTACATAGAAGCAAGATTTTAATGAACAACACAAGGCGTAAGGAATATACCAATAAATTAAAAGAAATGAAAAAAAATTATCCCAACAACATAAAAAAAGCCTAAGAGATGTCACTTTGATCTAATTCAGTTAGTCATTCCATACAGAAACAATGGAGTCCATTTTTTCTAACCTCTGAACTTAGCAAAAAGAAATGCTTGATTTTACCAAATACACGGAACTTCAAGAACCACACCCTTTCGTCGATACTCGATCGGAACATCCATAATTTTTGATCAAAACTGTAAGACCCCAACTTTTTATAAATAAAATCGAATTTTCTCTAATTATTATTTTGAATAATAAGGTGTTAATTTGATATAATGCTTTGGTTATGAGTGATGTTGACGTCGGGATTTTTAAATGTCCCTTTCCGTTACTTGTTCTTTGATGTTCTCATTTTAGGTGAGATTTGTTTGAAAAAATAAGTGAAAAAGGTCCGACATGTATAATGTCGATGATGGACTATTAAGAGTCGCCAGTTGGTTTTTAAATGGTTGTACCAACACAACCGAGAAAAGATTTGCACATTGACCCAGTGATGTGACACTGTTAAACGGGTCGGTGAAACCGAGATTCATTAGGATCCGGGGACTTGGTTATGCGGAGGGAAGGTGTTAGGCACCCCCCGACATCCGTGTTACCACGGTGACCGCCTCTTTTCAAGAAACTATTATCTGAATGTGTGTGTTTGTTGACATGTGCTGTTATTTGGAAGTAGTGCGAGGCCTCGTTCGCACCTATATACACAAGGTTTGAATTTATGTAAAAATTTAGTTATTAGCAAGATATGACAATGATGTTTTATAAAAGAGATTTTTTAAACCCTGATGCTCAATAGTAATTGAGACCTTTTACACTTCCATTTTATTAAGTGTTCGGCTTGATTGATTTTATTTTCGAGATGCGAAGCATCTATCAGAAAATAATGTACAAAATAATGCCGATTCCCTCGTGGGTATGAAAACCAACTGAAGAAATTTAGACACCGTATACTAATTTACAAGCTGTGTACAGTTGAAAATGTTCATCACGGGAACCGAATCTAGATCCAATATGTTGAATCTGTGATCACATGATTCCTAGGCGCACATGATACCGCAATTTGTATGAAAAACACTAAGCAAGTATATATATAAAACTGTAAATATATATATACAGACATGATCACCAACCACGAAGCACCTCCACGGGGGATCAAAAATATAAATAAAGTTATAAAATCTATCAACCGCCACGAAGGAAACTCCAGGCGGGACGAAACGTAAATTTAGCTGTAAAGACGGTCAACCACCAGGGAGGAAACTCCAGGCGAGAGAATGTAAAGAAAGCTGTAAAAGTGATCAACCACCACCAAGTAAACTTCAGGTGGGAAAATATATATATATATATATATATATATATATATATATATATATATATATATATATATATATAGGGAGCCCTTCCATAGCAACCGGTTGCTGTGAGTACTGTGCAATAACCTCTTTTTGTACCGTTGATAAACTTATTGGAAGGCTGAGATGAAACATAAATATATCACAGCCGGCACAACTTGTACCGACTTTTATTTTAATATGAGGACCCCACCATAGTCAACATGTTGTCAGTTTATTGAAATAAAATGAATTTTTAATATTAAATAATGTAGACCGGCACAACTTGTACCGGTTGTGGCTTTTTTATAAAATACTCACAGCCGTTACAAGCTCTTACGGCTGTAAAAAAAAAAAAAAATACCAACCGGGACAAGCTCATACGACTGTAAAAAAAAAAAAAAAACAAACCGGCACAGCTTGTACCGGCTTGTCCTTGCTCAATTTGGTACTCCTATTAATTATCTGCATTCTCTTAAACAGACCACATCAAAAAGAAGATATTTTTCCTGCATTATTATCTCGAATCCACTCGACCAAAATAACATAAAATATATCACTCAACACTTGTCTATAGAATGCAAGTAATACATTAAGAACTGAGTAGAGAAAAAGTATCACTACAACTCTCTACAAGAGTGGTGTGGTGTAAAACCCACCAGGAGGTAGCAGGCTTGCTCATCAAATATTTGCCCAAACAATCAAGTTGCACATAATTTTCATTTTGCAGACAAGCCGGTACAAGCTGTGCCGGTTTGTATTTTTTTTTTACAGCCGTATGAGCTTGTCCCGGTTGGTATTTTTTTTAAAAAATATTTTATAACAAATAAAGAATATAAAATATTTTATAAAATATTTGTTACTTTATAAAATATTTTTATAACAAATAGCAAATATTTTTAAAAATATTTTATAAAGTAACAAATATTTTTAAAAATATTTTATAACAAATAAAGAATATAAAATATTTTATAAAATATTTTTATAAAATATTTGTTACTTTATAAAATATTTTTATAACAAATAGCAAATAAAAATAGCAAATATTTTATATTCTTTATTTGTTATAAAATATTTTATATTCTTTATTTGTTATAAAATATTTTTATAACAAATAGCAAATAAAAATAGCAAATAAAGAATATAAAATATTTTATTTGGAATAGCTAGCAAATAAAGGCAAGCCGTAAGAGGCTCTTACGGTTTGGATTTTTTTTTTAACAGCCGTAAGAGCTTGTCCCGGTTTGATTTTTTTTTTTTTTTTAACAGCCGTAAGAGCTTGTAGCGGCTGGGAGTATTTTATAAAAAAGGCACAGCCGGTACAAGCTGTGCCGGTCGAACATTATTTAATATTAAAAATTCATTTTATTTCAATAAACTGACAACATGTTGACTATGTGGGGTCCTCATATTAAAATAAAAGCCGGTACAAGTTGTGCCGGCTTGGTATATTTATGTTTCAATCTCAGCCTTCCAATAAGTTTATCAACGGTCCAAAAAGAGGTTGTTGCACAGTTCTCATAGCAACCGGTTGATATGGAAGGGCTCCCATATATATATATATATATATATATATATATATATATATATATATATATATATATATATATATATATATATATATATATATATTAAAGCAGCAAACGCTCCAGACCGAAGTCTACTCTCATCGAACAAAGTTCGACACACAGTTCATATTTATATAAATATATATATGTATAAAAGTAAATAAACGCTCCAGATCGAAGTCTAGGCTTAATCGAGGCATAACTCGATAATGTTAGTCCATATATATATATATATAATATATGTATATACAAACTAAAATAAAATCATGGACCGAAGTCTGGGCAAACGCACGCAACACGACTCTCAACGTGAAGAAGGGTGTGTGCAAAGATGAAGAGAAAGACTTTAAAGTGTGTGAGAAGGCTTACAGTGGGCTGCCAAAGAAGACTTCTATATCTTTAAAGTGAATAAACACTGGCTTTTGTAGGTACAAAAGTAGCTATATATGAGCTCACAGGTGTTTAAAATGGGAAAGTACTCCGCATGGGGTGAGTACAGAGAAAATTGGGCAAGGCTTCCTCGCCATTTTCTCTTTCAAAATGGCCACCCCAAGCCCTCTATTTATAGAGGGCGGAGCCACAGGTGTACCAGAGGCTACCCGGGTTGTCCCGGGTTTTTCGGGTCAGGTCATCTCATAGTACATGCACTCAGGCACTGTAATGTCCTCTCGAACTTTCAGAAGTACAATCCGGGCGTCCGATTGAGGTATACATGACCTATTTCGGACCGCCATTGTTGAGAGTTGTACAATGGCATGGGATTAGAGTTTGTACGAAGTCATTGAAGATGGGACGATGTCCTCCGGTCTTCAAGCTTCAAATTCTATCTGTTACCCCGCACAATAGTCACTCGGGATTGATTTTCCTTTATTCTTGTGGGACATTGTTGTGTCGAGATGTGTGTATGAAATGTTGAGACAACATGGCATGGCATCGCGTTGGCTAGATGATGATGTTGCCCCTCACCGGTGTTATCACCGGTTTGGGCTGATAAAGCAGACGTTGCTCAGGGCTTCGCTGAGATTGGACTACTGTAATTGTTGAAGGTCCTCAATGTCATCTTTGAGGTGTACCTATCCTCCCGGTGTTATCTCTAGGTTGGCACGAAGTATCTCATTGTGGGCGCCGAGATTGAAGCTGGTTGTATTTGAAACAAACATTTTCGGGGTTATCGCCAAAACTGCATTCCTTGGGGTTATCACCAAGGTTGGTAGCTATTCCCATGGTTGGGACTGAGACTGGATACCTTGAGGTTATCTTTGAGATTAATCGGTCTTCTCCGGTGTGTGTTCCGGTATTGGATCTGCATGCCTCGGGGTTATATCTAAGGTTGGATTTGTTACTCCCGGTGTGTGTTCTAGGGTTTGATGATGAACTTCCGGTAGTATCCGAAATGGACCGTCTTCCAGGGTTCCCTCTTGAAAGACGAATCTGTCCTCCTGCAATGTTAGTGACAGGTTGACAGAAAATTTCGAGTGTCTGCAGATGCCCCTCTTTATCATACTCAGGCAATGCGATGCATGAGTGGGATAAAGAATCCTAGACACTTGAAATGCAACATGATGCATGTGTACAGGATTGTGGCCCAACACGCGGGGATGATTGCTGGCTCCTTGTTGCTTCAACTGGGGATCGGCAATGATGACCAGATTTGATGTGTAATCTAAATCTGTTAAGATGTTGATGTTGGGGTTATCACCAAATTCCTGGGTTCTTGGTAACGAATTGATCCTGAAGAGGTACCTCCTATGTGTAAGAGATCTGTGGGGATAAAGCTTGGTCTATTTGAGGATGTGTATAACATATTCAATCATCGATCCTCCTTGATAACATTGACCTTTCCTTGTTGGTATTGCCAGGACATGTCAAGATTCTGTTGGATTTACTGCCAACAGCAAATGCTGTCAGGGATGCCTGACCTTCGTTGATGTGTACTTCACCGACATGTGAATCAACGAATGAAAACCCTGTGGGATATACTATCAAGGCTGCTTGACCTTCGCTGGCGTGTGAATCAACGAAACATTGCATTGTGACCCCCGCCGGAGATCCGCTGGGGAATATGAGTAATCAAGCATGAAATTCTCGAATAGCTTTAGAGCTCCGATAGGTTTAATCGCCATCGGTTGAGATAATATCAAGGCTGCTTGACCTTCATTGATATGTGTGTCAACAGCTGTGCATTTTAATCCCCTACCGGGGCTTCACATTGTAACCCCCATTGGGGATTCACGTTGTAACCCCCGTCGGGGACCACGTTGATCTTTTAGGGTAATGACCCGGAGTTGGCAGCATTGGACCTGTGTATGGTATTGCCGAATGTGATTTATAACAAATGAGATCATTGGCAGGGTATACCACGTGTTTGGGTGACTATCAATGAATGATGTACAGACTCAGAGTTCCATCTGAGAAGACCAGGATTGTAGGTTGTTTTTCTCAATTGCATAGCATTTTTATTCCTGATTTGGCCTTTCTAGTCTGTGAGAACTCCTTTTCAACACAAACTGGACCGAGCCGGAGGGGTGGGGCCCACATAGGGGTGCCGCAAGTACACATGCTGCAGCCGTAAATGAGCTTGCGACCAACCGTGGATGATGTAATCCAACAGGTTGGTCTCATAAGTCATTCTCAACTTGTTTTGCGAAGAGAAATCTGAGAGCCTCCTTTAAATTTGCTAAGTTCGGGCTATTTTCTGCAAATTTTGTCACCGTACAAGTGTTCTGCACTATCCTGGTAACGTATGCATGTATTTTTTCCAAGTTTTATCCGTTGGATTTTGAATTATCGTATAAAATACATCTAAACACATAGTAGTGATTATGTATGCACAAATGACTTGATAAACATATTCAACATAGTAAATGTTAGTATTAAACCATGCTGAACATAATGATGTAAAAAAATTTAACTTTTGAGACAGTCAAATTGGCACCTTTTTCTGCTATTTTTGTCCTATTTGAGGTCTAATGAGCAAAAGGTAAAAAGGCAAAGTACTCATGATATTGATGTTAACCTTATGCATGAATGATTTTGATTTTTAATACATATATTATGTATATGACTTTGGGGCAGGTGTGCTACTGAATGGCTACCTAGACATGCCTATGTGCATGTGGATAGTCCTATTTTCAAAGGGGACTATGACAAATTTTTTCAAAATGTAGGCATTGGGTAGTCATGCATTTTAACTCTACTGTATGTTAAAGTAAATGCATGCATGCATATAGTCATAAAATGCATTCTAGAAAGCTTCAGGTAAGGAAATACCACACCCTTTCTGAGGTGATTTGGAGACTTGTTGTCTAGATATTATGGATCCGGATCAGTCGAGTAGTTCCCGTAGGACCACTTTTGATATACGAAGGAGGGATTCTGAAGTGCCTCAACCCCGTTCTATCAGACAGCCTCGTCGATTGGTGGAGGCAGTGATTCGTCCAGTCCGAGCAGACGTGCCAGACGTTGAGAATGAGGATGAGGATATTCCGATTGAGGATCCTGCTCCTGCTGTACATGTTTCCCGTAAGGAGCTCCCTTGTATTCAGGTGGCAAACCCAGAGCTTCTGGGTGATTTGAGCAGACATCCTTCGATGTACTTGCATGCTAACGAGGTATGACGTTAGATCTTGATCTTCCTTTTTTCCTATTGACGAGGAGTAAAAGATTCTGATGTTGATCTGTATTTCATGCAGGTTCCTGGCTTCACACAATCTAGAGGGAATTGGTTCAGTATACACTCCATGTATCAGGCTCTTCATCCTGATTACAGAGCAGTAGTGCATGATTGGGGATTCGGGGCATTCTTCTCCATCCTTTCCCGTCGTTGTCCCTGGGGTTATCTCAGGGCATTGTATGAGCAATGGTTTCATAAGACTCAGTCACTCAATTTGCTGGATTGCGAGGTGATGATGATGCCGATGGATTGGCGATTTATCACATGTATGGAGTTTGGAGGGGAGTCAGTGCCTTGCATGGCGAATATTACCCCTACTACCGTCAGATCCTTATTAGGAGCTCCGGCAGAGGCGCTCAAGGGTAGGACTATTCGTTCAGGTCCTTTGAGCGTAGATGCTACAAGCGGGCTTTTGAGTGATCCCATGCCTGATGATGTCAGAGTCAGGGATCACATTCTTCGGCGATTGTTCCTGATGATCATTAGAGGCTGCTTCATAGTAGATAACTCTTCTACGGTGTTGTTCGCTTTAATCAGCACCACACGTCATTTGGACCGTATTGGAGAGTATAATTGGGGTTCCTACACCTTTACCTATTTCCTCCGGGGCATGCGTATGCGCTCACAGGGTTTGACCGAGGCTTGGCTAGGCTTTTACCCATTTTTACTGGTGAGTATTTCTCTTATCATTTCCCATTTATAGGTTAAGAGTGTTTACTGATCGCAGATGTCTTGCCATTGTGTTGGCAGTTTTGGGCCTATGAGAGGCTCCCATGCTTGCGTCTTGTGAATGTGTTAGGTTTGGATACCTATCCATGAGGACGACGATGACATCATTCCATTTTGCCGGAGGTCCCTGTAGCTGAAGGTTTCACCCACTGCCGCATGCAGCTGGACTTATTGATAGCTGATGCCATCACATGGATTCCCTATTCAGGGGAACACTTGACCATCGCCTTTGAGGATGGATACCTGACTGGAGTCGAGTACGTGATTTCCACTAGGAGAGTTCCTCTCTTCACAGATAGAGGCTGAGAGCTTTATTTAGGAGATCGTGAGAGTTATCTTACGAAAAAATTCCTGTCCAAATTGTCGACCGAAAAGAACAAGTTCTCAGAAATAAAGTTATACCTTCTGTTAAGGTAATTTGGAGGAACCACAACGCTGAAGAAGCTACGTGGGAACTCAAAGAGAATATGATGAAGAATTACCCTCATTTATTTACTTGATTATGTGTAAACGATTCTGGGGACAGAATGTTTGTAGGGGGGGGGGGGAGAATGTAATAGATCGAATTTGTTGAGTCGTGATTTTGGGAACAGTCCTTTTAAGGGGGGAAAGATGTGACGAACGAGATTTTGTAAATTAATTTTAATATTTATTGAATTAAATAAATATTTTTCAATGATTTAATTATTGGATTAAATAATTAATTGATGCAATTGTAGTAGATTAATTTAATTATATGTGTTACATTTATTAAATTAATTTGGAGAATTTTATTATCGAAGTATGTCATTATGTGAGCTTATTGTATTAAATGAAATATTTAATTAAGAATGATGTTATTTTAATTAATTTAATTATTAATTAGAGAGTTAATAATTTGACATTATTTATTAATGACAAAATTATTTATGTGAGTTTATGAGAAATTATTATATTTTATTTAAAATAAATTAAATAAGATATTGATTTATTTTATGAAGGAGTGTGTTTATTAAACTATATGATAAAGCTTTATTAAATTAAAGGAGTTTTAAATCAATTAAGCCTAGCCAAACATGGCCTTAGTGGGAGCTACTAGCAGTTACCCATGACTGGGTTAAGTGACCAGTATGCGCGTCAGTTCTATATTCCTTTATATGTACTTTCCTTCCCTTCTTCTTCATTAATTGCCTAAGTCTAGAATACATAACAGAGAGAGATACAGAGAAAGAGGTTAGAATTCAGAGTTATTTTAGAGGATTGTGAGAGTCATCTGAGAAGGAATTCATCTTCTTTTAATTCTACGCTTGGGTAATCCCTTTAACCCAATTCTTTTCTACGTCCCTGAATGTTATAAAATATGGCTCTCCAATTTTTGTAAAATTCTTTGTGGTTGGAAAGTGTATTGACTATGTGTTATACACGTGATTTCATGTCATAGTAACATGCTTTGTATATATATATATATATATATATATATATATATATATATATATATATATATATATATATTGCATGATTCCATATCATGAGTTTCGTAATATAATGACTTGCTATTTCAAAAAATTACAGAGTTTGGGTTTTGGCCATATGGCCTTATACGTGATATTTCATGTATTGATCGTATATTATCCCTAAATTTTACACCCTTATATTATTATGCATGTTGATATGAAGAGACTAAACTTTAAACGAACGGATTCGGTGTTATAACGAATCCGTAGTATCAACTTTCATGTTTTATTTTCAAAACCTTTAAGAACATCAAAGTCAGAGAAATTATAGATTTTAACTCTGTGATTATGTGATTTAATGGGTTAAACCCATTCTATAAATGTTGGGTTATGTTTATGAAAGAATTATAACATGTGTATATGATTAATTTCGTGTAGTAGTAATTTAATTGGAAATTTTTGGGATATGTTCTGCAATTTTTGTGAATTGCAGAACAGTTTCTGGCTCGCCGCGCCACAGCGCCAGTCCAGCGCCTTAAGTCCCATGCCGCAGCGCCACCGCGCCGCAGTGCCAAGTGTCCGGCCGCAGCGCCAAGACCTAGTATAAATGTGGCGCCGCAGCGCCACTCTCCAGAAAGTTTAGAAATGTAATTTTTAAAATATTTAAGTCTAACAATGTGTTAGTAAATTAATTTAATGAACATGTAAACATGTTAGAAGTATAATGAGGTGTTAAAATAGTTGTTTAACATGTAAATAACATAATTGCATTTGGATTGAATTATTGAATACATAATTAGCTTGATAATTCATAAAGTACAAATTATGTGACAAAGTGGTAATTTGACTAAGTATAGTCAATAATCAAAGTAGACAAAGAGAATGAGTTTATGACAATTAGTTAAGTTATAATTAACTGGTGTTGTGAATGTGAATGGTATGCAGGATTTAAATCAAAGAACGTGCTTAGTTAAAGTGTAAGCAACGCACGAGGCAAGTTTTCTAACCCTACTTGTCATTATTGTTCAAGTTTATTATTTACCTCGAGTAAAATTATCATTATTATTATTCATGTTCAAATGTTATATTAAAGATTAATTATCTTTTCAAAGCATGATTTAGTTATACAATAATTGTCCTATTGTATACTTTCTGAGATTATTATTCAATTTGAATATCATTATTATTGAACCTTATTAGACTAGCGAACCCTTATTGATTCGACTAGTTCGTAGTTTTTGAGCGTTCTAAATTTCAGAACCCTTGATGAATTATCCAAACCAAACTTCCTTTGGTGAGGACTCGAATGTCAAACTGAGTTGAACAACCATGCAAATGGATTTACTTATGCGTTAGCGTTAAGATATTGTGCATAGTATGGTACTAACGGCTGATCCCCCTAAGAACGAGTAGAAAGGTCCATAGTCTTATGATTGTTAAAGATTTCAAGTATAACCCTTGATAACCTAGGATATAGTTCAAGGTCTTATGACCCTCATAATTCTTTTGATTCTTGTTATTCATTATTGATTCAAAAGTTGAGCTTTCATTCAGATGTCTTTGATTTATTCGCATGTTATTATACAGTTATTTCATTATTATACTTGTGGGCAATAGTGCTCACTCTTGCTTAATAATAACATTACAGTTAAGAACGAAAGAACTGATGAACCTTCCACTAGTAAGGGCAAGGGCAAAGTTAGCAAGTGATGAAGACTTATTATTTTATTAGATGATGTATTTATGTTTAAGACTTGAGTTAATGATGTTGTTAAGACTTATTTGTTTATGATTTCGCACAGATGTTTAAGGCTAGTTTAACCTGGGATTGTATTATTATTATTATTATTCAGATGTTGTAACCCTTAAGGGGAAGATTTTTATTCTATCTATTACATGGCTTGCATTTATTATGGGTAGATAGATAGATGATATTTGTACAGTGAACACCAAATCCCGTGGAATTGAAGTACCCGGATTTGGGGGTGTCACATTGACAACTAGATCATTCCCAAGAAAGAGGGGACTTTCCGATAAGGATTTCTCCTTATTGGCGCGCAAGTAAATAACCTAACCCCTTTCTTCGACAAAACTTTCTAAACATTGTCAATAATGCAAATAATAATATGAATAACTATGTCATCTCAATTATTGATTTAATAATATAAAATATTGTGCAGATGAAACTGTGATAATAATTGAATCAATAATATGAGATACTATGCAGTAACTACTATGACAATTATTAAATAAACTGAGTGACTTCTTACGTAAGCATCAATAATCAGAGATACTGTACAATACCGTGTGCTACTGTACAACCACGCGTATTACTGTTCTTTTATCACCGGTATTTCAACAGTTAACGATAAAAGTTTTGTTGCTATTTTTATAAAAAGGTTATTTTTATCGCTCTCTATACCCGACAGTCATTCCATTATGGGGTACACCAATGATTGTGCCGTCGTACAAATATTAATTCCTCGACAAAAAGAATATTTCCCGACCAAACGAATATTTTATGACAACTTACTTACTTACAAAATTTGCATATATCACCCATAACTATAGCATTATATCAAATCACACCTTATTATTCAAAACAATATTTAGAGAAAATTATATCTTTATTTATAAAAAGTTGGGGTCTTACAACCTCCCCTTCTTATGAAATTTCGTCCTCAAAATTGATGAACGTACTTAGTATATTGAAGAGGTGAAGATACCTTGTTTTCATTTTAGATTCTAACTCTCAGGTCATTTTCTCAATATCTTGGTTTCGCCATATAACTTTGACTTGAGGTATAAACTTTGAGCGTAGAATATGTTCCTTCTTATCCAAGATTTTAACAGGTACCTCTTAATACGTTAAATCTTCTGTTATCTCGTTTGGTTGTAATTCAATAATGTGGTTTGGGTCTTCCACATATTTACGTAACATAGATATGTGAAAAACATTATGAACACGAGACATACTTGGCGTTTAGGCGAGGTTATAGGCCACAGTTCCTACTCGATCGAGGATTTTAAATGGACCAATGAATTGAGGGTTGAGATTTCTCTCTTCGTCGATTCTTTCTTCTAAAATAACATCTTCTTATACTTTCTTCTTCATACGCATCAGCTCCGGGTTTGTAGCTTGAGCAGCTCTAACTTTATCGATTAAAGTCGATTCTATTCATTTATTTAACATCATCACATGGGTCCCTAGAGTCTTTAACTCTATCTCCATCAGTTGTAAGTCATACGAAATGGGTCTTTGTATTTGGCAATATAGCACTCGTACCCGTATATGATCTTCTACTCAACACATCAGCTACTATGTTCGCTTTTCCAAGATGGTATTGTCAGAACAGGTGCTGAAATGGGTTTCCTCTTGAGTTCTTGTAAGCTCTTCTCACATTCCTCGCTCCATCCAAATTTTGTATCTTTACGCGTCAGCTAAGTTAATGGAGTGGTGATTCGAGAAAATCCTTCCACGAATCTCTGATAATAACCAACTAAGCCTAGAAAGCCACGTATTCTGATTATTGACTTAGGTTTCTCTCAACTATGATTCATATCCTAACCTTGGATAGCACCTCACAATGGCACCTATCAGTTTACCACCGCAGAAATATGATGTCCCCTATAGAAAGTCTAGCTTCGATGCATTCCACAAAGGAAGTCACCAGATAGAGGCTTGGGTACCAACTCCTATAGTTGGGTTTTTAACTCCTAAAGTTCAATAGGAGCCATTCGATATGGATTTTTTGAAATGAGTTTTGTATCGGGTTCAAGGTCAATACAAAATTTGATTTCCCGCTTTGGGGATAGGCCAGGAAGTTATTCAGGGAATACGTAAGGAAATTTATTAACAATAGAAATATAATTCAAATTTGACGTATTTTTATTTAAATATGTAACATGGGCTAAGAAAGCTTAACATCCATTTTTCAATAAACGAATGCCTTTATGGCTTGATATGACAGTGATTGACTTTAGTGGTTTGGTTGCTTGAATTCGCATAATAGATCAGTTAGGAATATGAAACTAATGACCTTATAAAAATAATCAATTTTAGCATGATGAGTAGTTAACCAATCAATCCCTAAAATCACATCAAGTGCAAGTATTTTCAAAGAGATGAGATTAAAAGGTAATGTGAATTTGTCGATTTGAATCAACCAAGATTTATAAATGGTGGATGTAATGAAGGTTTCTTTTAACGGAGTTTCAACCGATAAATCAAAGTCTACTTTCTCAAGAGTCAAGTTCAAACATTGAGCAAAATTAGGCAAAATAAAAGAGTGCATAGAACAAGTATTGAAAAAGGTATAGACTTCGAAAGAGTTTATAATTAGCTTACCCGTGACAACTTCATTCAGGTTCCTTGCTATTTGAGAAGTCACGAAAAATGCTATTCCTTGAACCATCGACTTTGACTTGTTCGGGACAGCCTTTGGTGCCACCGTCCCAGCTGGACTTAACTTCGTTGCATGACAAAATTGAGCTAAATGACCTTCCTTTACGCAATTGGAACACACTTTGGGTTGCTACGTACAGTTTGGACCTATGTGTCCCTCTTGTCTGCATTTGTAGCATACGACCGGTGGTCGTTCTCGTTCCTTGGAAACCGGTACTGGTGCTGTTGCCGATGTCTTTCTGTCATTGTTAAATCTTCTCTTCTTAAAGTTGTTCCCACTTAGTTCACCTCTCTTATTATCTTGGCCATGATTACCACCGAAGTGGTTACAATTTCTAGCATGATAATTTCCTCCACGATGGTTATCATTGTTCAGATGGTCGTTGCCACTGGTACGATTATTATCATGTTGTTGTTCTTTATCTTTTGGTTAAACTGACTCATTATCGTGCTCCAATAACTGAGCCCTATTCACCTCATCTGAATACAAACACAGTTTATGATAAATGAGGTATTGATGACTTTTGGGTTTCTAACATCTCAAAAACATTCGCGTCATTCGTTCCTCATTATCCACCAAATGGGATTTAAACCGGGATAACTTTGCAAACGTAGCCTCGTATTGTGATATAGGCATGTTGTTTTGCTCCAGTTTGATGAATTCCACCTCCTTCATGTGACGAATACTTTCTGAAAAATATTCTTAAAGTTGTTCCCACTTAGTTCACCTCTCTTATTATCTTGACCATGATTACCACCGAAGTGGTTACAATTTCTGGCATGATAATTTCCTCCACGATGGTTATCATTGTTCAAATGGTCGTTGCCACCGGCACTATTATTATCGTGTTGTTGTTCTTTATCTTTTGGTTAAGCTGACTCATTATCGCGCTCCAATAACTGAGCCCTATTCACAACATCTGAATACAAACAAAGTTTATGATAAATGAGGTATTGATGACTTTTGGGTTTCAAATCTCTCAGAAACATTCGCGTCATTCGTTCCTCATTATCCACCAAATGGGATGCCAATCGGGATAACTTTGTAAACTTAGCCTCGTATTGTGATACAGACATGTTGTTTTACTCCAGTTTGATGAATTCCACCTCCTTCATGTGACGAATACTTTCTGAAAAATATTTGTCGTTGAACAATTCTTGGAACTTCTCCCAAAATATCTTCAATACGGAAAGATGAGTACGTTTTACAGATTTCCACCTATAATTTGCCATAACTTTTATGGAGTCTTAGGGTCAGATTTTGAGATTACCTTTTCTTAGATATACAATCATTTCTAGGGCATTACCCCAGAAGGATATTGGAATGTCGCTAAAATCATCATGGATCGCACCATGTCCAACAAAGTATGATTTTTCCTTTCAAATACATCAATTAATTATTGTGTATCAGGAGGTGTTCGTTGTGAGAAAACCATTTGAGATTATCTAGAAACTCATTGCAAAAGTATTCCTTCCTTGATCCGATCAAAAAATCCTAATACTTTTCCAATTTGTTTCACTTCAGAATTCTTTGAACCTTTCAAATAATTCACACTTGTATTTCAACAAATACACACATTCAACTCTTTGAATGATCATCTCCTTTTCTTATACTAATTTTTTCAATATGCAAAATTATTTTCACGTAAGTCAAGTATACAAAATTCATTAAGTAATATTCTAGTTCTATACAAAATATTATTATTATTATAAATATAATAAAAAGTGTTCTTAAATATAATACCAAAGATTTCATTGTCCAACAACAAAATGGAAATAATGTTTCTAACAAGAACTGGAATACAATAATAACTTATTGACTTAATAGATTTGCATGCAGACAATGATAAACTATAAGTTTCTATGGCTAATGAAGCAACCTTTGCTTCATTTCCCACACATAAGATTACTTATCTTTGTTTAGATTTCTACTTCTGCTTGGAACCATCATAAATCTATATTTATGATAACCAAAGTCGGTATCCAATACCCAAGTAGAACCTTGACTTAAAGAAAAAATTGTTTTAAATCATGAACAAAATTTTATTTGTAACCAAAACTTCATTAAGCTTCTTCTGGTTAGCCTCTGCAAGATGCTTCTTGCAGTTTCTTTCCACTGTTCAGGCTTATTACAATGGAAGAAAACTCCTTTGCTATCCGTATTAGTTTTGTTCTTATTATCCTTTGTTTTTACCTTTCTATTTACCTTCTTTGAATCATTCTTCTTTTTAGAAGATCATTTGGCCCATACCAGTAAGACCTGGTTTTTCTTGGTTGAAAAGTGACTCTCAGTTGTTTTTCAACATGTTAAGCAAATCAGCAAAACTGATATCTAGCTTGTTCATATGAAAAATTCACAACAATTGTGAAAGTAGTCCAGGAGTGAGTGCAAGATCAAATCTTGGCTCAACTCGCCATACAAGACAAAACCTTTTGTCTTAATTATTCAATCAAATTGATCATGTTTAGGACATGTGTCTGTACTTTAGTGACGTTGGTTATTCTAGATCGGAAGAGCTCTTTAGATATCTGATATCTATTAGTCCTACTTTCTCATCATTAACTACTTGATGTGCAGGAGTATAGTAGGAGCATCCATAGTTTCATGCTGACGCTAAAGCTCGTACTCATGGATGCGAACATGATGCATTGAGACAACATTGCTTCATCTTGCCACTTTCTAAAAGCAGCAATATTTTTCTCAATGGCATTGTCTGCAACCATTGCATGGATAGACGTATTAAGGACATAAGATAGTTTTTCAGTCGTGAGAACTATTCTCAAATTCCTTTACCAATTCGTTTAATTCGGTCTGGTTAATTAACATCTAATATGTTTCGCAGTGATAGTAATTTAGACATTATCAAATTCTGTAAATGAATTTGTAATTTAACAACATTATATCATACATTCTTGTATTAATTAACAAAATAATTTAGGTCTTGTTTTAATTTGGAATCTCCCACTATTTTCATCAAACTATATTACACTCACTTATATAGTTCGTTAAAATCTAATTAAAGATTTGCTAGTGAGAATAAGGATCTCATTTCAAATGTATATAATCTTGTGGTGACACAACAAACTATACATAAATAAATAGGTAGACAACTTTTGTTAATTACATCATCATGTAACTCTTTTTATTTTGCCTCTTAGATTATTTTGATCAAGTGGTGGCACATCCGAATCAAAATTATCTAAGTTAAGTCCAACTTAGCACTTTCATATATTCAAAAAAGAAAAACATTGTCCTTGTGTTGACACAACAAAACAATAAAACAACATTGTTCAATTTTCTTTATAAGTATCAAATGTGATAAAATTAACGTCTAAAAAAAATTAAGTTAAGCCTTGTGGTGACACAACAAACTTATTATAATTAATTGATACTCTATTATTTTTTATCATGCAAGAAGGCAACGTTCAATATTTCAAATATCTTTGAACACTTAGGACTTAATTTAAAATCTTTGAGAGGTCTGTTATTAATTTGTTTCATCTTGTTTAGCTCGCATGCACACACACACACACGCACACACGCACACACACACACACACATATATATATAGTATGAGCATGCACATATAGAATACTATATTCTACCCGGATTGATTATGGATTTTATTCTAGTTTGGTTCACTAAAACCACCAAGTGAACCAAAAGGTCAAACCTAGGGTGTAAGAATTAAATTTAAATATAACTATTACATTTAAACCCGGGCTCCATTACAAACGGGTCTTCAAAATGCTCCTTGATTCTTGATCTCCAATTCTTTAAAATTAATTCTAACTATTCCTATTACAAAACTATTTAAAACAAATAGAAACCTTGATCAGCAGTCAAGGGGAAGTACATAGGAGGGAGATAGAATTTACATTAAGAAACATTAGAGAAGTCGAGGTACACATACCCCATTTAATAAAACGCATACATTCATGCATCCAACTAAAATAAAATCCAATAACATTGGTCAATAGTCCATAATCAATCTCATTTATTATCATACATATCAACATATGCATCAATAAATAACATTCATCTCATGATATCGATTTAATAGACACTTTTAATTAGCATAAAATCCAATTTTGAAAAAAAATAAACTCTTTTATTTTTAATCAAAATCATAATAAATTTCTTTATTTTATTTTATCCACTTTTGAATAAAAATAAACTCCTTTATTTTTAATAAAATTTCCAATCAAAATAAACTCCTTTATTTTAATTAACAAGGAATCCAATTTCAAGTACAAAATAAACTCCTTTATTTTAAATTAAAATTGCTGGGAAAAAAATTTGTTGAATCTTATTCCTTATTAAAATTAAACACCATTAATTTTATGAAACATGAAATTCTATTCCATATGTGAATAAACTTCTTTATTCTAAGAAACATGGAATTCAATTCTATATGTGAATCAACTCTTTTATTCAAACAAACGTGGAATCCAACTCTAAGTTAATATAAAACCTTTTTAGATAAACTCTTTTATTCAAACAAATGTGAAATCTAATTCCAATTAAAATAAAACTTTTGAATAAACTCTTTTATTCAAACAAATGTGAAATTCCAATTCCAATTAAAATAAACAACTTTATTTTAATCCAATTTCAAATCAAAATAAACTCCTTTATTTTTAATTTACAATTACGGGAAATTTTTTTAATTTAATTTTAATTAAAAAAAACTTTTTATCTTAATAAAAATCAAAATAAAAAATATATATGCTTCTGCAGAGTGACGATGCGGAGTCGCTAGTGAACTAGCATCAGGCCCTGCGACGCCACATCATTTGTATCAAAAACATAGAGCTTGCGCTGAAGCGCCACAAAAGAACTGGCTTCAGGCGCTGCAGCGCCACGTCAACATCTTCAAAAACACGGAGCAGGCGCTGCAGTGTCATTATTGTACTACAATCAGGCGCTGCGGTGCCAATCTCCAAAATCTATTTTTTCAGTTCGTGAATTGTGCAGTTTTTTTTCCAAAAACATGATTTATACCAATAATTATGCCCAAAAAATTTATTGTAAACACATATCAACATACATATCAAAACTAAACAATTAATAATTCGCATAAAGGTTTTGTTCTGATGTTACATGTTAGGTTTGTAAGATTCATGAACATAATCAAATAGCATCAAAGTAAAGAGAAAATGTGGAAAATCAGAGTTTTAAGATTTTAAAAACCATACACCCGGATCATCCTTTATGCACAATTATTAATTAAACAAAAAGATAAAGAACAAGAACTATACCCTTGAATATTCGAGCTTTCTCAGATATTAGTTCACCTTCAAATCATTTTCGCGTTGAACTTGAATCCACCGGGTTTGATTCTTTCCTTTGACCAACGTTAGTCACCCAAGAGCCTCTAGAGGTGATCCACCAAGGAAGAAAAAAGATTCAAGAAAGAGGGTGGTTGGCTAAACCCTAGTTTTCTATCTCTATAGAAAAAGAGCGCACTCTCCAACAATTGGAATCACGCCTACTTGATATCTAATATAAGACTAATCTTCTAAAGATATCAGTTAACCATTTTAATATTATTAAAATAGGTTATTATTTAACTAATTAAACTCTAATTAATTAGGCTCCTTAATCTTATTAGGGATATTTAATTTGCCCCCTAATCTTATTAGGAATAAATGAGAGTACTTATATTAAATTAATTCCCAAACTCCTTTAGAAATTAAAATAATAATAATTTTAATAATATTAATAAGACTCCTCTTATTAATTTATATTTAATATTTTCAAATTATTAAATAATAAATATTAAACTATTTAATTTACTCTATCACCATAGATTAAATTAAATACACTTAACATATTATTATGATTATACCATTAACTTCATAAATAATTATTCTTCCTTTTATGGTGTGACCTTTTAGGTTCTCCGTATTAAACCGGTTGTGAATAAATCATTTAGAACAATTCTAATCTTATTTAAATAAATAAATTAAACTATTAATTTATTTAAATAAATAATATTTATTCTACAATAGGGATAAAAATCCCTAGCGACTAACGACTTTCCAGATAATATAGATTTCAACATTAATCTTAAAAGAACCTTTGAGTAAATAGTTACCGTACAATTCAATCCTTCCACCATACAATGTCCCAATTAAATATAAGACATGAAATTACTGTCAAGACTTATTTTATTTAATTATATGTATTTCGATTCTTAAATGCACAACTCCAAATAATGCAAATTAGAAACTCCTTTTCTAATTTCATTTCGCTTTAGCCAAGGACTACTGGGTTGTCATTTGTCGAATCACATAGGACATATCTCTTCTTTTACTAGAAGCGATAGATTCTTAATTGATCATACATTATCTCCATGTACAACTTATTATACCCAAGCATACCTTTTGATATACCTTAAGGGTCTTAAGGAATAAGTCAACGTATAATTCATCATACACAAGATACTATGATGATCTCAAGTCCAAGGATCACTTGTTCTACTATCACTACAAAAATTCCTATTGACATGCAAGTAAACTCCATTAGGTATTCCATAGCGAACCACGTCCAGTGAACTTATTCTCCAATAAGTGCCTACATACTTGCTTTAGTGTCTCCACACAAATGATCATGAGATCAATCATCCTCATCCAATGAGCAAGCAACGTATGTACCAATCTATCCGGATTCACTAATCCCCTTTTTAGTAATCTATCGATTGGAAACATTTTAGTTTTTAAGCTATCTAAGAATTTAGATCTCATTAGCATGATCTCGTCATGATTCTAAAAGCATTGCTTAAAACTTTGGGTTTATCATATATTATTAAAACATCACCATCTAGATAAATTAAAGCCTTTAGTAAATGAATACTTTTATTAATAAATGAATAAGATTGTTATAAAGTACATGCTTTATCATAAACATGATTGGCTTGTGTGCAAACTATTTTCAATCTCCAACTTGCACTAAAGCCCATCATTATGGTATCTCATACCCTTCTTCTCTAAGTGACGATTATCCTGATATTTGATAAGCTTCAATAAATGGATATGTAGCGTTTTTCTTGAGAGTCCACTATCTCTATAGTGATTTCCCATCTTTCAATGATTCCTATAATCCAATGAAAGTGTCACAACACATGTTTAGATATAAGATGAGATTTAGGAACTATTCCTAGTTCTGTAATGAACTTTTCATCCAAACAGTCAACTTGCAGCTTCATTTATAGCTATATTCTTTGTCTTTATCACTAAACGAGCAACTCTTTGCTATTTCAAACTTTTCTAATTCACTACACCACCTTTCAAGGTAACGCTTTACCTTAAAATGGATTTTTTGTCGTCTTGGTCTGTCAGAAAAACTTGAGTCTGTTAGGCCTTCTAGTTTTAATTTAGACCCACCATAAATATGATCACATCCTTAGTGTTGGTTAAGTACTTTAAGATGTTTTTCACCGTCTTACAGTGATCTTCTCTAGAATATGACCGATCAACATCAGGTCTCGTACATTTTATTGCATACATTATAGTTACTCATGCAATCTCTCTTTTAAGAGTCTATAGGGACTATTAAAAGAGATACACTCCATGACTCATTGACATGAGACATCTCATAGAGTTTGCCATGCTAAACGAATTTAGTATCAAATGAATATACATTTCTTGGGTTAATCCGAGTATTCTTTTAAATCTATCTATATAGATTTGTATCCCTAATAACGATACTCTTCCCAAATCATTCGTGGAGGAATATTTAGACAACTTTATCTTTACTGATTGTAGCATTGGTATGTCATTCCTTATCTATAGTACATCAACATATAATATTAGGAATGTCACAATGCTCCCACTAACCCTTTTGTACACATTAGGTTCATTCTTGCTTTTGATAAAATCAAACTCTTTTAATTATCTCATCAAATCGAATGTTCCATTTTTGTGAAGCTTACTTCAATCCATTTCTCTAAGTGTCTACAACTCTTACCTCATCGTATGTAACTGGATCATCATCTTTATGGTTTACCTCATCATCATCATCCATTATGAATCTATACCTCTCAAGTATCTTCGATACTATTCTAGATTTACAATTTGGTTATGGTACAATAGGTCTATCTACAGGTTCCTCTTATTTAATTTATAGTGCTTTGTGGTTCTTGAACTCTTCAAGATTCTATTATCCTCCCATTACCCCCTTCAATGATAAATACCTTTATTTTAGAAGGCAGTGTGTTTCGCAACAAACACCTTTTGCTAAGTAGAACTTAAGAACACATACCCTAAACTTACTTTAGGATGTCCCACAAATATGCACTTGTCAAATCTTGTCACAAACTTTGTAGTATCCCCGAATCCGGGCCCCGAATCGCCGCGGACTCGGTACACTAATTCTATAACTGTTTCTATAACTGTTTGCGGAAGATATAAACATAAATTGTTTATACATTACATTACACACTATTCCCCAAAATCGAGTAACCTTAACTTAATACACATTTCCTAAAATATCTATTACACAACAATATTGATCAAATACGTTATTACAAACTAGCTGCACTTTATATCCCAAGCTGAACTTGGCTTTAATCGTTTCATGTATCCGAACGCATTCGCCTTATCTGCAATGTATTATCATGATATAGCAAGGGTGAGCATGAAAGTTGCCCAGCAAGTTTATATACAATAATATAACAATATATCATGATTGAAGAGTATGAATAAAGGGCTTGCTATAATTCATCAATATAATTGAGAATTAGCACGAACAAATTTTTGACTGAACAAGTATTATACATGAACAAACATTTCTGAACCAACTGGTAATGAAGGTGATCAGCCTTTCATACCTGACTTATACATGCAAGATATACAGAATACAACTTTCGTGGCAATCAGCAATGATTAACCATAAGCTTGAAGAAACTACTCGTATTAGAGTTAAGTATAAGAAAAACTTGTCTGAACCGTTGTTTACCGCACGCAATTTATAACGCTTTACCCGAAGACCTAATATTAATAATATAGATCTCCAATATTAGAATAATATCATCACAGTATAATACTGTTATATTTATATCCACAGAATAACCTAAACACATTACCACATAAGCCTATCAGTCTATAACACAAATAAGATTATGTATCAAGTCAAACTATTGCAGTCTGAGTTGAACCCGACACAATTCTAACATCCCGACGGTCTAGTCGGACTTTTATCGAGTTTAAGTTCAATTAAACTCTGTCTAACCACTTAACAATTATCACAGATAATTCCTTATCAGACAAAATATTTTTCCTAGGCTCGTAATAATTTTCGAATAATTATTACCATTTATCAACATTTTTCTCAATCCTTAAAACCGTATTTAAATGACTTAAATACCACATAATTCCTTAATCATTAATATTTATTTAATATAAAATATTAATGAAAATCATAACATAATATTATAATATAATTATAATATATCGAAGTATTTTTAATACCTTAAAATCATAATTATATAATTTTTAAACACTTAAATCCATTATCCGATAATTGCTATTAATATTAAAATATTAATATTTTCATGTCAAAATATCAAAAGTTATATTTTATAACTTAAAATATTTTTATAACACTTAAATCATTTTTATATGATTTTTAAATCATTAATTCCATTTTTCCTTAATTTATTTAATATATCTATTAAATAAACTAATTATCATTAATATTGATTAATTAATGAAATTCATCCCAAAATATTAAAAGTCATCAAAAATAACTTAAAATATTTTCTTATACCATAAAATAATTTTTTATGAATTAAAAACTATTTTTAAATAATTTATTTAATATTATAATTAAATAAATAAATACCATTTACATTCCAAAAATAATAAATATTTTCAAAATATACTCAAAATAGTTAAAAACTATTTTTCAGACTTTAAAATAATTTTTCATAATTTACTTTGTATTTTTAATAATTAAAAACCATTTTTTTTCTAATTTTAAATTATTTTCCGAAAAAATAATAATAATCTGTCGCTATAGGGCTTTAGCGACACTTGTCTGTCGCCATTGGTGTTCTTCACTCAATAACACTGACAAATCAGTGTGCGAGGGGGCTGGTTTGACCGGCGTTTAAGCTATGATCCTAATATTTTCTGGACTGGAATTCGTGTTACAATTATAGTACTAACGCAATACTACAATCACCAACTTGTTTCATGGCCAAACAACATCATACGTAGCAGATCTGACTCTTTAAAAATTCTGACAACACTGTTCTTCATTTCTGAGTTTTCCAGAAAATGAATAACAGTTCAAGGGTGCTACTTTAGGTCCTTGTATCTTTCCGTGTGAGTATTGTTTGTGTAACATAAGGGTTCATTCATGTAGAGTGAATATCAGGGTACAATTCTATAACCTTAACTCAACTTAAAAACATCAAAAACGCAAGATCTGGACTGGTCAAGCTAAGTGTCACGAACTGTTCTTGAAGATTCTGGGTTTTCCAGAATCTTCATCCAGCTAGTTAGTCAATGTGGTTTTGACCATGATTAATTTTCAATATACTAAGGCTATGGGTAGTACAAGGGCATATATATGTAGTCCATATGTCAGGCTACTAAGATCCACCAACAACATGGCCTAACTACTAACACAGCAAGATCAAGACGCTGCAAATTGATTGTCAGACGAGATCTGGGTTTCTGGGTTACCCAGAAACCAGATTCCGTGAACAGTCAACCCTGTTTGACCAATCATAACTTGAGTTTACGATACGATCTGACCATGATTCAAGTTTCAGATTACATACAACATGTCATAGAACACACCCAAAACATAAAATACACAAAACAGTTAACACAAAGATCTAAGGCCCCTGACTTTAGGCTGTCAGGCCAATTTTTTTCAACATTTCCAGATTTTGCAAAATGCTAGATCCGAGCACTTTGATGTTATAGGTTTGTGTTTTGACAACCCAGATCATCATTTAACACTATATATCACATGTTTAAACACTAAAACATAACATTTATCAAAGGATCAAATATCGAATTTCTTGGTTAGGGTTTATACCTTTATGCATCAATTCTTGATTCTATGTTTCTGATCTGTTGTGGGTAAATGTGGGGCTTCAATATATGTCTGATTTCACACTAAATTTCATAGGTGTTTGAGAGAGAAGGTCTTGGATGATGGTTGTGAAAAAAAAGAGAGCAACTAAGAACACTTTTCTCTCTCTAATTCTATAAATAATACATGTGCAATGTATGTGGCTGTCAAATAGCTGAGCTTGCTGGACATAAATCACATGCTAGTCTAGTTTTAGGGCTAGGGTTGTTCAACCACCCCTGTTTTTGCAAGATTTGCAAGCTACCTAAAATAATACACTAAAAGGGCATTTTTGTCCTATCCTTATATTTCTAGAAAATTTCTCTTAGGGTTTAGGGTTTAGACATTTTAGGGTTTAGGGTTTAACCCTTTAGGGTTTATATTTTATCCCTCAAATATTTAGCAACTTGGATTTTCAAAAATTTTCTAATTAAATTTTAAAATAGAAAATTTTGATTTCTAAATTATAATTAGGGCTTCCTAATTATATCATAATTTTTTAATCATGTATCAATCTTGCTAATTAGGACTAATTTATCCTAATTAAAATTGCTAATTAAGCACTTAAGGTCAAAATTGTACATTAGATCTCAAAACCACATTTTAGGGTTTTAAATAGAAAAATAATAGTTCAATTTTAGAAATTAGATTTCCTAATTAGATTAGGGTTTCTAATAACTTGACAATTAGGATTTATATTTCCTAATTAACATTGCTAATAAAGCAATTAAATCCACCACTGCACAATTAGGGTTCAAAATGGTCATTAGGGTTTTCAACCCACAAATTAGGGTTTACAATAGAAAATAATTTTCTAAAGTAGAAATTAAATATTCGTAATTAGATTAGAGTTTTCTAATTACTCATAAATTGAAATAATTAGGATTAGGGTTTCCTAATTAGCATTGCTAATTTTATCAATTAAATCCACAGCTGTACATTAGGGTTTCTGACGGAACAATTAGGGTTCCATAAATTAAAAATTAGGGTTTGCTAATTAATTAACCATTACCCTAATTAGACTTATAATTATTAGCACTAAAACATTAAAATTCTCCGTTATATTCCCAGATTAGGGTTTCACTTTATAAAAATCTGAAATTAGGGTTTTCAGATCTGGTATTAGGGTTTCCAAATAATCAATTAAGATTTTAAACAATTCATTAGGGTTTTCCCTAATTAATTAATATTAATGACGTTTAACCTTGTACATAACATTGCATTCCCAATCTAGGGTTTTCAATATCCGAATTAGGATTTCGGATTTCCCGGAACTGAAACTAGGGTTTCTAGAACCGATTTCTAGGGTTTCCTATTTGACGTTAGGGTTTTCTAACTGAACGTTGGCGTTCTTAAAAATATACTTAAAGTTTATCACAGATATAATTTATCTGAACAACCCATGACCCTTAACCACATTTAGTATACATACATAACCATATTCACAGCACATAGTCATATATACCCTTAATCCTGAATAATTTACCTATATCCTTCACCGAATTTTGAAATCCTAAAAATTCAATCCCAATAACATCAAACGCATACACTCATTTTATGTCTAGGTATAATATTTAACCTTAAATCAATCATTTAAGATTTTCATAAATTGTCTAATTTCTCGGGTTGTCACATTCACCCCTCCTTCTAAGAATTTCGTCCCCGAAATTCACCTTACACCGTGCACCTTACACCATTCACACATATCACATACTACCCAATACACCACTCACAAGGGTAAAAATTTTAAAACTGTGCTGAGGAATCGTATAGACTGTTTGTTTTTTATTTTTGCAAAGGTTTTATGGAAATTCATCCGCAAACCGTCATTACTTACGGACACAAAGGGTGATTAGCCCAATATGCCCTGTACTGGCCAAGTACTAATTTTATCTGTTTTCCCATCACTGCCAAAGGCACAAAAATTTTACCTCAGTCTTATTTGATTCCACAGTAAAACAATTTGGTTTGGAAAATTTCTTTCAATAAAACATTTTTGAGAATGACGTTATGATGCCGCACTGTATTTTACAGTCCGTTGAGGATTTCGTCATTTTGTGACTTTGTTATACTACATCATACTGTAGTGGGTTGACGATCCTTAGATCACATCCAACACCAAGTAATTCTGCATTGATAACTCCATCATTTTTTTTATCATCTCTGCACCAGGTCACATGGTACATAAGTGATAAATAAAAACAATTTTTTTCTTTTTTTAGAGGCACAAACTGCGTATTTAGCTTGATGTCAAATATTGAGGTTTAGCAAAGCTAGGGTTTTAAGAAAACCTAAATCTCCACTAATGATCATATGCTTAACAATCTATCTGTTTCTATAATCCTTAACACTCCATTCACACACAACTATACCCAGTTCATAAAACCACACTTATGAGTTCATAACCTGACCACAATTATATGAGTTCACGAACTTACCCTAGTCTGACCTTTGGCGTCCGTTCGCTGAGGGGCTCATAAACATTTCATATAACTATGAATCAAGAATGCCACATAAGTATGAGTTCTAAGAGCTCGTACTTAATCCTATATTCTCTACCTATGACCTATTTATCTATATATAACAACTAGCACGACACAACATTTCAACTATTACCAATGCCACCAACTAAGTATTTTTTACACCAAGTACAATTCCCCGCCCATACAAGGAATCATACAACTCAGTTGCTGACACGAGTCCTCATTGAAATCCCCACCTAATCTTAACTCCCTTTTTCAATACGAATTCAATTCGTATTCATAATCCATAACTCTTTCATGAGTTTTCATAGTACAATTTCATAGTACATCTTACACACAGCATCTTGCTGTAAACTTTTCAATCATAAGATTGATTCTTTCTGACTGTCACAACCTTATCAGATCACGGGGTGATCTTATCGTATATATTACGATTTATTTCTATGCCTATGATCGTTTTATTTTACGATCTCCTATCCCTGCACTTTCAGTCTTTTAGACTCGATCTATTCACCATTACTGTTCAACTTTATTATCAGAGTTAAGGAACTCTGTGTCTTACACTCGCCGAGATTCATCTTTGAATCTTACCGACCAACTAACTCTATGTGAGTTAGATCTTATCTTAATCACTGCGGTTATTGATCTCAGGTATTCCTACCTAAGCTTCATAACCAACAGCTCTGATACCAACTGTAGTATCCCCGAATCCGAGTCCCGAATCGTCGCGGACTCGGTACACTAATTCTATAACTGTTTCTATAATGTTTGCGGAAGATATAAACATAAATTGTTTATACATTACATTACACACTATTTCCCAAAATTGAGTAACCTTAACTTAATACACATTTCCTAAAATATCTATTACACAACAATATTGATCAAATACGTTATTACAAACTAGCTGCACTTTATATCCCAAGCTGAACTTGGCTTTAATCGTTTCCTGTATCCGAACGCATTCGCCTTATCTGCAATGTATTATCATGATATAGCAAGGGCGAGCATGAAAGTTGCCCAGCAAGTTTATATACAATAATATAAAGATATATCATGATTGAAGAGTATGAATAAAGGGCTTGCTATAATTCATCAATATAATTGAGAATTAGCACGAACAAATTTTTGACTGAACAAGTATTATACATGAACAAACATTTTTGAACCAACTGGTAATGAAGGTGATCAACCTTTCATACCTGACTTATACATGCAAGATGTACAGAATACAACTTTCGTGGCAATCAGCAATGATTAACCATAAGCTTGAAGAAACTACTCGTATTAGAGTTAAGTATAAGAAAAACTTGCCTGAACCGTTGTTTACCGCACACAATTTATAACGCTTTACCCGAAGACCTAATATTAATAATATAGATCTTCAATATTAGAATAATATCATCACAGTATAATATTGTTATATTTATATCCACAGAATAACCTAAACACATTACCAAATAAGCCTATCAGTCTATAACACAAATAAGATTATGTATCAAGTCAAACTATCGCAGTCTGAGTTGAACCCGACAAAATTCTAACATCCTGACGGTCTAGTCGGACTTTTATCGAGTTTAAGTTCAATTAAACTCTGTCTAACCACTTAACAATTATCACAGATAATTCCTTATTAGACAAAACATTTTTTCTAGGCTCGTAATAATTTTCGAATAATTATTACCATTTATCAACATTTTTCTCAATCCTTAAAACTGTATTTAAATGACTTAAATACCACATAATTCCTTAATCATTATTATTTATTTAATATAAAATATTAATGAAAATCATAACATAATATTATAATATAATTATAATATATCGAAGTATTTTTAATACCTTAAAATCATAATTATATAATTTTTAAACACTTAAATCCATTATCCGATAATTGCTATTAATATTAAAATATTAATATTTTCATGCTAAAATATCAAAAGTTATATTTTATAACTTAAAATATTTTATAACACTTAAATCATTTTTATATAATTTTTAAATCATTAATTCTATTTTTCCTTAATTTATTTAATATATCTATTAAATAAACTAATTATCATTAATATTGATTAATTAATGAAATTCATCCCAAAATATTTAAAGTCATCAAAAATAACTTAAAATATTTTCTTATACCATAAAATAATTTTTCATGATTTTTCATGAATTAAAAAATATTTTTAAATAATTTATTTAATATTATAATTAAATAAATAAATACCTTTTACATTCCAAAAATACTAAATATTTTCAAAATATACTCAAAATAGTTAAAAACTATTTTTCAGACTTTAAAATAATTTTTCATAATTTATTTTGTATTTTTAATAATTAAAAACCATTTTTTTTCTAATTTTAAATTATTTTTCGGAAAAATAATAATAATCTGTCGCTATAGGCCTTTAGCGACACTTGCCTGTCGCCATTGGTGTTCTTCACTCAAGAACACTGACAAATCAGTGTGCGAGGGGGCTGGTTTGACCGGCGTTTAAGCTATGATCCTAATGTTTTCTGGACTGGAATTCGTGTTACAATTATAGTACTAACGTAATACTACAATCACCAACTTGTTTCATGGCCAAACAACATCATACGTAGCAGATCTGACTCTTTAAAAATTCTGACAACATTGTTCTTCATTTCTGGGTTTTCCAGAAAATGAAGAACAGTTCAAGGGTGCTACTTTAGATCCTTGTATCTTTCCGTGTGAGTATTGTTTGTGTAACATAAGGGTTCATTCATGTAGAGTGAATATCAGGGTACAATTCTATAACCTTAACTCAACTTAAAAACATCAAAAACGCAAGATCTGGACTGGTCAAGCTAAGTGTCACGAACTGTTCTTGAAGATTCTGGGTTTTCCAGAATCTTCATCCAGTCAGTTGGTCAATGTGGTTTTGACCATGATTAATTTTCAATATACTAAGGCTATGGGTAGTACAAGGGCATATATATGTAGTCCATTTGTCAGGCTACTAAGATCCACCAACAACATGGCCTAACTACTAACACACAGCAAGATCAAGACGCTGCAAATTGATTGTCAGACGAGATCTGGGTTTCTGGGTTACCCAGAAACCAGATTCCGTGAACGGTCAACCCTGTTTGACCAATCATAACTTGAGTTTACGATACGATCTGACCATGATTCAAGTTTCAGATTACATACAACATGTCATAGAACACACCCAAAACATAAAATACACAAAACAGTTAACACATAAAGATCTAAGGCCCCTGACTTTAGGCTGTCAGGCCAATTTTTTTCAACATTTCCAGATTTTGTAAAATGCTAGATCCGAGCACTTTGATGTTATAGGTTTGTGTTTTGACAACCCAGATCATCATTTAACACTATATATCACATGTTTAAACACTAAAACATAACATTTATCAAAGGATCAAAGATCGAATTTCTTGGTTAGGGTTTATACCTTTATGCATCAATTCTTGATTCTATGTTTCTGATCTGTTGTGGGTAAACGTGGGGCTTCAATATATGACTGATTTCACACTAAATTTCATAGGTGTTTGAGAGAGAAGGTCTTGGATGATGGTTGTGAAAAAAATGAGCAACTAAGAACACTTTTCTCTCTCTAATTCTATAAATAATACATGTGCAATGTATGTGGCTGTCAAATAGCTGAGCTTGCTGGACATAAATCACATGCTAGTCTAGTTTTAGGGCTAGGGTTGTTCAACCACCTCTGATTTTGCAAGATTTGCAAGCTACCTAAAATAATACACTAAAAGGGCATTTTTGTCCTATCCTTATATTTCTAGAAAATTTGCCTTAGGATTTAGGGTTTAGACATTTTAGGGTTTAGGGTTTAACCCTTTAGGGTTTATATTTTATCCCTCAAATATTTAGCAACTTGGATTTTCAAAAATTTTCTAATTAAATTTTAAAATAGAAAATTTTGATTTCTAAATTATAATTAGGGCTTCCTAATTATATCATAATTTTCTAATCATGTATCAATCTTGCTAATTAGGACTAATTTATCCTAATTAAAATTGCTAATTAAGCACTTAAGGTCAAAATTGAACATTAGGTCTCAAAACCACATTTTAGGGTTTTAAATAGAAAAATAATAGTTCAATTTTAGAAATTAGATTTCCTAATTAGATTAGGGTTTCTAATAACTTGACAATTAGGATTTATATTTCCTAATTAACATTGCTAATAAAGCACTTAAATCCACCACTGCACAATTAGGGTTCAAAATGGTCATTAGGGTTTTCAACCCACAAATTAGGGTTTACAATAGAAAATAATTTTCTAAAGTAGAAATTAAATATTCGTAATTAGATTAGAGTTTTCTAATGACTCATAAATTGAAATAATTAGGATTAGGGTTTCCTAATTAGCATTGCTAATTTTAGCAATTAAATTCACAACTGTACATTAGGGTTTCTGACGGAACAATTAGGGTCCCATAAATTAAAAATTAGGGTTTGCTAATTAATTAACCATTACCCTAATTAGACTTATAATTATTAGCACTAAAACATTAAAACTCTCCGTTATATTCCCAGATTTGGGTTTCACTTTATAAAAATCTGAAATTAGGGTTTTCAGATCTGGTATTAGGGTTTCCAAATAATCAATTAAGATTTTAAATAATTCATTAGGGTTTTCCCTAATTAATTAATATTAATGACGTTTAACCTTGTACATAACATTGCATTCCCAATCTAGGGTTTTCAATATCCGAATTAGGATTTTGGATTTCCCGGAACTGAAACTAGGGTTTCCAGAACTGATTTCTAGGGTTTCCTATTAGACGTTAGAGTTTTCTAACTGAACGTTGGCGTTCTTAAAAATATACTTAAAGTTTATCACAGATATAATTTATCTGATCAACCCATGACCCTTAACCACATTTAGTACACATACATAACCATATTCACAGCACATAGTCATATATACCCTTAATCCTGAATAATTTACCTATATCCTTCACCGAATTTTGAAATCCTAAAAATTCAATCCCAATAACATCAAACGCATACACTCATTTTCTGTCTAGGTTTAATATTTAACCTTAAATCAATCATTTAAGATTTTCATAAATTGTCTAATTTCTCGGGTTGTCACAAACTTATCCTTTGAAACCTTTTTTCACATAAGTTCGACAACCTCTTATCTTAACATGTTTAAGATTAGGAATCCTCCCTGTCCATAACTTTTATGGAATCTTGGGGTCATATTTTGGGGTTACTTTTTCGTAAATATGCAGTCATTTATAAGGTATGACCCCAGAAGGATACTGGAATGTCGATAAAATTATCATGGACCGCACCCATATCCAACAAAATATTATTTTTCCTTTCAGATATATCAATCAATTATTGTGTATTAGAAGGTGTCCAATGTGAGAAAACCATTTGAGATGTTCTAGAAACTCATTGCACAAGTATTCCTTCCTTGATCCGATCAAAAAATCCTTATACTTTTCCAATTTATTTCACTTCTGAATTCTTTGAACCTTTCAGATAATTCACACTTGTATTTCAACAAATACACACATTCAACTCTTTGAATGATCATCTCATTTTCTTATAATAATTTGTTCAATATGCAAAATTATTTTCACGTAAGTCAAATATTAAAATCAATTAAGTAATATTCTAGTTCTATACAATACATTATTATTATAAATAGAACAACAATTGTTCTTAAATATAATACCAAAGATTTCGTTGTCCAACAACAAAATGGAAATAATATTTATAATGAGAACTAGAATACAATAACAACTTATTAACTTAATAGATTTGCCTGTAGACAATGCTAAACTATAAGTTTCTATAGCTAATGCAGTAACCTTTGCTTCATTTCCCATACATAGGATTACTTATCTTTGTTTAGCTTTCAACTTCTGCTTGGTCCCTTCATAAATCTATATTTATAATAACCAAAGTCAGTATCCAATACCTAAGTAGAACCTTGACTTAAAGAAAAATTTATTTTAAATCATGAACAAAATTTTATTTGTAACCGAAACTTCACTAAACTTCTTCTGGTTAGCCTCTACAAGATGCTTCTTGTAGTTTCTTTCCAGTGTTCAGGCTTATTGCAGTGGAAGAAAACTCATTTGCTATCCGTATCAGTTTTGTTATTATTATCTTTGTTTTTGCCTTTCTATTTAACTTCTTTGAATCATTATTCTTTTTAGAAGATCCTTTGGCCCCTACCAGTAAGTCTTGGTTTTTATTGGTTGGAAGGTGACTCTCAGCTATTTTTCAACATGTTAAGCAAATCAGCGAAGCTGATATCTAGCTTGTTCATATGAAAAATTCACAACAATTGTGAAAGGAGTCCAGGAGTGAGTGTAAGATCAAATCTTGGCTCAACTCTCCATCAAAGACAAAACCATTTGTCCTAATCGTTTAATCAAATTAATCATGTTTAGGACATGTGTATGTATTGTAGTGTCGTTGGTCATTCTAGATCGAAAGAGCTCCTTAGATATCTGATATCTATTAGTCCTACTTTCTCACCATCAACTACTTGACATGCAGGAGTATAGTAGGAGCATCCATAGTTTCATGTTGACGCTAAAGCTCGTTACTCATGGATGCAAGCATGATGCATTGAGCCAACTTTGTATCATCTTGCCACTTTCTAAAAGCAGCAATGTCTTCCTCAAAGTCATTGTCTGCAACCATTGCATGGATAGGCATATTAAACACATAAGATAGTTTTTAGCCGTGAGAACTATTCTCAAATTCCTGTCACAATCCGTTTAATTCGGTCATGTTAATTAACATCTAATATGTTTCGCAGTGATAGTAATTTAGACATTATAAAACTTTGTAAATGAATTTGTAATTTAACAACATTATATCATACATTCTTTTATTAATTACCAAAATAAGTTAGGTCTTGTTTTAAATTGGTATCTCTCACTATTTTCATCAAACTCTATTACCCTCACTTATATAGTTCGACAAAATCTAATTAAAGATTTGCTAGTGAGAATAAGGATCCCATTTCAAATGTATATAGCCTTATGGTGACACAAAAAACTATATATAAATAAATAGGTAGACAAATCTTATCAATTACATCATCATGTAACTCCTTTTATTTTGCCTCATATATTCTTTTGATCAAGTGGTGGCACATCCGAATCAAAATTATCTAAGTTAAGTCCAACCTATCACTTCCATATATTCAAAAAAGAAAAGCATTGTCCTTGTGGTGACACAACAAAACAATATTGTTCAAATTTTTTTTATAAGCATCAAATGTGATAAAATTAGCATCTCAAAAAATTAAGATAAGCCTTGTGGTGACACAACGAACTTATAATAATTAATTGATACACTATTATTTTTTATCATGCTAGAAGGTGATTATGACGCCCCCAAAATAGGTATACATCACCCATTCTGAGTCGCCAAATACATAGTATAGAAATAAATACAACTTCAGTAATACAATTATCGTGCAAAATACGACAACGTCTATAATATAAGTTTGAATACAAATATTGTCTAATAGACAATATACAAACTCAAAAGGAGTCCTCATTACAATTATTGATACACTATTTTATAAAATAGTGAGGACTACTAAAACAACTATCTTGAATCATCACTCCATACCCTGGCTAGTTCCTGCTAAATTCTCTCCTCCTGAGAAAAATAATGGAACAAAAAGGAAAAGGGTGAGATCAACAAGCCAGTGAAGAATGTTATGACTAAGATAATATACAAAAAATTATCATTATTCTTCAACAGGAAAAAATCTAATAAAATATAATAGACAACAAGTTTTAGATCAACAACTGCAGCGGAAACAACAATCCATTAGAAGAGTCAAGTAGAGAAAGAATTCTACTATCTTCTAAGATTTAAAAGTCCATCATCAATATTTTATCCATGTAACATCAATAAATATACATATTGAATCAAATATTCATCTTTGCACTACAGGCCAAAGATATTCATTTGTATCACCAGTTAGTCATGTTCATCTCAACACCTGTTCATCTTTGCACTACGGGCCAAAGATATTTATCAGTTAATCATTCATCTTTGCACTACAAGCCAAAGATATTCAGTAATATCATCATTTAGGACTAAGGATGATGGAAAATATCTTAAAGAAAACGAATCCAGTGAGATAAAAGAACAAATATTAGGAATTTGTATTACAGTTTATCCAAGTTCAATAATACTCCATAATAACCAATTGTGAAGCAGAATTCAAAAATAAAGATCAAAACATGGATACAATAAAAGATAGTAACCATAATAGACATCTTAGACAAAAAGGAAAATTTTCATTTTTCGGTGAATAGTATCGTATTTGTGAATAGTGTCGTATACGTGAATAGTGTCGTATACGTGAATAGTAACCCCGACACAAAAGGTTCCAAATTTGATAAAAAGTTTAGACCAATATTTTGGCATAATGATATTGAAAGAAATAATATCATTTACGAAGAAAATAACATCCCTTACCTCAAAATAATAATACTTCTGTTCGGAATATCGGATGTAAGGCCGAAGGAAACTTGCACTGAATAGCAACTCTCAAAGTATCTAAATACTCACACAAATATGCTCGATAATATAGAGAGAAAGAAAACTTAGTTCTGGTGTAATTTTCAATTCTAACCTAAGCGCCTATTTATAAGAAAATGCTAGAACGCCAAAGGAGACTAAAATAATATTATTTATTCCTTCACTTCTATGCCCATCCATTTCGATCAAACATGTCAGTCAATTTTGAAATTTTTTGGCAGCCCACATTTTTAAAACAAAAGTGGGTCCCACCTAATTTTAATAAAAAACCTTTTATTTTCTGAAACTTCAGTAATTCATAGAAAATAGCTCGTTTATCAGAAAAAATATGAATTTGATGTCCATTCCACATGAAATTGAATTCTCTACAACTTTGTAGCTTTAAGTTTTTCCAAATTCTAAATAAAAAATATCTGAAATCCATAAACGGATGATTTTTAATACCTTCATTCCGACAAAATACTGATAAAATACATCAGCATTAATTCCTTCATTTATAACCACAATAAATATATTCATCATTTATATCCATATAACATAAATATTTTCTTATTATATAAATTAATAATTAATTATTCATAAATAATATTACAGAATCACAATTATGACAGCCAATTCGTTCCCAGGAAAGAGGGGGTTTTCCGATAAGGATTTCTCCATATTGGCGCGCAATTAGGTGACCAAACCCATTTCCTAGACGGAACTTCCTTAAACATTGCCAATAATGCTATCTAATAATATTATTCAAATAATATGAATTATTGATCTGATAATGGAAAATACTGTGCAGTGACAATTATTGAAACAACAATAATATAAAATATCAACATAACAATTATTGAATCAATAAAATAAAATATTGAACAGTAATTACTATAACAATTATTGAGTAGTGCCTTCTTACGTAAGAATCAATAATTCAAAAATATTGTGCAATACCGTGTGCTACTGTGCAACCATGTGTATTATTGTATTTTAACCACCGGGTATTCCAACAGTGTTGACGGTAACAACTACGCCGTTATTTATAAAAACTCAAACTTGTTGTTTTCTTCATCCGACCATTTTCCGTTATGGGGCCCACAAATGGTTGCGCCGTCGTACGAATATTCCACGATAGCAAGAATATTCCACGACCAAACGAATATTCCGCGACAACAATGAATATATTATAACCACTTGCTTATTTTGCAAAATTTGCACATTTCACCCATAACTAAAACATTAAATCAATTTAACACCTTATTATTCACAATAATAAATAGTGAAAATTTGATTTTATTCATTAAAAAGTTGGGGTCTTACAATGACGTTCAAGATTCCAAATATCTTTGAACACTTAGGACTTAATATAAAATTTTTGAGGGGTTTGTTATTAATTTGTTTCATCTTGTTTAGCGCGCATTCACTTATATATATATATATATATATATATATATATATATATATATATATATATATATTAAGCATGCACATATAGAATACTATATTCTACCCGGATTGATTATAGATTTTATTCTAGTTTGGTTCACTAGAGCCACCAAGTGATCCACAAGGTCAAACCTAGCGTGTAAGAATTAAATTTAAATATGACTATTACATTTAAACCCGGACTCCATTACAAACGGGTCTTCAAAATGCTCTTTGATCCTTGATCTCCAATTCTTCAAAATTAATTCCAACTATTCATATTACAAAACTATTTAAAATAAATAGAAATCTTGATCAGCAGTCAAAGAGTACATAGGAGGGAGATAGAATTTACATTAAGAAAAATTAGATAAAACGAGGTACGCAGACCCCATTTAATAAAACTCATACATTCATGCATCCAACTAAAATAAAATCCAATCAATTGGTCAATATTCCATAGTTAATCTCATTTATTATCATACATATCAAAATATGCATCAATAAAAAACATTTATCTCATGAATATTAAACATTCAATATATACATAATATCGATTTAATGGGAAATTTTAATTACCATAAAATTCAATTTTGAAACAAAATAAACTCTTTTATTTTTAATCAAAATCATAATAATTTTTTATTTTATCCAATTTGAATACAAATAAACTCCTTTATTTTTAATCAAATTTCCAATCAAAATAAACTCCTTTATTTTAATTAACATGTAATCTAATTTCAAGTACAAAATAAACTCCTTTATTTTAACTTAAAATTGTTGGAAAAATAAAATATATTAAATCTTATTCCTTATTAAAATTAAACACCATTAATTTTAGGTAACATGGAATCCTATTTTATATGTGAATAAACTCCTTTATTCTAGAAAACATGGATTTCAATTCTATATGTGAATAAGTTTTTTATTCAAACAAACGTGGAATCCAACTTTAAGTTAATATAAAACCTTTTTGAATAAACTCTTTTATTCAAACAAACGTGGAATCTAATTCCATTTAAAATAAAACTTTTGAATAAACTCTTTTATTCAAACAAACGTGAAATTCCAATTCCAATTAAAAATAAACAACTTTAGTTTAATCTAATTCCAAATCAAAATAAATTCCTTTATTTTTAATTTAGAATTACTGAAAAAAAATATAATTTAATTTTAATTAAAATAAACATTTTATCTTAATAAAAAATAAAATTAAAAATATATATATACGCTTTTGCAGAGTTGCGATTTGGCGCCGCTAGTGAACTAGCATCAGGCGATGCGGCGTGATAAGTAGGTTTTATACCTACTTATCCGGTATCTATTACTTGAATTTCTTTCTTAAACTCATGTTTCTTAGGTACTTTTCATGCATTTTATGTTCATTTTGTAGGTTATACGTTTGGGAGCGGTGTGAGCGACTATTGGTAAGGAAAATGCAAGAAAAAAGCAATCCGGACATCATTTATGCTTTCATGTTCAATTCATGTTCTTATCTTGGAGCTTATACTATATTGTAGAGCGTTTTCTTAGCTTTCCGGAACTTCTTGAATCATTCAAATCAGAGTTCGGATGAAAGAGTTATGACATTTCTACCAACGGACGTTGAACTTCACCGTTTTGGGTGGTCATTTGCATAGTAGTCATTTGCAGTCCAATTTCGACCATCATGTGTTTGTTATTTCTGAAAGCTCAAAGAATAAAAGTTGTAGATCTCGTCAATAGCTTCGATTTGGTAGGTCGCAGGTCCCGTAACTCCTCACGGTTTAAAAGTTATGGCAGTTTTAGCAGAGGAGGTTCTAACAGAAAATCAATTGGCAGTTTAGTACCTAGCCGGGGCTGGACGTTTTTGTGCCTTAGGACCCAGCCGGGGCTGGGGTCCTGGACGTTTTAGCAGTTCACTACCCAGCCGGGGCTGGGTTTTTACAAAGGAAAAAGCCAGCCAGGGCTGGCCTATGCGAAAAAGAGTAGATTTTGTCCGAATTTGAGTCCGAAAAGGATTGTTTCGAGTTGTTTGATGCAAGGACTTCCAAGAGGACTTAAAGACATGTACAAAGGCTTATAAAAGGAGTGGAATAACACAGATTTAGGAGATTAGAGAGCATTCTATTAAATTTGATTAGAGTAAATTAGAGAAAAACACTAGTTCTAATTAGAATTGGAGATTGATGCAACTTGGAGACCATTGAAGATTCAAAGTAGGAGCAAGAAGGGAGCGTCAAATCTACAGACAATAGATTATTTCTTCTTATTTTCTTCTATCTTTATCTTTTAATGTGTATTCAATTGTGGATTCCTAGTTTAAATTCAATAATCATGAACTAATTCTTTGTTTGAGATTACAATGGATCTTATTGTGTAGTTTATTTTAATATGCTTCGTTCTCAGTTATTATATTCTATTGAGAGGATTGTCTATTGTGATTTAGACTTAATTGTTTAATTGATTGGCCATCAATTACCGTGATAATCTATATGAACTCGAGAGATGAAGTATAGATTTATATCTAATCATGATAGCATGTGTTCAGGATTTTGTTAGTAGCTTAAACTTGATGAGTGTTAAGGTAGAGATATGCTTGACATCGCATGTAATCAGATAGAGAAATTATTCTTAAACTTTCTTCAATTGTAATTTACATAGAAATATAGTGGGTTAGTTGATTAAGGAGTTTAACGGATTTCTATCTTAATTGTGGATTGACGTTAATACGGTATTAGTGCATCGAGAGGTGGTTAATACTACTTTTGTGTTCTTGATTAACAATTCAGGATAGACAATAATTGATGAGAATTATGTTAACCTAAATGAAGGAATAAGTGAAGTTTTGATCTTAAATCTCCATAGTCTGATTTTTAATTAGTGGTAATTAGAATTAGTTTAGTTAAATATTTTAATTTATAACATTAAATTCATTTGTTTAAATAAGATTGAGTTGGTTATGGGTTAGTACTTGGTGATTTTTATTAAATAATTCTCTGTGGGAACGATACTCAACTTATCACTTTATTACTTGTTGACCACGGATACTTGCGTGTTATGCGTAATTAGATTTTACCCAACAAGTTTTTCGGCGCCACATCATTTGTATCAAAAACACAAAGCAGGCGCTGCAGCGTCATTATTGTACTACAATCAGGCATTGCGATGCCAATCTCCAGAATCTATTTTTTCTCAGTTCGCGAATTGTGCAGTTTTTCTCCAAAAACATGATTTATGCCAATAATTATGCCCAAAAAAATTGTTCTAAACACATATCAACATAAATATCGAATCTGAACAATTAATAATTCACATAAAGGTTTGGCTCTGATTCCACTGTTAGGTTTGTAAGATTCATGAACACCATCAAATAGCATCAAAGTAAAGAGGAAACGTGGAAAATCAGAGTTTTAAAATTTTACAAACCATATACCTGGATCATTCTTTATGCACAATTATTAATTAAACGAAAAGATGAAGAACAAGAATTATACCATTGACGATTCGAGCTTCCTCACATACCAGTTCACCTCCTAATCCTTTTCGCTTCAACTTGAATCCACCGGGTTCGATTCCTTCCTTTGATCAACGTTAGACATCCAAGTGGTTGGCCTCTAGAGGTGATCCACCAAGGAAGAAGAAATATTTAAGAAGGAGAGTGGTTGGCTAAACCCTAGTTTTCTAACTCTATAGAAAAAGAGTGTACTCTCCAACAATTAGAATCACGTCTACTTGATATCTAATATAAGACTTATCTTATAAAGATATCAGTTATCCCTTTCAATATTATTAAAATAAGTTATTATTTAATTAATTAAACTCTAATTAATTGGGCTCCCTAATCTTATTGGGGATAATTAATTAAAATCTTTTCATTAATTTGTCTCCTAATCTTATTAGGAATAAATGAGAGAATTTATATTAAATTAAATCACAAACTCCTTTAGAAATTAAAATAATAATAATTGTAATAATATTAATAAAACTCCTCTTATTAATTTATATTTAATATTTTAAAAATATTAAATAATAAATATTAAGCTATTTAATTTACTCTATCACCATAAATTAAATTAAATACACTTAACATATTATTACGATTATGTCATTAACTTCTTAAATAATTATTCTTCCTTTTATGGTGTGACCTTTTAGGTTCTCCATATTAAATCGGTTGTAAATAAATCAATTAAAATAATTCTAATCTTATTTAAATAAATAAATTAAACTATTAATTTATTTAAATAAGTATTATTTAGTCTACAATAGAGATAAGCCTCCATAGCGACTAATGACTTTTCAAATAATATAGATTTCAACATTAATCATAAAAGAACATTTGAGTAAATAGTTACCGTATAATTCAATCCTTCCACCATACAATGTCCCAATTAAATATAAGAGATGGAATCACTATCAAGTCTTATTTTATTTAATTATATGTATTTCGATTCTTAAATGCACAACTCCAAATAATGAAAATTAGAAACTCCTTTTCTAATTTCATTCTACCTTGGCCAAGGACTACTGGGTTGTCATTTATCGAATCACATAGACATTTCTCTTCTTTTACTAGAAGCGGTAGATTCTTTATTGATCATACATTATCTCCATGTACAACTTATTATACCCAAGCATACCCTTTGATTTATCCTAAGGGTCTTAAGGAATAAGTCAAAGTATAATTCATCATACACAAGATAATATGATGATCTCAAATCTAATAATTACTTGTACTACTATCACTACAAGAATTCCTATTAACAGACAAGTAAAACTCTATTAGGTATTCCATAGCGAGCCACGTTCAGTGAAATTATTCTCCAATAAGCACCTACATATTTGCTTTAGTGTCTCCACACAAAAGATCATGAGATCAATCATCTTTATCAAATGAGCAAGCAACATATGTACGAATCTATCCGGATTCACTAATCCCCTTTTTACTAATCCATCGATTGGGAACATTTTATTTTTTAAGCCATCTAAAAATTTAGATCTTATTAGCATGATCTCATCATGATTCTAAGAGCATTGCATAAAACTATGGGTTTATCATATATTATTAAAACAGCACCATGTAGATAAATTAAAGTCTTTAGTAAATGAATACTTTTATTAATAAATGAATAAGTGTAAGACCACGAATTTTATGAAATAAAAGTATTCAATTTTTCTTATAATTACGATTCTGTAAATGGTTAAATTGATAAAAAGTTAAAGTTAAGGGTGATATATGAAATTTTTTTCAAAATACGCAAGTGGTTATAAAATATTCGTTTAGTCGTGGAATATTCTTTATGTCGGGGAATATTCGTACGACGGCGCAGCCATTTGTGGGCCCCATAATAGAATAACCGTCGGATGAAAAAAATGATAAAATTGAGTTTTTATAAATAACGGCGTAGTTATTACCGTTAACACTATTGTAATACCCGATGGGTAAAGTAAAGTAATACGCGTTATTGCACAGTAGCACACGGTATTGCATAGTATTTTTGAATTATTGATTCTTACGTATGAAGGCACTACTCAATAATTGTTACAGTAATTACTGTTCAATTTTTTATTTTATTGATTTAATAATTGCTGCGTTGATATTTTATATTATTGTTGTTTCAATAATTGTCACTGCACAGTATCTCCATTATCAGATCAATAATTCATATTATTTGAATAATATTATTAGATAGCATTATTGGTAATGTCTAAAAAGTTCTGTCAAGGAGAGGTTTGGTCACCTAATTGCGCGCCAGTAGGGAGAAATTCTTATTGGAAAGCCCCCTCTTTCCTGGGAACGGCCTGGTTGTCATAATTGTGATTCTGTAATATTATTTGTGAATAATTAATTATTGATTTATATGATAAGGAAATATTTATTTTATGTGGATATAAATGATGGATATATTTATTTTTATGTGGATAAAAATGAAGGAATTAATACTGAGGTGTTTTATCAGTATTTTGTCGGTGTGGAGGTATTAAAAATCATCCGTTTGTGGATTTCGGATATTTTTGGTTTGGAATTTGGAAAAACTCAAAACTAAAAAGTTGTAGAGAATTCAATTTCAGTCAAAATGGACATAAAATTTGTATTTTTCTGATAATCAGGCTATTTTCTATGAATTATTGAAGTTTCGAAAAAATAAAATGATATTTATTAATTTATGGGTGGGACCCACTTGTGTTTTAACACACGTGGACTGCTAGCTTTGTTCAAAGATGGCTGGTGGCTGAAAAAAAACATGTGGGCATGCATAGAAATGAAGAAATAAAATAATATATCTTATTATTTTAGTCTCCTATGGCGTTCTAGCATTTTTCTATAAATAGGTGCTTATGTTGGAATTGAAAATCACACCAGAAATAAGTTTTCTCTCTTTCTCTCTCTAGATTATCGAGTTTATTTTGTGAGTATTTAGATACTTGGTGAGTTGCTATTCTTCAGTGCAAATTTGCTTCAGGGTCACATCCGATATCCAGTCAGAAGTGCTTCTCTTTTGAGGTAAAGGATAGTAAGGGATTTTAAGGGTTGTTATTATTTTAAGTTTCGTAATTTTTCTGACCTTCAAAAATTCTAGAAAAATTTGAAATGATAATTTGATGAGTTTTCTAGATTGTGTCCAAAAATGGCGATTTTTGGATGTATAGATTATGAGTTATGAATTTTATGGGAAAAGACTATTTTAAAAGAAAACCCTTATAACTCCTTGTGGTTAACTCCAAAATTGATGAAATTGTTATTGGGAGTACATGTATATGATAGAAGTATACTCTGTAAATTTCAAAATTTTTGGATAAAAGTACAATTTATGATAAATGTCTAAATATTCGGCAATTTTGGCCATATGAAAAATAGTAAATGTATTTTAAAAATACCGAGAAAAATATATGTTCAATATGGGACTATATTCTGCTAAATCCCAGAAAAGAAATATTTTTGGAACTGATTTGGTATTTTTCATGAAAATGGTCTAGTTATGAATAAAGGAATTAAATATGTTATGTGAAGGAAGAAAATTGAAAAATATGATTTTATGGCTTGAGAATCATATATGTGGTATATGCAGATTTTTTATGAGGGTTTTGGTTATTGGTGATGAAATCTTATGAGTTCGACATTTTAGAATGATTAAATGCATTATTTTAGTAAAGTGTAAACAATTAAAATAAATTGTTTATAAGTTTAAGAAATGTTATTCTTTCAATATCATTATACCGAAATATTGGTATGAATTTTATTGTGGAATTTCTACCTTTTTCATGTCGGGGTTACTATTCACGAGTTACTATTCACGACAAAATTGGTTTATTTTTCTGACCAAATTATAGTTGATTTATGAATATTACTCTTGAGATTAAATTTATATGTTGATTACATTGTTTTTATTATCATATATAACATTTTTATAACCCTAATGATGATATTTCTCTTTGACTTGAGTGTAAAGATGGGTAGATTTTTTGTATGATCATGACTATGGGTTCTCTTTGGCCAGTAGTGCAATGTTGAATTGTTGACTGGTATGATCCTGACCATTGAATTTATAATTGAATATCTTTAGCTTAAGTGCAAAGGTGAAATGATCAAAATGGTTATAATTATTGTTTATATAAATTCTGAAATAATTATGTATTTCTTTGAGATATTAATATCTTTAGCTTGTAGTGCAAAGATGAATTATTGATGAATATCTTTGACCCGTAGTGCAAAGATGACCTGTTGTTGAATATCTTTGGCCTGTAGTGCAAAGATGAATTATTGATGAATATCTTTGGCCCGTAGTGCAAAGATGACCTGTTGTTGAATATCTTTGGCCTGTAGTGCAAAGATAACCTGTTGTTGAATATCTTTTGCCTGTAGTGCAAAGATGAATTATTGATGAATATCTTTGGCTCGTAATGCAAAGATGACTTGTTGTTGAATATCTTTGGCATGTAGTGCAAAGATGATTTGTTGATGAATATCTTTGGCTCGTAATGCAAAGATGACCTGTTGTTGAATATCTTTGGCCTGTAGTGTAAAGATGACTTGTTAATGAATATCTTTGGCCCGTAGTGTAAAGATAAATTTATTAGTATGATTATGAACATGAACTGTGATTTGGTATAACCATGATCTTTGATGTTTCAGGTGATGAAAATTATCTTTATCCTGGATGATAAAAGGAATTTAGAACTACAGTTACGATTATGAGTTATACATGTGATTGTGGACAGGAATAATTGATTGATGTTACAGGGATAAAACATTGTTGGTGGACTTTTAACATTGAGAAGATAATAGATTTTATGGTCTATTTGACTCTTCTAATGGATTGCTCGTTCCGCTGCAACTATAGTTGAAATTTTTATCATCTACCATATGTTCTAAATCTCTGATTTATTATTGATGAAGGCTATTGATAATTTAATTATCTTTAGTAATGATATACTTTACTGAGCTAGTTGTGCTCACCCTTTTGCTTCACAATTCCTTTCAGGTAATAAGAGTGTAGCTGGGTCGAGCGGGGCTAACAGAGGAATAGAACGATGGTCATCATTTAGTAGTTATATTTGGTGAATCAACTAGGGTGAGGTGAACCCAACGTTGGAAGGGTGTTTTGCCACTATCATACATGATGTCTAATGACATACAATCTCGTATCATCATAAGACAGGGATGTGCTCATCCATTTGCTGAGTATATATACGAGCACTACCTATATAATCTTGGTGTTTATTTGAAGTATAATTCCCAATTAGAGACAGTGGAGATAATGATATGTCAAGAGAAGACTCACCATTGGAAAGAATATGATAGTAATCTTGTAAGACCCCAACTTATTATAAATGAAATTTAATTTTCTCTCTTTATTATTTTGAAATAGTAAGGGTTGAATTGATTAATGTGGTTAGTTATGGTTAAAAAGCGCGAATATTTTAAAAATAAGCAGGTGGTTATAAAATATTCTTGTTGTCGGAGAATATTCGTGGAATATTCTTGCTGTCGGGGAATATTCGTACGACGGTGCAATCTTTTGTGGGCCCATAACGGAAAGTGATTGGATGAATAAAACGACAAGTATAAGTTGTTTATAAATAACAGCGCAGTTGTTACAGTTAATACTGTCGGAATACCTGGTGGTTAAAACACAGTAATACTCGTTGTTGCACAGTAGCACAAGGTATTGCACCAATTATTGATTCTTATGTAAGAAGGCACTACTCAATAATTGTTCCAGTAATTACTATTCAGTATTTGATTTTATTGATTCAATAACTGTTGCGTTGATATTTTATATTAATGTTGTTTCAATAATTGTCACTATACAGTATTTTCCATTATCGAAGAAATAATTCATATTATCTAAATAATATTATTAGAAAATATTATTGGCAATGTCTAGAAAGTTTTGTCTAAGGAGATGTTTGGTCATCTAATTGCGCGCCAGTAAGAAAAAATTCTTATTGGAAAGCCCCCTCTTTCCTAGGAACGACATGGTTGCCAGTACTATGATTCTATAATATTATTTGTGAATAATTAATTATTAATTTATATGATGAGGAAAATATTGATTTTATGTGGATATAGATGGAGAAAATTTTTAAAGTGACAATTGTTAAAAATTGATATTTTATCTTTTTTGATAAAATAATATTATATTATATTATTATAATATAATAATGGGGATATTTTTATAATGAATGTGGGATATATGAGTATATGAGGATGAGGAGTATTTTTCTTGACTGAAATTTGATTATAGCATGTAAAATCGTCCGTTTATGGATTTCGATCAATTTCTGTTTGGAATTTGGAAAAACTTTCTTCTGCAAAGTTGTAGAGAATTGAATTTCCTATAAAAAATCAGCAAGATTCGAATTTTCTGATGAAAGAGCTATTTATTATGAATTATTGAAGTTCCATAGTTCCGAAATAATTGATTTTTGGAAGTTTTAAATATTTATAATTACAAAAATGTTTTTGGTCATATAATTGGGTCTTGCATTTGATTTAAATGGCTGATTTCAGATCTAAGAGTGGGCATAAGAAATTTGGTTATATATATTATTATTATATTCAATTTTCTGCTTTGGTGTTCTAAGCATTTTCCTATTAATAGGGTGCTTAGGTTAGAATTGAAAATCACACCAGAAACTAAAGATTTCTCTCTCTTTCTCTCTCTATAATATCGAGCATATTTGTGAGTATTTTAGTACTTTGAGTATTGCTATACGGTGCAAGTTCTTTCGGCACTATATTAGTAATCCAGTCAGAAGTATTATTCTTTCTGAGGTAAGGGATGTTATTTTATTCGAAAATGATATTATTTCTTCAATATCATTATGCCAAAATATTGGTTGGAAATTTTTTATCAAGTTTGGAACTTTTTCATGTCGGGGTTACTATTCATGAGTTACTATTCATGAGTTACTATTTATGAGTTACTATTCACGAGTACTATTTACGAAGTGTGATGATGTTTTTTTGTGAAATTTCTATCTTTTGAGGTCAGAGTTACTATTCACGTATACGACACTATTCACGAATACGACACTATTCACAAAAAAATTAAATTTTCTTTTCTGTGTCCAAGATTGTCTGTTATGATTCCTATCTTTGATTGGATCTATGTTTTGATCTTCATTCTTGAATTTTAGTCCAATCTGGTTATTTATGAAGTATTTTTAAACTGAGATTATTTAAAGTACGAATCCCTAATACTTGTTCTTTTGTTTCACTGGATTCGTTTTCTTTAAAATATTTTTCATCATCATCAGTCCTAAATGATGATAGAACTGAATATCTTTGGCCTGTAGTGCAAAGATGAATGATTTCTGATAAATATCTTTGGCCAGTAGTGCAAAGATGAACAGGTGTTGAGATGAACATGACCGACTGATTAATATCTTTGGCCCGTAGTGCAAAGATGAACATGTGTTTAGAAGAACATGACCAACTGATGAATATCTTTGGCCTGTAGTGCAAAGATGAATATTTGATTCCAGATATATATTGATTGATGTTACAGGGATAAAATATCGACGATGAACTTTTAAATTCATATATAGAAGATAGTAGTTTGCATTCTCTACTTAACTCTTCTAATGAATTATTATTTCTGCTGCGAAGATTGATTTAAAACTGGTTGTCTATTGTATTCTATTAGATTTTTCCCTGTTTAGGACTAACGATAATTTTTTCTATATTATCTTAGTCATAATGTTCTTTACTGGGCTAGTTGAGCTCACCCTTTTCCTTGTTGTTCCATTTTTCTTCTCAGGAGGCAAGAATGTAGCGAGTACTAGTCAGGGTTTGGAATAATGGTTCTAGAAGTTGTTTTAGTAGTCCTCACTATTCTGTAAAATAGTGTATTAATAATTGTAATGAGGACTTATTTGAGTGTGGATATTGTCTAGATGACGATATTTGTATTTAAACTCACAGTTTCTATGTTGTATTAATAAAGTTGTAGTTGTTTCTGTACCATGTATTTGGTGACTCAGAATGGGTGTTGTATACCAATTTTGGGGGCGTCACAGTTGGTATCAGAGCTTAGAGATATGGTCTCTGGCGGAGATCGGGGAATAGTACTAGGAGGGGAGAGACGAGTAATCCTTCGCTAGTATGTCATACCTAAGCCTATTTGTTGGTCAATCAAACTATATGGTTAATATGTGATATGTTAATTTGTTTAATTAACCCTTGTTGTATGGCAGTATTTAAGAATGGAAGCTGAGAATATTAACGGTGGAGTTAACGAGACCGTAGAAACACCTTTAATCACCACCCAGGGGAACGTACAACAGGAAGGCAATATTCCTCCTGTAAACAATACCACTGAGCAGAAGATGAACGACGGGATGTTTAGGATCTTTTTGCAATTCATGAAAAACCAGACGAGAGAGACTCGTGTACAGAATACGGGTGGAAATGATAGCAACGCGCGGCTTGTCACGGCCAAGCAGTTCAAAGAGTTGGGACCACCAGAATTTAAGGGAAAGCCGGATCCGATCATGGCGGAAACATGTGTCAAGCAAATTACTAAGATATTCGATGTCTTGGGATACACGGAGGAACAGAAGGTTTCATCCGCCACCTTTATGTTCCGTGGCGAGGCAGATTACTGGTGGGAGTCTGTGAAACGTACCCATCCTGCCGCACTCCGCATGTCTTGGGAAATGTTTCAGAAACTTTTCAATGAAAAATACTTTCCTGAAAGTATTCGTCATATGAAAGAGGTAGAGTTTATTAGACTAGAACAAAAAAACATGACGGTGTCCCAATACGAGGCGAAATTTACAGAGTTATCCAGGTTTGCACCTCATTTGGTAGAGAATGAGGAACGAATGACGAGGATGTTTTTGAGAGGTTTAAACCCGAGATTCGACAATATCTTATCTATTATAAATTTTCTTTATATTCAGATGTTGTCAACAGGGCTCAATTATTAGAGCGAGATAGCGAGTACGTTCAACCAAGAGATCGCAACCAGGATCATACCGGTGACAGCAGTCATCAGAACAACGATAACCAACGGAGAAAGAAAAATACGGACAAGAGCGACAACCACTCTGGTGGTACCCGTGGCCATGAAAATAGAAGAAGCGAGTCGGGGGAGATTTTAAAAAGAAGAGATTTAACAATGACACTGTGAAGACGTCAACACCAGCAGCAACTGGTTTTAAGGGAGGAGAACGACCACCGATCGTATACTATAAATGTGGAAAAGAGGGATATATCAGCCCAAACTGTCCACAACAGTTCATGGTATGCTATAATTGTGGAAAGGAAGGACATATCGCTCGAGATTGTACGGTAGCGAAACCAAGTCCAGTGGGGATGGTGACTCAAAAGGTTGTCCCAGAAAAGTCAAAGTCAACGGTTCCTGGAAGAGTGTTTGTCGTGACTGGTCAACATACGAGGAACCCAAACGAGGTGATCAGGGGTAAGCTAATCATAAACTCTTGCGAAGTTTATACCTTATTAGATACCAGTTCTACCCATTCATTTATCTCTCCTGCTTGTGCTCAACATTTAAACTTGACTCCGGAGAAATTAGACTTTGACCTATCTGTGGAAACTCCGTTAAGAGAAACTTTTATCACATCCACTGTTTATAAATATTGTTTGATCAAAGTTGGCACCATCGCATTACCTGTTGACCTTATTTCTTTAAAGATACTTGCTTCTGATGTAATTTTGGGGGTTGATTGATTAACTACTCATCATGCCAAAATTGATTGCTTTCGTAAGGTTGTTAGTTTTCATATTCCTAAGCAACCTGTTATTCGAATTCAAGAAACCAAACCATTGAAGTCAAACACTTTCATATCAAGCCATAAAGTCATTCATTTATTGAAAAATGGATGTCAAGTTTTCTTAGCCCATTTTATGGACTTAAACAAAAATACGTCAGATTTGAATGATATTTCTATTGTTAGTAAATTTCCTGATGTATTTCCTGAAGAATTTCTTGGCTTACTCCCAAAGTGTGATATTGAATTTTGTATCGACTTTGAACCCGGTACAAAACCCATTTTTAAAATCTCATGGCTCCTATTGAATTTCAGGAGTTAAAAATTCAACTATAGAATTTGGTACCCGAGCCTTTATCTGGTGACTTCCTTTGTGGAATTCACCGAAGCCAGACTCTTCGTAGGGGACGCCATATTTGTGCGGTAGTAAACTGATAGGTGTCATTGTGACGTGCTATCCAAGATTGAGATATGAGTCACAGTTGAGAGCAACCTAAGTCAGTAATCGAAATACGTAGCTTTCTATGCTTAGCTGGTTATTATCGAAGATTTTGTGGAAAGATTTTCTCGAATCACTACTCCATTAACGCAGCTGACTCGTAGAGATACAAAATTCGAATGGAGCAAGGAATGTGGGAAGAGCTTCGAAGAACTCAATAGGAGACTCATTTCGGCACATATTCTGACCATACCATCCTGGAAAAGCGAACGTGGTAGCTGACGTGTTGAGTAAAAGATCGTATACGAGTACGAATACGATATTGTCAAAGACCAATTTCATATAACTTACAAATGATAGATATAGAGTTAAAGACTCTAGGGACTCACGTGATGATATACAAGTAGAACCGACTTTAATCGATAAAGTTAAAAACGTTCAAGCTACACCCCGGAGCTGATGAATATGAAGAAGGAGGTACAAGAAGTTGTTATTCCAAAAGCGAGAATTGGCGAGGTGAGGAAAGCTCAAACCTTCGATTTATTAGTCCATTTGAAATCCTAGATCGAATAGGAACTGTGGCCTATAGACTATAGACTCGTTTTACCGCTAAATATGACGCGTGTTCATAATATTTTTCACGTATCGATGTTACGTAAATATGTGGACGACTTGAACCATGTTATTGAGTTAGAATCGGACGAGATAGCCGAAGACTTAACGTATGAAGAGGTACCTGTCAAGATTTTAGATAGGAAGGAGCATGTCCTACGCACGAAGGTCATACCACAAGTTAAAGTTTTGTGGAGAAACAATACTATTGAGGAAATGACCTTGGAGTTAGAAACAGAAATAAAAGCGAGGTATCCTCTTCTTTTCGAAACACCAGGTACGTATGTCAATTTCGAGGACAAAATTTCATAAGGAGGGGAGGTTGTAAGACCCCAACTTATTATAAATGAAATTTAATTTCCTCTATTTATTATTTTGAAATAGTAAGGGTTGAATTGATTAATGTGGTTAGTTATGGGTAAAATGCGCGAATATTTTAAACATAAGCAGGTGGTTATAAAATATTCATTGTTGTCGGAGAATATTCGTGGAATATTCTTGCTGTCGGGGAATATTCGTACGACGACGCAGTCTTTTGTGGGCCCATAACGGAAAGCGATTGGATGAAGAAAACGAAAAGTATAAGTTGTTTATAAATAACAGAGCAGTTGTTACCGTTAATACTGTTGGAATACCTGGTGGTTAAAACACAGTATTACGCGTTGTTGCACAGTAGCACACGGTATTGCACCAATTATTGATTCTTACGTAAGAAGGCACTACTCAATAATTGTTACAGTAATTACGGTTCATTATTTGATTTTATTGATTCAATAATTGTTGCATTGATATTTTATATTACTGTTGTTTCAATAATTGTCACTACACAGTATTTTTCATTATCGAAGCAATAATTCATATTATTTGAATAATATTATTAGAAAACATTATTGGCAATGTCTAGAAAGTTCTGTCTATGGAGAGGTTTGGTCATCTAATTGCACGCCAGTAAGGAGAAATTCTTATTAGAAAGCCCCCTCTTTCCTGGGAATGGCCTAGTTGCCAGTACTGTGATTCTGTAATATTATTTGTGAATAATTAATTATTGATTTATATGATGAGGAAAATATTGATTTATGTGGATATAGATAGAGAAAATTTTTAAAGTGACAATTGTTAAAAATTGATATTTTATCTTTTCTGATAAAATAGTATTTTATTATATTATTAGAATATAATAATGGGGATATTTTTACAATGAATGTGGGATATATAAGTATATGAGGATGAGGAGTATTTTTGTTGTATTAAATACTAAAAACATGTTAAACATGTTGGTGGACCCATTTCTTGACTGAAATTTGATTATAGCATGTAAAATCGCCCGTTTATGGATTTCGGTCAATTTCTGTTTGGAATTTGAAAAAACTTTCTTCTGTAAAGTTGTAGAGAATTGAATTTCCTATAAGAAGTTGTGAGATTTGAATTTTCTGATGAAAGAGCTATTTATTATGAATTATTACAGTTCCGTAGTTCCGAAATAATTAATTTTTGGAAGTTTTAAATATTTATAATTACAAAAACATTTTTGGTCATATAATTGGGTCTTGCATGTGATTTAAATGGATGATTTCAGATCTAAGAGTGGGCGTAAGAAATTTGGTTATATATATTATTATTATATTCAATTTTCTGCTTTGGTGTTCTAAGCATTTCCCTATAAATAGGGTGCTTAGGTTAGAATTGAAAATCACACCAGAAACTAAAGATTTCTCTCTCTTTCTCTCTCTATAATATCGAGCATATTTGTGAGTATTTTAGTACTTTGAGTATTACTATACAGTGCAAGTTTTTTCAGCACTATATCAGTATTCCAGTCAGAAGTACTATTCTTTATGAGGTAAGGGATGTTATTTTATTCGAAAATGATATTATTTCTTCAATATCATTATACCGATATATTGGTTGGAAATTTTTATCAAATTTGGAACTTTTTCATGTAGGGGTTACTATTCACGAGTTACTATTCATGAGTTACTATTCACGAGTTACTATTCATGAGTACTATTCACGAAGAGTGATGATGTTTTTTTTATGAAATTTCTATCTTTTGAGGTCGGAGTTACTATTCACGTATACAACACTATTCACGAATACGACACTATTCACAGAAAAATTAAATTTTCTTTTCTATGTCCAAGATTGTCTGTTATGATTCCTATCTTTGATTGAATCTATGTTTTGATCTTCGTTCTTGAATTTTACTCCAATCTGGTTATTTATGAAGTATTTATGAACTGGGATTATTTAAAGTACGAATCCCTAATACTTGTTCTTTTGTTTCACTGGTTTCGTTTTCTTTAAAATATTTTTCATCATCCTCAGTCCTAAATGATGATAGAACTGAATATCTTTGGCCTGTAGTACAAAGATGAATGATTTTTGATGAATATCTTTGGCCAGTAGTGCAAAGATGAACAGGTGTTGAGATGAACATGACCGACTGATTAATATCTTTGGCCCATAGTGCAAAGATGAACAGGTGTTTAGATGAACATGACCAACTGATGAATATCTTTGGCCTGTAGTGCAAAGATGAATATTTGATTCCAGATATATATTTATTGATGTTACAGGGATAAAATATCGACGATGAACTTTAAAATTAATATATAGAAGATAGTAGTTTGCATTATTTACTTAACTCTTCTAATGAATTATTATTTCCGCTGCGAAGATTGATTTAAAACTGGTTGTCTATTTTATTCTATTAGATTTTACCCTGTTGAGGACTAACGATAATTTGTTCTATATTATCTTAGTCATAATGTTCTTTACTAGGCTAGTTGAGCTCACCCTTTTCCTTGTTGTTCCATTTTTCTTCTCAGGAGGCGAGAATGTAGCGAGTACTAGTCGGGGTGTGGAATGATGGTTCTAGAAGCTGTTCTAGTAGTCCTCACTATTCTATAAAATAGTGTATTAATAATTGTAATGAGAACTTATTTGTGTGTGGATATTGTCTAGATGACAATATTTGTATTTAAACTCACATTTTTTATGTTGTATTAATAAAGTTGTAGTTGTTTCTGTAACATGTATTTCGCTACTCAGAATGTGTGTTGTATACCTATTTTGGGGGCGTCACAAATCTTCTCGTTTTTCTTTGGGGTCTACTGGGTCAACCAAGGATAATTCTGTGGCTATATGATATCTATCATAACCTAGAAGCATGGCCTCCCATGTACGAAGGTTTCCTTGAGCACTTCCCAAAGATTCTAATTTCTAAAACAGTTTTTGACTATACCTTTATGTAAGGTGTCATTGTGAGGTGCTGTCTACGGTTGGAACATGAGTCACATTTGGTATATATTTGTATCCAAACTCACAGCATATGTCTTATTGTATTTTGCACGACAATTGTTGTAATAAAGTTGTAGTTGTTTTCTGTACCATGTATTTGGCGACTCAGAATAGGTTGGATGGAATTGACCTATTTTGGGGTTGTCACAATAAAATTGTTACAAAGTATATGCTTTATTATCAACATGAATGGCTTGTGTGCATACTACTTTCACTTACCTTAGTAGGAGACTAAATTTGACTGGTATAGCGTAGATATTCTTGAGAAAAACTTGCACTATTTGCTACACTCAAAGTATCCTTATACTCAAAAGAAATACGCACAATATTATAGAAGAATTTTTTTTTGATTCTAGTGTGATTTTCATTTCTTAACTAAGCATCCTATTTATAGGAGAATGGTAGTGTACTATTTGAATATATCACGGGTGAACAGGAGAAAAAATTCACGGGCGTTCGGTGAGAAATCGAATTTTTACTATTCATTACTGTGCAATGAAATATTCTAATAAAACAGAAACTTCATATAAAATATAATATATTCTAATTATAATCTAATAAAACAAATAATGTTATATATAATATAAAAAGTATTTTTTTATATAAAAAGTTTTCTGTTTTATTAGTATTATAGTAACAATAATAAAACAAAACTGATACAACTTTTTACCCCCGATTTTGAAAAATGAGTAAGTGGTGGTCCATGTAATAAGCCAAACTTACAAAAAAATACTTCATGACAACCCCTCTATTTATATCAAAAATTGAATAAATATTTATCACAAATCACTTATCTTCAATAAACACATTTTAATCTTTGAACAATTATTCATCAATAATATTATAACTCACAATATTAACAACCAGATCATTCCCAGGAAAGAGGGGGCTTTCCGATAAGAATTTCTCCTTATTGGCGCGCAATTAAATAACCTAACCCCTTTTCTCGACAGAACTTTCTAAACATTGTCAATAATGCAAATAATAATATGAATAATTGTGTCATCTCAATTATTAATTTAATAATATAAAATATTGTGAAGATGAAATTGTGACAATAATTCAATCAATAATATGAGATACTATGCAGCAACTACTGTGGCAATTATTAAATGAACTGAGTGACTTCTTATTTAAGCATCAATAATCAGATATACTCCACAATATTGTGTGCTACTGTACAACCACATGTATTACTGTTCTTTTATCACCGGTATTTCAATAGTTAACGGTAAAAGTTTTGCCGTTATTTTTATAAAAAGGTTATTTCTATCGCTTTTTATACCCGACAGTCATTCTGTTGTGGGGTCCACTGTAAGAACCGAGAAATTCAGGAATATATTATTTTGATAAAATAAGAGAATGAATATTTATTTAAATATAAATATTGATGTTCTGTGAAATGAATAATTCAACTAAGTTAAATTGAATTTATAAGAATGTGGATTGTGATGAAAATTGCGAAAATGCCTTGTGTGGCATGAGAATGGAAATTTAGGGAATTGATTTAATTAATAGATGATTAAATTAAGGAGTGAAGGATTAATTAATATCATATTATTAATTAATTATTGAGCAAAGTAAATTACATAAATAGGGTATCTATTATCTATTTAATTGATGTGTGCTAGGTATGTAGTAATGTTTAGTAACTACATTAAAAAGAATGGGTAGTGTGACACCTTGTGGTAACTATATTATATAACATGGAAATTATATAATAAGATTAATGAAATGTGTAAGTTATACAAATGATGTCTATGTGACCATGTAATGTGAATAGTTCATTAATACATATTTTATGACTATGTGAATAAATAATATAATAAAGGTTATGATAATGTGGTGTGTCACTACTCAATTAAATCATGAATTGGCATTATCAAAATATACATGGATTATATTTAATACCCTAAATTGCTAACATAATATTGCCATATCATTTTAAACCCATGTATGCACCCAATTGGATTTAAAACCTAAGTATACATATATGTGTATTAAACATATAGTGTGTGGCATTAGTTAGCTATCAAATGTTGAGATTTGGCTTGTCCCATTTTATGAGTCACTTTTCTTCCACACGTGAAGAACCATTTGCCTAAGGCTACCTATTCCTTCATCTCTCAAACTTCCCAATAGCTAGCCATGATGAAGAAGGGTGTGGGTGATGGGGGTGGTTGGCCACTATTGCACCAACTCTTAATTACTCATTGAATTCTCCCTCCATCTCTTAGATTAATTTCTTGGACAATGGCTTGGCATGGTTAGTAAGTTTTTTATAAATCGAGTACTCTACTTCATATGCTATGTTGCTGAGAATTACTAAATTAGTTGTTATATACAGAGTGGGAGGGAGTAATCTAATTTTGAGTTAAGTTATGTCCAATTCAAAGCAAAGGTATAAAATTATGTTCTTAGTTAAGTTTCGTCAAATTCTTGCAATTCTCATGAATTCCTTATCATTTGGCATGAATTGGCTTAAGAGTGTGTTTTTTTAGTTAGTATGCATGCTTAGAAGTATTAGAAGTAGTTTGTGTTGCAACAAAAGATGTTTGACAATGTTTGGGGTTAAGGCTCTGCAAAAGCAGAAGCCATGTTTTTGATTCTGGGTGAAGTGGCGCGGTCGCGCCACTTCCCTAGTCTTTCACCGCGCGGACGCACGGGTAGTATAACATAGTTACTCCCGTTAGCTCCTTAAGATGTTCTGAGCATGCTATGTCAGTAAGGATATGCATATAAATAACCTTAACATGTGGACTAAGGTTGTTTTGTATATATTAAGCCATGATAGGGTTGTTTTAATTTGGATATTCAAAGAAGGCTTAAAGATTGCAAAACTAGAAATTGTATACATGGAGTAATATACCTTCTGACCTTGTAAATATGTATAAATAACTTAGATATATATGTAAAGAAGTCTAACATGAGGCATATGTTTGCTTCATGTATGATAAGTTGTGATAGCTTGGCTTTAAAAGACTTTTCTAAAGGAAAACATCAAGTATTGAAAAAAAAAGCATGATAAAAAATATGCCTTTAAATTCTGATCTTTCTAGCTTATGTAAATAACTTGGGTATGTGTACAAATGAGTATGAAAGCATGATTTAGACGATATGAATTTATCTTGGATGCCTAAATGAGTTTTACTAATGAAGACTTAGAATTTCATAAATAAACTTGATAAACTCTATATATGCTTTGAGTTAAGATTTGTGAGCATGCTTATGTGGTTTAATTTGTTCATGTGAGACATCATGATTAGGTGTGTCATGCATGTAAATGTGATTAATATGAATGCCTAGTGAGTTATATGCATTGTGAAATTAGTCAAGTGTTGTTGAGAGTAAGCATAAATGAAGTAGGACGTCGTAACTTGAGATACTTGATTTAACAAATGCAAGCATGTGTATTAGAGACCTATGAACCATATAGCATGTGTTTTATGATTAAACGTAAGAAAATTATGAATTGAACACTTAAAGTCTTGATTAAATGAGAATAGATGCTGACCTGTGTTAATGTTATGATATGAGGTTAAACTTGGTTATCCACATACTAACATGTGTGTTTTGCATGATTATTTATGTACGTGCAAGTCGAGTGTGCACTGACCTTCTGCAGGAGCAGTCATATTCTGGTTTGAACAAGGAGCAGCACGGCTGCGCCGCTCTTTAGTTCAAATTCAGCGCGGCCGCGTCATCCTGCAGTAGGATCAGATTTCTGTACTTGTTATGTGGTTTCATGAATGCTATGTTATTACTCTAATCTGTAAAACATGTCCAGTATAGTATTCATGTGTTAATAAGCATGTTATTGATAGGATCATATGATGAATAAGTGTTTACAACTTTAAAGTCAAATTGTGATTTCAACTATGACATAGTGAGTTAGAAACAAATTTTCATGTGATGACATACGTATAAGTTTTATGCGACTAGAAGACTAGCAATATATGTTAGCATTGATAAATTTCACTTGTGTATAATAGTAAATTAAGATAATATGTATACATATTGAACTTGTATAACTAATATGATTATACATGAATAGGATATCATAGTGCATTGGATTGATATTAAGCTTTACTTTGGTAAACTACGCTTGAGGCAAGTATCCTAAACCCTTCCATTACTTTATTCGACGAATATTGTAAGCAAATACCTAAACCTTATCTCTTTGAATGCAAGTTATCTTACTTTCTCGTTTGATTGAGCTAGTGTGACGACCCGAAAAATTAGATAATTTAAATAATCCTAAAATGATGGATTAAAGGTTATATGATAAACCTAAACTAAAAATAAGTGTATGGATTTGACATTTATGTGAAGGAATTTTAAGGATTTCAAAATTTTTGGACAAGACTTGAATGATTTAGTAGACTGTAAGTAATAGTCTGGTAATGAGGTATAAGATTTTGGTGGATTTAAAATTCTTCTGAAGAATTGTCAAGGTTAAGTATCTAAGTGTATACGAGTCGGTATATGAGATCTTATATATGAACAGTAAAATTTTTATGTGTATAGTTGTGGATAAGTATCAAATCTTGATCAGATAAGTTACATTTGTGATAAACCTTAAAGTTATGATAAGAATATGGTTATTAAGTTAGAAAACTCTAACGACTATTCAGAAACCCTAACGATACGTCTGAAAACCCTAATTTTAGTTCCGGGAATCCGAAACCCTAATTCAGATATTCAAAACACTAATTTGGGAATTCAAAAGTTAATTATAAAAGCTTAAGTGTAATAAGTTGTGGGATAAATGAGAAATGTATAAAATACCCTTCAAATTATAAGGGAAAAGACCAAACTACTCTTAATGAGTGTGAAATGACCAAAATACCCTTTTACTTAAACTTTAAGTAAAATATTTTGTAAATCTTGTGAGTCATCAAGCCTAAGGTTTATCCCATGTGCCTTAAATCTTTCCAAGATCAGATTGTTTCCACCTTGCACATTTGGATACATTGAATCAAAGAAATCAAAAGATTAAAAAGTAAGAAAAGTTACTTTACTTAGCATTCTCTCCAAGTCCATTCTCTCTCTATAATTTCAAAATCTAAAGTGAAAGAGAGTGAGAAACAAAACCATTATCAGCTCTTAGCTTTCCAAGAACAACAGCAAGGATCAGATTCAAGGAATTAAAGCCTAAAAGGTATAAAACCCTAAAACTTGCTAGATCATGCGATTTATTGTGAGATGTTGTTAGTTGTTGTTTAAATTTGTGTTATGGGATGGTATTTAGTGATCCAAGATGTTATATCAAGGATCCATAACATCTAGAACCCTAATTTTAAGGCCTGACAGCCATATGGCAGGGCCTCTAGATCTGTCTGGGTTAAGTATTAGATGTGTTAGATGTTATAGACTTGTTCTTTGCCATGTGGAGAGTAGTCTAGAAGTGGAATCACCTCCATACCATATCTAGATCTCAAGTTATAAGCAGTCAAACATGGTTGACCGATCATGACCAACTGGTTTCTGGGCAACCCAGATTTCCAGAATGGTATGACAGTCATTTTTAAGGCCTTAGATCTTGTTGTGTGTTAGTTATTTGGCCAAGATGTTGTTTTGATGTTGTAGTCTAATATTTAGACTACACATACATGTCATTAGATCACTTAGATCATAACTAGAGTGAAAGATAATCAAGGTCAAACTTGAGTTGCTCATATGTTTTGTTCAATTTCTGGAAAACCCAAAAAATTGAAGAACATGTTTTCTGACATGGTTTGACCATGCCAGATCTTGTTCGTGTTGTAAGACCCCGACTTTTTAATGAATAAAATCAAATTTTCTCTATTTATTATTGTGAATAATAAGCTATTAAATTGATATAATATTTTGGTTATGGGTGAAATGTGCAAATTTTGCAAAATAAGCAAGTGGTTATAAAATATTCATTGTTGTAGGGGAATATTCGTTTGGTCGTGAAATATTCTTGCTATCGGGGAATATTCGTACTACGGCGCAGCCATTTGTGGGCCCCATAACGAAAAACGACCGGATGAAGAAAATGACAAGTTTGAGTTTTTATAAATAACGGCGTAGTTGTTACCGTTAACACTGTTGGAATATCCGGTGGTTAAAATACAGTAATACGCGTGGTTGCACAGTAGTACACGGTATTGCACAATATTTTTGAATTATTGATTCTTACGTAAGAAGGCACTACTCAATAATTGTTACAGTAATTAATGTTCAATATTTTATTTTATTGATTCAATAATTGCTACGTTGATATTTTATATTATTGTTGTTTCAATAATTGTCACGGTACAGTATTTCTCATTATCAGATCAATAATTCATATTATTTAAATATTTTATTAGATAGCATTATTGGCAATGTCTAAGGAAGTTCTGTCTAGAAAAGGAGTTTGGTCACCTAATTGCTCGCAAATAAGGAGAAATTATTATCGGAAAGCCCCCTCTTTCCTAGGAACGACCTTGTTGTCATAATTGTGATCTGTAATATTATTTGTGAATAATTAATTATTGATTTATATGATAAGGAAATATTTATTTTATGTGGATATAAATTATGGATATATTTATTGTGGTTATAAATGAAGGAATTAATACTGATGTGTTTTATCAGTATTTTGTCAGAATGGAGGTATTAAAAATCATCCGTTTGTGGATTTCGGATATTTTCTGCTTGGAATTTGGAAAAACTTAAAGCTACTGAGTTGTAGAGAATTCGATTTCGTGTGGAATGGACATAAAATTTGTATTTTTCTGATAAACGGGCTATTTTCTATGAATTACTGGAGTTTCAAAAAATAAAATAATTTTTATTAAAATTGGGTGGGACCCACTTTTGTTTTAAACATGTGGACTGCCAAAAAATTTCAGAATTGGCTGGCTTGTTTGATTAAAATGGGTGGGCATAGAAGTGAAGGAATAAATAATATTATTTTAGTCTCATTTGGCGTTCTAGCATTTTCCTATAAATAGGCGCTTAGGTTAGAATTGAAAATTACACCAGAAACAAGTTTTCTTTCTCTCTATATTATCGAGCGTATTTTTGTGAGTATTTAGATACTTTGAGAGTTGCTATTCAGTGCAAGTTTCCTTCGGCCTTACATCCGATATTCCGAACAGAAGTATTATTATTTTGAGGTAAGGGATGTTATTTTCTTCGTAAATGATATTATTTCTTTCAATATCATTATGCCAAAATATTGGTTTAAACTTTTTATCAAATTTGAAACTTTTTGTGTCGGGGTTACTATTCATGTATACGGCACTATTCATCGAAAAATGAAATTTTTCCTTTTTGTCCAAGATGTCTATTATGGTTACTATTTTTGATTGTATCCATGTTTTGATCTTTATTTTTGAATTCTGCTTCACAATTGGTTATTATGGAGTATTATTGAACTTGGATAAACTGTAATACGAATCCCTAATATTTATTCTTTTATCTCACTGGATTCATTTTCTTTAATATATTTTTCATCATCCTTAGTCCTAAATGATGATATTACTGAATATCTTTGGCCTGTAGTGCAAAGATGAATGATTAACTGATGAATATCTTTGGCCCGTAGTGCAAAGATGAACAGGTGTTGAGATGAACATGACCAACTGGTGATACAAATGAATATCTTTGGCCTGTAGTGCAAAGATGAATATTTGATTCAAGATGTATATTGATTGATGTTACAGGGATAAAATATTGATGATGGACTTTTAAATCTTAGAAGATAGTAGAATTCATTCTCTACTTGACTCTTCTAATGGATTGTTGTTTCCGCTGCAGTTGTTGATCTAAAATTTGTTGTCTATTATATGTTATCAGATTTTTCCCTATTGAAGACTAATGATAATTTGTTGTATATTATCTTAGTCATAATATTCTTTACTGGGCTAGTTGAGCTCACCCTTTTTCTTTTTGTTCCATTGTTCTTCTCAGGAGGAGAGAATTTAACAGGAACTAGCCGGGGTATGGAGTGATGATTCAAGATAGTTGTTTTAGTAGTCCTCACTATTTTGTAAAATAGTGTATCAATAATTGTAATGAGGACACCGTTTGAGTTTGTATATTGTCTATTAGACAATATTTGTATTCAAACTTACAGTATAGGCGTTGTCGTATTCTGCACGACAATTGTATTACTGAAATTGTATTTATTTATGTACCATGTATTTGGCGACTCAGAATGGGTGATGTATACCTATTTTGGGGCGTCACACGTGTGATGTTGTTAGATGGATTTAGTGATATGTTATTGTACCCTGACATGAGGACTACACAATGGAACTTTTAAATTACACAAAACAGAAACAACATGAAAGTTATAAGGATCCAAAGTAGGTAACTAGCAATTGTTCTTCATTTCTGGAAAACCCAGAAATAAAGAACAACTTTGTCAGACTTTTTGAAGGCTTAAATCTCTCTGATCTAATGTAGGATTGCCATGAAACTTGGTTGGTATTGTATTATTACATTAGTACTACAATCCTAATACTTTATCAAACCCAAAAACATGATAACCAAAGATCTAGAACCAGTCAAACCTAGCAACTTGAACACTGACTATGAGTTTCTGGGCAAGCTCAAAAACACCTATTGCGACGGTTCTGTCGCTATAGGGCCCTTTAGCGACACTTAATTTTAAAAAATTAATATTTTTATTAAATAATTAGAGAAAATTAGTTTTTAATTATTAAAAACACAAAATAAATTCCTAAGAATTATTTTAAAGCCTAAAATGGGTTTTTAATTATTTTGAATATATTTTATTAATATTTAATATTTTTGGAATATTAATGGTATTTAATTTTTTTAATTATAATATTAAATACATTATTTAAAAATGATTTTAATACTTGAAAAATCATGAAAAATTATAATATGGTATAAGAAGATATTTTAAGTTTTTTTAATGACTTTTAATATTATGTGATGAATTTCATTAATTAATGAATATTAATGGTAATTAATTTATTTAATAAATATATTAAATAAATTGTGGGAAAATAGAATTAATGATTTAAAAATCATATAAAATTCTTTAAGGGTTAGAAACATATTTTAAGTTATAAAATATAACTTTTGATATTTTGTCATGAAAATATTAATATTTTAATATTAATGTCAATTATTGGTTAATGGATTTAAAGGTTTAAAAATCATATAAATGTGATTTTAAGGTATAAAAAAATACTTTATAATATTATAAATAATTTATAAAATTATGTCAGGATTTTCATTGTAATTAATATTTAAATAAATATTAATGATAAGAGAATAATGTGGTATTTATATTATATAAATATAATATAAGTGATTGAAAATTGTGATAAATGGTAATAATTACTTAAAAATTATTACGAACCTTTGAAAAATACTTTGATTGATAATAAAATTATCTAAGTTAATTGTTAAGTGTTTGGACCGAGTCTTAGTAATATTAGACTCGTGAATAGTGTGACTAGACCGTCGGGATATTAGAATTGTACCGTGTTCAATTAAGACTGAAATAGTTTGACTTGATACCAAGTTTGAGGTAGTTTGTGGACTGATAGGGTTATATGTTATGTGTTTAAGTTATTTTATATATATATATATATAACAATATTATACTGTGATGATATTATTCTAATATTGGAGATCTATATTACTAATATTAGGTCTTCGAATAAAGAGATATAAACTGTGTAGCAGTAGTCGGTGATACAGGTAAGTTCCAAACCTCAAACTTCTAAATATTGTGCAAGTTTTATTTAACTCGACGTCGAGTTGTTCTTTCAATTATGCTTATGGCTTATCATTGCTGATTACCATGTCTATGAATTATTGAATAACTTTTTGTGTAAATAATGCATGTGTTCATTAGGTATGAAAGGCTGACCACCTTCATTACCATCTAGTCCAGTTATAAATTTTTCATGTTCTTTCTTGACCATTTCAATTCGTATTGACTTGGTCGTTCAGTTATAAAATTTTATTCTTGTTAGTTCACAACTATATTGTTGAATGTTAGCCAGCTATTATTCAAATTCTTTCAATCATGATATATCCTCAAATAAACTTATACTTGATGGGCAAACATGTTGCTCACCCTTGCTATATCATGATAAACATTACAGATTAAGACGAATACGTCGGATACAAGACAAAACAAAGACAGTTCCAGCTTTAGTTTATATGTGCAGATAAAGTTTGTAACAGTATTGTATATTAATGACATTGTAAGTCAAATAAGTTATGAATTATGTATAAGTTAAGGTTACTCAACTTTGGGGATTAATGTGTAAAGTTTAATGTATAAACAATTTATGTTTATATCTTCCGCAATTATGATAGAAATAGTATAAAAAATCCTTAGTGATTAGGACCGGAATTTGGGGCTTTTACAGCTAGTATGTTTAAAATCTTGTGAAAACTATTATTTATGTTGAACTTGGTATTGTTCTTGGATATTGTTAAAGTGTTTATTTCATTTCATTCGGCTAGACTAGATGCATGTTTATAAAACTGTCCAAACCAATTGACTAATGCAGAAATCTTGAGAACTGAGTTGAACAACCCTTATGGTAAGGGGAGTGTATATTGTTGGATGCCCCAACACACGCGTGAATATTACTGTGGTGTTATGCATAACATAGAGTATTGTAGACAGATCATCTATTGTACTTAATTCTTTTGGGTTATCAGTTTAATATTGGTAATTCTAGTAGATGTTCAATAGCCCTTAGTGACTGCTCAGTATAAATTGTTTTATCCAGTTGGATATGTTGATAGCCTTTGAATTCATATATATTTGTTGATCTATATTGAATTATCATTTCTCCAAAGATTTGACTCGAGAATTATTGATACTCATTGTTCATGATATTATTCTAAGACTCTAAACTATCTTGGAGACTATACCTTAATATTTCAAATTCATGATATAATACTCATTACCTTTGTTGTATATTACTTACTAGGCAATTTGTGCTCGTTCTTGCTTATTTAAAACCTTTCAGTTAAGGCAGAACAGGGAAGTGTCTCTGGGAAAGACAAGGGCAAGGGCAAGGCAACCGACTAGCTTGTTCCTTTATGTTTAAAAGTGTTATGCTGTATTAAGACTGTCTTCAGACTATGTTAAAGCTTAAGAAGAATTATGTAATAAGTCTTTATTCGATATTAGTATGTAATCTATTAAGTACTGCAGGTTGCGAGATTTAGGGAAATAATTATAATAAATCATTGTATATTATTCTAGACTAGATCTTCAGCTGTAAATGTTTAATTTTAGTTATTACTATATTACCAATAGCACATCACGAACCGAATTTGAGTGACCAAGTGGCGGTCCGAATTTGAGGGCGTCACATCCACTAATGAGTGTGTCTTCGTACGAATAATAATTCCCTGACAAAAAGAATATTTTTCGATCAAACAAATATTTTATGACAACTTGCTTACTTGCAAAATTTGTACATATCACTCATAACTATAGCATTATATCAAATCACACCTTATTATTCAAAATAATATTTAGAGAAAATTAAATATTTATTCATAAAAAGTTAGGCTCTTACAATTGTTGTCTACTACTACCAGTTAGTATGTTTTACCCCCAAGACTAGTTGTTAGAATAGGCCCTAAGAGATCCATATGAAGAAGTTATAGTGGCTTTTCATTTGAGTTTGTCATCTTGCTTTTGAATGAGCTCTTGGTCTGCTTTTCCAGTTGACAAGCTTTGCAGGGTCTATCCTTGATGAAGTTCAGTTTGGGTATACCTCTTAATAGATCCTTTGATGCAAGCTTTGCCATGTTCTTAAAATTTAGATGAGATAATCACATGTGCCATAACCAGCTTATTTCTTCTGAAGCTTTTAAGAAGAAACAAGCTGATACTAAGGAACTTGCTTCAGAGAGATTAAGGTTGGGTAAATTCTAGATACGCTCTACACGTTAGTGTACATGGTCAATAAGTAATATAGTGATGAATTGAGTATCGTTCCTACAGAGACTAGTATGAAATTTATTCTAACAATTACCAGTTTTATATTATTTCAATTTTATTAAACTATTCAAAATTAATGATTATAATTAATACAAACTAATAGACTAAAAAATTAGAATAAATCAATCACAAATTAATAACCGTAATTTCAATCAGATAATTAAGAATTAGGCTTATAATTTCACTTTAAGTTTCACTCTGATTATCACACCTTTTTCCAATTTAATTTACTATCTCAGTTTATTAATCAAGAACACTTAAGTAGAATTAGTCATCTTTTGATACACTAACACCGTATTAACTTAAATCCATAATTTGATAGAATTAAGTCAAACATCCTAATTAACTAATTCACTATATCTCTATGTGAATTAAAATCAAATAAGGTTTAAATTCCAAGTTCTTTATGCGATTACATGTGATGTTAGGTATATCTCTATCATAAACATTCATCAAGAAATCCATCAAACATAGAATTCAAGAACACATGTTATTGCAATTAGGTCTAGATTCATACATCATCTCTCGAGTCCATATAAATCCACACATAATTGGTGATCAAGAAATTCATAAATTAAAGTACAAATCACAATAGATAAACTGAATTAATAGTATTATAAACTAAAATTCAAGCATGCCAATCATTGTTCAACACTAAAGATCCATTACAAGCCTAAAAAGTAGATTAGTTCGTCATAAACGAATTAAAAACTGAAAAGATAGAGAAATTCATCATCCTAATTACAAAATTTGAATTGAAAGACAAAAAATAGTAAAACACCACCCTTATCCTCGCTCAAATATGCAATCTTTGTGATCTTGACCTTCAACTATGTTCCTCCAATGTTCTTCAAAAAATTAGGGTTCCAAGTATGCTTGATTGATTGTTGTAATTCCAAGTCTCTGTTAACTTATGTTAACTGATGTATATATCATGTAATAGTTCATAAACGACACCCATTAGCAATCCCAATCCATGCTCAAGTCCTCCATCCAACAGCTGTACAGCTCTAATAAAATCCAAAGTCTTTCTCTCTCAATGTAGCCCCGCCCCGGCGGGGGTTTTACTCTTCACATAGCCCTCCCTGGCGTGGGGTGTTACTGTAGTTAGCCAAGGTAAGGCCCGCCTTGGTGGGGGGATATTATGCAGAAGTGCTGATTTTTAGTTTTTGCATGCCAAATCTCGTCATAATGCCACCAATAAGCCACTAATACCACGTCATACAACCTAAACACAAAAAAAATTGTTAGTTCCCGGAGGCACAATAGTTATCTAGAAGGGGGGTTGAATAGATAATTAAAAATCTTTTCGTTTTAACTTGTTAGTTGATAATGATTAAACTTTGTGGAATTAATATTTGTTTTAATCTCCCTTAAGATAGTGAGTTAATGAGAGTGAGGCAGATATAACAGTTATAGCAGATATAGCAGTTATAACAAGAATGTAATAGACACAGTCGTTTTAAGTGGTTCAGAGCACTTAAAGCTCCTAGTCCACTCTTCTACTCCTCGAGTAGGAAATCCACTAAGGATGTCTTTTACACTTTCTCAATCACCCAGATTCCTTCTAGACCAGCAGTCTAGGAACTTCTTACTTCACTCTTGAACTCTTCAAGTCCAGTAGACTTGGCTCTTTATAGTTCACTTAGAACTCTTCAAGTCTTTTTGACTTGGAACTCTTACTTCAGTTGATTTATAGTTGTCTAGTTCTTGATGGTTGCTACTCAGTTGTTGTTAAGCACTTGTTCAAAAGAACTGAGTAGCTGAGAAAGCTTTTCTTTTTCTCATGTCGTAGAGTTGAGCGTTGAGAGTTCTTGTACATTTTTATTCAATGCTTGATTAATTCTCTCATCTGCATATGTTTTTCATATATGTGATCTTGAAATCTATCCGTTTGATCCATCCGTTGAAGCATTAAATGTGTTTAACATTTCTATACTTTGATAAAGACTTTTATGCACATCTTGTGAATTGCATTCTGGCCCACTAACATAGTAGACTGCTTTCTCACCTAACACATGAAAAGGTGTTTTCCTCTTATCAATGGTACTTTCCTTAGCTTCTTCAATACGCTTCTTTGTTGCATACTAAGGATATCTTTTGTACCGTTGGAACTGGTGAGGACTTCAACGTTTGAAACTCATTCCTCATTTGTTGGAAAACACAAAGGTAGGGCTTGATGCTTCCGATACACGGCAGATGATACTCTACGATCCAGATTGTGGTGTCATGTTACCTTGGTGCTTGGTCTGATTCTATCATAAAAGAGCACTACGATTTCTCATAAAGACTTTCACACTATGATCTTTACTTACTTATTTTGCAAGATCTACGTTTCTGAGAGAACACAACTGTAACACCCCAGTCCCACATCGAAAGATAGGGGGGAAATTTGTCTGCATATAAGGAATTAAGTAACTACCAATAGTACCTTCAAGTCATGACCTTTTGGGAGCCTGTGGTGGGCTAGATGACCCAAGAAGATACTATTGGGCCAGTGGTTTGAGGCCTTATTTGGATGGATTTGATTCGATTCGGACTTGGGATTTGACCCAAGATTTGTTCCGGACTCGGGATTTGACCCGGGTTGTTTCATATGGTATCAGAGCCGACTCTCGAAAGCTCGGGTCGGGTCATCCGATCGGGTTGCCGGAGGTGGGGACACGAAGGCTGGTGGTATTATCCCACAATGGAGAGATGAAGGTCCGGAGGTGGGGACACGAAGCCAGCCGGTATTATCCCACAATGGCTAGAGAGGCAAAGATCTTTGGGCCGTGTGTGTGATCGGTTCTGACGGGGACGTCAGAAATTTAAGTGGGGGAGTTTGTAACACCCCAGTCCCACATCGAAAGATAGGGGGGAAATTTGTCTGCATATAAGGAATTAAGTAACTACCAATAGTACCTTCAAGTCATGACCTTTTGGGAGCCTGTGGTGGGCTAGATGACCCAAGAAGATACTATTGGGCCAGTGGTTTGAGGCCTTATTTGGATGGATTTGATTCGATTCGGACTTGGGATTTGACCCAAGATTTGTTCCGGACTCGGGATTTGACCCGGGTTGTTTCATAACGATCTCTGAGTTGGCTCGGTAAACGTTGGGACCACTCTATGATTTCCCTTAAAGACTTGCACACTACGATCTTCACTTGCTTGTTTTTCAAGCTCTACATTTTCGAGAACACACTACGATCTCTGAGTTGGCTTGACAAACATTGAGACCACTCTACGATTTCTGAAGAGGCCTTTAAGGCAGGCACACTATGATCCTCGAAGCTCTACATTCTGCCTTGGCTTCTGTAATCTTGATCAGCTTGATACACTACGATCTCTTCGAAGCCTATCTATTACATCTCAAGATCAACCTAACAAGTTTGATCTTCTTTTCTATACATTCATTTACAGAATGATATACATTAAGAGCTTAGATCAACCTAACAAATTTGATCTATCACTAAGTCCTTATACAAATATTCCTGGAAGGACTTTACAAATAATAATGAGCATTTATATTTAACATCAAATCAAAATATGCACTCTCCCAACAATCCCCCCTATTTGATGTTGACATAACCAAGGAGATTTGTTGTCATGATTATTAGTTTCTAGATGCAATTACAGGAAAGTAAACATGACTTAGTATTTCAGTGAGCAGATGAAATTTCTAGAGAATAAGCATGAATTTATTGATGTTTGAGGAATATTACAATTTAGCTTTACATCAATAAGAATCTAAACTTTCACTTATCTTTATTTTCTTGATCTTTTGCGAGGAGGATTGGTATACTCCTCGGCTCTTCTTTTTCTGCTTGCTTCATCCCACCTGGCTAGATCTTCCAGCTCACTAGGGCTTAGCCTAGGATTTTGATCATGCCTATTCATGAATACAGGATCTCTAGTTGGCATTCCAAGGCCTGTGGTGGTGACATTTTATGAGCAAGTAGCTGGCCCTATACTCCTTATTGGCTGAGCCATTAAAATTTCCTGCTGATCAGGTCGTTGAGACTGATGGCTAGATCGTGGAGTCTGTTGGTTGAATTGCCTTGTAGGAGGACTCCTTCCTTTTCCTCTGCCCTGGTCTCCTTGAACTCCTCTGCCTCTGCCCTAACCTCCTTCTCATTTCCCTTTATTATCCCCCTTTATGTCAGCATCAAGGGTTCGAATGTCTTCGGATAGTCGAGTCACTCCTTAGACAAGCTCGTTGAGTTGGCTTTGAGTTTGAGCAATGTCCTCTCAATTTTCCTTTATCAGAGCTTCAGATCGAGCTTCCTTGTTTTTGAGAACAGCTAGAACATTGTTAGTTTGCTATCCTTGCGTTACGTAAGCTTGTTGAAATTCTTTGACTACAGTTTTCAAACTGATGATGTTCTCCATCATAAGCTTATTCTGGGATTCTTGATTGTTCTGTAATGTAAGAACAACATCTCTGTGTCTTTTGGCGGCTATGAAGTGAATATCATCCCTGTCCTTTATGCTTTTAATCATTTCCTTGATAATCTTCCTCAACTTCTTAGTAAGCTCAGCGTTTAGGTTGTCTGGGAGATTGTTTCCAGCAGTGATCATTTTTGTCAGTCTGAGATGAATGAATTCTGAATGAGCTTCAAGGCTTTCATCGATGTCCTTGATCATTTTCTTGGACACTTCATTCAACTCAGCTTTAGTTGGCAGATCTGAGAGTAGTTCACTGAGTTGAGGATTATTTAAAAGAGGGGATGTTTTCTTGAATTGATCTTGCAAGGAGTAGAGGGCAAGATCAAGGTTGAAGTATTCATTTGTGGATGAAGATGGAATATCTGACGGAGGGGCCTTTGTTTGGGTGGCTGGAGTAGGTGGCTCTACGATTTCTCTTTGGGACTCTACGATGGGGCTAGAGTCAGTGATCGTAGAGATGATGGGAGTTGGGATCAATATGAATTTTGGCACGTTTGGTTCATCAGTTATAGAATTTTGGGATTCTGTAACTGGGGATTGACTTTGTGGATTTAGAACCACTTCCAACCAGCTTGGAAATTCATAAAATTGGCTAAAAAAGACAGTGGATAGTGATTCACTCTATAAAGAATTGGGACAGTTAACACCTCATGGACCATTCTTAAGGAAGGATCATTTGTGATGAGCTTCTTGGTAAAGTTGAAGTTGCCTAGAAATCCATGGGCTAGCATAGAGATTGCTGGATATTCCTTGAAGCTCCAAAACATCTGGCTTCAGGAGTTTAGAATTTGAGCTTGATGATAGGGCATCATGGGGAGATAGGAGAACAACTAATTGTAAAGATAACTCCTATACCCATCATGGCCTACGCCTGTGATCTCAAGTTCATCATCATCTTTGTATTCCTCTTCTTCTCCATCTTCTTTTGAGGATTCCACTATGTCAATGAATTCCTTTTGACTTTCTTTCTCAAGCTCTCCCTCATTTTCTGCATGAGCAGCTTCTTCTGTAAAGGGGATAGCATGAGGCTCCCCCTCAACATGATCATCCATCTGTAGGAGTAATGGCTCCCCCTCAGCTGGAGAACTTTTTATCATGAGAACTTTAGGTATTTCCTCAGCTTGAGTATTTTCTAAGGTGAGAACTTTAGGTGTCTCCCCCTCAGCTTGAGCTATGTCCTTTTGGCTTTCTTTGGATAGTTCCTTTTTAGCAGCCATCTTTTTGTCTTCATCTTTGAGTAATCCTTCATTAATAAAGATATACTTCTTGACCAATTTTTGTCTTGGTTTTCTGGGTTGAACCACAGCCTCAGGACTTCCTTGAGCTTCAGCTCTATCCTGTTGATCAGTCAAAACATCTGGTGCAGCAGCTTCCTTGCTTGAGGTGTTCAGTCTGGTCTCTACGATCGGTAGAGACTCTACGATCGAAGAGACAGATGGTCTCTTGGACTTGTGACTGATTTTATTCTTCTTCAGCAGCTGTGATATGGTAGCTCTATCTTCATCAGCGTCAGCCTGCTGTTCTTTCCTTCTTAGGATCCTCAGAGTCTCAATATCAAAGGACTCTATAGGTATGTCAATGGTGGACCCTTGAGGTTCTTCTACCATCCTAGTCTTTAGCTTCCTTTTTCCCTTGCTTTTTCTTATGAGGGCAGTGCGTTCTCCCTTGTTGGTTTCTTTTTCTTCTTTTTCTGCAGTCACTTTGATGACTGACATGTTTCCTGGAATCCCTGATTCCTTTAGATCACTAGTTCTTCCACTGGATTCAGTCATCATGCGTACATACTCAGCTGGATTCCTTTTCCAATTCTTAAATAGTTGTTGGGTCATTCATCTGTTTGGATTGATGGACTCTCCTTCATTGTCCCCAATCTTATCACCCAATGCAGATTGTAAGATAATGCTAATAAATCGCCTGTAGAGCATCTTTTGTGATCCCTTTGTCCTATTAGAGTTGAGAATCCATTTTCCTATCCATTCTAGCAGTAGAGATCCATAGTTAAGCTGTATCCCACAGCTTATGGCAGTCATGAGCTTTAGTTGCACCTCATTTATAGAATCATGCCCAGTGCTTTTTCAACATATACACTTCCCAATAATGTCAGCAAAAAATTCATACCTCTGAGGAAACTCTTTCTTCTTGTATCCTTTGACAGTGGGGGATTTCTTGTGATGCATCTTCTTAAGCCCTACATGGAAATCGATGCCATCTAAAAGCCAAAAACCTTCGGATTTGAAGCCTAGGGCTTGGTTGATGTTCTCAGTCTTTAGCTTGATTTCCACGTCCTTGACTCACGTCGTGAGGATTTCATTTTTATATACTCTATTTTTGTAAAACTCCTTTATTAACTTTGGGTAGATCCATGTGCTCGTACCCAGAGCGTCTTCGAGACCAACCTTCTTCAATAATGTCAGAATCTTGTAAAATTTGGGTTCAGCGATTTTGAAATCATCGAAGCATAGGGCTTTGGAAATGGGTTTTGTACCGGGTTCAAGGTCGATACAAAATTCAACTTCACTTTCAGGGGGTAGGCCAGGAAGTTCTTCAGGGAATACGTCAGGAGATTTATTAACAATAGAAATATCCTTCAAATCTGACGTATTTTTGTTTAAATCCGTGACATGAGCTAAGAAAGCTTGACATCCATTTTTCAATAAACGAATAGCTTTATAGCTTGAGATGACCGTGATTGATTTTAATGGTTTGGTTGCTTGAATTCGCATAATAGGTTGATTAGGAATATGAAAGCTAACAACCTTACAAAAATAATTAATTTTAGCATGATGGGTAGTTAACCAATTAATCCCTAGAATCACGACAAATGCAAGTATTTTTAAGGAGATAAGATCGACAGGTAACGTGCGGTTACCGATTTGAATCAAACAAGACTTATACACAGTGGATGTAATGTAGGTTTCTCCCAGTGGAGCCCAAGTCAAAGTTTAACTTCTCTGGAGTCAAATTTAAATGTTGAGCCCAAGTAGGAGAAATAAAAGAATGGGTAGAACTGGTATCAAATAATATATATACTTCACTAGAGTTTATGATAAGCTTACCCGTGATGACCTCGTTCGGGTTCCTTGCTTTCTGGGAGGTCACGACAAACATAATCCCTTGAACTACCGATTTTGACTTTTCTGGGACGGCCTTTGGTGCCTCCATCCCAGCTGGACTTGTCTTTGGTACACGACAAAATCGGGTTAGGTGACCTTCTCTTCTGTAATTATAACACGCTTTGGACTGCATCACGCAGTTTGGACTGATATGTCCCTCCCCTCCGCATTAAAAACATATGATAGGTGGTCATTCTCCTTCCTTAACAACGGGTGCTGGTGCTGACGTCTTTCCATCATTGTTGAATCTCTTTTTCTTGAAATGTCCATTTTTACTGTCTTGGCCATGATTACCACCGAAGTGGTTACCATTTCTGGCATGTTGATTCCCTCCACGTTTGTTGTCACCGCTTCGATGACTGCTACCACTGGTATTTTCATTCTGCCGGCTGTTTTCTCTTGGTTGCATTAACTCGTTATCACGCTCCAATAACTGAGTCCTATTTACAACATCTGAATACAAACACAGTTTATGAGAAATAAGATATTGACGTATCTCCAGTTTCAAACCTCTTAAAAAAACCCGCATCATCCTCTCCTCATTATCAACCAAGTGGGACGCAAACCGTGATAACTCCACAAATTTAGCCTCGTATTGCGATACGGTCATATTGTTTTGCTCCAACTTGATAAACTCCACCTCTTTCATGTGACAAATACTTTCGGGAAAGTACTTGTCGTTGAATAGTTCTTGGAATTTCTCCCAAGACATCTTCAGTGCTGCAGGTTGAGTACGATTTACTGATTCCCACCAGTAATCTGCCTCTCCTCGCAACATGAAGGTGGCAAAGGGAATATTTTGCTCCTCGGAACATCCCAAGACATCAAATATATTGGTGATCTGCTTTATCCACGCTTCCGCCTTAAGTGGTTTTGGTTCCCCAATAAACTATGGTGGTCCCAGCTCCTTGAACTGTTTAGTGGTGACCGTCCGAGAGTTTCCAGTGTTTCCACCTACATTTTGGATAGGAGCCGCTCTCGCCTGATGTTGCATATATTGCATAAAGCCTCTGAACATTCCATCGTTCATCATTTGGTCAGTGTGGTTGTTTGCATGAGGATTGTCGCCTTCCTAATGCACATTATCCTGATTATTGATCTGTGGAGACTCAACGGTCTCCTGTGCTCCATTGTTATTCTCAACATTCTCGGATGTCATTTTCAAATATTGCCACAAAACAAGGGTTGATTGACATGTAACATATTATCCATATACTCTAACCGACCAATTAAATACCAAATAAACTTAGGTATGTCATACTAGCAAAGGAATTCCCCATTTCTCCCCTCCTAGTTCTAGTCTCACATCTTAGCCAGGGATCATATCCCTAAGCTTTGATACCAACTGTGACGCCCCCAAAATATGTATACATCACCCATCTTGAGTCGCCAAATACATGGTACAAAATTCAAATACAACTTAATTATACAACAGTCGTGTAAAATACGACAAAACATAATCTAAGAGTTTTATAAGAATATTGTCATCTAGACAATATACAAACTCAATGGAGTCCTCATTACATTTATTGTCACACTATTTAACAGAATAGTGAGGACTACTAATGCTATCATCTGTACCGTCACTCCATTCCGCGACTAGTCCCGGCTACGTTCTCATTTCCTGAAGAGAACAGTGAAAAAAAGGGTGAGCTCAACTATCCCAGTAAGAAATATTATGACTAAGATAATGCAGAATAAATTATCATTATCCTTCAACAGTGTTAAACTGATAAAATATAATAAACATCAAGTTTAACTGCAGCGGAACAATCAATCCATTAGAAGAGTCACGTAGAGAATAAAATCTACTATCTTCTATGATTTAAAAGGTTTTTCATCACTTTTATCACTGAGACTCAACTTAATAAATAAACCACATCTTCCCTACACTACGGCCAAGGATATTCATTAGTATCACGACCACAAATTATCCATGCACTACGGGCCAAGGATATTCGTGTATTCATCAATGGTCATGATCACGCCAACAACTGTCCATCGATGCACTTTGCCCAATGAGGACTTTTACCACATCATTTGTAACATTACAGTCATGATTATACCGAATAATCCCTGGTCATAATCATACCAAGTCCATCTATGCACTACAGGCCATAGATGACTTTCAACATAATATAAACATGAGGATGATGACAATGATATAAGAATTCAATAAAACAAGTTCAAGAATTAATTTATTCAGGAACCAATAACGTCCAAATTGTCAACATGATACTTCTTTGTGGAGTAAAATTCAAGAATGCTCAGAAGAATATTTCCATGAAAAGATACTGGATGAAGCACAAATATCAAAGATATTCCACTAATTTCATGGAGTATAAAAGCCAAAACTTTAACCAACTGAGTATAATAACGAATGGAATAACAAAAGAATTCACCAAGCACGCGATAGACCGCACAGACAGGTTATTCCAACAGAATAATAAATAACAGAACCAGGACATACGTAAATGTACAGACAGGATATTCCAACAAAATAATAATTAACGGAATCAGATCATGCATAAAGCACAGACAGGATGTTCCAACAAAATGATAAATAATAGAATTAGGTCATGCGTAAAGCACAGACAGGATGTTCCAACAGAATGATAAATAATGGAACTAGGTCATGCGTAAAGCACAAACAGGATGTTCCAACAGAATAATAAGGGATGGAATAAGAATAGCTCTCTTCAAGAACACAAAAGAAATAATACCCCTTACCTTAGAAAAACTGGATACTGGAATAGTGAGGTAGTAGACTTCTTTTCTTCTTCCTCTCTATAATTTCTCTCTAAAATAATTGCTCTAAACCTTTTGTGAATTGGTGAGAAATGAAGGAAGAATGAGCTTCTATTTATAGGAAAATATAGTTTCAATAATTGCACGTTTTGGGGTTCAAAATATTACAGTATAATACCTTCCTCTTTTTTTTATTTTTAATTTAGTCCTGCAAGTATTAACAAACTTGCACCATCTCCCCTAATAGTAAATAATGTGAATTAATAGTTCATTCATGTGAATCAATAGTATAATCATGTGAAAAAACTAATTACCGTATAGTACCTTCAACTATACCTCCATTTTTAACTTAGTCATGCAAGTATTATCAATCCTGAACCAACTCCCCTAATAGTACAAGAATGTGATTCAATAGTACACACATATGAACAAATAGTTATAAAAGCATGTGAATTAGTAGCAATTAATTGCTCATTTATCCGATAAATTACCCGATTTACCAATATAACCCCCAAACATCAATTATCATCGGAATAGATGTTGATTTCCACTAACACTAATAATCCCAACACAATTGAACTATCAGATTCATCTTTAATCAACACAACTTATTCATCATTAATATTATAACTCACAATATTTAACAATCATATCGTTCCCAGGAAAGAGGGGGCTTTCCGATAAGGATTTCTCCTTATTGGCGCGCAATTAGGTGACCAAACCTCTCCTTGACAGAACTTCTAGAAATTGTCAATATTGCAAATAATAATATGAATAACTTTGTCATCTCAATTATTGATTTAATAATAATAAATATTATGCAGATAATACTATGATAATAATTGAATCAATAATATAGCAATAATTGAGTATAACTGAGTGACTTCTCACGTAAGCATCAATAATTAATATCGTGTGCTACTATACAACCACGCATATTACTGTACTTCTACTACCGGGTAGTTCAACAGTTTTAATGGTAACACTTTCGCCGTTATTTTTATAAAAAGATAATTTTGTTGTTTTCTAACTATGATAATACTTCCGTTGTGGGGTCCACCAATGATTGTGTCGTCGTACGAATATTCCCTATTAAAATGAATATTTCCTGACCAATCGAATGTTATATAACCACTTGCTTACTTTGCAAAATTTATAAATATTACCCACAACTATAACATTATATCAAATCCACACCATAATATTCAAAAATATATTTCGAGAAAATTATTCTTTATTCATAAAAGTTGGGGTCTTACAACCTCCCCTTCTTTTGAAATTTCGTCCTCGAAATTAGGGTGCGTACCTGGTATGTCGAAGAGGTGAGGATACCTTGACTTCATTTCAGATTCTAACTCCCAGGTCATTTTCTCAACATCGTGGTTTCTCCATAAAACGTTGACTTGAGGTATAACCTTGGAGCGTAGAATACGATCCTTCTTATCCAAGATTTTAACAGGTACCTCTTCATACGTTAAATCTTCCACTATCTCATCCGTTTCTAATTCAATAATGTGGTTCGGGTCTTTCACATATTTACGTAACATAGATATGTGAAAAACGTTATGAACACGAGACATACTTAGCGGTAAGGCGAGTCTATAGGCCATATTTCCTACTCGGTCGAGGATTAAAAATGGGCCAATGAATCGAGGATTGAGCTTTTCTCTCTTTCTAAATCTCGTAACTCCTTTCCATGGAACAACACGTAACAACACATGATCTCCAATATTGAATTCCACGTCCTTTCAATGAAGATCAGCATAACTCTTTTGTCGATCTTGTGAGGTATTTATACATTGTCGGATCGTTTGAATCTTTTCCATAGTCATACGTACCAACTCTGGTCCCAACAACGTTGCTTTACCCACTTCATCCCAGCGTATTGGAGAACGACACTTTCTTCCATACAACGCCTCAAATGGAGCCATGCCAATACTTGCTTGATAACTGTTGTTATTAAAAAAACTCCACCAATGCTAAGAACTTGTCCCAACTTCCTTTGAAGTCAAGGACACAGAGTCTTAATAAATCTTCAAGAATTTGAATAGTCCTCTCCAACTGCCCGTCCGTCTGAGGATGATATGCCGAGCTAAATCGTAAATCTGTGCCCATAGCTTTTTGCAAACTAACTCAAAATCTTGAAGTGAATCTTGGGTCTCGATCAAAAACTATGGATATCGACATACCATGCAGTCTTACAATCTTATTTATGTATATACGAGCAAGACGTTCAAGTGTATAAGTTTCTCGTATAGGTAGGAAATGAGCAGACTTGGTCAATCTATCAACAATGACCCAAATTGCATCTTGAGAAACCTTGGGAAGGACAGTAACAAAATCCATGGTAATGTGCTCCCACTTCTATTCTGGAATTTCAAGTGGTTGCAATGGACCTTTTGGTACTTGACGCTCTGCCTTGACTCATTGACAAGTTAAACACCTTGAAAAAAACTCCGCTATCTCTCTCTTCATATTGCTCCACCAAAATGTATGTCGAAGATCATGATACATTTTGGTACTCCCAGGATGGATTACAAACGGTGTGTTGTGCGCCTCCATCATGATTTTATACTTTAAATCAGAGTTGTTAGGAACACAAAGTCTGGAGTTGACTCAAAGTATTCCTTCTTCATCGATTCTTGCTTCCAGCATAGCACCTTCTTGCACTTTCTTCCTCATATGCATCAGCTTTAACTTTATCAATTAAATTCGGTTCTACTCGTATATTAGTCATCATCACATGGGTCCCTAGAGTCTTTAACTCTATCTCCATCCTTTGTAAGTCATATAAAATGTGCCTTTGCGTTGACAATAATGCACTCGTACCCGCATATGATCTTCTACTCAATCCATCAGCTACTACGTTCACTTTTCCAGGATGGTATTGAATAGTATAATCATAATCTTTCAACAGTTCAAGCCAACGTCGTTGCCTCATGTTGAGTTCCTTTTGAATAAAGAAATATTTGAGGCTTTTATGATCCGTATAGATCTCCACTTTTTCCCCATACAGGTAATGCCTCCAACTTTTAAGTGTGAAGACAACTGCTGCCAACTCTAGATCATGAGTAGGATCATTCCTCACATATTCTTTGAGTTGTCGAGAGGCATAGGCTTTGACTTTCCCATGTTGCATGAGAACACATTCTAACCCTTTGCCTGAAGCATCACTGTAGATGACAAATCCCTCCGAGCCAGATGGTATTGTCAGAATAGGTCCTCAAATGAGTCACCTCTTGAGTTATTGAAAACTCTTCTCATATTCAACGCTCCAACTGAATTTTGTATCTTTCCGAGTCAGCTGAGTTAATGGAGTAGCGATTCGAGAAAACCCTTCTACGAATCTCCAATAATAACCAGCTAAGCCGAGAAAGCTACGTACTTCGGTCACTAATTTAGGTTGCTCCCAGCTTTGAATAGTTTCAATCTTTGCCAGGTCAACAGATATTCCATGACTTGATACTACGTGCCCAAGGAATACTACTTCCTCAAGCCAAAAATCGCATTTCTTTAACTTGGCATAAAGCTTGTTTTCACGAAGCTTTTGGAGTATCAACCTAAAGTATTGCTCATGATCTTCACGGCTTTTGGAATATATGAGGATGTCATCAATAAAGACGACCACAAAATGATCCAAATATTCCTTGAATAGTCGATTCATCATATCCATGAAGGCAGTAGGAGCATTAGTCAATACAAAAGACATGACTAAGAATTCATAATGCCCGTACCGAGTTCTGAAGGCAGTCTTTGGAATATCCTCAGTTTTAACCTTCAGCTGATGATATCCAGAATGAAGATTGACCTTTGAAAAGAATTGTACTGCTTGCAACTGGTCAAAAAATTCATCAATGCGAGGTAACGGATACCTATTCTTGATGGTGACATGATTCAACTCCCGATAATCAATATAAAGTCGCAAACTTCTATCTTTCTTCTTCACGAATAGAACATGAGCAACCCAAGGAGACGTACTAGGAAGAATGAAACCAATGTCTAACAATTCTTGTAATTGGGTCTTTAACTCCTGAAGTTCAATAGGAGCCATTCGATATGGGGCTTTGGAAATGGGTTTTATACTGGGTTCAAGGTCGATACAAAATTCAACTTCACGCTCTAGGGGTAGGCCAGGAAGTTCTTCAGGGAATACGTCAGGAAATTTATTAACAATAGAAATATCCTTCAAATCTGACGTATTTTTGTTTAAATCTGTGACATAAGCTAAGAAAGCTTGACATCCATTTTTCAATAAACGGATAGCTTTATGGCTTGAGATGACCGTGATTGATTTTAATGGTTTGGTCGCTTGAATTCGTATAATAGGTTGATTAGGAATATGAAAGCTAACAACCTTACAAAAATAATCAATTTTAGCATGATGATTAGTTAACCAATCAATCCCTAGAATCATGTCAAATGCAAGTATTTTTAAGGAGATAAGATCGATAGGTAACGTGCGGTTACCGATTTGAATCAAACAAGACTTATACACAGTGGATGTAATAAAGGTTTCTCCCAACGGAGTTTCAACAGATAAGTCAAAGTTTAACTTCTCTGGAGTCAAATATAAACGTTGAGCAAAAGTAGGAGAAATAAAAGAATGGGTAGAACCGGTATCAAATAAGGTATATATTTCGCTAGAGTTTATGATAAGTTGACCCATGATGACCTCGTTCGGGTTCCTTGCTTTTTGGGAGGTCACGACAAACTCTCTCCCTTGAACTACCGGTTTTGACTTTTCTGGGATGGCCTTTGGTGCCTTCATCCCAGCTGGACTTGTCTTTGGTGCACGACAAAATCAGGTTAGGTGACCTTCTCTTTTGTAATTATAACACGCATTGGACTGCATCGCACAGTTTGGACTGATATGTCCCTCCCCTCCGCATTAAAGCATATAATAGGTGGTCGTTCTCCATCCTTAACAACGGGTGTTGGTGCTGACGTCTTTCTATCATTGTTGAATCTCATTTACTTGAAATATCCATTTTTACTGTCTTGGCCATGATTACCACTGAAGTGGTTACCATTTCTGGCATGTTGATTCCCTTCACATTTGTTATCACCGCTTCGATGACTGCTACCACTGGTATTTTCATTTTGTCGGCTGTTTTCTCTTGTTGCATTGACTCACTATCGAGCTCCAATAACTGAGACCTATTTACAATATCTGAATACAAACACAGTTTATGAGAAATAAGATATTGTCGTATCTCCAGTTTCAAACCTCTTAAAAACATCCGCGTCATCCTCACCTCATTATCAACCAAGTGGGATGCAAACCGTGATAACTCTGCAAATTTAGCCTCGTATTGTGATACGATCATATTGTTTTGCTCCAACTTGATAAACTCCACCTCTTTCATGTGACGAATACTTTCGGGAAAGTAGTTGTCATTGAATAGTTCTTGGAATTTCTCCCAAGACATCTTCAGTGCGGCAGGTTGAGTACGCTTTACTGATTCCCACCAGTAATCTGCCTCTCCTCGCAACATGAAGGTGGCAAAGGTAACCTTTTGCTCCTCGGAACATCCCAAGACATCAAATATCTTGGTGATCTGCTTTATCCACGTTTCCGTCTTAAGTGGTTTTGGCTCCCCAATAAACTTAGGTGGTCCCAGCTCCTTGAACTATTTAGCGGTGACCGTCCGAGAGTTTCCAGTGTTTCCACCTACATTTTGGACAGGAGCCGCTCTTGCCTGATGTTGCATGTATTGCATAAAGCCTTTGAACATTCCATCGTTCATCATTTGGTCAGTATTGTTGTTTGCATGAGGATTGTCGCCTTCTTGATGCACATTATCTAAATTATTAATCTATGGAGACTCAACGGTCTCCTGTGCTCCATTGCTACTCTCAACATTCTCGAATGTCATTTTCAAATACTGCCACAAAACAAGGGTTAATTGACATGCAACATATTATCCATATACTCTAACTGACCAATTAAATACCAAATAAACTTAGGTATGTCATACTAGTGAATGAATTCCCCGTTTCTCCCCTCGTAGTTCTAGTCTCAAATCTTAGCCAGGGATCATATGTGACGCCCCCAAATTTGGGTACTTGAAACCCGAACTTGGTGCTTCACGATACCATTTCTATAAGCTGAATAATGGTAATAATAATAACAATAATATAAAGTTTAAACTTCATTTACATATGCATCAAAGTTTACTCCCAGTTACGAGACCTTTAAACATTCATTACATCATAGATAATAAGTATCATTGCCTTAATAAACTATATCTATTAAACAACATATTATAAATCTCATTCGTACAACTTTCCTTTCCCCTTGTTCTTGCCTAAGCCTTCAGGTTGATCATACTTAACTGAAAACATTTAAATTTAATGCAAGAATGATCATTGGATTGCCCAGCAATTATAACAATAATATATATTAGCTGAAAGAATTAAATGTTTTCTTTGAAAGACACTTCTACAACGAACCAACAGTTGTGAAGTAAGATGAACCAATAATAACAACATATCACTTCCATATCAAATCTTTGAAATTACATACAGACTATATCTGAAGATCAGTCAACATACTATGAACATTGTTTTCTATTTTCGAAAAGGTTAAACAGAACTTCATCTGTAAACCGTTATAACTTATGGGCACGGGGGGTGATCAGCCCGTTATGCCCTGTATTGATCAATACTACATGCAAGAACGATATTATCGTTCACTCTATCCACCTTAAGTGCACAAAAGTTTTTCCAATATTCGGGATGTTCATACTTAGTCGGGAATCCGAACCAAAACAATCTGGTTGGATACAATAACGTTCTATCTTGTTCAACAATATTTTTATGTCTAGTTGAATCAAATAGCTTAGACGGCTTTTAAGTCAACGTATACATACTTGAAATCAATAAGTATGTATCAACATATGATTAAATACAATGGTTATCCAAGTGGGGACACTTGTCTAACCCTATATACGAATTAACGAACAGAATAAATATCTGAATTATACAATAATATAATGATCGGATAATGTAAGAACTTGTATGAATACAAAGATTGGATATATAATCAATAATAATAGAGTTAATAATATGGCACAATAATAATATAATTCTTAAACTTTCTTACCCATGTACATTGCATAAAGTAAATGCAAAAGTAGGATACTTTCACAATATAAAGAATAGTTCGGATACTTGCTCAATAATAATTAGAGTAAGTTTAGGAAATTTGCATAACATGATATACCTGTTTGCACGAAATAAAAGTAGTGCGTAAGGTTTAAATAATTGCCTGAGTTGCTGCATACAATAACGCAACTTAGATTAATCTTTTATACAGCGACCTATCAATAATAAGATCATTCGTTCGATTAGAATAATATATCGTAACACATAATACTGCTAATTGCAGTCAGCGCATAACCTAATCACATTATCACATATGTTTAACAGTCATTGGATCATAAATAGACACATATCTAGTCAATTTATCAAAGTCCAGATCAATTTCTGAAATATTTCTATATACCGACGGCTTTATCAGGTAATTATCGAGTATAAAACTCTAATCTATAGTTTAATATTCGTTTAGATATTAAATATCAGTCATATTATTTTTCAAAACCTTATAATAATTTTAAAATAATTATTATACTTTATCGTGAATTTTCAAACACTAAAATCATTATTAAATAATTTAAATATTAACTAATTCTATTATTATTAATATTTAATTAATATTAAACTATTAATGAAACTATTGCCAAAATATTAAGGTTATTTATAATAACTCAAAATATTTTTAAAGTATTAATATTACCTTTAAATAATTTTTAAATCAATAAAACCCTTTTAAAACTATTTATTTAATATAATTATTAAAAAAACTTAATATCATTAATATTAAATTATTATTAGTAATATTGATTTATTAATGAAATTATCCATTAAATATTAAAAGTTATGTTTTATAACTTAAAATATCTTTAAACACTTTATTTTCCTTTAAAAATGATTTTTCTAATATTAAAATCATTTTACATTACTTTATCTAATATAATTATTAAATGAATCTAATATCCTTAATATTAAAATATTAATATTTTTCATGACAAAATATCAAAAGTTATATTTTATAACTTAAAATATTTTTTTATAATCTCTAAATCATTTTCATATAAATTTTAAATCATTAATTCTATTTTTCATCATTTATTTAATATCTTTATTAAATAACTTAATCATCATTAATATCTAATTAATAATGAAAATCATTACAAAATATTAAAAATTATAGAAAATAACTTAAAATATCTTTTTATGTCATAACCTATTTTTAAATGATTTTTCATGTATTAAAAATCTTTTTTAAATAATTTATTTAATATTATACTTAAATAAATTAAATTCTTTTTATATCCCAAAAATATTAAATATTCATGAAATATACTTAAAATAATTAAAAACTAATTTTCAGTCTTTAGACTAATTTTTAGTAATTTATTTTGTATTTTTAATAATTAAAAATTATTTTTTTCTATTTATTTAATTAAATTAATTAATTTTCAGAAATGAAATATATACTGTCTGTCCCTAAAGCCCTTTGGCGACAGAAACCGTCGCCTTAGATGTTCTTGAGCTGTTCTTAGCCAAACCCAGAAACCTATGTCAGTTGACGAGATAGCTAGTTTGACCAACAATAGTTTGTAAACGGTGATTATTCTAGGCATTATCTTTCTAAGAGCTTGTAGTACTCATGCAAGACTACATGATCCAGCCACCAACAGGTTCATAACATAACATAATTGCAAGATATAGGCTCATGAACAAGCTGTCGGAGCTGTTCTTCATTTCTGAGTTACCCAGAAATGAAGAACAGTTCGACTGTTCACTATTGGTCTCCCATAACTTATGATCCCAGTATTGTTTCTGTGATTTAATCTTTCCAGTAGCTAACTAACATATACATGAAGAAATATATCACATATAATCATCATAACAACCATTAACGCGTCAAATATTAATCGGTCAACCCATGTCAGAAATCACGATCATACGTTTTCTGGGTTACCCAGAAAACGGAAATCGTGATTATCTTACATGGTTTGACCGTACACTACATGAATCCTGTTATTCATTTAGATGTTCTATAAGCTTGAATAAATAGAATAAACAACAAAAAACAAATTAACTTATTACAATAAAAGAAACCAAACAACTAACAACAGAAAGATCTGGGCTCATGAACTTGCTGTCAGAGCTTTCTGGCAAGTTCATGGCTGCCCAGATTTCCACCAGTCAATGCCGGTCAACGTGGTTTGACGACGAGTACAGATCTAGGCCTGCTTTTTGATACAGAGTACAGATCTCATATCAGACTACAACTATAAACTTTCAAAACACAAAAATCATTAAAGATCGCAGAGATACAGGGCCTGACAGTCGTTGTCAGAAATCAAAACAAAAATTTTCCAGATTTTGTAAATCTTCAAATCCGAGCCTCTAGATGTAATAGATTCAACATCTAGCAACCCAGATCATCATTAGACACTACTAACAACACATTTAACATAAAAAAATAACATCTAACACATCATCAAAGGTCAGAATTCAAGCTAGGGTTTATACCTTTACTTTAATTAATCATGCATGATCTTAGGCTATTGTTTTGTTGTTGGATTTCGTAGGGCTTGATTATGTAGCTGATCTAGTTTATATTTTTATGGGTTTTGAGTTGAGAGAATATGACTATGCATTTGTGAACAATTTTAGGCCATTAAGTGTACTTTCTCTCTCTTGAATCTATATGTATATTGATATGCAATGCTTTTGGCTGCTAGTAATGGCTGAGAATTGGAGTGCTATAGCTCCTAGCTAGATAATAGGTTGGCTGGCCAGATTTTGCAAGATTTGGCTAGCAATAATTCAACTAATGGGACAAAAGGGTATTTTGGTAATTATTTTTAATTTCAAGGGTATTCTAGTCCAATGTTATTAAATCTAGGGTTTAATCACTAGATTTTACATCTTAAAGATTCCCAAATAATTTCTAGGATTTGGACAATTAAAAATTAAAGTGTAATAAAATTTTAATTTTAAACACACTAATTAAATTACGGTTTTTAATAGAAATTAGAGTTTTTAATAGAAAATTAGGGTTTAAATAATTAGTGTTCCTTAACATCATTAGGGTTCCCAAATTAACAATTAGGGTTTCCTAATTATCATTATAATTTACTAAAACAGTAATTAGGATTTCTAATTTTAGCAAATTAGGGTTTCTCCTAATTACAGAAATTATATAATACACATTAAAATTCATACAACACAAGTACTACACCGTCTCGAACTCCTAACCGAGTTTAGCAATTAGGGTTTAATAATACGGCATGAGGGTTATAACCTAATTTACCATATTTGGCCCACCATTACCAGTCTACACATTTACAGTACATATTTATAGCACTGAAAAATTAAAATATAATTAATATTATATTATTATTCTCATCCCTTGATAAAAATCCAAATTTAGGGTTTGGATTCCATATCTGATTTATACTTCATATACAACATCAATAATTAAGCTAAAATAATTAACTTAAATATTCTGAACAAATTCATATAATAAAATATTTATTATTATACTTCTAATAATCATTAATACATTATTTAAATAATATAAAATCATGTTTTCATGGAAAATAATTAATAAAAACATTTCTACTTACAAAAATTAATTACTATAAGAAAATAATTTGTGGTGATTAAAAATTCTAAAATTATTTATAGGTAATAAATATATTTGCATTTATCATACATTACTTGACACATATTCTCATCATTAAAATAAAAAAAATTATATGTAAAATTTCTTATTTATTTACATAGAAAATATCGGGTTATTACATCATATCCCTAAGCTTTGATACCAACTGTGACGCCCCCAAAATAGGTATACATCACCCATCTTGAGTTGCCAAATACATGGTACAAAATTCAAATACAACTTAATTATACAACAGTCGTGTAAAATACGACAAAACATAATCTAAGAGTTTTAATAAGAGTATTGTCATCTAGACAATATACAAACTGAATGGAGTCCTCATTACAGTTATTGTCACACTATTTAACAGAATAGTGAGGACTACTAATGCTATCATCTGGACCGTCACTCTGTTCCCCGACTAGTCTCGGCTACGTTCTCATTTCCTGAAGAGAACAGTAAAAAAAAGGGTGAGCTCAACTAGCCCATTAAGAAAATATTATGACTAAGATAATGCAGAATAAATTATCATTAGCCTTCAATAGTGTTAAACTGATAAAATATAATAAACATCAAGTTTAACTACAGCGGAACAATCAATCCATTAGAAGAGTCACGTAGAGAATAAAATCTACTATCTTCTATGATTTAAAAGGTTTTTCATCACTTTTATCGCTGAGACTCAGCTTAATAAATAAACCACATCATCCCTTGCACTACGGCCAAGGATATTCATTAGTATCACGACCACAAATTATCCATGCACTACGGGCCAAGGATATTCATGTATTCATCAATGGTCATGATCATGCCAACAACTGTCCATCAATGCTCTTCGGCCAATGAGAACTTTTACCACATCATTTGTAACATTACGATCATGATTATACCGAATAATCCCTGGTCATAATCATACCAAGTCCATCTATGCACTATAGGCCATAGATGACTTTCAACATAATATAAACATGAGGATGATGACAATGATATAAGAATTCAATAAAACAAGTTCAAGAATTAATTTATTTAGGAACCAATAACGTCCAAATTGTCAATATGATACGGTATAAAAGCCAAAACTTTAACCAACTGAGTATAATTACGAATGGAATAACAAAAGAATTCACCAAGCATGCGATAGACCGCACAGACAGGTTATTCCAATAGAATAATAAATAACGGAACCAGGTCATGCGTAAATGCAAAGATAGGATATTCCAACAGAATAATAAATAACGGAACCAGGTCATTCGTAAAGCACAGACAGGATGTTCCAACAGAATGATAAATAATGGAACCAGGTCACGCGTAAAGCACAAACAGGATGTTCCAACAGAATGATAAATAATGGAACCAGGTCATACGTAAAGCACAGACAGGATGTTCCAACAGAATAATAAGGGATGGAATAACAATAGCTCTCTTCAAGAACACGAAAGAAATAATACGTCTTACCTTAGAAAAACTGGATAATATAATAGTGAGGTAGTAGACTTCTTTTCTTCTTTCTCTCTATAATTTCTCTCTATAATAATTACTCTAAAGCTTTTGTTAATTGGTGAGAAATGAAGGATGAATGAGCTTCTATTGATAGGAAAATATAGTTTCGATAATTGTACATTTTGGGGCTCAAAATATTACAGTATAATACCTTCATTTTTTTCTTCATTTATAATTTAGTCCTGCAAGTATTAACAAACTTGCACCACCTCCCCTAATAGTAAATAATGTGAATTAATAGTTCATTCATGTGACTCGATAGTATAATCATGTGAAAAAACTAATTACAGTTTAGTACCTTCAACTATACCTCCATTTTTAACTTTGTCATGCAAGTATTATCAATCTTGCACCAACTCCCCTAATAGTACAAGAATGTGATTCAATAGTACACACATGTGAACAACTAGTTATAAAAGCATATGAATTAGTAGCAATTAATTGCTCATTTATCCAATAAATTATCCGATTTATCAATATAACCCCCAGACATCAATTATCATCGGAATAGATGTCGATTTCCACTAACACTAATAATCCCAACACAATAGAACTATCAAATTCATCTTTAATCAACACAACTTATTCATCATTAATATTATAACTCATAATATTTAACAACCAGGTCGTTCACAGGAAAGAGGGGGCTTTCTGATAAGGATTTCTTCTTATTGGCGCGCAATTTGGTGACCAAACCTCTCCTTGACAGAACTTCTAGACATTGTCAATATTATAAATAATAATATGAATAACTTTGTCATCTCAATTATTGATTTAATAATAATAAATATTATGCAGATGATACTGTGACAATAATTGAATCAATAATATGAGAGATATGATGCAGCAATTATTATAGCAATAATTGAGTATAACTAAGTGACTTCTCACGTAAGCATCAATAATCAATATCGTGTGCTACTATGCAACCACACGTATTACTGTACTTTTACTACCGGGGTAGTTCAATAATTTTAACGGTAACACTTTCGCCGTTATTTTTATTAAAAGATAATTCTGTCATTTTCTAACTACGACAATATTTCCGTTGTGGGGTCCACCAATGATTGTGCCGTCGTACGAATATTCCCCGACCAATCAAATATTATATTACCACTTGCTTACTTTGAAATTTTTTTAAATATTACCCACAACTATAACATTATATCAAATCCACACCATAATATTCAAAAATATATTTCTAAAAAATTATTCTTTATTCATAAAAGTTGGGGTCTTACAGATATATTGCAAAGATATAGTTCCATTTTGCACATGATCCCTAATGAAGTGATACCTTATTTCTATATGCTTAGTACTAGAATGCATGACAGGATTATGAGTTATTGTTATGGCACTTGTGTTATCACAGTGAATGGGAATGGATTTGAAATCAAACCCATAATCAGCTAGCTAATTTTTCATCCATAGGATCTGAGCACAGTAGCTGCCAGTAGTAATGTATTCAGCTTTTGCAGTTGAAGTAGATACTGAGTTTTGCTTCTTGCTAAACTAGGACACAAGTCTGTTTACTAGCAATTGACAAGTGTCACTGGTACTCTTTCTATCTATTTTACAGCCTGCAAAATCAGCATCTATGTATCCTGTTAGTTCAAAAGAGGTCTCCTTGGGGTACCAAAGCCCCAAGTGAGATGTACCCCTGAGATACCTAAAAATCCTCTTTATAACAGTTAAATGTGATTCTTTAGGATTAGCCTGAAATCTAGCACATATGCATGTTGCAAACATTATATCTAGTCTACTGACAGTTAGATATAGAAGAGAGCCTATCATACCTCTGTATTGAGTTATATAAATACTTTTACCTTTTTCATCTTTGTCAAGCTTGGTTGCAGGAGCAATTGGGGTTTTCATAGGAGAGGCTGATTCCTTGCCATATTTCTTAAGTAAATCTTTGATGTACCTGGCTTGGTTTCTGAATATTCCTTCATCAATCTGCTTTACTTGCAGTCTAAGGAAGAAGTTTAGCTCACCCATCATGCTCATTTCAAACTTGATCTTCATAAGCTTGAAGAATCTCTTACATAGCTTTTCATCAGTAGACCCAAAAATAATATCATCAACATATATTTGAACCAATAAGACTTTGTCTTTATGCTTTCTATGGAATAATGTGGTGTCTACTCTACCTCTAGTGAATCCATTTTCAATAAGAAAGTTAGTTAGTGTTTCATACCATGCTCTAGGTGCTTGTTTAAGACCATATAAGTCTTTATCTAATCTATAAACATAATTAGAGAGAGATGGATTGATGAAACCTGGAAGTTGCTCTACATAGACTTCTTCTTGAAGTTCACCATTCAGGAATGCACTTTTGACATCCATTTGAAAGACCTTTAATTTTATGTGAGCAGTAAAGGCAAGGAAGATTATGATATCTTCTAGTCTGGCAACATGTGCAAATGTTTCATCATAGTCAATGCCTTCTTCCTAAGAGTAGCCCTTGGCCACTAGTCTTTCCTTGTTCCTGGTTATTACTCCATCTTCATCCATCTTATTTCTGAAGACCAACTTGGTTCCAATGACAGGGTGACCCTTTGGTCTTTGTACCAATATCCATACTTTGCTTCTTTCAAATTGGTTGAGTTCTTCCTGCATGGCTTTTATCCCGTTGAAGTCTTCCATAGCATCCTCTATCTTCTTAGGTTCCATTTGTGATAGGAAGCTTAGATAAAAACATTCATTGTGGGTGGGATCTCTTATTTTGACTTTTGCACTCGGATCTCCAATGATTAGATCTTGAGCGTGATCTCTTGCCCATCTGTTTCCCGTTGGGACATCTGTCCTTATGCCTTCTTGTCTTAGGCCTTCAAGATCTTTTTCTTCTTCTTGGTGTGGGGTTTCATTTTCTGGCATAGACCTCTCTACGATCTCATTTCTTTGCTCAACTATTTCACTATATGGCACTACGATCATAGTGTTGAGCTCGATGACCTCTTTCGTAGTGTCTGAACTATCGGTCGTAGGCACTGCTTTGTCCAAGTCTATTTCATCAAAGATGATGTGAATCGAGACTTCAACACTCAGTGTCTTCTTGTTGAACACTCTGTAGGCTTTATTGTCTGTGGCATATCCAAGAAAGATTCCTTCGTCTGACTTGGGTTAAAACTTTGTCAGGTACTTCTTTCCATTGTTGAGAATGTAGCATGCACAGCTGAATACATGAAAGTAGTTGACACTTGGCTTTCTTCCTTTCCACGGTTCATAGGGACTCTTCTTGATCGTAGAGTGTATGAGTGATCTGCTTTGACTGTAGCATGCAGTGTTGACAGCTTGTGCCCAGAAGTATCCAGGAAGATGGGCTGCTGCTAGTAGAGTTCTTCCAGCCTCTATCAAAGTTTTGTTCTTTCTCTCAACTACTCCATTTTGTTGAGGAGTTCGTGGAGCTGAGAAGTTATGACTGATGTCGTTGTCTGTGCAGAACTGGTCCATTTCTGAGAAGTCGAATTCTCTACCATGATCACTCCTTATCGCCTTGATTTTCTCTCATTTCTCATTCATTACTAGCCTGAACATCTTGATCAGTTGGGAGCTTGTTTAATCCTTAGAGGTTAGAAAGAACACCCATGTGAACCTAGTGTAGTCGTCGACTATGACCAGTGAGAATCTCTTCCCTCTGAGACTTGTTGTTGAAATTGGCCCAAATAGATCCATGTGGAGCAATTGCAGAGGCTTGTCGATTGAGTTAGCAGTTTTGCTTTTGAATGAGCTACTAGTTTGCTTTCTAAACTGACAGGCATTGAATGGCCTTTATTTCACGAAGTTGAACTTGGGTAGGCCTGCAACAAGATCTTTTGAGGCCATCTTGGACATGCTTTTGAAGTTTAAATGAGACAATCGTCTATGCCATAGCCAGCTTATTTTTTTAGATGCCTTGGCCAGAAAACATATTGTTTCATCTGAGCTTAGTTGTCTAAGATTCACTGTATAGACATTTCCTTCTCTTATTCTGGTTAGCTTTACAGCAGATGTCTTCAAATCTCTGACTTGAAACTGATTATTGAGGAAGGTTACTTGATGACCCTTGTCGCATAGTTGGCTAATGCTTAAAATATTGTGTTGTAATCCTTCCACATAGGCCACTCTACTGAAGGACGCTGCTCCATTTCCAGCTGAGCCATATCCTCTTGTCTTGCCAGAGCCATTGTCTCCAAAGATGACTGAGGGACCTTCCTTTTCTATGTAGTTAGACAAAAGGGCTTTGTTCCCAGTTATGTGCCTTAAGCATCCACTGTACAGATACCAGGTCGTGATTGTGGAGCTCTTTTCTTGTGATAACATCAAACCTTCATTTTGGTACCCATATTTGCATGGGTCCTATTTTTTTAGTACCCTTAGGGACCCAGATCTGTTTGATCTTAGGTCTCACATGCATGGAATTATAATAGCACTTTGCAGCCTTTTGACCAACTCTATTGCACATAAAACACTTAATATGATGTATGCATGTGTGTGTGAGAGTTCATCCTCCATTTGGACTTTTGTGGTTCTTTAGTCATCCTTCTGTTAAACTGATTTTTCTTCTTCCACATGTCCTTGGGTCTCATGAAATGTGAGGAGTGTATCTTACATCTACTGTACTTTCCCAATTAGTTCGTAGAGTTGGTTTTATTTGACTCTACGATCCTTAGAGGTTGGTGAGTAGAGGATGGGTTACTCTTCTCTTTTCTGAAGCCCAGACCAGCATGAGTTCTTTACTCCTTTGAGTATGGATGGAAACAGTAGAATAGGGTTGGGTTGATTCTTCCTTCTGTGAGGATTTCATAAATGTAATTCCTCTACTAAAACTTGAAGCATTATTAGTGCTAGTTTCCTTTATCTTTTCCACACATGGCTCTGAGGTGGATTCCCCAAAGCCTAAGCATGTTCTGTCAAATGTACTTCTTTGACTAGAGAGCAGGGAGTCCATGGATGATGAGGATTTATTCCATGTAGAGATAGTCTTTTCTAGTTCCTCAATTTTGGAGGGTAAATTGGACTCTCTTTGTGCACTGAGCTCTTTGGTATGTTTTAAGATCTCATTCTCAGCCTCAAGCTTGGATATAAAGTTAGTACTTAGAAGAGTTGTTTCTAGCTCTTCTTGAACTTTTTTTCTCCTCTTGAAAAAGTGAATAATCCTTCGACAGAACTCTGAACACTGCATGTATTGATTCAGATCAGTTGTTATGCCATGCAGTGCAGTTCTCAAATCATTAATGTCCACATCAGGTGAGTTGAAGTCAAATACCTCATCGATACTTACTTCAAGTATGTCGGAGTTAAGTTTGTCCTTTGCATGTTTGGCCATTAGGCACAGATTGGCCATTTGAGGATCTTCATCATCTCCAGATTCGAGAGTTGAGTCATTGTCTGAATCACTCCATGATCCTCCAGCTACAATGCCTTTGTCTCTCTTCTGAGTCCTTTTGTTGCCTTTGTATTCCTTCTTTGCATGTGATTTCTTCTTTAGTTCTTCTCTGAGAGGTTTGTTACAGTTGGCAATGAAATGGTCAGGCTTCTTGCAGTTGTAGCATAGATCATTCATTTGCTCCTGGTTGTTGTAGTTTTTGACCTTCTTTGGTTTGCTGGTTTTGCCTTGACGCATGAACATTCTTAGCCTTTTTACCAGCATTGCAAAGTCCTCATCATCGTCTTCATCATAGTCAGAGTCAATTTCAGTGTTTCCCTTTGAGGTACTTTCAGTTGCTTTGAGAGCAATACCCTTATCCTCCTTTCTTCCTTCTAATAGAGTTTCTGCTCGTTGAGTCAGCTCCAATTCGTATGTCATAAGGTTGCCATATAACGGTTGGACAGTCATCTCATGGAGATTCTTTAACTCTCTGATAGCAGTGGTTTTGGCATCCCATCTGCTTGGTAAAGCTCTCATGAAATTTATGATTAGATCTTTGTTTGGATAAATCTTTCCATATGCTCGTAGAGAGTTGAGTAGAACGTTGAATCTCTCGTAGGTGGCAGTGACGTTCTCTCCTTGAACGTGTGTGAACATTTCATATTGATGTAATAGGAGAGATTGTTTTCTCTTACTTCTTTCGTTCCTTCATGCATGATGAGTAGTGCTTCCCAAACCTCCTTTAATGTTTTGTTGTTGACCACATTTTCGAATAGATCATCTTCTAATGATTGAAACAAAATGTTCTTAGCCTGCTTGTCAAGTTGAATAGCTCTCTTCTCGTTGTCTATCCACTCCTCTTTCACTTTGATTTGTATTCTATTTGGATCGTCTGTGGTTGGTGCAAGCTTTGTTGGAACATAGGTCCCATTCTGAACAGTCTCAAATAAATCTTTATCTATTGAGTCCATGTATGCTTGCATCCTAACTTTCCAATTTACATATTTATCTTTGTTACACATTGGTGGATTGCTGCCTCCTCCAGTCCTTGATTCGCTTGGTAAGTGTGCCATTTGATCTACTTAAGCTTTGTAGGTTGTATAATATAACCTGCTCTGATACCAATTGTTAGTTCCCAGAGGCACAATAGTTATCTAGAAGGGGGGGTTGAATAGATAATTAAAAATATTTTCGTTTTAACTTGTTAGTTGATAATGATTCAAACTTAGCGGAATTAATATTTGTTTTAATCTCCCTTAAGATATTGAGTTAATGAGAGTGAGGCAGATATAGCAGTTATAGCAAATATAGCAGTTATAGCAAGAATGTAATAGACACAGTTGTTTTAAGTGGTTTAGAGCACTTAAAGATCCTAGTCCACTCTTCTACTCCTCGAGTAGGAAATCCACTAAGGATTTCTTTTACACTTTATGAATCACCCAGATTCCTTCTAGACCATCAGTCTAGGAACTTCTTAGTTCACTCTTTAACTCTTCAAGTCCAGCAGACTTGGCTCTTTACAGTTCACTTAGAACTCTTCAAGTTCTTCTGACTTGGAACTCTTACTTCAGTTGATTTGTAGTTGTTGAGTTCTTGATGGTTGCTACTCAGTTGCTGTTAAGCATTTGTTCGAAAGAACTGAGTAGCTGTAGTAACCCCGAATCCGGGCCCCGAATCGCCGCGGATCTGGTATACTAATTCTTTTACTAATTGCGGAAGATATAAACATAAGTTATTTATACAATACATTACACACTATTACCCAAGGTCGAGTAACCTTAACTTAATATACATTTCCTAAAATATCTATTACACAACAATATTGATCAAATACGTTATTACAAACTAGCTGCACTTTATATCCCAAGCTGAACTTGGCTTTAATCGTTTCCTGTATCCGAACGCATTCGCCTTATCTGCAATGTTTTATCATGATATAGCAAGGGTGAGCATGAAAGTTGCCCAGCAAGTTTATATACAACAATATAACGATATATCATGATTGAACAGTATGAATAAAGGGCTTGCTATAATTCATCAATATAATTGAGAATTAGCACAAACAAATTTTTGACTGAACAAGTATTATGCATGAACAAACATTTCTGAACCAACTGGTAATGAAGGTGATCAGCCTTTCATACCTGACTTATACATGCAAGATGTACAGAATACAATTTTCGTGGTAATCAGCAATGATTAACCATAAGCTTGAAGAAACTACTCTTATTAGAGTTAAGTATTAGAAAACTTGCCTGAACCGTTGATTACCGCACGCAATTTATAACGCTTTATCCGAAGACCTAATATTAATATATAGATCTCCAATAATTAGAATAATATCATCTCAGTATAATACTGTTATATATTTACACACAGAATAACCTAAACACATTACCCCATAAGCCTATCAGTCTATACAGCACATAAGACTTAGCATCAAGTCAAACTATTTCAGTTTGACTTGAACCCGACACAATTCTATCATCCCGACGGTCTAGTAGGACAAAAATCGAGTTTAAGTTCAATTAAACTCTGCCTAACCACTTAACCATTACCACAAATAATTTTCTTAGCAGACAAAACATTTTTCCTAGGCTCGTAATAATTTTCGGATAATTATTACTATTTATCAACATTTTTCAATCATTAGAACCGTATTTAAATAATTTAAATACTACATAATACCTTAATCATTAATATTTAATTATTAAAAATATTAATGAAAATCATTATATAATATTATAATATATTTATAATATATCGAAGTATTTTTAATACTTTAAAATCATAATTATATGATTTTTAAACCATTAAATCCATTATCCGATAATTGCTATTAATATTAAAATATTAATATTTTCATGACTAAATATCAAAAGTTATATTTTATAACTTAAAATATTTTTATAACACTTAAATAATTTTTATAAAGCATTAATTCCATTTTTCCTTAATTTATTTAATATATCCATTAAATAAACTAATTATCATTAATATTGATTAATTAATGAATTTCATCACAAAATATCAAAAGTTATCAAAAATCACTTAAAATATTTTCTTTTACCATAAAATAATTTTTCATGATTTTTCATGAATTAAAATCATTTTTAAATAATTTATTTAATATTATAATTAAATAAATAAATACCATTTATATTCCAAAAATAATAAATATTTTCGAAATATACATAAAATAGTTAAAAACTATTTTTCAGACTTTAAAATAATTTTTTATAATTTATTTAGTATTTTTAATAATTAAAAACTATTTTTTTCTAATTTTAAATTAATTTCCAGAAAAATAATAATAATCTGTCGGTAAAGGCCTATAGCGACACTTTCTGTCGCTATAGATGTTCTTGAGTGTCCTTGAGTGTTCTTGACAGTGTTCGAGGGTCCTTGTTTGACCATGATTTAATCTGTGTTCTGTTCGATTTCTGGGTTTGTTAAGATGCTAGCCTTGTAGTATTTATGTAGTACTACAATTATATAACACCATATAAGTCATTAAGCAACATAAACGCAAGATCCAAGTCTGCAAAGTCGATGTCAGAGGCCTGCAAGGATTTCTGGGTTTCCCAGATTTCCAGACAGGTTCGAGTGATCATCTTATGGCTCGATTAAATCTAGGTTCCAGTCATTTTATATGTAATATTATGGTTCAAATGTGTAGTTACTATGTCAAGGAACAATTACCTAACACGATCTGAGTTTAACAACAACAGATCAACAAGATTCAATCCGGTCAAAGTATTGGTCAAGAACTGTTCTTGAACAAATCTGGGTTTTCCAGATTGTTCTTGAACAGTTTGGTCAATGGTACTTTGACCATAATTTCCTGTCATTCCAGTTATGATCTAGGTGTTATAATTACTTTAACATGTAGTCTATATACTATACTACACTAAACAATCAACAACTTAGCCTAAACAGTAAAACACAGGAAGATCTGAAGCACAGAAAAACTTGTCAGACGTTCTGAGTTTCTGGGTTTTGCCCAGAATTTCAGAAAACGTGATCGGTCAACGACCTTTGACCGCTTGTATCTGGAGATCTAGACATGGTATGATCATGATTCCAGTTCTAGATTGAAGCCTTCATGGCATACTACACATTTATAACTTTAAATACCACATATCATTAACACAGAAGAATCTAAAAGCCCTGACATTGGCTTGTCAGTCAACATTTTCCAACTTTTCCAGATTTTTATAAACTTTAATTTCGAGCATCTAGATGTTATGGATCCATGATCCAACAACCCAGATCTCTAATTGACACCTTATAACACATATTTAACCAACAAACAACAACATTAAACATCAAATTCAAGGATCTCGAAATTTAGGGTTTTTATACCTTTTATGCTTTAATTCTTGAATCTGATTCTTTGATCTGTTTCTGGTACACGTGGGGCTTGAATTGAGACTGAAATCACACTATGATTTTGTGGGTTTGAGAGAGAATAGGAGTTGGTAAGAGCAAAAATAAGATTAGCTAAGTTTTTGTGCACTTTCTCTCTCTATTTCAATTTATATTGTTGTTTTGTTGCTATGATCTGTCAAATTTCGGCTGGATTCAATGTTTATAGCTCAAGGCTAATACTAGGGTTGCTCAACCACTCCCCTTAGGTCTAGATCTATAAGCAACATCCAATAATGCACAAAGGGGCATTCTAGTCATTTTCCATTTTATTTTAATGGCATTTTTGTAATTGGCCAATCCCTTAGGGTTTAGGGTTTGGAAATTTTTAGGGTTTAGGGTTTGGATAAATTAGGGTTTAGGTTTTAACCCTCAACTTTGTAATTTTAATTTCTACAATTTCCAATTTCGATTTTTAAATAAGAAAATTAACATTTTTAACTTATTATTAGAATTTTTCTAATTATATAAAATTTCTTAATCATAATTTCATTCTTGCTAATTAGGATTAGCATTCCCTAATTACAATTGCTTATAAAGCATTTAGGGTAAAAATGGTCATTAGGGTTTTCAACCCACAAATTAGGGTTTCTAATAGAAAATAATTTTCAAAAATAAAAATTAAATATTCGTAATTAGATTAGAGTTTTCTAATTACTCATAAATTGAAATAATTAGGATTAGGGTTTCCTAATTAACATTGCTAATTTTAGCAATTAAATTCCCCCTGAACAATTAGGGTTTCTGACAGAATAATTATGGTTCCAAAAATTGAAAATTAGAGTTTGTTAATTAATTAACCTTTACCCTAATTAATACTTAATTAATACTACTAAAGCATTAAAATTCTCCGTTATATTCCCAGATTAGGGTTTCATTTTATTAGAATCTGAAATTAGGGTTTTCGGATCTGGTATTAGGGTTTCTAATAATCAACTAGAATTTCCAATAATTCTTTAGGGTTTTTCCCTAATTAATTAAAATTATAGGCATTTAACTTTGTACATACATTGCATTCCCAATCTAGGGTTTTCAATATCCGAATTAGGGTTTCGGACTCCCGAAACTGAAACTAGGGTTTCCAGAACCGATTTCTAGGGTTTCATAGCAGACATTGGGGTTTTCTAACTGAACGTTGTCGTTCTTAATATATACTTAGGGTTTGTCACAGATGTAATTTATCTGATCAACCCATGACCCTTAACCACATTCTGAACACATCATTAACCATATACACAGAACTTAATCACATAAATCCTTAATCCTGAATAATTCACCTATATCCTTTACAGAATTTTGAAACCCTCAAAATTCCATCCCAATAACATTAAACGCATACACTTATTTTCTGTCTAGGTCTATTATTTGACCTTAAATCCATCATTTAAGATTTTAATAAATTGCCCAAATTCTCGGGTTGTCACAGTAGCTGAGCAAGCTTTTCTTTTTCTCAGATCGTAGAGTTGAGCGTTTAGAGTTCTTGTACGTTTTTGTTCACTCATCTGCATATGTTTTGCATATATGTGATCTTGAAATCTATCTGTTTGATTCATCCGTTGAAGCATTAAATGCGTTTGACATTTATGTACTTTGATGGAGACTTTTCTGCACATCTTCTGAATTGCATTCTGGCCCACTGACACAGCAGACTGCTTTCTCACCTAGCACCTGAAAAGGTGTTTTCCTCATACCAATGGTACTTTCCTTAGCTTCTTCAATATGCTTCTTTGTTGCATACTAAGGATATCTTTTGTATCGTTGGAACTGGTGAGGACTTCAACGTTTGAAATCCATTCCTCATTTGTTGGAAAACACAAAGGTAGGGCTTGATGCTTCTAATACACGGCAGATGATACTCTACGATTCAGATCGTGGTGTCATGTTACCTTGGGGCTTGGTCTGATTCGATCAAAAAAGAGCACTACGATTTCTCTTAAAGACTTGCACACTACGATCTTTACTTGCTTGTTTTGCAAGCTCTACGTTTTTGAGAGCATACTACGATATCTGAGTTGACTCGGCAAACGTTGGGACCACTCTACGATTTCCCTTAAAGACTTGCACACTACGATCTTCACTTGCTTGTTTTGCAAGCTCTACATTTTCGAGAGCACACTACGATATCTGAGTTGGCTAGGCAAACGTTGGGACCACTCTACAATTTCTGAAGAGGCCTTTAAGGCAGGCACACTATGATCCTCGAAGCTCTACGTTCTGCCTTGGCTTCTGTAATCTTGATCAGCTTGATACACTACAATCTCTTCGAAGCCTATCTATTACATCTCAATATCAACCTAACAAGTTTGATCTTCTTTTCTATACATTCATTTACAGAATGATATACATTAAGAGCTTAGATCAACCTAACAAATTTGATCTATCACTAAGTCCTTATACAAATATTCCTGGAAGGACTTTACAAATAATCATGAGCATTTATATTTAAACATCAAATCAAAATATGCACTCTCCCAACAAAAACAAAAATAAGTATAATTGTACAAAAATAGAAAGGATCAACACTATTAAAGTCAATATCAAAAGCCGATTCGTAGGTATAAAACCCACTCATCAAACTCCCCCAAACTTAAATTGTACTAGTCCTCGAGCACAATCACAAAATGCAATGCAATGTAATGCAGCTATCTAAATGCGTACGAATCTAGCAGTAAGACAAAGATAAGTATATTCACCCGGCCTCAGAGAAATCAAATAAACATGATAGTACATCATATCAAAACAAATCAGTAATTTTCCAATTAATCATCAAATCTTAGACTGTAATCATTGATATAGTGTGTGTGTGTGTGTGTGTGTGTCCTCAACAACCATGCTAACTCATATAAAGCTAAATATAACACATAACAAACCTATTTAAAGGCATCATACATTTTAAACTCAAGAAATCCAAAAACAAGCTAGATCAGGCTAAAATCTAACACTTACCAAATTCAAGGGTCAAGATGGGATACTTATGCTTTATTTTTCACTTACGGGAGCTTTTTTGCTTTTTTCACATTGTTCACTTCATTTTTATTATTTTCTTTCTTTTTTTTCTTTCTTATGGTTGTTCAATGTCTAATTCCCTTAGGTTTTTTAATGCTACCTTAACGAGCTTTTGACCAACGACTCACAAACCGTTTAGGCTATAGGGCGCTAGGTGTAGAGACATCCCTTAGGGCTTACTTACTCAAGTAACAAAGGTCATAAAATTAGACTAGCCATGGTGTTTATTCATTATTATTTTTCTTTTTCTTTTTTGGTTTCTTTTATAGCTTATATATCCTAATTTTTTCCCCAAACTTAAGTTCTTGTCTAACTTTAGCCATCTCTGCCTATTCTTGTCTTCCTTTCATTCAAATTAGCATTATCCTTTAGAGTTCCATTATGTGTCAATTTAGACTCAATCAGTCAACAAAGTTGTTCTTACTGTGTTATCCTTATTATACCAATTTTAAATAGAAAAAGATTCAATTCATGACAAGAAATCACATTCAAAACCTTAATAGTCAATACTATACTTGTTTACGCAATTCCAATCTCATCATTGGTCAAAATAAACTTTTATTATCTAACAGCTGGAATCATGCAAGTCTAAATGCAACATAAACACAGTAAACTAACTAATATTTTTTGCATTTATTCAATTTTTCCATTTTTTTAACAGAACAAGAAACTGATTACATCACTAACTACTACATTAAACTACTATACAACTACACTACATGGATGCAAACATAATTAACATGAAAACAAACTACACATTAAAATAAATTAAACATACTTAACAAAATAACCACTAAAACATTGAACATAAATATAAAACTAACTCCCCCAAACTTAGCAGTTACAATGTCCTTATTATAAGAATTTTGCAATAAAAGAATAGAGGACTTCCCTGTATCCAGCTAAGCATAAGGTGATTGTAGTGACGGTGGTGATGGTGGTCGTGGAACAAACATGATGCGCCCCTCCGTATCTGAATCTAAACGATGGTTTGTGGCATGGGCTCTGGCATCTGGAACTAGAATTGAGCGGCAGCGGCAGGATTTAGACTTTATAATTGTAAGAACCCAAATTTTCAAAAATTATTAAAATAAGAATTTAGTAAATAAAATTCTTAAGACATGAGAAGGTTTCGAATAAGAATATATATGCATTGTGAGGTATGTGGTATTGTGTTGCATGGGGTAATATAAACTATGCAATAAGTGATTTATGTGTTTAATAAATATATTATTATTATATTTTGTTATTTATTGGAGAGGCGAGTTATTTGAAGTAAAGAAGATGGATAGAAATTTATCTATCGATATTAAATAATTTATGTGAAATTATTTTATCATAGTAAGTTGGTGACATTAAATATCTTTGATAATCACCAATTTCTTGAGTATATGTACGAGTAAGTATCAAGTCTAAGACAGTGCAATCGTACCCTTTAATGGTGGATGTATAGGAGCTAGGCTAAACGATTCCTTCAGAGAGCAGAGGTATGTACGAATTAGTATATTGAATACTAATTAAATACTATTAAAGACTCGATGTGTGCTATATTGAATACTAATTAAATACGAATTTGTGGGAAATCACTCAGTGTACTATATTGAATACTATTAAAGACTCGATGTGTGCTAGGTTTAGACTTGTATATATGTATGTTGTTGACGAGAGAAGGAAATCAATATATCTTTAGATAAATATTGGTTAGAGATTTATTGATTAATATTGAGATATGGTTAAATGTATAAGAAATTGTGTTGAGACAATCTATAGAAAAGGAAAGAGAAATAATTATAGTATATTTCTAATAAATGATATTAAAATAAATTCTAGCATTTGATTATTTTAATAAAAGGGGGAATATTATTTTGATATTACCTTATATAGCATTGTACGAGGTAATGTGTATGATTAAGTAATATGGTAAATATATTAAAACATATTTGCTATATAAGTTGATGGAAACAATTTATCATAATAGGAAATAAACTTATTTTCTATATATAGTGTGTACGTGTGTTGTTCATGTAAATATTTTAATAATATATAGATATTATATTAAGAATAATATCTTGAGAAAATTAGTAAATCGTTTTATTATGATTAGTTCCTATATTTAGAGAAAATATGATAAAAACATCTTATGTTATGTTATGGCGAAATACATAATTTTGATTATAGTAATGTATTTCCAAGAGGGTTAAAGTTGTAAAAGAAAACTAAGTTATTTAATTTACTAAATAACTTGAGTTATTATATTACCGCGAATGTTATAAAGAATATTTAAATATTTCCATTCACGATATATTTATATATATGAACCTTGTGATATAATAGTTCGATGTAAATTGAACATGTTATAAATAGTAATGTAGTGGGAAATGAATAAGTAATGAGAATGAGAATAAGCTTAACGTAAGCTTGTGAGATATGCCTAGTGTGGCAAAGTGATGGAATAAGCATTCATTAAATAATTTAATGAATGAATAATTGAAAGAATTAATTTGTATGTGCAATGATTATATATTATATAGTAGCTACATCTATATGATATGAAATGAAGTGTGACACTTCAATGGTAACTATATAATATAGAAAACTATATGGCAAAGTGGAATGAGTCGCATGAGTTACATAAATGGACCTATGTGACAATGTGTTATGTGTGGTACATTAATGTGTACTTTATGAAGGATATTAAACTAAACTAAATAAATAGTTGTTGTTAATAATTATTTCAAGAATTAAGTATAATTGAAATAATAAAGTTCATAATAATGTGGTGTGACACTACTCAATTTAAATATATTCGGTACTATCAAATGTACATGGATTATATAATGTGAGGGATACATATATACATCTATATATGTAATATCCTAGATTTTTCCATGTAATTAAACAATTTCAATAAACAAACTTATGTGAAATTCTTATGTGACAATTATTTTTAGATGAATTATTTATTTTTATTATATGTTATGTGATAAGATGCATATTAATGGTTGTTACGGTTAGGCCAATTATTTAAATTGGTTAAGGATGGAATTAATTATAATTAATTTCGTGGGATGACTTACAAATATGAGTTTGAGTTTGGAGCAGAATTTAGGGACGCGGTTTGCGTATTTGAGTCCAAAACGTTGAAATTAGGCAGGATAGGCTGTAACCACGAAAATGTGTCACGAAAATGAGACATGCCTCATAATATTTTTATATATCCATAATTCTCTTTTACAATGCTCTTATTTATAGATATATGGACTTGGAAGTTTCATGACGTAAAATATCACATACAGTCAAATCTCTTCTCTTGGAACTTTATTAGATATAATATTATCTTAAATTTAGCCCAAACACATTTTGGAGCGTCGAATTATCAACTACGAATTTTGAAGTTGAGTTTGACGAAACGGAAAGTTCCATGACGTCTGGGACGTCGACTTTAGTAGGAATCGATATAAGTATCGACATGTGTGGCTACGGAGGGCAAAACGGTCAAAATCGGTATTTAAATGATTAAAATAACAATATAATGCATTTGTTTAATTGGACAGCAGCTGGGAGGGGGTCTTGTGACACATAATATGGAACAAGAAGGGAGAGTATATACGTATATAACAATAAGGAGGAAGAAAGGTAATAACTCCTTAAACATAATAAGCAAACCTTTTTATGTTCCTAATTCCTCACCCCATAACTATATTCAAGTGGGATAATTATGCATGTAACTGATGATGGGAGTGATGAAGGGGCTGGAGAGAGCAACTCTATCAAGTTATATATATATACACCCAACAAAAAAATGTTTCACTTTGCAAAAATCCCACCAAGATACAAAAAGAAAGAGAAATTGAGAGTAATAGATGTTGTGGTGATTTCTAGAGATTTTGGAGCATCTAAGCAAGCAAGGAGTGAGTCTCTAACAGATTAAATCAAGAAGAATTCGCATCCAAGGTAAGCCATGAAACCAACTTGTATGCTCTTGAGGAAAAATAGTGAAAAATGCATGTATAGCTATGATAAATGCTTTGTTTTGGCTTGGTGATGCCATGATTTCATGTATTACTGCTATGTGGATGATAAGAATGAAAATTCTGGTTTATAACATGTTACTATTACATAAAGAATCATAGAATTCATGTTTACATGCTAACTATTTGATAAAATGCCTCTTAGTTGCTAATTTGATCAAAACATGAAAAGTTAGAGAAATGAGTTGTTGTAACATGTATATATATGTTATTAGAAGTATTCTGCATAATAGGAATCAAACCCATGGATGCTAGAATCAAAATCATGATTTTCTCAAAAGTTGGGTTAAACTAGTTTGCATGATTTTTCAGGATTTTTGGTCACTCGAAATCATGTCTTAGATAATCCATTTGTTGCATGTAATAATTTTGTAAAATAGTATGTAGCATGAGGTATAATATGTCCAAATTTCATTCGGATCGAAGCTATATTGAGTGAGCTATTAAAATCGTAAGGTCGCGAAATAAACATGTTAGAAACCAAAAAAAATATGAACTGCTGACCTTAAGGACAAATTAGGGGCTAGCTACATTTTCCAGAAAATTTTGGGCTTTTGGGTTATAATAGTTCACTGAATAAGCTTTCCATAGACTCTTGAACGGACTAATTCTGACTTCGGAGCAAGGAGTTATGACTTTTCAAAGTAGTTGCGTCAAATATGTCCAACAAATTTGGAGCAGTCTCCTTGCACGGATTTTCTAGAATTTTGTGCTTGAAATTTAAAGATGGTCAATGAACGAAAGTTGTAGCCCCAGAAGTTAGCTTCGCTTGGGTTCAAGAATCGCTCAAAAATATTTTAAAACGAATTAGTTATGACTATTTTAGCGAGGTATGGTAAAGCTGAGAAAAAAATGTATCAACTGTTATGTTTGGGCATTTTTAAGTTCTGTTTTGGGCTGCCTATGATATCTAAAATGGGTGGCATATATATTTTCTAAAAATATTATATTATGATGTTTATAGCATATCCAATGGGAGACCCTTTTACTTCAAACTAGATTGTGTATGAATGGTGATTAACGAGACATATGTGATTAGGTTATGTGAAGGTTAATCGCTAGCGTTTATTGTAGCAGGCTTATCAGGCAAGTTTCCTAACCCTAATTTCTTTTGGGTATTTATTAAATCCTTACTAATATTATCGCAGTAAGGGTAAGTATTGGACTTGTGTTAGTTATTTATTCGTGCAAGTTTCTTTGTTGAAAAGTCATACAAACTCCAATTATCTTGCAAGCTTTTCAATGGTTATTCAGTTATTATTTTAACGGCTATGCTTTTAAGTTTCATGTCATCATAGAACTATTTCTATGTATGTTCCTAGCCTTTGGTTCCGGCTAGTTATTATTGATGAAAAATGATTTAAAACACAGCTTTCGTAGCTATTGAATGTTTACCGATCCAAGTTGCCTTGGTGAGGTCTCGCATGATTACTAAGATGAACAACACGAATGAACGGGAAAAATAGATGTCGGGCAAATAGTCTCATTTATGCTTATGCATTTTAAACTTAATACATGTGCACAATGTAAGGTACAATGGGCTGATCACCTGGCGTACTTACAGAGACCGTTTACAGTCTATTGGATTGTTAAACCGTCTGATGATTTTTGATGAAAGAAAAAATGTTCAAGGTATTTTACACCCCTTAGTATGATATTGAAAATTCTTAAATTCTTATTCTTGATGTTCTTCTTCAACACTTGATAATCTTTCAACTGTTGAGATCTAGTAATTCAAATGCCTTTATCCTGATGTATATTTCCCATTTATTCCGCATACTTGCTGGCCAATTTGTGCTCATTCTTGTTTAAACCTTTCAGTTAAGGATGAGAAGGCTGAGGGTTCGGACAAGGATAAGGGAAAGTCCAAGATGAAGTGATGCTAATGGTTATGTAATAAAATAATTATTTTTGAATATGGGTATTGTAGCGATAAACGTTAAGACTGAGTTCCAGTATGTTTTAAGGTTGCAAAGACTTGGGATTTTATTTTGAATAATTATGTAGTAGTTAATATTATTATTCCTTATTGTTAAGGTTTACTTAGTTAGATGATGGTGTATGTTGTATCGTGAGCACCAAGTTCTGTAATCGATGATTACACGGATTTGGGGGCGTCACAATATACGTATATGGATGTATAAGGGAAGTATTTGAATACATATGTATAAAGACTTGTATGTTAGCATTATGTAGAAGTGAGATAATAAAATGCAACATGGTACAATAGACCACTCCGATGACCCTTAGAAATGCTGAAAACTGGAGTTAAATAAGCTTGTTATATAGCTCATGTGATAGAAATGATGGTTAGCTCAATGGCTAGGGTACAATGAATAGTAATTGTTGGTGGAAGTTAGCCACCAACTCTTATTTGCCCCTTGTTTAATGACCATAGGAGGGTAATAGATTGGCTATGAATATAGACCATTAATTAGTGCTAGTATATAAGTTATGAGAGCATATAATGTAGTGATATTACATTATGACCATATTATAAGATGTAATATTAAGAATAATATTTTGTGAGATTATATTATTATAAGCTTGTGGACTATTAATTACTAAGTTCACATAATTATGTCTTGTGTGGCATAACTAGTGAAGTTAAATCAAAGGGAGATTTAATGGGAAGTATTAAAAGAAACTAAATTGTGAGTTAATAAATAATTGATAGTAATTATCATTATGATAATTTGGTATATTTGAGATGATAAATTTTATGGAAAAGGATGGATTGAGAATGTCCAATTATTTTATAATTAGCCCAATTAAAATATTATTGGATTAAAATAATGTATATGAGGTACATTATTATGTGTATTGGTATGTTTTTTTATGTGGGTGTACATATGTGTGTGTGTGTGTGTGTGTGTGTATATATATATATATATATATATATATATGTGTGTGTGTGTGTGTGTGTGTATGTGTGTGTGTGTGTTTGTGTGTGTGTGTGTACCTACAACTTAATGAAATGTAGTAGCATTAAGTCATTTAAATTTATTTAATAAGCCTTGTTGTGACGAACGAGAATTTTATAATTAATTTTAATATTTATTGAATTAAATAAATATTTTTTGATGATTTAATTATTGGATTAAATAATTAATTGATGCAATTGTGGTAGATTAATTTAATTATATGTGTTACATTTATTAAATTAATGTAAAGAATTTTTATTATCAAAGTATGTGATTATGTGAGCTTATAGTATTAAAAGAAATATTTAATAAGCATATTGGTATTTTAATTAATTTAATTATTAATTAGAGATTTAATAAGTTAACATTATCTATTAATGAGAAATTAATTATATGACTATGTGAATTTATGAGAAATTATTATATTTTATTTATATTAAATTAAATAAATTAATTGAGTTATTTTATAAAGGGTGTGACATTATTTAAACTATATGATAAAAGAGTTTATTAAATTAATTGAGTTTAAGCCTTTAAGGCTAGCCAAACATGGCACTAATAGAGGCTGAGGGAAGTTAACCCATGATGGGTAACTGACCTCCACAATGCGTTAGTTTATTGATGCGACGCCTTCTTTATTTCATTTTTTCTTAAGTCTGATAAAAACTAGTTAGAGAGAATTAGAAAATTTTGAGAGAGAATTCAGAGGATTTGTGAGAATCTCTGTGTTGAAGAAGCTTTTGAAAAAGGGTTTTATCTCTTCTAATCTATACTCTGGGTAATCTCTCCCTCCCAAATTCTATATTTCACGTATTCAAGTTTTGATAAAAAAAATGGCTTTCACAGTTTTTTGTAAAGCCTCTGTGATTGAGAAAGGAGTAATATTTATGAGTTATTTATGGGTTAAGATGTACCAAATCGTATTTATATATATTACATGATTCCATATCATCAGTTTCATAATATTACATCGTATATGATTTCCACAAAATTACAGAGTATGGGTTTGGCCTTATGTCCTTATACGTGATATTTTATGTATTGATCGTATATTATCCCTAAATTTTACACCCGTATATCATTATACATGTTGATATAAAGAGACCAAACTTTAAACGAACGGATTCGATTTTATAACGAATCCGTAGTATCAATTTTCATGTTTTATTTTCAAAACCTTCAAGAACATCAATGTCAGAGAAATTATAGATTTTAACTCTGTGATTATGTGTTTTAATGGGTTAAAACCATTCTATAAATGTTGGGTTATGTTTATGCATGAATTATAACATGTGTATATGATTTATTTCGTGTAGTCCGCGCCGCTAGTCTAGCGCCTTAAGTCCCGCGCCGCAGCGCCAAGACCTAGTATAAATATAGCGCCGCAGCGCCACTCTGCAGAATGGTCCAGAAATGTTATTTTTAAAGTGTTAAGTCTAGCAATGTATTGTTAACTTAATGTAATGTGAACATAAAAATATCTTATAAGTATAATGAGATGTTAAAATAAATACTTAACATGTAAATAACATAATTACATGTGAATTGAATTATTGATTTCATAAGTAGCTTATTATTCATGAAGTGTTATTATGTGACAATAAGTGTGATATTTGACTAAGTATAGTCATAACCAAAGTTTAGATAAAAGAATGGGTTTATGATGATTAGTTAAAGTTAAAATTAACTGGTATTGTGAATGTGAATGGTATATAGGAATAAATTCAAAGAACGTGCTTAGTTAAAGTGTAATCTACGCACAAGAGAAGTTTCCTAACCCTACTTGTCATTATTATTCAAGTTTATTAATTACCTCAAGTAAATTAGCATTACTATTATTCATGTTCAAATGTTATATTAAAGATTGATTATCTTTTCAAAGCATGATTCAGTTATACAATAATTGTCCTATTATATACTTCCTGAGATTATTATTCAATTTGAATATCATTATTATTGAACCTTATTAGACTAGCGAACCCTTATTGATTCGACTAGTCCATAGTTGATGAGCGTTCTAAATTTCAGAACCCTTGATGAATTATCCAAACAAAACTTCCTTTGGTGCGGACTCGAATGTCAAACTGAGATGAACAACCCTGCAAAGGGATTTACTTATGCGTTAGCGTTAAGATATTGTGCACAGTATGGTACTAAGGGCTGATCCCCCTAAGTACGAGTAGAAAGGTCCATAGTCTTATGACTGTTAAAGGTTTCAAGTATAACCCTTGATAACCTAGGACATAGTTCAAGGTCTTATGACCCTCAGAAATCTTTTGATTCTTGCTATTCATTCTTGATTCAAAAGTTGAGCTTTTATTTCAGAAGTTATTATTTCTCTCGCATGTTATTATACTGTTATTTCATTAGTATACTTATGGGCAATAGTGCTCACTCTTGCTTAATAATAACATTGCAGTTAAGAATGAAAGAACTAATGAACCTTCCACTAGTAAAGGCAAGGGTAAAGTTAGCAAGTGATGAAGACTTGTTGTTTATTTGATGATGTATTTTGTTTAAGACTTGGTTTAATGATGTTGTTAAGACTTATTTGTTTATGATTTTGCACAGATGTTTAAGGTTAGTTTAACCTGAGATTGTATTATTATTATTATTCGGATGTTGTAACCCTTAAGGGGAAGATTTTTATTCTATCTATTGCATGGCTTGCATTTATTATGGGTAGATAGATAGATGATATTTATACAGTGAACACCAAATCCTGTGGAATTAAAGTACCCGGATTTGTGGGTGTCACAAGTTGGTATCAAAGTTGTAGGTTATGAACCTTAGGTGGGGGAACAACCTTAGGTAGTAGCCTTATAGAAAAAAGATAGTGATGGAAAAGTCTTATCTAGTTATAAGAAATGAATTTCTGTAATTCATTGAAGATAATAAAAGACCTTATGTGTTTATGTGTTAAAGTATGCGTTAGATGATACGACTTAGTAACTAAAACTTAAAATTTTGTTGTCAGGATGTCGAATGTTGGAGAAGCTAGTCAAGCTAAGGAGGAAGAACCCCGTGTACCTATAGTACCGACAGAGAAGGAGCCCCGAGACATTTATGTCGTTAGGGAGAAGCTGGTGCAGAGGGAATCATCTCCATTGATCACTGTTGTTGGTCAGGAGCATGAGCCCGAGACTAATCCTGAGAAGGAATTTGTTGAGGAAGAGGAAGAAGAGGAGTTACCACGGTACACCGTTGATGCTGAGATGTATGACACGTTATACGACCGTAACGTGGAATTACGAGATGAGGTTCGGGATTTGACCGAGCGAGCGATTATTCAGCATATTACTCTAGAGCATAAGGAGAGAGAGATTTTGACTCTTCACTCTCGACTGGAAAATGTAGAATGGGACTTGGTCCATGAGAATGGTCAAACTGAAGATAAGACCGAGGAGATAGAGAAACTGAAGAAGGAACTGAAGGAAACCTCCGAAAGGCTGAACATAGAAGAGGAAGGCTGGGTAAGGAATCGCATCGAGCTGATCATGTAGAGGATGATAGTCGTGCAAAGAAAGCAAAGATTAGGGAAACGTATTCTACACTTAACAAGGCAATGAATAAGACCCAAGATCGAGTTTTGAGGTACCCAATCCAGTTCGAAGGATTACCATTGTACATGATGGAACCTAGGACGATGCATCGCATCTTAGAAGAGGAACGTAGCAAGGATAATCAGTACCTTGACCGACAGTAATAGGATTTATTTAATTATGTGAAGAACTTAAATAGTTTTTAGATGTAAATTCTGATGTGTTTATGAACGAAAGAATATTTGAATATTTTAAATCCTGTGGATTCTTTATTCCATGATAGTTGATGTAAATAGCAGTTATGCTATCGTTTAATGTTAAAACTTTGATTTGAATGCAAATATATCAAGTTGTTTGAGATGATGTGTTAAGTGATATGTTAAATTGTTGAGTAATGCCTTAACTATTTAGAGAAATAAATAAAGTTCTAATAAATGTTTATTTAATAGAAAAATGCTGCCAAGGAGAAGACAACAACGTCAACCGGCTCAAGAAGAGTCAACCAATAATAACAATAATGCCAACGTTAATTTTGTGCAGCAGTTGGTTAACTTACTGACTGGAGCCGTGAATAATCAACCGCAAGCTCCACCAAACACAACGTTTAAAGACTTCAAGGCGGTGGGACCGCCAGAGTTTAAATTCTTAGTTTTGAGTAGATGAATTCATAAGAAATTTCATGAATTAACTACGAATTGATATGTAGGATAATGGTAACATGTTAGTTGAGTCTATGTATATGTTATAAATGCAATGCAATAGTGTTCAAGCATGTTCCACGAAGAAGTTAAATTTTGGTTAGGAAGCTCTGCATATTGCAGAAAGCCTCATGTCTTGAATTGGAGTGGCACGACTGCGCCACTCCTCAGTACAAAAGCAGCGCAGTAACGCGGCAGTGCCATCCTGCAGAAATGGAAAATGACTTTTGTGTAATCTGAATTGTTGAGCATGCTAGTTAGACTTCAATAAGTGTATAAATAAGTCTGACATGTGTTTTGAGATTAACATTCATGTAATGAATGTTAGTAGTTGGTTTAGCATGATTTTCTAAAAGAAAACTTATAATTTTTGAGAAACAAAAGTTGATGAATTTGGTGTCCTTTGATTTCTAACCTTAGACCCTATGTACACAAATCAACGTGCATAAGATGTAGTTGTTAAGTTACCTTGCATATACTATATCGATATAGCTTGGTTTAAAATGTTTTGAAAGAAAACTCGGAGGTTTTTAGAACTAATAGTTTCAAACATTTTGTAAATGGTAGTATGGCTTCTCAAAGCATGTATACTAGGACACTTTATGCCTCTAGAACGTGTCTAGTTTGTTCACCATCTAGCTAGACATGAATTAGACCTTGCAAGTATGGTTTAAAATAAATTTCAAGTAAATGAACTATGATATGTCCATGTAAATGAGATAGATACATGTGAACATGTGCATTAAAGGCTTGTTAGTACCAATATAAGGTTTAAAAGCTTATAAACATTGAACCTTTGTTAAAAGAAGTTGTTAAGCCTTGTTGATGTAAATAATTCAACATAGAGCTATGTAATTCAAAACTAAAAGATTTGAAATATGAATTTGAAGAAATATTAGAACCTACTTGATGTATGTTTATAGTATGTATCAGAATGCATAGTATGTTAGGACTAGACTGAGTAATAAAAAGCTCAAGTTTGGTTTTGGCAGGGAGTAGTGCGGCCACGCCACTCCCAAACTTATATGCAGCGTAGTCGTGCTGTTCTGCAGAGCTTCCAGGAGCAGTTTGTTAACTGTCTGGTCTTAAGTTATGTTTATATGTTTTCCTTAAAGACCCTAAGGACTGTAACAGTATGGTTTCAATAGAATAAGTATGAAAGTATTATGTTGTAACATCGTGGTTATCTTAAGGTAGAGTGAAACGAAATAAAGATTAGAAAATAATATACGAATTTTTATTCTATTAAGAGCATATGAAATGTATGACTGATGGATATAAATCCATAATTATATAACAGTGTAGGAATACATGAAGTTCAGATAACTTTAAGTAGTTAAGTCGTAGTTGATAAACTACGAATCAGACAAGTCTTTCAGTTCCTATTTGATATATGAATTTGATAACTGTTAGTTGAGCTATATTATGCTATGATAATGTTGATGCATATATATGAAATGCATATGAGATATGTATGAAATTTGAAAGTTGATCTTTGATGATATGCTTGTGAAGTAAATCTCTATGCCTATTATGTGAAGAAGTAACATGCGTAGTAAAGATTATTTGATTATGAATTCATGAACTGAGTATGTTATTATATGCTATGTGATGCATGAAAACTATTAGAATTGCTGAGTTGTCGAGATCACGCTTGTAAATAACCACTTTTGCCGGTTAAGGACTCACGATAAAGATTACGTGCTACTTGATTGATAGAGTTCAATAGTTTCAAAGGAGATTGATTTATTTATTTAAATATATGCTCTTGAACTATGTTTAGGTTCTAGGAGATGTATATGATAGTAGTTTACGATGTGTAATACATGTTGAGTTGTAAAGTTGTACTATGTGATGCATATAGAGGAATTGGAATCGAGATGTAAAATTTATACAGTAATTTGAATAGAATGAATCATAACATAATTTGATTCAAGGATATGTAATTGATTCAAGTTAAGAAATCAATAAAAGATTTTATTCAAATGAGATTGAAAAAGTTTAAATTATTTTGCATTTTTATAATATCGAATATGATGTATAGACAGGAATGGTAAATGACCAAGATTTAAAACTTAATAAAGTTTGGGGTCATTATACGGATCCTGGAAATGGAAAGAATTTATATTCTAAATTGTAATAAGTAAAGTTATATTCATTAAGTTATGAATAAAAGATATAAATAGTTTGACGATAGTAGTATCGTGGCGAAACAGATTCGAGGTTTGAAGGGACCTGGATTTGGGGGCGTCATAGTAATAACGCGTTCAATGAGGCGAATGAATTGTTCATGGCATTGAACATATGGTCTTGCCTTGCCGCCAGTCGGGACATGTTCTTATTTGTGTCTTTGACTCTTTTGTCCATATAGCGCTGAAGACTATGGAACTGATTGCTAAACATATACTTGTCAGTCCTGCTACTCCCCGCAGTCTCCTCTTCTCCCGTCATCTCATCATCTCGGAAGTCATCATCCTCCGAAGTGTCCTCAGCCTCTTCTTCTTTCTCATAAGCCTATGGAAATACAAATTCGACACCTCGTGGATGCGACTCCCATCCAGCCCAGACAATATATCATACAGTCATCCTAGAATCTAATAGTTGGAGAGGCTACTGTACAAGCTCATCCCCTGACCATCGAATGCCTGATTTCCTACACAACCCACATATGAAGGATGGGTGTGGCAGTCCTCCTGAGAATGGCCTTCAAAGACATCGTTGTATAGAGAAACTGATGATGGAGCCTATGTTAATGTCGAAATCTTTCACAATCGCGTATAGTAGTAGAACTTTCTCCCTTGTCACCTCACTGGTATGCGTCGAATGAAATAATTTTGCACACAGAAATGCATACCAGATTTTGCCATAAAGGCTCAAGTTCTTGCTCAAGAAAATAGTGCCATCCTTTCTGCCTTTAACCCAAACTGTGCCCGATTTAGAAATTTTTGGCAACATCTGGTCATAGTTGGGATTGTCGTAACGTAACTGAGCATACTGGCATAATGCAGGGGATCGTATATTATAATTCTCATTGATTGCTTCTGGACGGAATGAAACTTATTTACCCCTCACAAATGCCATATATGGTGCCCTGTCCTCCGCATTCGAATAGAATTCTTTCACAATGTTTATAATAGTTGGGTCAAGATCATCTGTAATCATTTCCCAGCCTTGCTCTTGTATTTTCCTCCTCATCTACCCATCAAAGGAATCCAGTGCCAAACCCTGCTCAGGTGTTAGTACTTTGGGAGCTAAGTAATCATACTTATCTGCAGCGTTTGTACTAGTGAATTTCCATATGTTAAAAGCTCGGACTGATGGTGAAGAACCTGAACCTTCGCCCCTTTGGCACTTCGATGGTGTCTTAGGTGCCATTCTTTTCAATTATAGTCATAGTATCCCCCAAACGTGTTTTGAGCAATTTGACAAACACTTGGTGTGCACACAATCACAAACTCCCAAATTTGATAACTGTAATCCTAACTTGCGATGAAAAATTGTAAGCAAGAACTTACCCACTGATTTTCCTCCCAATTGAATGTTATAGTTGCAGTAAGTGATGTTAATTTGAAGTTTTCCCCCTTCCTTGTTGCTATCAAAGTCGAACTTGGTGAACCTTAGCTTTTTGATGATTGAATTTGAAAGTTGGATGTAGAGTAATGTGGGATGGAATTGGGGATTTAGGGTTTGTATTTATAGAGAGTGATAATGGTAGTTGAATTCGTGGGTTAATGGAGATGGATGTGTCAAGTTCGTGGGTGTATGGAAGTATGAGGGTCGGGTATGAGAGTAAAGAAGTGGAGAAGTGGATTCGTTTTGTTGTAGAAAAAAAATTCCAACTTCCCGTACCCCCGTCGGGGCGGGGGGTATTTGTTCTAAAAAGGCCCATTAGGGCTGGCATATCCAAAGGACCCCCCCTAGCAGGGCGGACATGTCAGGATAGTAAACCCCCCGCCAGGGCGGGGGTCCCTTTGGTGCACAACTTTGATTTTTATGCTTCTTTTCCCCGTATGCATGACCAATGACATCCTAAGTACCTAAAATTCATTTAAACACTAAATATAAGATAACGTCATGGAGTATGATGAAGAACAATGAAAATTACAGAAAATCATTAACTAACTAGCTAACTATTGTACTGAAATGAACTAAGCGATACTAGAATTAAGAACTAAACTACAAATTGAATAACATAACACAAAAAATACTGTAAATTAAAACAAAATTGGATTGCCTCCAAATGAGTGTTTGTTTTTTAGTCTTTCAGCCTGACTACTCCATGTTCATGGCGCATCGGCAAGTGTGATTGTAGTGGATTCGTTGTCGGTGTCGCCACCCCAGTAATGCTTTAACTGTTGCCCGTTGACTTTAAATGTCTCGAGTGGATTTCTGATGTTCAGTTCAATGGCGCCATATGGGAAAATAGTTTTGATCGTAAATGGCCCTGACCATCAGGATTTGAGCTTTTCGGGGAATAACCTTAGTCTTGAGTTGAACAATAGCATAGATTGTCTCGGTTCGAACCTTCTCTATAAAATTTTCAGGTCGTGCCACTTCTTAACCTTTTCTTTGTACAGTTTTGAGTTCTCGTAGGCTTGTAGTCGAAATTCGTCGAGTTCATTCAATTAGAGTAATCTTTTCTCTCCTGAGTTCTCGTATGCCTTATGTTGTAATTCCACTGAGAGGTAACACGCTTTCCCGTAGACCAATTGATACGGAGACATCCCAATTGGTGTCTTGTATGATGTCCTAGAAGCCCATAACGTGTCATCAAACTTTAGAGACCAATCCTTTCTACTCAAATTCACCACCTTCTCTAAAATTCTCTTCACTTCTCTGTTGGAAACTTTTGCTTGACCACTCGTTTCGGGGTGATACGTTGTTGCAACCCTATGATTGACCCCGTACTTTTCCAAAAGAACTGTAAATGACCTATTGCAGAAGTGACTTCCCTAGTCACTTATGATTTCTCTTAACGTGCCAAACCTTGTAAAAATATTCTTCTGAAGAAATTTTAGAACCACATTGGCATCATTGGTAGGGAGTGATGCATCTTCAACCCACTTTGACACGTAATCCACAACTAGTAGAATGTATAAGTTGTTGAATAATGGTAGAAACGGTCCCATAAAGTTCATCCCCCATACATCAAAAACCTCGACTTCCATGATCGTGTTGAGCGGTATCTCATTCCTTTTTGATATATTGCCCACCCTTTGGCATCTATCATATTTTTTCACGAACTGGTGGGCATCCTTGAAAACAGTAGGCCAATAGAATCCTGCCTGAAATATCTTGGCCATTGTTCGCTCACTCCCATAATGTCCCATATATGCAGATGATTGGAATTCATGCAAAATATTAGTCACTTCGCTGTAAGGCAAACATCTAGGGATCATTTTATCTGAACATTGTCTGAATAGATAGGGCTCGTCCCACATGTACCACTTGATGTCATGTAGGAACTTCGTTTTCTGTTGACGTGTCAAATCAGGGGGAAGGATTTTTCTCACCAAATAATTGGCAAAATCTGCATACCATGGAAACTTAGAGTTTACTCCAAATAGCTGCTCATCCGGAAACGACTAGTTGATCAAACATTTATCTGCCCCGTTCTTATTCGGATTTTTTAAACTCAAAAAATGATCTGCTACTTGATTTTCTATCCCCTTCCCATCCTTTATTTCCAAATCAAATTCCTGAAGGAGTAGAATCCATCTGATGAGTCTCGGCTTAGCATCCTTCTTTGAAATCAGATAACAAATCGTCGAGTGATCCATGTATACCACTACCTTTGTTCTTATCAAATAAGCTCTGAATTTGTCAAAGGCATATACTACTGTGAGTAATTCCTTCTCAGTGGTTGTATAGTTCAATTGAGCATCCGTGAGGGTTTTTCTTGCATAGTATATGGCATGGAATATCTTCTCTCGGTGTTGACCCAAAACAGCCCCTACCATGTAGTCGCAAGCATCACACATTAACTCAAAAGTTATTGTCCAATTCGGTGCTACGATCACGGGATTTGTATTCAATTTCTTTTTTAACTGCTCAAACGCTATCAAACACTCCTCATCAAAGCTAAAAACTGTATCTTTCTCTAATAGACTGCATAATGGTTTAGCAATCTTAGAGAAATCTTTAATGAAACTACGGTAGAATCCGGCGTGTCCAAGAAAACTGCGGATTCCCTTAACTGTAGTCAGCGGTGGAAGATTCTCGATTATGTCTAGCTTTGCCCTGTCAACTGCTAAACCCTTTGTAGAGACTTTGTGCCCAAGAATAATTCCTTCTTTAACCATAAAGTGGCACTTCTCCCAGTTTAGCACCAAGTTGGTTTCCATACATCTTTTTAAAACCATGACCAGATTTTCAAGACACGTATAAAAAGTGTTTCCATAGACTGAGAAGTTATCCATGAAAACTTATACATTCCTCTCCACCATGTCTGAAAAGATGGCCATCATACATCTTTTAAAAGTCACCGGTGTGTTACATAACCCAAAGGACATCCTCCTGAATGCAAAGGTGCCATATGGGCATGTGAAGGTGGTCTTTTTTTGATCCTCAGGAGCTATGACTATCTAGTTGTACCCTGAATATCCGTCTAGCAAACAGTAGTATTCATGCCCAGCCAACCGGTCCAACATCTAATCGATAAAGGGTAGATGAAAGTGGCTCTTCCGGGTTTCCTTATTAAGTTTTTGTAGTCCATGCAAACCCTCCATCCGGTCACTGTCCTCGTCGGAATCAATTCATTGTTGTCATTCATCACAACTATCATTCCACCCTTTTTCGGGACGCGCTAAACTGGACTAACCCATGTACTGTCTGAAATCGGGTAAATTATTCCCGCATCCAACCACTTCAAAATTTCCTTCTTTACTACTTTCATGATTGGATTTAGTCGTATCTGCTGTTCCATTGTTGACTTTGAGTCCTCTTCCAGGAGAATATTATGCATGCAGAAGTTTAAGTTTATCCCCTTTATATCTGCAATTGTTCATCTTATAGCCGACTTGTACTCTCTAAGCACCCTCAGCAACTTACTTTCCTACAATTCATTAAGCGCAGCTGCAATAATAATAGGTTAAGTATTAGAATTACCCAAATAATCATACCTGAAGTGTTTAGGAAGAGGTTTAAGCTCAAGTGTGGGTGGCTCCTCCAGTGAAGGTTTCATATGTGCCAAAGCTTTTTCTTCCATGTGTAATGGCTCGAATGGTACCTTGAACCTGCTAACTCTAGGCAAAGAATCCAGCGTATGCAAGTAGTCTACGAACTCTGGATCATCCAAGTCCTTATCCCCCAATAGAGTATTTTCCAACGGATCCCTGACCAAACCTTTAACCAAGTCTTCATTTACTATTTTGTCGATCACATCCAATCGAAAACACTATTCCTCATCTGTCGGGAACCTCGTGGCTTTGGACACATTAAATTTGACTTCTTGGTCTTGAACCCTCATGGTTAATTCCTTTTTCTGAACATCAATGAAAGTCCTACCCGTAGCCAAAAATGGCCTCCCTAAGATGATTGGGATATTTTTGTCCTCTTCATAATCCAAAATTATAAAATCTATCGCAAAAATAAACTTATCATGTAGGGTTTCGACCCAAAAATGCAGCGGTAATATAAAATAATCAAAGCAATTTCCGAAACCCAAAAACAGGATCCATGCGAAACAGAAATTAATTTAGTGGTTTAGATATTATACCGATTATGAAAGAGTTTTGAAACGGCTTCAAATCCCTTATGCAATCCAATAGAACCGGACCTCTACGGTATCCACACGAACGCCTCGCGAATCGTCGCACGATCTACAGTGAAGAGAACTGCGGTACTAGCCACCAAAGATTAGGGTTTTCGAAATTTTTCTCTTGTCTCTCTCTAAGAGCGGCTAGGGTTTTTTAGGTTATGATTCGTTACCTAAAATGGCTGCTATATATCATATATATAGTAGTTAATAGGAATTAATTAAAACCCTAATCTAATTAAAATAAAATCTAAATTTATATATATATATATATATATATATATATCTTAATTAAGTCTTACTTAATTAATATACCTATATATAAATTATCCTATTAATTTAAATTTGTAATTTAAATTCTATCAATCATATTGACATATTTAAATCTTTACAATTTAAATTAATTCCATTTTAATTGCGTTCTTTGTGTGTTACCCTATAGGTTATTATTACGTTGGCAATAAATTTAAAATTATATTATAAAATTATAAACAGTGAGCGGCATCTAGTAATGCATCACTGCTACCCAAGTAATAATAAGATCGATGATTCGATGCAACCTTTTCGTGACCAATGTTTCAATGTAATTTAATCCTTTTAACCTTGATAGCTTGGATTAAACATGAGTCATGGAATGTGTCATACTCTTCATAATTTAATCTGAGTTTTCTTGATCAATGAGTAGACTATATGAAACAAATCACTATTTGAGCATGGCCATGCATTTCATAGTCCTACTCAATCAAGAGGCCTATGGATATCACCCCTAATAAATAGGAGGGTTAAATTTCATCTAGATCACTCATATTTCTCACACGATTCATGATGTACCCAATAATCACCTTTATAGTCCACTCTATTAAAGGTGACCTTTGATGATATCAAAGTACATAAATTCTCGTGTAGTAATATAGTGATTTCAGGTCGGAGGACCATTACATCATTGTCACTATGAGAATCGCTAATGACACTTCGATGCTCCACATAGAATTCTCATGGTGGGTCTGTCCAGTACATCGTTCTCTAACACATACATATGCATTGACTTAATATATCATATATTTATGACCAATGAGATTTGGTCATCAATCAATTCACATACTAGTCTCAATGCATCATTGTTGTCCTATTAACAATGATACTCGACTAAGGACATTTAAGAGCAATGATACTAATTGTAATTATATAATCTCGTGTCCAAGTCACATACTTGAAACTATATAAATTGTATCACTATTCTAAGGAATTTTATTATGTTAACATTTATATATCGCAGTAAATAAAACCATAATAAATCATTTATTTATTCAATCAAATATAATATCAAAATGTTAAGCAATTATATCAAATAATTGGCCTCTAGGGCATAAACTCTAACATGTCCACCTTAACTAAAATTTCTTCCAAAATTCCTCTTGGATAAGTCACCGATCTGTCCGCTAACTGAAGTGAAATGTTTGTAAGCTTCGGAGCTGGAAAACCCAACTGAGTATATATTGACAAAGGCATGAGGTTCACACTTGCCCCCAAATCACACAAACACTTTTTGAAGGCCATGTTACCGATTGTGCAAGGAATGGTAAAACTCCCCAGATCCTATAACTTCGGAGGTAAATTTCTCTGTAAAACTGCATTGAATTCCTCTATTAAAGCCACAGTCTTGTAATCCTCTAACTTCTTCTTCCTCGACAGAATACCCTTCATAAATTTAGTGTAGCTCGACATTTACTCTAGGGATTCTACGAAAGGAATGTTGATGTGAAGTTTCTTGAAAACTTCTAAAAATTTTGAGAACTACTTATCTAATTTATGTTTGTGCACCCAATGTTGGAATGGTGGGGGAGGATAAACAACGGGCTCAACATCTGTCTTACTCTTGTCCAATTTCTTGTCCTCGCCCTATTTCTCTTCAACCACTTTGTTTTCACTATCTTTGACATATTTCTTTACTGAATTTTCTATATTCTATCCCTCAAGATGCTTTCGATTACTCCAAGTGATTGCTTGACACTGTTCGTGATTCCCCTTTGGATTCTTCTCTGTGTCACTAGGTAGAGTTCCTTGAGGCATGTACAATTTAATCCAGATAATATAAATTTCAACATTAATCATAAAAGAATATTTGAGTAAATAGTTACCGTACAATTCAATCCTTCCACCATACAATGTCCCAATTTAATATAAGACATGGAATTACTGTCAAGTCTTATTTTATTTAATTATATGTATTTCAATTCTTAAATGCACAACTCCAAATAATGCAAATTAGAAACTCCTTTATCTAATTTCATTTTGCCTTTGTCAAGTACTACTGGGTTGTCATTTATCGAATCACATAGGATATTTCCCTTATTTTACTAGAAGCGGTAGATTCTTTATTAATCATACATTATCTCCATGTACAACTTATTATACCCAAACATACCTTTTGATATACCCTAAGGGTCTTAAGAAATAAGTCAAAGTATAATTCATCATACACAAGATACTATGATGATCTCAAGTTCAAGGATCACGTGTACTACTATCACTACAAGAATTCATATTAACAGACAAGTAAAACTCTGGTCATTAGGTATTCCATAACGAGCCACGTTCAATGAACTTATTCTCAAATAAGCATCTACATACTTGCTTTAGTGTCTCCACACAAATGATCATGAGATCAATCATCCTCATCCAATGAGCAAGTAACATATGTATCAATCTATCCGGATTCACTAATTCCCTTTTTAGTAATCCATCGATTGGGAACATTTTATTTTTTATTATTAAACATACAAAGCATGTTTGGATAATATAATATATATATATATATATATATATATATATATATATATAATACTAGCATGCTTATATAGAATACTATATTCTACCCGGATTGATTATGGACTTTATTATAGTTCGGTTCACTGAACCAAAAGGTCAAACCTAGGGTGCAAGAATTAAATTTATATATAACTGTAAGACCCCAACTTTTTGAATAAAGATGAATTTTCTATAATTATCATTTTTGAATATTATGATATAATGTTATAGTTGTGGGTAATAATTATAAATTTTGCAAAGTACGCAAGTTGTTCGATTGGTCGGGAAATATTCGTTTTAAACAGGAAATATTCGTACGACGGCACAATCATTGGTAGACCCCACAACAGAATTATTGTAGGATTGAGAAAACGACAAAAATATTTTATTGAAATAACAGCAGAAGTTTTACCGTTGATACTGTTGAACTACTCGGTAGTAAAAGTACAGTAATACGTGTGGTTGCATAATAGCACACGGTATTGATTATTGATGCTCACGTGAGAAGTCACTCAGTTTTGTTCAATTATTGTTATAGTAATTGTTGTAAGTTTTGACGTATTTTATGGACCCCCATTTATCCATTTTTCAAATTGTCGGTAGAAGTTATCCCAGTTTTGTTACTTATATATATATATATATATATATATATATATATATATTAAATAAAAGTCTTGTGTGGGGAAGGGGGATATGACATTGTCGGAAGAAAATTGAAGTGTGAATAAATGGTGGGTGTGAATGATTATGATATTTATAGCATGTGTTTATATTTATATATATATTATTTTAATTTTTGTTTGTGTTAGGAAAGTTCAATTGAATTCAATCAACCAAAGGATTCGTATGATATGAATTATTGCATCCGTAATAAATCCTTTCACATTGTCTTTCCATTCTTCTATAAATAGAAGTTCATTCCTTCATTATTTCTTACAAATTCACTGAAACTCTATAGAGAGAAAATTATAGAGAGAAAGAAGAAAAGATTTCTGCTACTTAACTACTCTTATATTCAGTTCTTTTATGGTAAGGGTGTTATTCTTTCGTATTCATGAAGAGAACTGTTGTTATTCCATTTCTTATTATGTTGTTGGAATAACCTGTATACGCGGTCTACCCTATACTTGGTGACATTCTTCTATTATTTCGTCTTTATTATTCTGTTGGAATATCCTGCTTGTGTTTTTTACGTCGGACCTGATTCCGTCTTTATTATTCTGTTGGAATATCCTGTCTGTGCGTTTTACGCCGGACCTAGTTCCGTCTTTATTATTATTCTGTTGGAATATCATGTCTGTGCATTTTACGTCGGACCTGATTCCGTCCTTATTAGTATTCTGTTGGAATAACCTGTCTATGCGAAGTACCGCATAGAAGGTGATTTATGTTGTTATTCCATTCTTTATTATTCTGTTGGAACATCCTGTCGGTGTGAATTTTGTCTGACCTAGTTTCGTTATTTAGTATTCTGTTGGAATAACCTGTCTATGCGAAGTACCGCATGCATGGTGATTTCTTTTGTTATTCCATTCTTTATTATACTCGGTTGGTTAAAGTTTTGACTACTATACTCCATGAAATCAGTGGAATATCCTTGATATTTGCGCTTCATCCAGTATCTTTTCATGGAAATATTCTTCTGAGCATTCTTGAATTTTACTCTATAAAGCAGTATCATATTGACAATTTGGACATTATTAGTTCCTGGATAAATTAATTCTTGAACTTGTTTTATTGAATTCTTATATCATTGTCATCATCCTCATATTTATATTTTTTGAAAGTCATCTGTGGCCTGTAGTGCATAGATGGACTTGGTATAATTATGACCAGGGATTATTCGGTGTAATCATGACCGTGATGTTACAAATGATGTGGTAAAAATCCCTATTGGCCCGTAGTTCATTGATGGACAGTTGTTGGCATGATCATGATCATTAATGAATACACAAATATTCTTGGCCTGTAGTGCATGGATAATTGTGGTCGTGATACTAAAGAATATCCTTGGCCGTAGTGCAGGGGTGATTCGATGATGTAGAATATTTATTAAGCTGAGTCTCAGCGATAACAGTGATGAAAAACCTTTTAAATCATAAAAGATAGAAGATTGTATTTTCTACTTGACTCTTTTAATGGATTGCTTGTTCCGCTGCAGTTAAAAATGATGTCTATTATATTTTATCAGTTTAATATTGTTGGAGACTAATGATAATTTATTCTGAATTATCTTAGTCATAATATTTCTTACTAGGCTAGTTGAGCTCACCCTTTCTTTCACTGTTCTCTTCAGGAAATGAGAATATAGCTGGGACAAGTCGGGGAACGGAGTGATGGTCCAGAGGATAGCATTAGTAGTTCTCACTATTCTGTGAAATAGTGTGATAATAATTGTAATGAGGACTCCTTTTGAGTTTGTATAATCTCTAGTAGACAATATTTGTATTCAAACTCACAGTTTATGTTTTGTCGTATTGTACACGACAGTTATATTAGTAAGTTGTATTTAAATTTTGTACCATGTATCTGGCGACCCAAGATGGGTGATGTATACCTAATTTTGGGGGTATCACAGTTGGTATAAAAGCTTAGGGATATGATCCCTGGCTATGATGTGAGACTAGAACTACGAGGGGAGAGACGGGGAATTCCTTCGCTACTATGACCTACCAAAGTTTATTTGGAATTTAATTGGTCGGTCAAAGTATATGGATAATATGTTATATGTTAATGAACCTTTGTTTTGTGGCAGTATCTGAAAATGACATCCGAGAATGTTGAAAATAGCAATGGAGCATAAGAGACCGTTGAGTCTCCACATATCAATAATCAGGAGAATGTGCATCAGGAAGGCGACAATCCTCATGCAAACAACAACATTGACCAAATGATAAATGATGGGCTATTCAGAGGCTTTATGCAATTCATGCAACATCAGGCGAGAGCGGCTCCTGTCCAAAATGTAGGTGGAAACACTGAAAACTCTCAGACGGTAACTGTTAAATAGTTCAAGGAGTTGGGACCACCGGAGTTTATAGGAGAGCCAAAACCACTTAAGGCGAAAGCATGGATAAAGCAGATCACCAAGATATTCGATGTCTTGGGATGCTCCGAGGAGCAAAAGGTTCCCTTCGCCACCTTCATGTTGCGTAAAGAGGCAGATTACTGGTGGAAATCTGTAAAAACGTACCCAGCCTGACGCACTCAAGATGTCTTGGGAGAAGTTCCAAGAGCTATTCAATGTCAAGTACTTTCCTGAGAGTATTCGTCACATGAAAGAAGTGGAGTTTATCAAATTATAACAAAATAATATGACCGTGTCGCAATACGAGGCTAAATTTACGGAGTTATCCCGGTTTGCATCCCATTTGGTCGATAATGAGGAGCGAATGACGCGAATGTTTTTAAGAGGTTTGAAACCGTAGATACGTCAATATCTTATTTCTCATAAACTGTATTTGTACTCAGATGTTGTAAATAGGGCTCAATTATTGGAGCGCGGTAACGAGTCAATGCAACTAAGAGAAAGCAGCCGGCAACATGAAAATACATGTGGTATCAGTCATCGAAACGGCGACAACAAACGTGGAGGGAATCAACATGCCAGAAATGGTAACCACTTCAGTGGTAATCATGGCCAAGACAGTAAAAATGGACATTTTAAGAAGAGGAGATTCAACAATGATGGAAAGACGTCAGCACCAGCACCCATTGTTAAGGAAGGAGAACGACCACCTATTATATGCTTCAAATGCAGAGGAAAGGGACACATCAGTCCAATCTACGCGATGTTGTGACACCCCCAAATCCGGGTTACCTGACTCCCGAGTTTAGTGTTCACGATCCACAATATAAATAATATTTAACTACCCATATAATATATAGATAGTATCTTACATAAGTTTTTATCAGAGTTTTATAATACATCACCCAGGTCTTCTAACCTTAACTTTACAAACATACCCTTTAGATATACAAAAAGGGTTTACAATACAACAATATAAATAATACTGTTTAATATAACTAATTTATAACTGCGCCTTTGCCTTTGTCCTTTGCAGCACCTCCTGCAACTTCACCCCTAGCTGAAAAATTTTATTTATAGCAAGGGTGAGCAACAAATTTGCCCCACAAGTTAAGATTATACAATAAATGTATATGAATCAACAATAATATCCTATCTATTTTGATAGAATGAAACCAAAGTTCGGAGAACTTTGAAATAGCTGAATAAATTGTTATTCAATAGCAAGGCTTCTCCATTTCTATGCAACACCATAATTTGATAATTGAAAGAGTACAACGCTTTCAAAGTTCTACAAGAATCAATTCTACACAATTACAAAGTGGAATAATTTCCAGATTTATACTGAGTGATCACACAAGATCTTTGAACTTATTTTCTCGGGCATCTACCAAAGATTTACTTTGATATATACCAGGAGTATTAGATAACCATAAAGATTAAATCATACCCCTCTGCAAGTACTTAGAGCCGGCCAACTCCTTGTACCCTATATTATGCATAATACTCAAAACGCGCGCAAAGGTCGAATTTACGACCCAAAATGTTCCCTTTATATAAAAGGTTGTTCTCCTCAGTTTTAGAATCAATATTTTGATTTTACAACGAAATACTGTGATTTTAAATTCTACTTACTTATTGATCTTGCCGAAATAATTGGCATCGATTCTACCAATAACAATTGAATTATTTTCTTGAATTTATCAAGTTCTAACAAATGTTTGTCTAGCCAGAATAATTAGCTAAGACATTTCTCAACACAATTTGACAATAAACAGGAATTATCTGTACTATCAATTCTAACTTCTACAAATTTGAATATTCAACAACAGTAATTCTACGAATGTATATTTCTGAATCAGTAATTCAATTTGAATTATTAAGCATGCACTAACTGCGAGTAATCAACAATAACTTCCCTGGATGTGGTGTAATTAGCAATAATTAACCACTATAATAATTGAAGGAAATATAACTCAAGGTTGAGTTAGGAAACTTGCCTTCCACGTTGATTACAGCTACACAATATAATTAACTGCGTTCGTAAGACCTATATTCAACAATGTCGGTCTCACAATTAGTACAAACATTTATAACACATAACACTGTATTTAACAGTCAAACTTCTCCTAGGCACATTACCACATAGCCACAATAGTGTTTATAACCTATATAAACACTTATCACGTCTAACTATTTCGGTCTGGTTGGATTTCGGTCCATTCTCGGTGTTCTGGTCACCCTATCCGACAATTAACACATTGATTGTCAATTAAACTTGGTCTTTAAGCTTCAATATTATTTTAGATAAGTCAAATATCGTTTATAATATTTTCCGGAAGCTTTTAATAATTAATAAACACTTATTATAATTTATAATAATTTTTTTCCAAACACTTAAATAATTTTTAAATGATTTAATTATCAAATAATCTTATCATTATTAATATTTAATAATATCAAAATAGTAATCACAAACATTCCAAAATATTAAAGTTATCATTAATAACTTAAAATATTTTTAAATCATCAATATTCTACTTAAATGATTTTTAAAATAATTAAAATCATTTTTAAATCATCACCATTAATATATAAATATTAATGAAATTATTATCTAAATATTAAAAGTCATAATTTATAACTTAAAATATTTTTAAACTATTTTTCTCATTTTTAAATGATTTTTAAATCAATAAAATCATTTTTAATTCCTTTATTTAATATAATATTTAAATAAATTAAATATCATTAATATTACTTTATTAATGAAAATTCTCCAAAAATATTGAAAATTATATTTTATAACTTAAAATATTTTCTAACACTTTATTCTTAATTAAAATGATTTTTAAATCATTAAAATCATTTTTATCTTATTTATTTAATTTAATAATCAAATAAATCTAATATCATTAATATTAAATTATTAATGAAAATTCTCCAAAAATATTAAAAGTTACATTTTATAACTCAAAATATTTTTAAATACATTGTTCTCATTTAAAATGATTTTTTTCATAATATTAAATCATTTTTCTCTAATTTATTTAATAAACTAATTAAATAAATTAAATACCTTTAATATTATAAATAATTATAAATATTAAAGAAAAATATTCCAATTGGTCAAAAAATTATTTTTCATAATTAAAAATAATTTTTAAAACTATTTTTGGTAATTTTTATAATTTATTTCTATTTTTTTATTAATTTCCAAAATTTTCAAAAAATAAATAAATAAAACTGTCGCTATTGATCTTTAGCGACAGAAAGCGTCGCTGTTGGTGTTCTTGAGCTCAAGAACACTGACAGCCGGCAGATTAAGGGTCCATGTTTGACCGCTTGCCATTTTTGATCTAAATAGTTTCTGGGAAATCTTTAAGCACGATCTTGTAGAGTTTATGTAACACTACAAGAATCAATAATAATATCAGTAATATCACACAACACTATCAAGATCCAAGCCCCTAAAGTCACTGACAACGTGACCTGGAAATTTTCTGGGTTTAAACAGTGCCGAGTGATCACTTTCAAGCTTAATCAAATCTATGTTCCGGTCATGTTTCAAATGGTTTGATGGTTCAAACTTGTAGTTCTAGTGTCAAGGTATATTTTTCATCACAACATATCAGTTAAATAACATTTAGAACGCCAGATAAATCTCGGTCAAACTATGACAGAAAAGTTGTTCATAACCGTTTCTGGGTTTTCCAGAAACATCAAAACAGACCGAGTGGTCTACTTTGACCACTCATCACGATCGATCTGTTGCGTTTATAAGAGATATAAGGACTTCAATCTACAGTGCACATAACCAGCTACAATACGTACTAATTAACAACATCAAACAATAATCATACTGACAGATCCGATCATTACAAAAGCTTGTCAGACTCGGTTTTCAAATTTCTGGGTTGCCCAGATTTTCTTGCGCTCAACGTCGGTCAACCGACTTTGACTGTGAATAAAATGAAATCAATACATGATTTAGCTATACTACCACTTTCAGACTAAAGAACATCTACCAGACTACGGATTCCAACAATAAAACATCACAAATCATAAAGAAACCAAGATCTACAGCAACCGACATTCCTTGTCAGACCGAGATTTTTTTCTTAAGAACAGATTTTGAAAAAAATATTTGAAGGCACTTTGATGCTATGGATTCATGATAGATCATCATAGATCTTCATAAAACATCTATTAACAATATTTTAAACATATAAACACAAAAATTTCTTAAGCATCAAAGATCAAAAAATAAAAATAGGGTTTATACCTTTTCTTGCCAAATCTTGGATTTTGTCTTAACAATCTATTTATGGTTGATCTATGGCTGTTTCTAGGACTGATCCACTACTGATTTTCGTGGGTTCTAGTATGAGAAAGAGTTGGTGAGAGCAAATGCAAAAATTAGCAAAGTTTATGAACTTTCTCTCTCTTGAATACTTATATATTGCTTGCAAAGTTGCTAGATCTGCTGAATTTCGGCTGACATTGGTAGATTTGCTGAGATTTGAAGCTACAAAGTCAAATGAGTTGTTCACCAACTCTTGATTTGGAAAGATTTACAAGAAATCAATAAAATTTTCCAAAAAGGGCAATTTTGTCATTTCTAAATTTTTTTTCTAGAATTTGGATTAAATGAAACCCTTAGGGTTTAGGGTTTAGACAATCTAGGGTTTAGGTTTTATACCCTTTAGGTCTAAAAATTCTAATTTCCATAATTTGCAAATTTAGGGTTTAATTAGAAAAATAAATTTTCTAAAATAAAATAAGGGTTTCAAAAATAGAATTTTAACATACAAAAATATAATTAAAGTTTTTTTTAATCATATTTAAGTTTAATAACACAATAGTCTTACCCATTAGGATTAGGGTTTCCTAATTTAGGGTTTATAATTCCCGGTTTTGAAATTAGGGTTTTTCGACGTACAATTAGGGTTTCTAACAGTACGTCAGGGTTTCTAATCCTGAGATTAGGGTTTCTAATCTCTTATTAGGGTTTTATTAATATAAAACTTTATCCGATCAATCATTGATCATAAATTTTATACCGTTCAAACACATACATATTAATATAATTATTTTAATTATATTTTCTGTCGAATCCCGTTCCAAAAATTAGGGTTAGGGTTTCTATTCTCCGTTAAGTACAACTCTACTCTAATTTTATTTGTCAATACACAAATTGACTTTCTCGAGATTCGTATCACAGATACTTGTCAGAAAATTGGTAATTAATATTAATATTAATAAAAAAAATTATTCGTAAATTTTGGATTATTCGAAATCCTGGGTTATCACATTCACCCCTCCTTAAAAGGATTCCGTCCTCGGAATCACCGCTTTCTTATTCTCTACAATCTTTTAAAGTTGTATCATCAATTTATTTTAATCAACACAATATTAATTTTGGTTTCAAATTCTAACCTGTGACTTAAGTCTATAAAAGAAAATCGTTCACAGAATTATCTAATTCCTATTATTCGCGTAATTAAATCATTACCTGCTGCCACCTCCTGAGTAGCTACCGTATCTTGCGCCGTCATGTTAAATGTACGGGCCGTTGGACTTCCTGGCTGTGCAGGTCCTCGTATCGTCAAGCTTCCGCCACCGGGTCCCTTGTTGGCGCTTTCCTTCTCAGCATTTCTTTTCGGACAGTTTCAAACAATATGGTCGGTCGATCCGCATCCAAAGCAACCTTGAATTTTCTTCGGACTGGGACAATTGGGTGACATATGTCCCTCTTGCCCACAATTATAGCAAACACCCTTCTTCTTCAGGCAAACCCCAGCATGGTGCTTCCCACAGTTCGAACATGGCTCCCTTCCCTTCCTATTATCTTCTGAATTATTACCTGACTTGGTATTCTCCTTCCATTTTCTCTTATTCGGATTACTTCCTCCACTACTTCCACCGTCATTTGTTTTCTTCTTCTTTTCTTGATGAAACCGAAACACTGCTTCGCTCCCTCCTTTAGTAATTAGCGCTTTCTCCAATAGAGCCGCCAAAAGTGTTGATCTGCAGCACAGCTACTTTGTTGTAAATTCCCGGCTTCAGCCCATTCTCGAATCTTCGCGCTTTTCTTGCTTCTATGTCCACTTGATGGGGTGCAAATCTTGCCAGCTCGTTGAATTTGGCCGCGTATTCAGAAACAGACATGTTTTCCTGCTTAAGTTACAAGAACTTAACTTCCATCCGAGCTTGCATACTCGATGAGAAGTAGTTCTCAAAGAACAACTCCTTGAATCTCGTCCACAACACCACCTCTGTACCAGCTCTTGCTTGGTTCGTCTCCCACCAGTAATTGGCTTCTCCCTTCATCAGATAAGTTTCAAAAGCCGTCTTTTGCTCTTCTGCCACACGTGCAATGATGAATGCTTTCTCCATTTCTTTTACCCAAGTTTGGGCTTCAATCGGGTCGGTGGTTCCTTTGAATTCCGGCAGTCCTACCGCTTTAAAATCCTTGAAGTTAGCTAATCTATCAGCTGGCTGTTCCCTCGCTCTTCCTCTTCCTGCGGGAGCTCTATTCTCTATAGCTTCGGCTATCATATTTGCAAAATTTTGCATTGGGTCAACTTGACCTCCTTCGTTATTCACTGAATGTTCTTCTCGTTGGTTTCGAGTTTGTCGTCTAGGCGGCATGATCTGATTTAAATAAAAAAAATCTTATATTAATACCCTTTTTCTATACAAATTCTTAACACAATAAGAATTCAACACAAAATTCTCAAGTAATTGCATATTTATTCAAATAGCACATAGTACATTTAGTACTTCACATATTTCTATCCCTTTTTAAATCATATCAGGATTAACAACACAACTTTACACAAAAAGTTGTTATTCTCCATTTTCACATTACTATATCCAGTTCATCAAACTTACCACACTTAGGAGTTCTGTAACTTGCCACAATTATATGAGTGTATGAACTTATCCTAGTCAGACCTTTGGCGTCCATTCGTTGAGGGGTTCAAAACATTTCATATAATTATGAGTCATGAACATACCATAAGTATGAGTTTTAAGAACACACAAATTTATTTTAATCTTATATTTATATAGAAAATAAAGATTTCATCCAAACAAACATATCATTGCATTTATATTCATGCAAATATTACATACTACTTTTCAATACATTACTCATACAACTACAAATAGGTACTATCCCTTTTTGACAAAAGTCGGGATTCATTACTACAACTTTACACAAAAAGTGGAGGCATACAAAAGTTATCTCCTATCAAAGAAAATATTATTCTCCACACACTTAATTCTTCTTCTGTCCACTTTCTCCATCTTTCTTCCTTTTAGGACAATTCTTAACCTTATGACTCGTTTCTCCACATGTAAAACATCCTCCTTTCTTTGGTTTAGGACAATTTGGGGATAAATGTCTTTTCATACCATAATTATAACACACATTCTGACCCCACATACATTCTCCCAAATGGCTCTTTCCACACTTGCCACAGGCCTGCTTCTTCTTCGAGCTTGACTTTTCTGAATTAGGGCTATCGTTGTCCCTTTTCCTTTTCTTCTTGTCTTTCTGCTGTTTGATCGTCCCTTCAGATGGTCCACCACTTTCCGCCTTCATTCTGTCTACATGCGCCTTGAGTTCGTTCCTTTCTTCAGTCATTTCGCTTAGCGCTCGTTCTGTCTTCCATAGCTGCTCCAAGAGAAACGCCTTACTCCGGAGTTCTTGAACTTTTGCAACTAATTGATCTTGTTCTTCAACTGTAGTCTTATTCTTTAATTCTACCATAGCTGGCTCAGACTCTACCTCCTCATCTCCACTCAGATACATCTCGGGATAATCGTCATGATCGCTCCCCAGATTAACCATAGGTTCATCTTCTTCCACCTTATCAACCGATTCATTTTGCGTTGGTACCTCGGCTTCTGGCATTGGTGCAACAGCCGCTAACATCTTCGCACTCTTTTCACCTTCTTTAGACATCCTACAATCAGTTTGAACAACTTGATTAGTACTTCACCAGTACAAATTTCTCTCACTATGAATTTACTTATCTTACTATCGATACACTTCAACGATCGCTCACTTAGTACTCTAAATGAGTATTCTCTATTTCACTTATGGTTATAATCCTAGGTCTTTCCCCACCCCACTTAAGGTTTATAACCTACAGCTCTACTATCAGCTGGTGACACCTTGGTCACTACAGCTCTGATACCAACCTGTGACACCCCCAAATCCGGGTTACCTGACTCCCGAGTTTGGTGTTCACGATCCACAATATAAATAATATTTAACTACCCATAAAATATATAGATAGTATCTTACATAAGTTTTTATCAGAGTTTCATAATACATCACCCAGGTCTTCTAACCTTAACTTTACAAACATACCCTTTAGATATACAAAAAGGGTTTACAATACAACAATATAAATAATATTGTTTAATATAACTAATTTATAACTACACCTTTGCCTTTGTCCTTTGCAGCACCTCCTGCAACTTCGCCCCTAGCTGAAAAATTTTATTTATAGCAAGGGTGAGCAACAAATTTGCCCCGCAAGTTAAGATTATACAATAAATGTATATGAATCAACAATAATATCCTATCTATTTTGATAGAATGAAACCAAAGTTCGGAGAACTTTGAAATAGCTAAATAAATTGTTATTCAATAGCAAGGCTTCTCCATTTCTATGCAACACCATAATTTGATAATTGAAAGAGTACAACGCTTTCAAAGTTCTACAAGAATCAATTCTACACAATTACAAAGTGGAATAATTTCCAGATTTATACTGAGTGATCACACAAGATCTTTGAACTTATTTTCTCGGGCATCTACCAAAGATTTACTTTGATATATACCAGGAGTATTAGATAACCATAAAGATTAAATCATACCCCTCTGCAAGTACTTAGAGCCGGCCAACTCCTTGTACCCTATATTATGCATAATACTCAAAACGCGCGCAAAGGTCGAATTTACGACCCAAAATGTTCCCTTTATATAAAAGGTTGTTCTCCTCAGTTTTAGAATCAATATTTTGATTTTACAACGAAATACTGTGATTTTAAATTCTACTTACTTATTGATCTTGCCGAAATAATTGGCATCGATTCTACCAATAACAATTGAATTATTTTCTTGAATTTATCAAGTTCTAACAAATGTTTGTCTAGCCAGAATAATTAGCTAAGACATTTCTCAACACAATTTGACAATAAACAGGAATTATCTGTACTGTCAATTCTAACTTCTACAAATTTGAATATTCAACAACAGTAATTCTACGAATGTATATTTCTGAATCAGTAATTCAATTTGAATTATTAAGCATGCACTAACTGCGAGTAATCAACAATAACTTCCCTGGATGTGGTGTAATTAGCAATAATTAACCACTATAATAATTGAAGGAAATATAACTCAAGGTTGAGTTAGGAAACTTGCCTTCCACGTTGATTACAGCTACACAATATAATTAACTGCGTTCGTAAGACCTATATTCAACAATGTCGGTCTCACAATTAGTACAAACATTTATAACACATAACACTGTATTTAACAGTCAAACTTCTCCTAGGCACATTACCACATAGCCACAATAGTGTTTATAACCTATATAAACACTTATCACGTCTAACTATTTCGGTCTGGTTGGATTTCGGTCCATTCTCGGTGTTCTGGTCACCCTATCCGACAATTAACACATTGATTGTCAATTAAACTTGGTCTTTAAGCTTCAATATTATTTTAGATAAGTCAAATATCGTTTATAATATTTTCCGGAAGCTTTTAATAATTAATAAACACTTATTATAATTTATAATAATTTTTTTCCAAACACTTAAATAATTTTTAAATGATTTAATTATCAAATAATCTTATCATTATTAATATTTAATAATATCAAAATAGTAATCACAAACATTCCAAAATATTAAAGTTATCATTAATAACTTAAAATATTTTTAAATCATCAATATTCTACTTAAATGATTTTTAAAATAATTAAAATCATTTTTAAATCATCACCATTAATATATAAATATTAATGAAATTATTATCTAAATATTAAAAGTCATAATTTATAACTTAAAATATTTTTAAACTATTTTTCTCATTTTTAAATGATTTTTAAATCAATAAAATCATTTTTAATTCCTTTATTTAATATAATATTTAAATAAATTAAATATCATTAATATTACTTTATTAATGAAAATTCTCCAAAAATATTGAAAATTATATTTTATAACTTAAAATATTTTCTAACACTTTATTCTTAATTAAAATGATTTTTAAATCATTAAAATCATTTTTATCTTATTTATTTAATTTAATAATCAAATAAATCTAATATCATTAATATTAAATTATTAATGAAAATTCTCCAAAAATATTAAAAGTTACATTTTATAACTCAAAATATTTTTAAATACATTGTTCTCATTTAAAATGATTTTTTCATAATATTAAATCATTTTTCTCTAATTTATTTAATAAACTAATTAAATAAATTAAATACCTTTAATATTATAAATAATTATAAATATTAAAGAAAAATATTCCAATTGGTCAAAAAATTATTTTTCATAATTAAAAATAATTTTTAAAACTATTTTTGGTAATTTTTATAATTTATTTCTATTTTTTTATTAATTTCCGAAATTTTCAGAAAATAAATAAATAAAACCGTCGCTATTGATCTTTAGCGACAGAAAGCGTCGCTGTTGGTGTTCTTGAGCTCAAGAACACTGACAGCCGGCAGATTAAGGGTCCATGTTTGACCGCTTGCCATTTTTGATCTAAATAGTTTCTGGGAAATCTTTAAGCACGATCTTGTAGAGTTTATGTAACACTACAAGAATCAATAATAATATCAGTAATATCACACAACACTATCAAGATCCAAGCCCCTAAAGTCACTGACAACGTGACCTGGAAATTTTCTGGGTTTAAACAGTGCCGAGTGATCACTTTCAAGCTTAATCAAATCTATGTTCCGGTCATGTTTCAAATGGTTTGATGGTTCAAACTTGTAGTTCTAGTGTCAAGGTATATTTTTCATCACAACATATCAGTTAAATAACATTTAGAACGCCAGATAAATCTCAATCAAACTATGACAGAAAAGTTGTTCATAACCGTTTCTGGGTTTTCCAGAAACATCAAAACAGACCGAGTGGTCTACTTTGACCACTCATCACGATCGATCTGTTGCGTTTATAAGAGATATAAGGACTTCAATCTACAGTGCACATAACCAGCTACAATACGTACTAATTAACAACATCAAACAATAATCATACTGACAGATCCGATCATTACAAAAGCTTGTCAGACTCGGTTTTCAAATTTCTGGGTTGCCCAGATTTTCTTGCGGTCAACGTCGGTCAACCGACTTTGACTGTGAATAAAATGAAATCTATACATGATTTAGCTATACTACCACTTTCAGACTAAAGAACATCTACCAGACTACGGATTCCAACAATAAAACATCACAAATCATAAAGAAACCAAGATCTACAGCGACTGACATTCCTTGTCAGACCGATATTTTTTTCTTAAGAACAGATTTTGAAAAAAATATTTTAAGGCACTTTGATGCTATGGATTCATGATAGATCATCATAGATCTTCATAAAACATCTATTAACAATATTTTAAACATATAAACACAAAAATTTCTTAAGCATCAAAGATCAAAAAATAAAAATAGGGTTTATACCTTTTCTTGCCAAATCTTGGATTTTGTCTTAACAATCTATTTATGGTTGATCTATGGCTGTTTCTAGGACTGATCCACTACTGATTTTCGTGGGTTCTAGTATGAGAAAGAGTTGGTGAGAGCAAATGCAAAAATTAGCAAAGTTTATGAACTTTCTCTCTCTTGAATACTTATATATTGCTTGCAAAGTTGCTAGATCTGCTGAATTTCGGCTAACATTGGTAGATTTGCTGAGATTTGAAGCTACAAAGTCAAATGAGTTGTTCACCAACTCTTGATTTGGAAAGATTTACAAGAAATCAATAAAATCTTCCAAAAGGGGCAATTTTGTCATTTCTAAATTTTTTTTTTCTAGAATTTGGATTTGATGAAACCCTTAGGGTTTAGGGTTTGGACAATCTAGGGTTTAGGTTTTATACCCTTTAGGTCTAAAAATTCTAATTTCCATAATTTGCAAATTTAGGGTTTAATTAGAAAAATAAATTTTCTAAAATAAAATAAGGGTTTCAAAAATAGAATTTTAACATACAAAAATATAATTAAAGTTTTTTTTTAATCATATTTAATTTTAATAACACAATAGTCTTACCCATTAGGATTAGGGTTTCCTAATTTAGGATTTATAATTCCCGGTTTTGAAATTAGGGTTTTTCGACGTACAATTAGGGTTTCTAACAGTACGTCAGGGTTTCTAATCCTGAGATTAGGGTTTCTAATCTCTTATTAGGGTTTTATTAATATAAAACTTTATCCGATCAATCATTGATCATAAATTTTATACCGTTCAAACACATACATATTAATATAATTATTTTAATTATATTTTCTATCGAATCCCGTTCCAAAAATTAGGGTTAGGGTTTCTATTCTCCGTTAAGCACAATTCTACTCTAATTTTATTTGTCAATACACAAATTGACTTTCTCGAGACTCGTATCACAGATACTTGTCAAAAAATTGGTATTTAATATTAATACTAATAAAAAAAAATTATTCGTTAATTTTGGATTATTCGAAATCCTGGGTTATCACAGATGTCGTCCAAAGAATGTTATAATTATGGAAGAGAAGGTCACCTAGCCCGATTTTGTCGTTCACCGAAGACAAGTTCAGCTATGATGGAGGCAGCAAAGGCCGTCGCAGAAAAGTCAAAGCCAGTAGTGCAAGGGAGAGCGTTTGTAGTGACCTCCCAAAAAGTAAGGAACCCGAATGAGGTCATCACGGATAAGTTTATCATAAACTCTAGCGAAGTTTATACCTTATTTGATACCGGTTCTACCCATTCTTTTATTTTTTCTACTTGCGCTCAACGATTAAATTTGACTTCGGAGAAATTAGACTTTGACTTATCTGTGGAAACTCCGTTGGGAGAAACCTTCATTACATCCACGGTTTATAAGTCTTGTTTGGTTCAAGTTGGTACCCACACATTACCTATCGATCTTATTGCATTAAAAATACTTGCATTTGATGTAATTCTAGGAATTGATTGGTTAACTACTCATCATGCAAAAATTGATTATTTTTGTAAGGTTGTTAGTTTTCATATTCCTAATCGACCTATTATGCGAATTCAAGCAACCAAACCATTAAAATCAATCACTGTCATCTCAAGCCATAAAGCTATTCGTTTATTAAAAACGAATGTCAAGCTTTCTTAGCTCATGTCACAGATCTAAACAAAAATACGTAAGTTTTGAATAATATTTCTATTGTTAATGAATTTCCTGACGTATTCCCTGAAGAACTTCCTGGCCTACCCCCAGAGCGTGAAATTGAATTTTGTATCGACCTTGAACCCAGTTCAAAACCCATTTCTAAAGCCCCATATCTAATGGCTCCTATTGAACTTCGGGATTTAAAGACCCAACTAAAGGAATTGTTAGATATTGGCTTTATTCGTCCTAGTACTTCTCCTTGGGGTGTTCATGTTCTATTTGTGAAGAAGAAAGATGGGAGTATGCGACTTTGTATTGATTATCAAGAGTTGAATCATGTCACCATCAAAAATAGGTACCCATTGCCACGTATTGATAACCTGTTTGACCAGTTGAAAGGAGCCAAATTCTTTTTAAAGATTGATCTTTGTTCCGGATATCACCAATTGAATATTAGAACTGATGACATTCCAAAGACGGCTTTCAGAACTCGGTACGAGCATTATGAATTCCTAGTCATGTCCTTTGGATTGACTAATGCTCCTGTTGCCTTCATAGATATGATGAACCGAGTATTCAATGAATATTTGGATCACTTTGTGGTCGTCTTTATTGATGACATCCTTATTTATTCCAAAAGCCGTGAAGATCATGAGCAACACTTGAGGCTGATACTCCAAAAGCTTCATGAATATAATCTTTATGCCAAGTTGAAGAAATGTGAGTTCTGGCTTGAGGAAGTAGTATTCCTTGGGCACGTGGTATCAAGTCATGGAATATCTGTTGACCCAGCAAAGATTGAAGTTATTCAAAGCTGGGAGCAACCTAAATCAGTGACCGAAGTACGTTCTTTCTCAGTTTAGCTGGTTATTATCGGAGATTCGTCGAAGGGTTTTCTCAAATCGCTACTCCACTAACTCAGCTAACTCAGAAAGATACAAAGTTCAGTTAGAGCGAGGAATGTGAGAAGAGTTTTCAAGAACTCAAGAGGAGACTCATTTCAGCACCTGTTCTGACAATACCATCTGGTTCGGAGGGATTTGTCATCTACAGTGATGCTTCGGGCAAAGGGTTAAGATGTGTTCTCATGCAACATGGAAAAGTCATAGCCTATGCCTCATGACAACTCAAAGAATATGAGAGGAATTATCCTACTCATAACCTAGAGTTAGCAGTTGTGGTCTTCGCACTTAAAATTTGGAGGCATTACTTGTATGGAGAGAAGGTGGAGATCTTTACGGATCATAAAAGCCTCAAATATTTCTTCACTCAAAAGGAACTCAACATGCAACAACGACGTTGGCTTAAACTGTTGAAAGATTATGATCATCCCATCCAATACCATCCTGGAAAAGCGAACGTGGTAGCTGACGCATTGAGTAGAAGATCATATACAAGTACGAGTACGATATTGTCAACACAAAGGCCCATTTTATGTGACTTGTAAAGGATGCAGATAGACTTAAAGACTCCAGGGACCCATGTGATGATGGCGAATATACGAGTAGACCCGACTTTAATTGATAAAGTTAAATCTGCTCAAGCTATAGACCTGGAGCTTATGCGTATGAGGAAGAAAGTGAAAGAAGGTGATATGCCGGAAGCAAGAATCGATGAAGAAGGAATACTTCGAGTCAACTCCAGACTTTGTATTCCTAGCGACCCTAATTTAAAGTATAAAATCATGATGGAGGCGCACAACACACCGTTTTCAATCCATCCTGGGAGTACCAAAATGTATCATGATCTTCGACATACATTTTGGTGGGGCAATATGAAGAGAGAGATAGCGTTGTTTATCTCAAGGGGTCTAACTTGTCAACGAGTCAAGGCAGAGCATCAAGTACCAAAAGGTCCATTGCAACCACTTGAAATTCCAGAATGGAAGTGGGAACACATTACAATGGATTTCGTTACTGGTCTTCCCAAGGTTTCTCAAGGCATTGATGCAATTTGGGTCATTGTTGATAGATTGACCAAGTCTACTCACTTCTTAATAATACGAGAAACTTATACACTTGAACGTCTTGCTCGCATGTACATAAATGAGATTGTAAGACTGCATGGTATGCCAGTATCCATTGTTTTTGATCGAGACCCAAGATTCACTTCACGATTTTGGGTTAGTTTGCAAAAAGCTATGGGCACGGATTTACGATTTAGTTCAGCATATCATCCTCAGACGGATGGACAGTCGGAGAGGACTATTTAAACTCTTGAAGATCTACTAAGACTCTGTGTCCTTGATTTCAAGGGAAGTTGGGATAAGTTCTTACCATTAGTGGAGTTTTCCTACAACAATAGTTATCAAGCAAGTATTGGCATGGCTCCATTCGAGGCATTGTATGGAAGAAAGTGTCGTTCTCCAGTATGCTGGGATGAGGTGGGTGAAGCAACTTTGTTGGGACCGGAGTTGGTACGTATGACTACGAAAAAGATTCAAACAATTCGACAACGTATAAAAACCTCACAAGATCGACAAAGAGTTATGTTGATCTTCATCGAAAGGACGTGGAATTCGATATAGGAGATCATGTGTTGTTACGTGATGCTCCATGGAAAGGAGTTACGAGATTTGGAAAGAGAGGAAAGCTCAATCCTCGATTCATTGGCCCATTTTTAATCCTCGATCGAGTAGGGACTGTAGCCTATAGAATTGCTTTACCGCCAAGTATGTCTCGTGTTCATAACGTTTTTCATGTATCCATGTTACGTAAATATGTGAAAGACCCGAACCACATTATTGAGTTAGAATCGGACGAAATAGCGGAAGATTTAACGTATGAAGAGGTTCCTGTTCAAATCTTGGATAAGAAGGAACATATTTTACGCTCTAAGGTTATACCTCAAGTCAAAGTGTTATGGAGGAACCACGATGTTGAGGAAATGACTTGGGAATTAGAATCTGAAATGAAATCAAGGTATCCTTACCTCTTCGATATACCAGGTACGTACCCTAATTTCGGGGGCAAAATTTCTTAAGAAGGGGAGGTTGTAAGACCCCAACTTTTTGAATAAAGATGAATTTTCTATAATTATCATTTTTGATTATTTTGATATAATGTTATAGTTGTGGGTAATAATTATAAATTTTGCAAAGTACGAAAGTTGTTCAATTGGTCGGGGAATATTCGTTTTAAACAGGAAATATTCGTACGACGGCACAATCATTGGTGGACCCCACAACAAAATTATTGTCGGATTGAGAAAACGATAAAAATATTTTATTGAAATAACGGCAGAAGTTTTACCGTTGATATTGTTGAACTACTCGGTAGTAAAAGTACAATAATACGTGTGGTTACATAGTAGCACAAAGTATTGATTATTGATGCTTACGTGAGAAGTCACTCGATTTTGTTCAATTATTGCTATAGTAAATGTTGTAAGTTTTGACATATTTTATGGACCCCCATTTATCCATTTTTTAAATTGTCGGTAGAAGTTATCCCAGTTTTGTTACTTATATATATATATATATATATATATATATATATATATATATATATATATTACGTATCTTACCCTCCTGACAAGATTTTACCCATAACTCCACCAAAACTTTTCTGATTCATCATTTTATACATATAATATATATATATATATATATATATATATATATATATATATATATATATATATATATTAAATAAAAGTCTTGTGTGGGGGAGGGGGATATGACATTGTCGGAAGAAAATTGAAGTGTGAATAAATGGTGGGTGTGAGTGATTATGATATTTATAGCATGTGTTTATATTTATATATATATTATTTTAATTTTTGTTTGTGTTAGGAAAGTTCAATTGAATTCAATCAACCAAAGGATTCGTATGATATGAATTATTGCATCCGTAATAAATCCCTGCACAGTGTCTTTCCATTCTTCTATAAATAGAAGTTCATTCCTTCATTATTTCTTAAGAATTCACTGAAACTCTAGAGAGAGAAAATTATAGAGAGAAAGAAGAAAAGATTTCTGCTACTTAACTACTCTTATATTCAGTTCTTTTACGGTAAAGGGTGTTATTCTTTTTTATTCATGAAGAGAACTGCTGTTATTCCATTTCTTATTATGATGTTGGAATAACCTGTATACGCGGTCTACCCTATACTTGGTGATATTCTTCTATTATTCCGTCCTTATTATTCTGTTGGAATAATATGTCTATTCATTTTACACCGGACCTGATTCTGTCTTTATTATTCTGTTGGAATATCCTGTCTGTGCGTTTTACGCCGGACCTGGTTCGGTCTTTATTATTATTCTGTTGGAATATCATGTCTGTGCGTTTTACGCCGGACCTGATTTCGTCCTTATTAGTATTCTGTTGGAATAACATGTCTATTCGAAGTACCGCATACAAGGTGATTTCTATTGTTATTTCATTCTTTATTATTCTGTTGGAACATCCTGTCGGTGCGAATTTCGCCTGACCTGGTTCCGTTATTTAGTATTATGTTGGAATAACATGTCTATGCGAAGTACCGCTTGCATAGTGATTTCTTTTGTTATTCCATTCTTTATTATACTCAGTTGGTTAAAGTTTTGACTACTATACTCCATGAAATTAGTGGAATATCCTTGATATTTGCGCTTCATCCAGTATCTTTTTATGAAAATATTCTTCTGAGCATTCTTGAATTTTACTCTATAAAGTAGTATTTGAATAATATTATTAGATAGCATTATTGGCAATGTCTAGAAAGTTCTATCAAGGAGAGGTTTGGTCACCTAATTGCGCGTCAATAAGGAGAAATCCTTATCGGAAAGCCCCTTCTTTCCTGGGAACTGCCTGGTTGTTATAATTCTGATTCTGTAATATTATTTGTGAATAATTAATTATTGATTTATATGATAAGAAAATATTTATTTGATGAGGATTTAAATGTTGGATATATTTATGTGGTTATAAATGAAGGAATTAATGTTGAGGTATTTTATCAGTATTTTGTCGGATTGGAGGTATTAAAAGATCAAATCAGTGTTCTTACAGCTTTATTGTGTGAGTTACAATTTTTAATCTGACCGTTGGATTGTTGTGATTTTTGGATATGTTCTACATATATAAGTTGAGTATATGTCCACAAATTTTGAACCGTTAAAAATGAACGAATGATTTGTTATGAATTTTAAGAAGTAACTGATTCGAAAATAAGGTTTCGGTGGAAAATTCTAGAATTGAGTGGACCCCACTTTTGTTTGTTGGGGAAGATGGCTGATTTTTGGTGGGTGGAATAGTAGCAGGTAAAGCCATCAGGTAGCAGGTCAAGCCTACTTCGGCGTGCTAACATTTTCCTATAAATAGAGGGCTAAGTTAGAATTGAAAATCACACCAGAATTCATAAGTTTTCTCTCTTTTTCTCTCTAGATTATCAGTGTACTTTGTGAATTTCGGAATTTTTGGATAAAAGTACAATTTATGATAAATGTCTAAATATTCGGCGATTTTGGCCATATGAAAAATAATAAATGAATTTTAAAAATTTAGAGAAAAATTTATGTTCAATATGGGACTATATTCTGCTAAATCCCAGAAAAGAAATATTTTTGGAACTGATTTGGTATTTTTTATGAAAATGGACTAGTTATGAGTAAATGAATTAAATATGTTCTGTGAAGTAAGAAAATTGGAAAATATGATTTTATGGCTTGAAAATCATACATGAGTTATATGCAGATTTTAGATGAGGGTTTTGGTTATTGGTAATGAAATCTTATGAGTTTGGCATTTTAGAATGATTAAATGCATTATTTAGTAAAGTGTAAACAATTAAAATAAATTGTTTATAAGTTTAACAAATGTTATTTCAATATCATTATACCGAAATATTGGTATAGATTTTATTGTGGAATTTCTACTTTTTTGTGTCGGGTTTACTATTCATCAGTTACTATTCACGAGTTACTATTCATGAGTTACTATTTATGACAAAATTGGTTTCTTTTTCTAACCAAATTATAGTTGATTTATGAATATTACTCTTGAGATTAAAACTGTATGTTAATCATATTATTTTTATTATCATATATAACATTTTTATAACCCTAATGATGATATTTCTCTTTGACTTGAGTATAAAGATGGGTAGATTTTTGGTATGATCATGACTATGGGTTCTCTTTGGCCAGTAATGCAAAGTTGAATTGTTGACAAGTATGATCGTGACCATTGAATTTATAATTGAATATCTTTAGCTTAAGTTCAAAGGTGAAATGATCAACATGGTTATAATTATTGTTTATATAAATTCTGAAATGTTTATATATTTCTTTGAGATAATAATATATTTGGCCTGTAGTGCAAATATGAACTATTGATGAATATATTTGGCCTGTAGTGCAAATATGAACTGTTGAGGAATATCTTTGGCCTGTAGTGCAAAGATGAATTGTTGATGAATATCTTTGGCTCGTAGTACAAAGATGACATGTTGTTGAATATCTTTGGCCAGTAGTGCAAAAATGAATAGGTGTTGAGATGAACATGACCAACTAGTGATACAAATGAATATCTTTGGTTCGTAGTGCAAAGATGACATGTTGTTAAATATCTTTGGCCAGTATTTCAAAGATGGATAGGTGTTGAGATGAACATGACCAACTGGTGATACAAATGAATATCTTTGGCCGTAGTGCAAAGATGAAGTTATTAGTATGATTATGAACAGGAAATGTGTTTTGGTGTAACCATGATCTTTGATGTTTCAGGTAAAGATAGGTGATGAAAATTATCTTCGTCCTAGATGAGAAGAGGAATTTTGAACTACAATTATGATTATGAGTTATTCATATGATTGTGGACAAGAATTGTTGATTGATGTTACAGGGATAAAACATTGTTGGTGGATTTTTAACATGGAGAAGATAGTAGACTTCATAGTCTATTTGACTTTTCTAAAGGATTGCTCGTTCCGCTACAACTATGGTTGAAATTTTTATCATCTACCATATGTTCTAAATCTCTGATTTATTACTAATGAAGGCTATTGATAATTTAATTATCTTTAGTCATGATATTATTTACTGAGCTAGTTGAGCTCACCCTTTTGCTTCACAATTCCTTTCAGGTAATAAAAGTGTAGCTGGGTCGAGCGGGGATAACAGGGGAATAGAACGGTGGTCTCTAGCTGTGGAGGTTCTCCCTAAACAGTATAGAAAAGTGTGTTGTATTTTATACATCATTTAGAAGTTATATTTGGTGAATCAATTAGGGTGAGGCGAACTCAACTTTGGAAGGGTGTTTTGCCACTATCATACAAGATGTCTAATGACATACAACCTCGTGTTATCATAAGACAGGGTTGTGCACATCCACTTGCTGAGTATATCTACGTGCTATCCAAGTTGGTGTCAAGAGTCACAGTTAGTATATATTTGTATCAAAACTCACAACACATGAGTTGTTGTATTTTGCACGACAATGGTTGTAATAAAGTTGTAGTTGTTTTCTGTACCATGTATTTGGCGACTCAGAATGGGTTGGATGGAATGTACCTATTTTGGAGCGTCACATTTGGTATCAGAGCTTAGGGATATGATCTCTGGTGGAGATCGAGGAATAGGACTAGGAGGGGAGAGATGAGTAAATCCTTCGCTAGTGTGTGTCCTACCTAAGCTGAATTTTTTTACTTAAGTTGACAAATTGTGATATGTCAATTAACCTTTGTTTTAAAGCTGTATTCTAGAATGATATCTGAAATACAGGAGATGAGCAATGGAGAAATCATGATGACAGGGGAGATAAAATCTGAAATGAAAGTAAGGTATTCTAAACTTTTCGAAATACCAGGTACGTAAATTTCGGTGATGAAATTTCATAAGGAGAGGAGATTGTAAGACCCAGAATTTAATGAAATAAAAATATTCAATTTTCTTATAATATCTATTCAGTAAATGGTTAAATTGATAAAAGGTAAAAGTTAAGGGTGATATATGAATTTTTTCAAAATACACAAGTGGTTATAAAATATTCATTGTTGTCGGGGAATATTCGTTTAGTCGTGGAATATTCTTTCTGTCGGGGAATATTCGTACGACGGCGCAGCCATTTGTGGGCCCCATAACAGAATAACTGTCAGATGAAGAAAATGACAAATTTGAGTTTTTATAAATAATGGCGTAGTTGTTACCGTTAACACTGTTGAAATACCTGGTGGTTAAAATACAATAATACGCGTAGTTGCACAGTAGCACACGGTATTACACAGTATTTTTTTCAACTATTGATTCTTATATAAGAAGGCACTACTCAATAATTGTTACAGTAATTACTGTTCAATATTTTATTTTATTGATTCAATAATTACTGCGTTGATATTTTATATTATTGTTGTTCAATAATTGTCACTGCACAGTATCTCCATTATCAGATCAATAATTCATATTATTTGAATAATATTATTAGATAGCATTATTGGCAATGTCTAGAAAGTTCTGTCAAGGAGAGTTTTGGTCACCTAATTGCGCGCCAATAAGGAGAAATCCTTATCGGAAAGCCCCCTCTTTCCTGGGAACTATCTGGTTGTCATAATTTTTATTTTGTAATATTATTTGTGAATAATTAATTATTGATTTATATGATAAGGAAATATTTATTTGATGCGGATTTAAATGTTGGATATATTTATGTGGTTATAAATGAAGAAATTAATGTTTAGGTATTTTATCAGTATTTTGTCGGATTGGAGGTATTAAAAGATCAAATAAGTGTTCTTACAGCTTTATTCTGTAAGTTACAATTTTTAATCTGACCGTTAGATCGTTGTGATTTTTCGATATTTTATACATATATAAGTTGAGTATATGTCCACAAATTTTGAACCGTTAAAAATGAACGAATGATTTGTTATGAATTTTAAGAGGTAACTGATTCGAAAATTAGGTTTTGGTGGAAAATTCTAGAATTGAGTGGACCCCACTTTTGGTTGTTAGGGAAGATGGCTGATTTTTGGTGGGTGGAATAGTAGCAAGTAAAGCCATCAGGTAGCAGGTCAAGTCTGCTTCGGTGTGCTAACATTTTCCTATAAATAGAGGGCTAAGTTAGAATTGAAAATCACACCAGAATTCATAAGTTTTCTCTCTTTTTCTCTCTAGATTATCGAGTGTATTTTGTGAGTATTTAGATACTTGGTGAGTTGCTATTCATCAGTGCAATTTTCTTTCAGCGTCATATCCGATATCCAGTCAGAAGTGATGTTCTTTTGAGGTAAAAGATAGTAAGGGATTTTAAGGGTTGTTATGTTTTTCATGTTTTGTAACTTTTCAGACCTTCAAAAATTCTGAAAAAATTTGAAATGATATTTTGATGATTTTTATTGATTGTGTCCAAAAATGTTGATTTTTGGATGTATATATTAAGAGTTATGAATTTTATGAGAAAAGACTATTTTAAAAGTAACCGCTTATAACTCCTTGTGGTTAACTCCAAAATTGATGAAATATTTATTGGGAGTACGTCTATATAATATCAATGTACTCTGTGAATTTTAGAATTTTTGGATAAAAGTACAATTTATGATAAATGTCTAAATATTCGGCGATTTTGGCCATATAAAAAATAGTAAATGAATTTTAAAAATTCTGAGAAAAATATATGTTCAATATGGGACTATATTCTGCTAAATCCCACAAAAGAAATATTTTTGGAACTGATTTGGTATTTTTCATGAAAATAGACTAGTTATGAATAAATGAATTAAATATGTTATGTGAAGTAAGAAAATTGGAAAATATAATTTTATGGCTTGAAAATCATACATGAGTTATATGCAGATTTTTGATGAGGGTTTTGGTTATTGGTGATGAAATCTTATGAGCTTGGCATTTTAGAATGATTAAATGTATTATTTAGTAAAGTGTAAACAATTAAAATAAATTGTTTTTAAGTTTAAGAAATGTTATTTTAATATCATTATACCGAAATATTGGTATAAATTTTATTGTGGAATTTCTACCTTTTTGTGTCAGGTTTACTATTCATGAGTTACTATTCATGAGTTACTATTCATAACAAAATTGGTTTCTTTTTCTAACTAAATTATAGTAAATTTATGAATATTACTCTTGAGATTAAAACTGTATGTTGATCATATTATTTTTATTATCATATATAACATTTTTATAACCCTAATGATGATATTTCTCTTTGACTTGAGTGTAAAGATGGGTAGATTTTTGGTATGATCATGACTATGGGTTCTCTTTGGCCAGTAGTGCAAAGTTGAATTGTTGACTGGTATGATCGTGATCATTAAATTTATAATTGAATATCTTTAGCTTAAGTGCAAAGGTGAAATGATCAACATGGTTATAATTATTGTTTATATAAATTCTGAAATGATTATATATTTCTTTGAGATAATAATATATTTGGTCTATAGTGCAAATATGAACTGTTGATGAATATATTTGGCCTGTAGTGCAAATATGAACTGTTGAGGAATATCTTTGGCATGTAGCGCAAAGATGAATTGTTGATGAATATCTTTGGCCCGTAGTACAAAGATGACATGTTGTTAAATATCTTTAGTCAGTAGTGCAAAGATGAACAAGTGTTGAGATGAACATGACCAACTGGTGATATAAATGAATATCTTTGGCCCGTAGTGCAAAGATGACATGTTGTTGAATATCTTTGGCCAGTAGTGCAAAGATGAATAGGTGTTGAGATGAACATGACCAACTGGTGATACAAATGAATATCGTTGGCCGTAGTACAAAGATGAAGTTATTAGTATGATTATGAACAGGAAATGTGATTTGGTGTAACCATGATCTTTGATGTTTCAGGTAAAGATAGGTGATGAAAATTATCTTCGTCCTAGATGGGAAGATGAATTTTAAACTACAATTATGATTACGAGTTATTCATATGATTGTGGTCCAGAATTATTGATTGATGTTACAGGGATAAAATATTGTTGGTGGATTTTTAACATGGAGAAGATAATAGACTTCATAGTCTATTTGACTCTTCTAAAGGATTGCTCGTTCCGCTGCAACTATGGTTGAAATTTTTATCATCTACCATATGTTCTAAATCTCTGATTTATTACTGATGAAGGCTATTGATAATTTAATTATATTTAGTCATGATATTCTTTACTAAGGTAGTTGAGCTCACCCTTTTGCTTCACAATTCCTTTCAGGTAATAAGAGTGTAGCTGGGTCGAGCAGGGATAACAGGGGAATAGAACGATGGTCTCTAGCTGTGGAGGTTCTCCCTAAATAGTATAGAAAAGTGTGTTGTATTTTATACATCATTTAGAAGTTATATTTGGTGAATCAATTAGGGTGAGGCGAACCCAACTTTGGAAGGGTGTTTTGCCACTATCATACAAGATGTCTAATAACATACAACCTCGTGTTATCATAAGACAGGGTTGTGCACATCCACTTGCTGAGTATATCTACGTGCTATCTAAGTTGGTGTCAAGAGTCACAGTTGGTATATATTTGTATCAAAACTCACAACACATGAGTTGTTGTATTTTGCACGACAATGGTTGTAATAAAGTTGAAGTTATTTTCTGTACCATGTATTTGGCAACTCAGAATGTGTTGGATGGAATGGACCTATTTTGGGGCGTCACAAGTATTCTGTTAGAATAACTTGTCTATGCGAAGTACCGCATACCAGGTAATTTCTGTTGTTATTCCATTCTTTATTATTCTGTTGGAACATCCTGTCGATGCGAATTTTGCTTGACCTGGTTCTGTTATTTAGTATTATGTTGGAATAACTTGTCTATGCGACGTACCGCATGCATGGTGATTTCTTTTGTTATTCTATTCTTTATTATACTCAGTTGGTTAAAGTTTTGACTACTATACTCCATGAAATTAGTGGAATATCCTTGATATTTGAGCTTCATCAAGTATCTTTTCATGGAAATATTCTTATGAGCAATCTTGAATTTTACTCTACAAAGCAGTATCATGTTAACAATTTGGACATTATTAGTTCCTGGATAAATTAATTCTTGAACTTGTTTTATTGAATTCTTATATCATTGTCATCATCCTCATATTTATATTTTTTGAAAGTCATCTGTGGCCTGTAGTGCATAGATGGACTTGGTATGATTATGACCAGGGATTATTCGGTGTAATCATGATCATAATATTACAAATGATGTGGTAAAAATCCTCATTAGCCCGTAGTGCATTTATGGACAGTTGTTGGCATGATCATGACCATTAATGAATACACAAATATTCTTGGCCCGTAGTGCATGGATAATTGTGGTCGTGATACTAAAGAATATCCTTGGCCGTAGTGCAGGGGTGATTCGATGATGCGGAATATTTATTAAGCTGAGTCTCAGCGATAACAGTGATGAAAAACCTTTTAAATCATAAAAGATAGAAGATTTTATTTTCTACTTAACTCTTTTAATGGATTACTTGTTCCGCTGGAGTTAAAATTGATGTCTATTATATTTTATCAGTTTAATATTGTTGGAGACTAATGATAATTTATTCTGCATTATCTTAGTCATAATATTTCTTACTGGGCTAGTTGAGCTCACCCTTTCTTTCACTGTTCTCTTCATGAAATGAAAATATAGCTGGGACGAGTCGGGGAATGGAGTGATGGTCCAGAGGATAGCATTAGTAGTTATCACTATTCTGTGAAATAGTGTGATAATAATTGTAATGAGAACTCCTTTTGAGTTTGTATAATCTCTAGTAGACAATATTTATATTCAAACTCACAGTTTATGTTTTGTCGTATTGTACACGACAGTTGTATTAGTAAGTTGCATTTGAATTCTATACCATGTATCTGGCAACCCAAGATGGGTGATGTATACCTAATTTTGGGGGCGTCACAATAACTATTACTTTTAATTCACTGGCTCCATTATAAATGGGTCTTCAAGCGCTCCTTGTTCCTTGATCTCCAATTCTTCAAAATTAATTCTAATTATTCATATTACAAAACTATTAAAAATAAATAGAAACCTTGATCAGCAGTCAAGGGGAAGACATAGAAGGGAGATAGAATTTACATTAAGAAAAATTAGAGAAAATGAGGTACGCAGACCCCATTTAATAAAACTCATACATTCATGCATCCAACTAAAATAAAATCCAATCACATTGGTCAATAGTCCATAATCAATCCCATTTATTATTATACACATCACCATATACATTAATAAATAACATTCATCTCGTGAATAATAAACATTCAATATATATATATATATATATATATATATATATATATATATATATATATATATATATATATATATATATATCATTTAATGGGCAAATTTAGTTAGTATAAAATCTAATTTTAAATCAAAATAAACTCCTTTATTTTAATCCAAATTTAAATCAAAATAAACTCTTTTATTTTAATTTATCCAATTTTGAATAAAATAAACTATTTTATTTTAATCAAATTCTTTAATCAAAATAAACTCTTTTATTTTAATTAATTATGGAATAAAATTCCAAGTAAAAAAAATTCCTTTATTAAAGGAAACATGGAATCTATTTCCTATTCACAAATAAACTCATTTATTTTGAATAATATGAAATCTTATTTCATATCTAAATAAACTCCTTTATTTAAGGAAATACAGATTCTCTTTCCTATTCACAAATAAAATCCTTTATTTTGAATAATATGAAATCTTATTTCATATATAAATAAACTCCTTTATTTAAAAAACATGGAATCCAATTTCAACTACAGTTAGTTATCATGGAATCCAATTCAAACTCTAATTAGTTAGCATAAAATCTAATTTAAAAATTAAAATAAATCTTTTATTTTAAGATTAAAATAAACCTTTTATTTTAAAATTAAAATAAACTTTTTATTTAAATTATAAAATAATTAAGAATTATATATATATATATATATATATATATATATATATATTATTAACCGTATATATTTATATCATATATATAATACCTACTAACTTATGAATCAAGCATGTAATACCTTAACTCATATGTAGTTTTGATATGTATATATAATATATCATATATATATATATATATATATATATATATATATATATATATACTAACACGTTCATGGATGATTTATATATATATATATATATATATATATAGTAACGTGATTTTGCGAATCAGCCACGGTTCCACGATTTTTTTTATTTTTTATTTTTTTAAATAAATTTTATACAACAAATTATGCCCAATTAAATTGTTCTAAACACATATCAACATACATATCGATTTTGAATAATTAATAATTTGCATAAAGGTTTGGCTCTGATACCACTGTTAGGTTTGTAATATTCATGAACGCAATCAAATTGCACCAAAAAAATGGAAGTATGAAAAATCAGAGTTTTAAAATTTTACAAACCATATACCTGTTAGGTTTGTAATATTCAAGAACGCAATCAAATTGCACAAAATTAGCGGAAACGTGAAAATCAGAATTTTAAAAATTTTACAAACCATATACTCGGATCACCCTTTATGCGCAATTATTAATTAAACGAAAAAGAAAGAATAAGAACCATACCCTTGAAGATCCGAGCTTCTTCAGGTACAAGTTCACCTCCAATCCTTTTCGCGTTCAACTTGAATCCACCGGGTTTGGTTCCTTCCTTTGATCAACGTTAGCCACCCAAGTGTTTGGCCTCTAGAGGTGATCCACCAAGAAAGAATAGAGATTCAAGAAGATGGGTATTTGGCTAAACCCTAGTTTTTCTATCTCTCATAGAAAGGGGTGTACTCTCCCAACTATTGGAATTACGTATTCTATGAATACGTCAACAACCTCTCCCCACATATAATAAGACTCCTCTTATTTATAGATGTGGACAACCCTCCTTAACAATTAAGGAATTGGGTTTTATTTTAATTAATTAAACTCCTTTAATTAATTAGGCTCCTAATCTTATTAGGAATAATTAAATAACCTTTTAATTAATTAACCTCCTAATCTTATTAGGAATAAATGAGAGTACTTATATTAAATTAATTCCTAAACTCTTTTAGAAATTAAAATAATAATAATTGTAATAATATTAATAAGACTCCTCTTATTAATTTATATTTAATATTTCTAAAATATTAAATAATAAATATTAAGCTATTTAATTTATTCTACCACCATAGATTAAATTAAATATACTTAACATATTATTACGATTATGTCATTAACTTCTTAAATAATTATTCTTCCTTTTATGGTGTGACCCTTTAGGTTCTCCATATTAAACCGGTTGTGAATAAATCAATTAGAACAATTCTAATCTTATTTAAATAAATAAATTAAACTAATAATTTATTTAAATAAATAATATTTATTCTACAATAGGGATAAGCCTCCCTAGCGATCAACGATTTTCCAGATAATATAGATTTCAACATTAATCATAAAAGAACCTTTGAGTAAATAGTTACCGTACAATTCAATCCTTCCACCATACAATGTCCCAATTAAATATAAGACATGGAATTACTGTCAAGTCTTATTTTATTTAATTATATGTATTCCGACTCTTAAATGCACAACTCCGAATAATGCAAATTAGAAACTCCTTTCTAATTTCATTCTGCCTTGGCCAAGGACTACTGGGTTGTCATTTATCGAATCACATAGGACATTTCTCTTCTTTTACTAGAAGTGGTAGTTTCTTTATTGATTATACATTATCTCCATGTACAACTTATTATACCCAAGCATACCCTTTGATATACCCTAAGGGTCTAAAGGAATAAGTCAAAGTATAACTCATCATACACAAGATACTATGATGATCTCAAGTCCAAGGATCACTTGTACTACTATCACTATAGGAATTCCTATTGACATGCAAGTAAAACTCCATTAGGTATTCCTTAACGAGTCACGTTCAGTGAACTTATTCTCTAATAAGCACCTACATACTTGCTTTAGTGTCTCCACACAAATGATCATGAGATCAATCATCCTCATCCAATGAGCAAGCAACGTATGTACCAATCTATCCGGATTCACTAATCCCCAATTTAGTAATCCAACGATTAGGAACTATTTTAGTTTTAAGCTTTCTAAGAATTTAGATCTCATTAGAATGATCATCATCATTATTCTAAAAGCATTGCTTAAAACTATGGGTTTATCACATATTATAAAACAGCATCATGTAGATAATTTAAAAGCCTTTAATAAATTAATACTTTTTATTAATAAATGAATAAGATTGTTACAAAGTATATGCTTTTATCATCAAACATGATTGGCTTGTGTGCATACTACTTTCAATACCTGGATCATCCTTTATATGCAATTATTAATTAAAAAAAAGATAAGGAATAAGAATAATACCCTTGAAGATTCGAGCTCCCCCAGGTACAAGTTCACCTCCAAAAAAATTTTGTGTTCAACTTGAATCCACCGGGTTTGGTTCCTTCCTTTGATCAACGTTAGCCACCCAAGTGTTTGGCCTCTAGAGGTGATCCACCAAGGAAGAAGAAAAATTCAAGAAGATGAGTATTTGGCAAAACCCTAATTTTTTTATCTCTCATAAAAATGGGTGTACTCTCCCAACTATTGGAATTACGTCTGTTGTGAAAAAGTCAACAACAACTCTATACCATAATAAGACTCCTCTTATTTATAGATGTAGGCAACCCTCCTTAACAATTAAGGAATTATGTTTTATTTTAATTAATTAAACTCCTTTAATTAATTAGGCTCCCAATTTTATTAGGAATAATTAATTAAACTCTTTTAATTAATTAGCCTCCTAATCTTATTAGGATATTTGAGAGTACTTTTATTAATTAATTTTCAAACTCCTTTAGGAATTAAATAATAATAATAGTAATAATAATAATAATAATAATAATAATAATAATAATAAGACTCCTCTTATTAATTTATATTTAATATTTCTAAAATATTAAATAATAAATACTAAGCTATTTAATTTATTGTATCGCCATCGATTAAATTAAATATACTTAATTTATTATTACGATTATGTCATTAACTTCTTAAATAATTATTCTTCCTTTTATGGTGTGACTCTTTAGGTTCTTCATATTAAATCGGTTGTGAATAAATCAATTAGAACAATTCTAATCTTATTTAAATAAATAAATTAAACTATTATGTATTTAATTAAATAATATTTATTATACAATAAGAATAAGCCTCCCTAGCGATTAACGACTTTCGAGATAATATAGATTTCAACATTAATCATAAAAGACCATTTGAGTAAATAGTTACCGTACAATTCAATCCTTCCACCATACAATGTCCCAATTAAATATAAGACATAGAATTACTGTCAAGTCTTATTTTATTTAATTATATTTTTTTGACTCTTAAATGGACAACTCCAAATAATGCAAATTAGAAACTCCTTTTTAATTGCATTCTGCCTTGGCCAAGGACTATTGGGTTGTCATTTATCGAATCGCATAGGATATTTCTCTTCTTTTACTAGAAGTGGTAGATTCTTTATTAATAATACATTATCTCCATGTATAACTTATTATACCCAAGCATACATTTTGATATACCCTAAGGGTCTTAAGGAATAAGTCAAAGTATAACTCATCATACACAAGATACTATGATGATCTCAAGTCCAAGGATCATTTGTACTACTATCACTACAGGAATTCCTATTGACATGCAAGTAAAACTCCATTAGGTATTCCTTAGCGAGCCACGTTCAGTGAACTTATTCTCTAATAAGCACCTACATACTTGCTTTAGTGTCTCCACACAAATGATCATGAGATCAATCATCCTCATCCAATGAGCAAGCAATGTATGTACCAATCTATCCGGATTCACTAATCCCCAATTTAGTAATCCAACGATTGGGAACTATTTTAGTTTTAAGCTTTATAAGAATTTAGATATCATTAGAATGATCATCATCATTATTCTAAAAGCATTTCTTAAAACTATAGGTTTATCACATATTATAAAACAGCATCATGTAGATAATTAAAACCCTTTAATAAATTAATACTTTTTATTAATAAATGAATAAGATTGTTACAAAGTATATGTTTTATCATCAAACATGATTGGCTTGTGTGCATACTACTTTCAATAATAATATGAATAATTGCGTTATCTCAATTATTGATTTAATAATATAAAATATTTTGTAGATGAAATTGTGACAATAATTGAATCAATAATATGAGATACTATGCAGTAACTACTGTGGCAATTATTAAATGAAATGAGTGACTTCTTACGTAAGCATCAACAATTAGAGATCGTGTGCTACTGTGCAACCACGCGTATTAATGTTCTTTTATCATAAGTATTTCAACAGTTAACGATAAAAGTTTTGTCGTTATTTTTATAAAAAGGTTATTTTTGTCGCTTTCTATACCCGACAATCATTCCGTTGTGGGGTCCACCAATGATTGTGTTGTCGTACGAATATTAATTCCTCGACAAAAAAGAATATTCTCCGAACAAACGAATATTTTATGACAACTTGCATACTTGCAAAATTTGCACATATCACCCATAACTATAGCATTATATCAAATCACACCTCATTATTCAAAATAATATTTACAGAAAATTAAATCTTTATTCATAAAAAGTTAGGGTCTTATGTGACAACCCCAAAACAGGTCCATTCCATCCAACCCATTCTGAGTCGTCAATACATGATACAGAAAATAACTACAACTTTATTAATACAATTGTCGTGCAAGATACGACAACACTTAAACTGTAAGTTTAAATACAAATATATACCAACTGTGACTCATGTCCCAACCGTGGACAGCACATCATAATGACACCTTACATAAAGGTATAGTCGAAAACTGTTTTAGAAATTAGAATCTTTGGGAAGTGCTCAAGGAAACCTTCGTACATGGGAGGCCATGCTTCTAGGTTATGATAAATATCATATGGCCACAGAATTATCCTTGGTTGACCTAATAGACCCCAAAGAAAAACGAGAAGATTACTATCATATTCTTCCCAATGGTGAGTCTTCTCTTGACATATCATTATCTCTACTGTCTCTAATTGGGAATTAAATTACAAACAAACACCAAGATTATATAGGTGGTGCTCATAAATATACTCAGCGAGTGGATGAGCACAATCCTGTCTTATGATGACACGAGGTTGTATGTCATTAGACATCTTGTATGATAGTGGTAAAACACCCTTCCAAGTTAAATTCACCTCACCCTTAACATCTATAGACCACCGTTCTATTCCCTTGTTATTCCCCGTTTGTCCCAGCTACACTTTTATTACTTGAAAGGAATTGTGAAGAAAAAGGGTGAGCACAACTAGCTCAGTAAAGAATATCATGACTAAAGATAAATAAATTATCAATAACCTTCAACAGTAATAAATCAGAGATTTAGTACATATGGTAGATGATAAACTTTTCAACCATAGTTGCAGCGGAACGATCAATCCATTAGAAGAGTCAAATAGACCATAAAGTCTATTATCTTCTCCATGTTAAAAGTCCACCAACAATGTTTTATCCCTGTAACATCAATCAACAGTTCCTTTCCACAATCATATGAATAACTCATAATCATAATTGTGTTTCTAAATTCTTCTTCGCATCCAAGACGAAGATAATTTTCATCATATGTCTTTACCTGAAACATCAAAGATCATGGTTATACCAAATCACAGTTCCTATTCATAATCATACTAATAAATTCATCTTTGCACCACGGCCAAAGATATTCACCAACAGTTCATCTTTGCACTACATGCAAAAGATATTCAACAACAAGTCATCTTTGCACTACGGGCCAAAGATATTCAACAACAGATCATCTTTGCATTACGAGCCTAAGATATTCAACAACAGGTCATCTTTGCACTACATGCCAAAGATTTTCATATCTCAAAGAAATACATAATCATTTCAGAATTTATATAAACCATAATTATAACCATGTTGATCAATTCACCTTTGCACTTAAGCTAAAGATATTCAATTATAAATTCAATGGTCATGATCATACCAGTCACAATTCAACTTTTCACTAGTGGTCAAAGAGAACCCTAGTCATGATCATACCAATAATCTATCCATCTTTACACTCCAGTGAAAGAGAATTTCAACATCAGGGTTATAAAAATGTTATATATGATAATAAAATCATTATAATCAATACATAGTTTTAATCTCCAGAGAAATATTCATAAATCAACTATAATTTGGTTAGAAAAAGAAAACAATTTTGTAGTGAATAGTACTCGTGAATAGTAACTCGTGAATAATAACTCGTGAATAGTAACCTGCCATGAATAGTAACTCATGAATAATAATCGTGAATAGTAACTCATGAATAGTAACCCCGACATGAAAAAGTTTCAAATTTGATAAAAAGTTCAAACTAATATTTAAATATAATGATATTGAAGAAATAATATCACTTACGAAGAAAATAACATCCCTTTCAATCCCTTAAAATCTCTTATTATCCCTTACCTCAAAAGAGCAATACTTCTTACTGGAATAACGCTGAACAAACTTGTACCGTATAGCAACACTCAAAATATCAAAATACTCACAAGAATACACTCAATAATATAGAGAGAGAAATAGAGTGAAAACTTCAGTTTCTTGTGTGATTTTCAATTCTAACCTAAGCACCCTATTTATAGGAAAATGCTTAGAACACCAAAGCAGAAAGTTTAATAAAATATAATAATTATTAAAATTTATCTACGCCAACTTTTGAATTCAGATTTCAGCATGCTTAACAACACATGAGCCCACCAACCAACCACAAAAACATTTTTCTTTTAAAACAAATTTAAAACTTTGAAAAAATAATTATTTCGGAACTTCAGAACTTCAATAATTCATAATAAATAGATCTTTTATCAAAAAATTTGAATCTCGCGATTTTTTATAGGAAATTCAATTCTCTACAACTTTGCAGAAGAAAGTTTTTCCAAATTCCAAACATAAATTGACTGAAATCCACATACGAACGATTTTCACATACGGACGATTTTACAGGCTATAATCAAATTTCAGTCAAGAAATGAGGTCTACCGACATGTTTAACATGTTTTAAACAACTTTTGCAACAAAAATACTCTTCTTCCTCATATACTCATATATACCACATTCATTGTAAAAATATCACCATTATTATATTATTAAAATATAATAATAAATTATTTTATCAGAAAAGATAAAATATCGATTTTCAACAATTGTCACTTTAAAAAAAATTCTCCATCTATATCCATATAAAATAAATATTTTTCTTATCATATAAATCAATAATTAATTATTAACAAATAATATTACAGAATCACAATACTGACAACCAGGCCGTTCCCAAGAAAGATGGGGCTTTCCAAAAAGAATTTCTCTTTACTGGCGCGCAATTAGGTGACCAAACCTCTCCTTAGACAGAACTTTCTAGACATTACCAATAATGTTATCTAATAATATTATTCAGATAATATGAATTATTGCTTCGATAATGGAAAATACTGTGTAGTGACAATTATTAAAACAACAGTAATATAAAATATCAATGCAGCAATTATTAAATCAATAAAATAAAATACTGAACAGTAATTACTGTAACAATTATTGAGTAGTGTCTTCTTACGTAAGAATCAATAATTGGTTCAATACCGTGTGCTACTGTGCAACAACGCGTATTGTTGTATTTTAACCACCGGGTATTCCAACAGTGTTAATGGTAACAACTATGTCGTTATTTATAAAAAACTCATACTTGTCGTTTTCTTCATCCAACAGTTATTCTGTTATGGGGCCCACAAATGGCTGCGCCGTCGTACGAATATTCCCCGACAGAAAGAATATTCCACGACCAAATGAATATTCCCCGATAGAAATGAGTATTTTATAACCACTTGCATATTTTGAAAAATTTACATATATCACCCTTAACTTTAAACTATTATCAATTTAACGATTTACTGAATAGTAATTATAAGAAAATTGAATACTTTTATTTCATAAAATTCGGGGTCTTACATCTTACAATAGTTGTCTACTACTACCAGTGAGTATCTTTTACCTCCAAGACTAGTTTTTGGAATAGGCCCAAAGAAATCCATATGAAGAACTTGTAGTGGCTTTTCATTTGAGTTTGTCATCTTGCTTTTGAATGAGCTCTTGGTCTACTTTTCTAGTTGACAAGCTTTGCATGGTCTATCTTTGATGAAGTTCAATTTGGGTAGACCTCTTACTAGATCCTTCGATGCAAGCTTTGACATGTTCTTAAAATTTAGATGAGATAATCTCATGTGCCATAACCAACTTATTTCTTCTGAAGCTTTTAAGAAGAAACAAGTTGATACTGAGGAACTTACTTCAGAGAGATTCATTTTGGGTAAATTCTAGATACGCTCTACACGCAAGTGTACATGGTCAACAAGTAATATAGTGATGAATTGAGTATCATTCCCACAGAGACTAGTATAAAATTTATTCTAACAATTACCAATTTTATATTATTTGAATTTTATTAAACTATTCAAAATTAATGATTAAAATCAATAAAAAATAAAAAACTAAAAAAAATCAAAATTAATCATCACAAATTAATAATCGTAATTTCAATCAGATAATGGAGAATTAGGCTTATAATTTCACTTTAAGTTTCACTCTGATTATCACACTTTTTTCCAATTTAATTTACTATCTCAGTTTATTAATCAAGAACATTGAAGTAGAATTAGCCATCTCTCGATGCACTAACATCGTATTAACTTAAATCCACAATTTGATAGGATTAAGTCAAACACCATAATTAACTAATTCATTATATCTCTATTTGAATTAAAATCAAATAAGGTTTAAATTCCAATTTCTTTATGCGATTACATGTGATGTTAGGTATATCTTTATCCTAAACATTCATCAAGAAATCCATCAAACACATAATTCAAGAACAAATGTTATTGCAATTAGGTCTAGATTCATACATCATCTCTCGAGTCCATAAAAATCCACACAGAATTGGTGATCAAGTAATTCATAAATTAAATTATAAATCACAATAGATAAACTGAATTAATAGTATTATTAAACTGAAATTAAAGCATGCCAATCATTATTCAACACTAAAGATCCATTGCAAGTCTAAAAAGTAATTTAGTTCATCATAAACGAATTAAAAACTGAAAAGATAGAGAAATTCATCATCCCAATTACAAAATTCGAATTGAAAGTCAAAGAATAGTAAAACACCACCCTTATCCTCGCTCAATCTGCAATCTTTGTGATCTTGACCTTCAACTCTGTTCCTCCAATGTTCTTCAGAAAATTAGGGCTCCAAGTATGATTGATTGATTGTTGTAATTCTAAGTCTCTGTTAACTTATGTTAACTGATGTATATCTCATGTAATAGTTCATAAACGACGCCCAATAGCAATCCCAATCCATGCCCAAGTCTTCCATCCACCAGTTGCAGAGTTCTAATCAAATCCAAAGTCTTTATCTCTCCCCGTACCCCCGCCCCGACGGGGGTTTTACTCTTGACATAGCCCTCCCCCGCGTGGGGTGTTACTGTAGTTGGCCAAGGTACCCCCGCCTCGGCGGGGGTATTCTTCATTATAAGGCCCGCCCCGGCGGGGGGTCATTCTGCAGAAATGCTGATTTTTAGCTTTTGCATGCCAAATCTCACCATAATGCAACCAATAAGCCACCAATACCACGTCATGCAACCTAAACACAAAACAAAACAAAAACAAGTAAAATTGTACAGAATTAGATAGGATCAACACAGTTTAAGTCCATATCAAAAGTCGATTCATAGGTATAAAACCCACTCATCAATTCATCACACAAATATTTCCTTCTCTGGATCCAGTTAGCTTGACAGAGTTGGTTTCCAGATCTCGAACTTCAAATTTATTACTAAGGAAGATGACTTGATGACCCTTGTTACATAGTTGACTTATGCTTAGTAGATTGTGCTTCGGTCCATCAACGTAGGCTACTTTCGTGAACAAAATGGCTCCTTTTCCTATAGATCCATATCCTATGGTTTTACTAGAGTTGTTATCTCCAAAGATAATGACTGGACCATCTTTATCTTTAAAGTCTGTCAGAAGAGCTTTGTTGCAGTTATATGCCTTGAACACCCACTATCAAGATACCAAATGGATTCAGTTGACCTTGGTACCTGCATGCATAATCATTGTTTATTTTGTTACCCATACTCTTTTGTGATGAATTGATGAGTGGGTAACTAGAAGAGACACTATTTTTGTTTGTTTCCGGATATTTTTCCATACTTAGATTTGAGGAAGGCAAACCATCAAATCCTAATCCTGATATGTTAAAAACCATTCTTTGACTTGTGATCAATGAGTTCAATGATGAAGAAGATTGATTTCACATGGAGATTATCTTTTCCAATTCTTCTACTTTAGATTTAAGAAAAGATTCTCTTAAAAAGTTTAATTCAGTTATATTTCTCAAATTCTTATTTTCTATTTCTAGCTTGGATAAAGAGATAGTGTTTCGTAGAGAGGTTTCTAATTCTACTTGCACTTTCTCTTTTTCCTCTTGAAGAAAAGAATAATCCTTTGATAGAACCCTAAACAGTTTCATATATCTATTCAATTCAGAAGTAATATCATGCAAATTAGATCTAAGATCATTCATGTCAACATCAGGAGAGTTAAAATCAAATACTTCACTTATATCAATTTCTTGACGATAAGTGGTTGAGTTGGACTTTTCTTCTATGGCCATCAGACATATGTTAGCTACTGGTGGCTTTTCATCATCGCTTGAGTCTGAGCTGGTATCATCATCTGAGTCACTCCATGAGCTGTTAGCTACTAGACCTATTTCCTTCTTGTAATACTTCTTGTATTTTTTGTATTCTTTCTTCTTATCATGCTTCTGCTTATGATTTTTGAGATCCTCTCATAGAGGTTTGGTGCATTCTGCAATAAAGTGATCAGGCTTCTTGCAGTTGAAGCATAAGTCATTTTCTTGTTCTCTCTTGTTGAATCCTTTGTTGAAATTTCTTCTTGGTCTCCAGTTGCTGCCTTTTCTCATGAATTTTCTCAATCTTCTAGCAAGTAGAGCGACATCATCATCATCACCATCTAATCCTTCTTGATCATCTTCTTTGGCTTCGATTAGAATTTTCGATATTCCTTTAAAGTCTTCAAGAGTAATATTTGTGTCTTTTCTTTTATTCTCAAATAGAGTTTCTGCAGTTTGATTTAGCTCCAACTCATAGGTAAGAAGATTACCATAGAGTTTCTGCACAGTCATTTCATGTAAATTCTTTTATTCTCGAACTGACGTGGTCTTGGCATCCCACTTGTTGGGTAGGGCTCGCATGAATTTGATATTTTACTCTTTGTTTGGATACACCTTTCCATATGACTTTAGAGCATTTAAGAGTATAATGAATCTTTTATATGTTGCTGTAATATTTTATCCAGAAACATGAGTAAACATCTCGTATTGTTGAGTTAAGAGAGATTACTTTTTTTCTTTAACTTTTTTTGTTCCCTCATACATTACCAGCAATGTCTCCCACACTTCCTTTGCAATGGTGCAGTTTACAACATTTTTGAAAAATTCATCCTCCAAGACCATGAATAGAATATTCTTGGCCCTTTTGTCCAGCTGCACATGCTTCTTCTCATTTTTTGTCCATTCTTCATGCATCTTCACAACCTCCTTGTTGGGATCATCTGTTGTGGGAGCGAGCTTTGTAGGAATGTATGAACCAAAGAGAACAGCTTCAAACAAATCATCATCGATGGCATCCATGTATGTCTGCATACATATTTTCCAGTTAGCAAATTTTTCTTTGTTTAAAAAAGGTGGCTTACTTCCACCACTAAGGGTTCAAGCTTAGAGCCATTTTTTTGTGTCATAGATCTAATCAAAGTGTAAGGTTTGTGTTAGTGAGAGCCTTGCTCTGATACTATTTGTTATTTCCCAAATGCACTTATAGACCTAGAAGGGGGTTAAAAAGATCTTTAAACTTTCTTTTTATCAAATAATTAATAAACTTATTGATATAAGCACAGCGAAATATGTTCTTTTGAAAAACCCCTTTTAAATCTAAAACAAATATTAGTTTCAGATTTAAGCAGTAAAGACACATGCAATTTATAAGTGGTTTGAAGACTGAATAACTTCTACTCCACTCTTCTACTCCTCAGTAGGAAATTTATTAGAATTTAATCACACAAACAAGGACACTTTGCCCTCTTCAAGCCCATCAGACTTGGATATTTAGTCACAACGACTAGGATAATTTTTCCCTCTTCAAGCCCCTCAGACTTGGATATTTAGTCACAAAGACAAGGATGTCTAGCCCTCAGATGCTCTGATGATTGATATTTGTTGTGAGGTGCTACTAAGTTTGCATTAAGCTTTTCTTCTCAGGTACTTAGCAACTCGAACTTTGTGTATTGGATCATTGAGTTCATTCTTTAACTTTTACAGAGTTTTTGGCTTTTTGATCTTAATGTTCGGCTCTTTCAAAGTTGAATCCTTGTGGCCCTTTATACTCTGCTAAGAAATTTTCCCGTTGCAAAATGCCCGTTTGAGCAATTAATGTTCAGATGTACTAGGATACTTGATGTTGAAATTTTAAACCTTGGAGACAGTTATTTTTTCCTTGCATGTCACATCGGTCTACTTTTTCACCTAACACCCTTGACGTGTCACTGTCACCAACTAGCTAGTATACACATAATCTGAACTTCAATTTTTGCCAAGGATATTTTAAGAATGCATTAGGACCTTCAACTTGCAACGCTCCAATGTTAGTCAGTTTATCAGACTTGATTGCTCTACGATCGAGTCTTAATCAACGATCGTTTAGCTGGCTGGGAGAATCACTTGTTCACTTGACGATTTGAAGTGACTTTACGAACCAAAGTTTTGGTTACTCCAAGTAGTTCAGCGATCCGCTTGATGTATGTGTGATCTTGATTTTGCTCCTTAAGTAGCAGGGTAACATTACGATCCTATCATTAATACATCAACTCAGCTTCTTTTAAGATTAATCTAACATTATGTTATCTTTATATTCTAAGTCCTTGTACAATTGATCAATTTCTTATAAGGATTGTACAACTCATACTGGTACAAATATACATTAAGCTCATTCATCATCAAATTTATCATGCAGATTCTAACACAGCTACATCGTCAAATTACTCAGAGATTCTCGCAATACATGAAGCAAAGTCGAGAGTATGTTTGGTTGAGGTGATCAATTGTTCAGCATAACCAAGAGTTATGTAGATTACCATCAATCAAATATATTTTGATAATTTTGTATGAGGATAACGTTGCATTCATTGCTCAACTTAGAGAATGATACATCAAGAGAGATAGAATAAAACACATTTTACCTAAATTCTTATACACACATGAGCTGCAAAAGAAGGGTGATATAGATGTGCATCAAATTCGATCATGTAATAATTAGCCAATTTATTCACAAAGTCACCACCAAATGCAACGTTTGTAAAACTTCAGAAAAAGATCGGAATGCGTAGACTAAAAGACTTATCACAACATTGATGGGGAGATTGTACTCTTTTTCCTTAGTCACTATTTTTATCCCAATGGGCATGGTTTTCAGACCTAGACCGAACCAACAGTCGAACCGAAAAAAATGGGAATCGATCGGCTCTCCGATCCGGTTTGGATCAATTACCCTTTTTGTTCAAAAATTGTTCAAACCCGATGAACCGGCGATTGAATCACCTGACCCAATGAACTGGTGACTAGTTTGTGAGTTGAAACGGTTCCTACTTTATCTTCTTCGCTCTGAGATTCTCTAAAATTGTCAATCGTATGACAGTTCTGATATACTCTACGAAATGAGTCAACAGTTGAGTGATGAGTAACGTAGAGTATGAGCTCTATGTTATGCTCTACGACTGGAGCTCTACAATCTGCTTGAGCAGACTCTACGAACTTCTCTTCGTACTGCAAATATTTTAACAGCTCTACGATTCTAAAAACCGCTCTAGGAACTAACTAAAGATTTTGTTATCTCTTTGCAGCTTTATGATTACCCAATTGATGTTTTATGAACACTTAGATTACTCTGCGAACAATATTAACACTTTGAACATGCCGAGTAACTCTACGATCGTTTAACAATATTATTCGATCGTTTTAATTCAATTGCATATTCATTTAATCAACTCAAAGGATCAATCTAACAAGTTTGATCATTCTATTTCTAAGTTTTGTACAAATGTCAAAATAAGGACGTTACAAAACTACTGAACAATTATACATTATAATCACATCATCAAAATTAAATATACATGACTTAACCACTCTTAACAATTATAATGTATAGTAGACTAAAGGGCAAATTGGGCAAATGCAAAAGTATAAATTGATTCCTTATTTTTTGAAGGTATAATCACGTTGTTACTTTTACGTGTGCAATGTAGAGGTTTCGGCACATAAAAGCAGCGGAAATTTAAAATTATCAAAATAATTTCCGAAACCCAAAAACAGGATCTATGCGAAACAGAAATTAATTCAGTGGTTTAGATATTATACCGATTATGAAAGAGTTCTGAAACGGCTTCGAATCTCCAACGCAATCCAACAGAACTGCGCCTCTACGGTATCCACATGAACGCCTCGCGAATCGTCACACGGTCTGCAGTGAAGAGAACTACGATACTAGCCACCAAGGATCAGGATTTTCGAAATTTCTCTCTAGTCTCTCTCTAAGAGCGACTAGGGTTTTTAGGTTATGATGATATTCTACGAAATTGCTGATATATCGTATATATAGCAGTCCAAAAGAATTAATCAAAACCTAAAACAATTATAAAATCCGAATTTATATATTATATCTTAATTAAGTCTTACTTAATTAATATACATATATATAAATTATCCTATTAATTTAAATTCGTAATTTAAATACTATCAATCATATTGACATATTTAAATCCTTACAATTTAAATTAATTACTTTTTGAATTATGTTCTATGTGTGTGACCTTATAGGTTATTATTACGTTGGCAATAATTTTAAAATCATATTATAAAATTATAAACCGTGAGCGGCATCTAGTAATGCATCACTGCTACCCAAGTAATAATAAGATCGATGATTCGATGCAACTTTTTCGTGACCAATGTTTCAATGTAATTTAATCCTTTTAACCTTGACATCATAGATTAAACTCGAGTCATGGAATGTGTCATACTCTTTATAATTTAATCTGAGTTTTCTTTATCAATGAGTAGATTATATGAAACAAATTACTATTTGAGCATGGTCATGCATTTCATAGTCCTACTCAATCAAGAGGCCTATGGATATCACCCCTAATATATAGGAGGGTTAAATTATATCTAGATCACTCATATTGCTCACATGATTCATGATTTACCCAATAATCACCTTTATTGTCCACCCTATTAAAGGTGACCTTTGATGATATCAAAGTACATAAATTTTCGTGTAGTAATATAGTGATTTCAAGTCGGAGGATCATTACATCATTGTCACTATGAAAATCACTAATGACACTTTGCATAATGCTCCACGTAGAATTCTCATGATGGGTATGTTCAGTACATCGTTCTCTAACATGTACCTATGCATTAACTCAATATCTCATATATTTATGACCAATGAGATTTTGTCATCAGTCAATCCACATACTAGTCTCAATGTATCATTATTGTCCCATCAACAATGATACTCGACTAGGAACATTTAAGAGCAATGATACTAATTATAATTATATAATTTCATGTTCAAGTCACATACTTGAAACTATATAATTTGTATCACTATTCTAAGAAATTTTATTATGTTAACATTTATATAACGCAGTAAATAAAATCATTCATTTATTCAATCAAATATAATATTAAAATGTTAAGCAATTATATCAAATAATTGGCCTAGGGCATAAACTCTAACATGCAACTGCTAATCTAGGGTTTGCAGATTGCACCACCAATAACTTATTCATTATTTGTCTTGCCATTAAATTAAATTAAAATATTATTTAAGTTTTGATTTTAGAATTCTATTTGGATTAGTATTCTAATTAAATTCTGAATGTTGTTATTTATTATAAAAAATTTCGGTCAAATTATAATTGTAATATACATACATAAATCATCACATATTTATTAACATGTGTATCATTTCTCATAAAAATTTTAAGAAAAAAATAGTTTATATGCTGACAAATTTTATAACCATATACGCTTATATTTGATATTCATTTTCGTACTATTCCAACTAATTTCAAAGGCCTAGTTTAACTGTTGATAATCAATCAAATTCTCGAGGAAATAAGACAAATTCCAACAATTATTAAATAAAAAAGAAGAGCGAAAGTAGAAATATAATCATAGAGTGAAATAAAGTAAAATCAATTCAAACTTCTACATATGCTACCCAAATATGATAGAAGATTTTTAGTTTTCAAAATAAAATAAAATAAATTAAAAAATAAGTCTATTTTATTATTACCATTTGAAAAAAATTTAATTTAAAGAAACACTATTACCACATTTTTGATATTTAAACAATATTCTCTCTTACATAAGACGGTAGCAAGTCCCATGTACGTGAGAGCTAACCTAGTAGAAAAAAGAAGAAAAAACACAAGCGGAAATATCATTTCCCTAAATTTATGGCATGCCGTTAACAAAATAAGCAGGTGAACTACCACAAAAACATATTACTGGAATAAATACTCCAGATTTATATGCCATTTAATAATTACAATCCCCCTCTCTTTTTCTCCCCTCCCTTCTATATTATCATGCATTCTCCACATTTAGTTGTTTTGTTCTCCCATTAATTTCATTATCATGAAACATTTCCATTTCTTCAGTTATGATTGCCAAAAGTCTTAGAAAAGGACTTTCAAAAACATCTTTAGAAGTCGATTAGGCCTTCAGCTAATGTTAATCCACTTCGTTACTGCTTCGAGCGCTTTAAATAAACCAACACGCCGATGCCCGTCAAAACCACTGCACTGGCCAAAACCCCAGACTTGAGAGATATCCGTCGTCTTTTCTCTTCTGTAGTTTGAGTGGTGGCTGTGCCAGATTGTGATTGTGATTCGGTTTTCTGTTGACTTAACTCGGAGTAATCTAGATGCAACCTCAACACCTGCAAAAGATCGAGGAAATTATAAGGCAACTTAAAAAATACTACAGTTGATAAATTCAAGCATCTTTTTCACCAAAATTATTTGCAGTATTTCTCCATAAAAGTTTATTTAAATACAGAGAATGAATTAAAGTCTACTATTTTATGTCGAATGTGGATTGCGACTAACGTAGAACTATAAACCACAAAATAAAATAGTAATATGTGGATCCCTATCCATGTATCATATATAGCAACACTCTTTAAAGAAAGTAACAAAAAATTTAATTAATCAAAATTCCTTGAGTTCTCAAAAATAATAAATACCCCAGTATCAATAAAGTAACAAGATGTTCAAAAAAAATTGACAAGGATGTGTATGAAAATCATCATTGCTACAAGTCAGTAAACCACGCCTGCTCAGGGGCTAGACTCACTCAAAAGTGCTACTAATTAGATTCTCACAAAATCCTATGCCATAAATGCCCAAATCCTTCTCAGTAGACCATGGTTCTAGGATCTCAAAGGTGAACATGCTTTATCATTGACGCCCTTGGAGTGAAATCTACTAAATCAACCTATTAGGACGCCCCATTGATCGACTCCACTATCAGTGGGCAAGTTTGAACGAAAAGGGTGAAAATCCGAGTACGCTCTAACATAGTTGTTAAGGCGCTAAGTCGAAGCGAGTCGGTGGCTAACCGCTTAAGCGACTGGTCGACTAGGCGCCTGACTAGTCATCATATGATTATTTACAATGTGCATTTTATAATATAGATATTTCAATTAACAAGTACACTAAATATAAAAAAAAACTCACAAATATATTATATATACCAAGTATATGCAATTAATACTATATTACAATTCATAAACTCAAACATATACTAAAACAAAAATACCCAATAGATCAATAGTGAAATTTAACTTCAATAATAAAATAAAAAAATAAATTACTTATGAAAATATTAAAATTAAAAGTTAAAATCACTATTGGTTATATTAAATAATAATTACTTTTCATGAATAACAAATACAATATATTATAATAAAAGTAAGAAATAAATATGATATCATACTAATATAATAAAGTATAATAAATAAATAAAAATTATAATACTAATCTATTGTGCTACATTTATAATATTAATATTTATTGATCATGTGTATAATATAATATTAGTGCAAACTATGTGTAATTTACTTTATATAATACTTGCATTTAGTGGTATACAGCTGTGTTGGTTACTGGTTAGGTTGAGTGAAGTCTATTGAGAGTACCATGCGTCTCATTTGCACGAGTGGAGTAACATGGGCCACATGTTTTAACTGATGGGTCCTGTTAGTGGGCAACAAAAATGCCCAACAAATAAACTCATTCATCTTTTTCTCTTAAATTACCACGTCGCACTATCGGAAGAGATGAACGAAGCAAAGTTTGGCAGTCAAGATTTCGCATGAGCAGCTCTCTTGATTTAATTTAAAGCTCATTAGCTAGGTAGCAAACAAATCATTGTCGTGGAGCCAAAGTGAGTCGTCGGAGTCAGTTGAGGTACTCACCCAATCTATGTCTTAATCTCTGTCTTTGCTCGACATGATTGATCGATCGATTGGGTCTCTGCTCTTGCCTCTTTTCGTTTCTCCCTCTCTAAAGTTCCAAAGTTGTGAGCGATCGATTAGGTTCAGTCAAACTTTAGTCTATTTTTTTCTCTTTTTTACCCAGTTAAGCTTCGGGTCGGACCAAACCCGCTCCGAAAGTTCGACCGCTTATCAATATAGTCGTCCAATTCGTTCACCAGTAGTCCAAGTAGTCCAGCTCGCCTATCTACTCTCCCACCAAGTCGCCCTGCCGCCTTGGAAGAAAACAATATGTACACCTATCAAATGAGATTATTGTCACTCCAAAATAACTAAGTGGGTGCTCTGGAGATGCTAGACAAGTATAAGGCAAGCTCTTGTCCAGGCAGATAACCAACGTGGAATATCAGACCACTTTTAGGCTTTGCTGACCCTTCAAGAATGACAAACACAAGTGTCTTAAATAGATTTGATGATCTATTATGCTTTAATATGCTTATTTAAGGACTTATTTAGTTAGACACAAGACATGCTTGAAAAATAATCACAAGGCTTCAACATCTTTCATAGAAAAGAAGATTTTATAGGAGTGAGAGAGAAAGAATACAAAATTATGAGCAGAAAACAAGAAATCCACCTAACTAGAAAGGCAGAAAAATACTAAGCCCTTAGAAGAGGGTAGCCCTCCAGTCCCTCTGCTAATCTGAACACAAAATCCCACCAAAATTACCCAGCACTGAAGACCACAAAGAAGCCAGGAAATGACATATTGCGGTGATACTTTTGAGTTCTGACAAGTGTCATTTGACCACTTATGCAGTTCAAATTTAAGTGTAGTATGACAACACTTCATATTGATAGACAAGTTCTAAAGAGGTACAACATAGTAAAGATATAAAGCATAATATCACAATGTGCACACATAAATTATCTGTAGCAAGCAGATCCTTGTCACCTTTAGTCCCACAGATCTGGCATGGCCAACAGAAATGGCAAGATCACCATCCGTAGTAAGCAGAACTTTATCACCTTCATCATCTTCATACTGCAGTACATCTAGAAATCAGATCAAGAAGTTTTGTTTGAGACAAAAGTACATCATGTTCATAAACATCTCACTCACCAAAAGCTGAGGGCGGTTTTGATCATTAGCAGTGCCTATCCTTCGCATAACAGCAGAAACAAGCTCATCCAAATTTTCTGTCCCTGAAGATTGGGAAAAAAAATGAACACATTGAGCATGTGTGTGCATATAAGAAAGAGAAGATCTAACAGAACAATCTTATATATACAATCTCTGTTCCCTTCTGAAACTGTTGTGCAACCAATCATATGCACAGAAATCTACCTTCAGCGTATGACCAACACCACCATTGTTGTTTCTAATGATCACCTTCCTCAAATAAAACGTTCTGTTTTTTACAAACCCAGTCTCTATTTTCTCTTTCTAATAGCGGTATATATACACACAGACACATACACACACAAGTGTATGCGAATGCGCTCGTGTATACACAAAAAAGAAAATAATAGGAAAGAAATACAACAGCATACTCCTTCCAGCTAATATTAATGTTTGCATATAGGACACATTTTTACTTATTTTTTATCAAACAATAAATTTTAGTCTATTAAGTTTCATATTGGAAAAAGATTGTCCAAAAAAATATCCTCTTGGGGAGGGCGGTAAGGATTCTCACTAGTCTTCAGCACCTTTTATCACTTTCTGTTGTACTCTTGATACTAACTATCAAACCGTGGGATATACTGAAGAATATAAATATATATATGTATATATAAGGGAGAGGGGTGAACAAAGAATTTGATTCAAAGAACGTCATATGGTGTTCCCTATAAATAAATAAAATAACTCACCAAAATTAAAGCGGTGTAACCGTCCCTTAAGGTCCTCAACTTTAAAGGCAAACGAATTACCAAGACCAAGAGATGGATATGTTGACTTCGCAGGTTCTGAACCATCTAATGTGTTTAATCCAGACATTGACATTTCACTATAGACAAGACTGTACAAGGTTAGTTGTTAATTTATACAACTACACCAACAAAAATATTTAAGGAAGAAATGGCATACCTTTGAGTGTCATAATCATCTGGAGGTTCTAGGCTAAGTGTTGAATCCCAGAACTTTTGCATCACTGTGTTTGCCACGTCATTAACAGCACCAGAGCTATTTTCAACCTTAATATATATATATATATATATATATATATATATATATATATATATATATACACACACACACCGTGCTCAGTTCCCCAGCAGCATCTTTTTTGTTTTTTCAAATAAAAATAAAAAAGAGATTTTATTTACACAGTACAAGCTGTTGGATATTTCTTCCTGTAGGCGTTAGTTGAAGCATATATTGACATGGTACTAGTACAAACATATCAAGCAATAAGAAGCAGGGACACTCCCACAAGCTCAACATGTTCCTGTCAACACACGTCCAACATTGACGCTGTATGGACACTCATGGATGTGTATCCAAATTTTAAAAGAGAATAAATTATATAAGGGTTGCCTGTAGAACTATTGTTTTACACCATCCAATAGCAATATGTCACATAGGTAGTTTAGGAGAAATTTAAGGAGTTTGAATTGAATTGACTTATTGTAACTACTAACTATCATTTATCATGGTAAAACTGTTAATTAATCATACAGGATCTGTTAATAGAATTTAAACTCCTTAAATTTCTCCTAAACTACCTATGTGGCATATTACTATTGGATGGTGTAAAACAATAGTTCTACAGGTAAATCTTATATAAACTATTCTCATTTGCGAAAATAAAAATTTCCGTTTACCCAACTAAGACACTAAGATATACTCTGTTCCACTTTGAATGTCATGGCTCATAACCATGTTTGTGGCACGGAATTTAATACGTGTCGTAGAAACATATAGATATAGCATTCTATATGTTTTTCTTGTTTAAAATTGTATTTTAGATGCTAAAGAATCATTTTTAAATTAGTGTTTCTTGAATGTCTTAAAATCTACGCCACAGATTTTGAACCATGACATTCAAAGTGGAAAGTACTAACATTTTAACTAGTCAAGGAAGTTCTGCTGGTGGAGAAGAAAATGGTGTACCATAACATGAGTAATTGAGTATAATAAGAGAAAATTAACAGAAGTAACAGGTAAGGGAGGTAAAGGTAGAAATCATTACAAATCAGTGTATATCACATTATTTGGTGGTTTACATTCCTTTAGCAGTTATTGAGGAGAAGGAAGACAGAAGACTTCTGTGGGGATTTAGGGGAGAGAGCTGGGTTTCTCTATTTCTACCCCCATCCCCAGTAAGTTATCCAATTTTATTAGGTATTTAACAAGTGGAGTCGTGGAATACACGTCTCCTTTTTGAGTCTCCTTGTCCTTTCCCTTCCAAAACCCCCCAAAATCTGTTGACAAGAAGCTCCTCCGCTCTCTCCACAATACTATGGAACAATGGACTGGAATGAGATTCTGAGAATGAGTACCTCTCCTTCATACACATCACAAGCACCACCCAAACATCTGATAAGGATTTGCAAGTTTCATTGCATATGATACTGCATTTGCATTAAGCCTACAGAGAACTAGTGGATCCATCACCTTAAAAATGAACAAGTGCAAAGGAAACTGAAAAGATGACCAAGGAACCAAAAAAAATAAAGACCAACAAGAGAAGATTAGAGGGGCCTAGGGACCATGTGAAACAAGGAACAAGAGCAGACACCTCATCAGCCTCAATCATTCTAATTTCAGAAGAAAAGAGCATTTCAAGAAATGGAATCCACAACCCTACCAATTATGCTAGAAACAGGACCACTGTGACCGGAGTAGGATATAAGAGGTGTGGAAAAATCCACCAAAACAAAAACATCAACCACCCACACATCTTCCTAAATCTGGATGCAATTATCCCCTACTCAAAGATGAGCTAGAGAATGAAAAGAGGGAACCCAGATGAATTTCCCAGGCAAGAGTGGGTGACAAATGATGACAGGAATTAACATCTCACCTGTTACGCTGAAGACCAAACTTACTTTCTATTACCTGATGCCAACAAGAATTAGATTTCCTTATATATATATATATATATATATATATATATATATAGGAAAATGATCCGTGCACTACGTTAGCTGTGAACAGGGCTGCCCTCTTCCCTATGCATATCTCGATACAAAATCACACCAAAACTCCCTTTCTGTCCCAACTCTCTTTCTTCATTCCTTATTTTACATTCCAATTTTATTGATCAATAAGAAGAAGGGAAATATTATCCTTGCAGCTTTTGTTTTAATCGTTTGGAATTGGGAATTCTTATAAACTTCGTACAAAGAAAAAAACAACAATTATACATTAAACATATACCAATACCTCAATACCCACTCACTCAACGTTTTGATATTCATACATGATGCTTCAGACACTGACCCTTGGACTTAGGTATATCATTATTCTTTTACCTAAATACCATGACATACCATACTACTTACAGTCACTTTTAACATTGTATCATACATACAGTCCCTAACTTTTAGTTCAGTAAATTCGTCTTTGAATTTACAGAATTCCACCAAACAATCCAATCAACAAAGTACATGTAAGAATTATACAAAATACAACATTGAATTAAGGCTTCTTACCATGGAAATTGCAGCATGAGTTATCTGCAAAACATCCACACATGCAGCAATGCATCCTTCTGCAATAATTATGTTGTTAAGAATTTGACTTTTAAATTGTGTTCTTCAATAGAAATACGAGAGCTTACCTCTGTCTACAACAGGAAGATGTAAGAATTTTCCGTCATGCATTATATGCAGTGCGTCAAGGATTGAAGTATCTACTGTAGCACATGCAGGGTTCGGCGTCATTACCTAGAGAAAGAAGAATTGCAAAGGAGGTCATGCTAAGTTAATGCAACTTGAATTTTTGATATCTTCTAAGGCTGCAGTGTAAACCCACTACAAGGGAAAAGATAGACAAAATGAATCGAGGGTCTGGGAAGAAAAGAATGGGTTCTGGGTCGTACAGGGGCAACTCTCTAGTGGGACATGCAAGAGCAGGTGGCTCAATACATGGCTAGTCAACAATGGAGCAGGTTAACTCAATTTATCTCACACTCCTCTTTACAATAATTAAGTCAGACCAACTTTAAAATTTTGGAACCCAAATCACAAACCCTTTACCTTAAAGTTGTGAAGTTTACCTAGTACCCAAAGCTACCGAACTTAATGTGGCATTGTTTAAAGCTACATGCCTTCTTGATGGGTGAGAGTCATAATACCCCAATTTTTTTCCTTGCATTTTTGATTTAATAGCAGAAAGTTGTCCGCATTACTCTTTTGATAAACAACATATAACTCACGAAGTGGGAATATTGGCGGGTGTTCGACGTCATTACCTAGAGAAAGAAGAAGTGCAAATAGGGCCATGCTAAGCTAATGCAACTTGAAAATTTAGTATCTTCTATGCTGCAGTCTATGGTCTACCTCTTAACCCAATAAAAGGAATTAGAAGACCAAATAGATTCACGGTGGGTTGTACAGGGTCAACTCTGTAATGAAACATGCAAAAGTGGTGGAGCGGGTAGGTCAATACATGACCCGTCAACAATGGATTGGGTTAACCCAGAGTCTCTCACTCATCTTTAAAATAAAGGATAATGATAGGGATCTGGAATTGTTCGTCTCAAATGTATCTCAAATGATGTGGTATTGAATCAAGACAAAAGGTGTTTTATAACATAACCATAGTTGTCACGGCGCCACGGCGAGTCATGGCGGTAGCCGACTGTCAGGACGCCTAGGCGACAAGGCGACCGCCATGACGTCCGTATGGCGATAAGTCATTTACATTGTGCAATTTATATATTATTTATTTTACTTAACAAATATGTTGGTAATAAAATTTCATATATATTAAAACTCAAAACATAATACTTTGGAATAACATTAAAAACACAATTATGTAAATACTTGGCAATAACAATTAAAAAATAAAGCACATAAATTGTACCACTATAAACCACGTCAAGTAGATAAATGTTACATATCAATGGATAAAATATAAATAAATACATATATAAAATATAAATAAATACATATATAAATAAATATACACATATATATATTTATATTATTATAATTTATTATATTTATATATATAACTTATTATTATTATATTATATTATATTATTATATATATATATTAATATTAATATATTATAGTAATAATATTTATATATTTATAATTTAATAATAATATTTATAATAGTTTATATTTATTATTATAATTTATAATTATAATATAATAATTATATAATTATAATTATTAATAATATGTATATATTTATAATAGTTTATATTTATTATTATAATTATAATAATTATATTTATTATTATAATTATTTATTATTATATTATATTATTATATTATTATAATAATTATATAATTATATATATATATATATAACCATCAGTTAACATAAAGGATAAGTATATATATATATATATAACCAATAGTCAGCAAAAGAAAGGATAAGGATAAGCATCTGGGGAACAAAAAAACAAAGCAGTCAGCATAAAGAAAAGAGTCGGCATAAAGAAAAGAAAGCAGTAAGCAGTAAGCAGTAAGCAGTAGCAGTAAGCAGTAAACAAGGAGTAGCGCAACCAAGAGTAAAGGAGAAAAAAAGAAGAAGAAGAACCTGCCGATCGAGTCGCAAGCAGCGCCGCCGTCGCCGGAAGACTCTCGCTCTCACAGTCTCTCTCGGAATCTCAGTCGACTTCACAATCTTGATCTTCTAAGTTCTACTGCGCAAATCGACTTTACTGTGATGCGACGTCGTTTCCTTTTTTTAACCCAGCTGACATTTTGGTCGATCCGGAGTGGCCAAGTCGCTCGATTTGCCGGAATGTCGTCAAAGTCGACGCCGAGTCATCCATGGCGATGACTGCCTTGGCTAGGCGCTCGACTTTCAACCCAAGACCAAGTCGCTCGGTCGCCTTGGGTGCCTCCTGCCGACTGGACGCCTTGGCGTCGCCTAGGCGACGCCTTAACAACTATGAACATAACCGATCACAAGTGATTTACCCAACCAATGTATTGATGCCACATCATTTGAGACATTTTTGAGACCAAAAATTTGAGACCCCTAGCATTACCCTTAAAATAATTATGTTAGACCAACTTTAAAATTTTGGAACCCACTCAAACACTTGACCTTAAAGTTGTGAAGTAAACCAAGTACCACCAAGCCACCAAACTTGATGTGGCATTGTTTCAAGCAAGTGATATGAATCTATCTGCATTGATGATGGATGAAAGTCATAATTGAAGAACATATTCTTGAGCCTTCTCATAGAAGAACACACATTCTCATCCAGCCTTCATAATTTATTGCCACTTCTTATGATAAGTATAAAGTATGTTGTACCAAAAGGAAATAATGTGTGTAATGTTCTACAAATTCAAACATTTGAACAACCACTTGCGTTTGAAAAGAGGAACGAGAAAGAAATATTTCTGCTTCACAAGTAAAATGTAAAAGATGTTTTTACACGTTTTAGGTCCTAGCAGAACCAATGACACCATTACAAAGGCAACCAAATAGGAGCGGAATCAACATATTAAAGAGCAAAAAATTAGTTAAAAATCCTTTCCGGCATTTCCAAGAAAATATACAATTCAAATTGCAGGTAGCAATCAGACAATTCAGCAAGGACGTGCAACTATAAATACAAAAATATCAAACTCTTTAAATGCTCTAGAATCTTTAATTGCTCTATAATTTTTTGCACCGGCTAACAGTAAATTAGTAAGCAGAAAAGATAAGCTGCATATTGCTGAAAATAGAAATGATGGTTGTAAGAACCTTTTCGACGAGTGTTAACTCAGGAGAAAGATTTTGGGCCACCACTCGCATGAGAATATCCTTCGAACTGCAGTTCAGTCACAAAAAACAATTATAAGCAATCATACTACGAACACCAAGAAAATGGTAGCCAAAAAGCATCGACCCGATCATATTAATTAATATTAACATAGCAAGAAAGAGAATTTTAAGTAAAAAACAATACGTCAGTATTCCCTGAATCTCGTTTCCCGTCGTAATGATAACGGAATTGACCCTCAACTCCCGCATCCTTTTAGCAGCAACATGAACAGGATCTGATGGTGATACTGCTGCAACCCTGAAAACATTATAAAGCAACAAAACTTAGAGAAGCAGCCCACATAGTCAAAAAGAAAAGCCCTTCAACGAGTTTGACAGTACTTGGAATTTTCGGTAATGATAGTTGACAAAGAGGGCTTGAACATTCGCTCTCTCAGTGTTTCTATAAAGGCAGTCGGAGCTGAAAAATAGGTTGCAAACCATAAGAATCGATTTAATGCACCAATCATAAGAAAAAAAGTTAGTGAAGAATATACAAAATTATCATTAAAACCTAATGGGCCTGACATATTCATGATTCAATTATGTAAATGTTTTTCTTACTTGTAAACGTGACACAGAGGCATCTAAAAAGTAAGAGTAGAGCACATGTATATGTGGTGAGTACATGTCACATTAAGAGTCAATAAACTATGAACAATTAAACAACTGAAGAAGTAGGAGTGTGCAATATGAGTATTCATCTAATATCCCAACATGACTTGAGAAATCTACGTAAGGTCAATAATACTCGAACAAAAAAAAGACCAAATAAAAATAGTGGACTATATTGAAGGGGAAGCTCCAACTACAAGTAGGGTTGACGATATCTGACCAAATCATCCACCTGAACCCAACCCAATGCATTCACTAATTTTAATTGTTTGGGTCAATGTTTCAATCCACTAAATTTAACGGGTCAGCACCCAAAAAGTCCTTAATAAATGGGTTAGATCTTGGTAAAACCCACCTAACCAAATATACCTGAATGGTTTTCGTTGTTCTTTCCTCTCAGTCTCCCTTACTCTGTTCATCTCTCCTTACTATCTGTCATAACTAGAACTAGTTAACTGGCACACACAAATGTGTGCAAATAAACAAACAAATAAAATTTAGTGGGGGAGAATAGTTAGGGGTGATGGATAATGGGGGTCGAAACCAAGAGTCCAAAAAAAATGTCCCTATTGCTCTTCCTTAATAATATAGATAGTTTAAGATTAGTATTAGAAGTTACTTTCAATATAATTTTAAGTAGGAGCTATTAGCAGTTATTTATAGTTTTATTTTGAATACTTGTACAAGGAGTTTACAGGACATGGTGAGAATTATTGTAATTCAAATATTTTTCTTAAAATGAATTTTCTGTAATTCCCTCTCTAATTTTCTATTTGTTCTACTTTTCTTTCTCTAATTTCTTTATCCCTCTCTAATTCTTTTCTTTTGAATACCTGTACTATGAGTTTGCAGGATATGATGTGGTTTATTGTACTTCAGAGATGGGGAGAAATGTTTGAAAAACAACATTAATACCATTTAGAGAAGTAATATATTAATATATAGAGTCTAAATAAATAAATAAAGATAACTTGTTGTATGTGAAACTTTATCAAAGATAAACTAGATGAAAGTTAGTATTGTTCTGCTGATGAAATAGACTCCTCTGTCCCATAAAAAAGATGTCTTAAGTACATTTTTCACACAAATTAAGAAAAAAATCAATGTAGAGGAAGGAGTATAAATAAGTTACAATTTTTACCCACAATGAACCCCAAGTACTCTTTGATTCTTTCTTTTTCCTGAAAGTAGTGGACCCTGAAAATTAGTCTTAACAAAAAGAACTTAAATTTGAAGTGCGTAATTTAGAAGTCTTTTGTGAAATGGAGGGAGTACTTCTTTTATAAGCCATCATAAAATATACATGTATAAAAATAATGTGATTCCATTCTATCTCCGTACTTCATATATCAGGCTCTGGGCACTTTCTTTCATTTATGGATACAAGGAATCGAACTTCAAATCATATTAAGTGCAATTTACAACAGAAAAGGACAAGGCTACATAATGACAAATTACATTATGCAGCAAATAGAATCAACACTTTCATACAGTAATCATACAAAGAAGTTAGTTTTTCTTTCTGTTTTTTTCTCTCTTATTTTTTTTGACAAGTATCATATAACAAAGTTATTTCATATCCTATATAAATGGTAAAAATGATATTGCAAAACATAGGGCATCTTATTTACTGAATCAAAAATCAATGCTGTTTACTAAAAGAAAAACGAAAGCCTTGTTTTTTGAAATAGCACAAACATGTGAATTTTCATAAAAGTTTCAAAAGGACAATACCATCCTTGCACACAACTAGTATCCTACACAAGTCCATATAAGAGTTAACTAACCAGAAAAGTTACTTCCCCATTGTCGTTCCACTCCTTCAACAGCTGCTGCAATGGCACTTCCCTGCTCTGCAGCTTTCTCCATCCTAGATATGGCATCATACAGGCATTTTGTAATATCCAACAATGCAATTACTTCACCATTTTCAACGACAGGGAGATGCCTAAATTTTCCTGTTCAAATTGCTATAATTGATGAATTTGTCGAATGGTTCACTAAAGATGTATAAAAAGGAAAAATGGAATAAAGATGCAATTTCCTGAACAGTTAAATTAGCAAAAAATTAACAATAGCACAAAAAATCTGAGCAAAATTCACTGAAAAACAATGTCACTACAATATAAAAGGAGAATGAAGGATTGCATATACGGAAAAACATGGAAGTGAAATGGCCCACCCATTCATGCAAATTAATTAAGAAGTCCTACAGAGATCTCCCCATCATTAATTCGGGTATGCTTTTCTTTTTTATTCAGTTGTTTGAATGGTGGTGTCAACTTTGTAAATAACATCCAAGAGCAGCTTAATTGAATTTCTTTTTTTTTAAACCTTATTTGATTGTCGTGTTCTTCTATATACCTTCTTCTGTTCTTCTATATACCTTCTTCTAATCCCAACTAGTCTACATGCATGCGTAAGAAAAATCAGAGTTTTTTTCCCTGAATTTAAAAATTAATATTTTTTAAGAAAAAAAATTCAGGCAGCTTTTTAGTCTCTTTCCCCTGCTTATGATGGTCATATCATCATCAATATATATGTTCTTCATCAATTTAAATAAATATAAATAAAATGATACATTTGTGATTCCAGGCAGGTCTGATTTGGGTTTATGTACTTTTACCATTATTATCCTTCAATATATAATCATGATTGCAAATTTGCATTAATACACTTCAATAAACCAATTCCTCCCTTCTTAATTACTTATTTCCTCTATCCAAATTGTTGTATAGACTTTATTTGCATAAACTAAAATCATGCTTTAAAATATTAAGTTTCTTTTGAAGTATTAAGGTTAACTATAATTAATTATATGCTCATCGTATCACCACAAAGGTTTGATCATATATTCATAATAATAAACTAGAGTGTGTGTATATATATACATATACACACGTATGTGTACATGTGTGTGTGCAGCAAAACATAAAAAAAGACTAAGCAATTAAATTCATAGCTAGACATTGTTAATCATATCATTTGTTACATTTATAAGGGTAATATAGTAATAGTGTAGTTTAAAAATAAAAACCCTTTCCCTACTTCTAAACTCACAAACATGGGAAAATATAATTAAAAATCCCATCATTTCCCTTCCTTTCTAAAACTCACAAATATGATAAGGGAAAATTATAATCTTTTCCCATTCCTTCCCCTCTTATACTTTCCCTTCCCATCTCATCCCTCCAAAATTACAAACGCAGCATCAAGTAGCTTATTTATGTGGACACCAGCATATGATGGGAATCTGACATTGACAACCTGAAAAGAGAGTAAATAAGAGGAAACAATGGATCAATTACACATTCTCTTTAAGATGTCCAGGAGACTGGAAATTCTCTTCTGTCCTTGATGTATGGCCTATGACTGCTTGACACAACTATGCTCTTTTGCTGGCAAGGGATCGTTAAACAAGAAACAGTTGGGAAGAGATGGAAACTTGATCCTTTTCTGTTTGGAATGATAGAAATTAGAAACAGAAGGAAATATTAGGAAGTGGAAATGTCGGGTTCTCGTTTGGGTTCTGTGGTTTGGAGTATTCGTTTCTCTTGGTTCAACGAAGAATATTTAGGATTGAACTTTCATTTACAGATATTGGGGGAGCTGAAGTTAGGCTTGTGATGTAGGTTTATCACAAGTGAGTTGGCTAAGTACATGGAATGATAATTGAATTCTAAGACTCTCTCTCTTATCTGAGTTTTGTTCCTTCTCTTTACTTTCTCTCTCTATATTTCTTTATCTATACCTGACTTCTCTCTATCTCTCTTCTCATTCTCTAATCTTGCCCTGATCTCTCTGGAGTATCTCTCCAATCTCTCGAACCCTTTTCTAAATCTTGTCAAATCAAATAGGAAATCTAATAACATTTGAAATCTACAAAAAGCAGGAAAACATAGAAAAACTCAACTTGCGCCAATAAAGACTAAAACAACCAAGAACACCCCTCCCCCTCCAAGGGGCTGTGAGGCAAACTCTACTATAAAATCAATAAACTAACCATGGATTGATTTGGGTGTTCTCGGTTGTTTTAGTCTTGGAGAGTTTGTTGCAAATAAGATTTTGAGAGGCAAAGGGATGCCAATATTCTTCGAAGTTTTGCGTTTTTATAGTGTATGTAGACTGAAAAGAGCATTAGAATTTTCAATGATGCCCATCTCTCTTCTCCTCTTCTTTGGCATAGAGTTTCAGTTTTAGTATTTCATTAGTTTTTTCTTTTTTATCTTCCCAAATTTATTTCTTTGGATAACTCCTTGTCCACCCTTCTCGTACTCTCTTCTATCTAATAAACTTTTTCTTTCTATCTAAAATAAATAAATAGTTTAATTTACTCAGGCTTCACTGCACAAGCTTATTGATGAAAACTTACCTTTCTAAAATTTAAAGTTCCCTACTGAGTGGGAAAGGCAAGGTTCTAATCTGGTAGACATAAATTTAAACAAATTCAGTAATCTGCTTGGGAACTGAGGGTACAGATCAAAACAAAAAGGGAGTGATCATCAGTCCCAATTTACGTGAGTGGACAGAATTGCCCCACATCAGCGATTAGATGCATAATTTGTGTAAGGCTATCATACCCATTTACCCACTGACATCTGCCAATCTTTTATCTACACCAGTTAACATATTATTTAGAAAAATGAGTGTGTTCTCAAGTGGGTGTGAATGGTCAGGTTTTAACTCATACTGCTAGGCTTGGATCTTAAGTAAAAGATAGTTATATTTAATGTTTACCACTACCACCTCACATTAATTATTGCATAGACTCACCCTGCATTGGATCATATTCAAGCTAGAACAGGTAGTTGGGCTAACCATAAAGAACCTTATAAAGGGTTGGCTAGAACAATCACAAACACACAGCTTTTCTCATTGTTCTCAATAATTCATTCCACTAAATTTTGAGTTATAAAAATTTGAGCACAATGCAGGAAACCATCTGTGGTTTACCTTGATTCTTGAGTTACCACTTGTGGTCCGGAAACTACTGTTTCACCACTTGTGGTTTCACATCCATTTTCACAATGCCTCCTATTAAAGATTTTTGCCTAAAGTTGTTACTTTTTGTGAAAGATTATCCTACCCTGCACTTTTTATTTAGCATTTTCGTCATTTTTTTTCCTCTTCCATATATCTCAAATCTGGGGAAAAAATAAAAAACTATTAAAACTAAATTACAATTAAATTAAATTCTACCTAAACAAATTTAATTCATGCACTTAAAATAAATATATAATATGGAAATGATGCAATAAATTGCCCATTTAGAAATTAAGATATAATGTTCTAAAATCAATAAATTGTATACATGAAAAAAAATTAGTGTTATAAAAAGAGAAGAAAATGATAGAAATTGTATTGCATATTTATATATGCAAACGTGATAAACTAAATGGAAAATATTTATAAAAATAAAACAATAGGGAAAATACAAACTAAACTTGATAAAGAGAGAGGACCAGCAGATAGATGAAAATGTTTATGAATGCTAGGGTTCTTTTCTATCCTTCTCCTTGCATAACCTTTTATCAAAGCTATGAAAATATATTTCTCTAAACGTGGAACATTTCAGCAATAATTGAAGCTGCTTAGTTTAATTTAAACCTTCAGGTTAAGTTGCATCATGTTTCTTGATTTATTTGGTGTTCAACTTCCACAAATTATCGTTCTTTTTCATACTCCCTCCGTCCCATAGTTATAGGCTGATTTCTTTTGGCACATTGTTTAAGAAAATCAGTTTAAGTGGCAATTTTTAACAGAAATTTTCCACATATACCCATTAATATGGAATTAATGAATAAGTTAATTACTCATTACTTATCACACTGGAACTCTCAACTTAATTGATTAACGTGTACCGACCATTAAAATCCTTAACCATAGAACTTTAACCAAAGATGGAGTTTTTAATCTACATAAACTTTCAACCAATTGTCTTTTATACACAAAATATGTTAAACTAGTAAAGCCTAAAAAGTTGAATTCTTTTATTAAGAATACGACAACATTAAATGTAGTGATAAAAATAATGACATTGAATGTTGTTTCTAAAATAAAAAAAAGTAATTGTTGAATATTTATTATAAGGGCATAAAAGTAAAACAATGAACCATCTAAATTTTATAAATAGCAAGTAGCCTATATATTGGGACATCCCAAAATGAAAAATCAGCCTATAACTATGGGACGGAGGGAGTATTATTCTACTCTATGACAAGTAGGCACATTCCCAATTTAGTAAATTATGTTATTAATGTGATCTCATTCATTCAAGTCGCTTTCTGAAAATGTAAATTTAAAATTGTAAAACACCTTGTTTTTCATCTTGGGTACAGAGAGAAACGGTTCAGTAATTTGAACAAACAGCTGTTGGGCTTACTGTATGGTGGGTGAGAGGACAAGGGCAACAGATTAAGCTTCACAATTCAAAATAAATTAAAAGAAAGCACTATTTACAGAAAAAAAAATGGCTAGGCAAAATGAGGTTTTGTGAATTGGCTTTGTTCTGTTTGACCGTCACTTTAGTCATATTAGTCCCTTGGCACAAGGTGATCTAATTAAGCCCCTTCTCTCTCTCTTCTACCACCCACTTCTCTTTAAGCTGGTTTTTCATCATTCCCATTAAATTCTGACTACATATTTTAAAGTACTATATGTTTAATTATCCCCATATATGTATAACAGAGAGGTTAAAGTAAGAGATATAGAGACGAGAACTAAGTTAAATTCCAAATGAAGTGTGTATTAAACTATTTGTGTAGAAAACAGTGTTAAGTTTGAATCCCAAATGAGGTGGGATCAAATTGGTATTTTTCTGGGTTTGATGTGTTGTAACTTTCGGAAAGTAATCTCAAGAAGAATAGTAATTTGTTGGAAGGACTATTTCTATGAGAGGTATGTTTTCTTAAATTTTAGGGAGACTAGAGGGTATTATTGTCATTAGAACATTAATTCTCATTTCCTGATAGAACTTCAAACTCTTTTTGGAGAGTATAGTTCACTTGCTGTCAAAATGGATGGAAATGAGGCAAGGTGCAGACCCGAAAATTGGTATAAACCACAAGCGTTTTTTTTTTTGCATTTTACTCTTAAGTTCATATGAACTAGACTACTTTAACCGCTCCAATACTAGGATTCAGAATTACAAATAAGGAAATAGCTATAATTTCAAACTGAATCTACTATAAAATTCAGTAATAAAATAATAATAACAATACACTACCAAAGAAATTTCTTGTGGGCCAAAACTAATGCACAACTTCTGCAGTCTGATCTTAAAGCTGAAATTAGGTTTAGTTTGAGACCCATTTGCCTGTGAAAAAAAAAAGCATTCTTGTTTTCTACACAACTTGTAAAACATCCAAATAATAGCTACACAAGTACAAAATACCCTAATAGTCTGTTACTCAGTTACTCTAGAGAAGATAAGGCTGATGGGAACCCAATCCTTCTACACCTATCAATTTTTGTTTCTAATCCTGGTGTAATTGAATGAAATAGTGATAGGTATAATGTGATAAACAAAAAGTATAGAATATAAAAGGATGCCTAATTGTTTATACTCTCATAATATAAACAATACCTAGCTAGGTATGAAAAGATTTAACCAACCAACCAACAAAATCTCGAGATAGTCGCCAAACGACATTTTAAAACTTCCTAAAGCCAAAGACACCACTTAAGTAATGAGAGTGTTACCCACTAAGAACATCTTTTATTTCTTTTCTTACAATTACTTCTTTCAAGGTTGCAGCAAAAAGACGAGAGGTGATATAGTTGACTATTTCTCGTGTAAACTTAAGTAAAGGTGGTTTTGTCAAATACTTGCAGTGGAAGTGTCATCATCAAGCAAGGAAATCAACCAAGAAAAGCTTCAAGAATCTGAGTGTTACACTGCTACTAAATCCTCTCTACTATGCGTACAGATAAACATAGCATGTTTTTCCCTTCCTACTGAGCAAACCCTTCCACTAGGCATAATAAGACTGACTATATGAAACAGACATAAAAAAAGGTTAACCTTGGACCATTTTCTGAAGAGCCTCAATTGCCAATGAATCCGAAGTAACAAAAGTGGGATTCCTCGTCATAACTTTTGAAACTATCGTCTGGTCTGGCCTCAACTCTTCCGCAATAACTCTGGTCACAATATCCTAAGCAGAAAACACATTCATCAAGAACAAAGTTAAAACAAACAGAATTACATAAATAATCTAAACAATATAGTTATTAGAAGTCATTTCATCCAAATTTTGTCAGTAATGGTGCCAGTAGCAAAGAGCTGCACTTTAAAGTCAAATTCTTTAGAAAAGAAATTATTTTTCTTAAATTCTCCCTCTAGTATTCAAGTGATTTCAAAGCACTAGAGTAGGGACAACCACAATGCACATATTATGTTTCCTTTTTAGACGAACAAAGTTCAAAAAGTAGTTATGTTAGTTAATTTTACCAGCTATAAGAAAAAAGTAAGTTGAACCCATTTTAAAAATAGATTTTTGAACTTTTAAGAATCTAAAAATGTGATAAAAGGAGAAACATGGCCCATTTACGGTAACAAAAAGAGGTTTGTCACATGAAACTCCATTATTTCCTATATAGTAATAGAATGACTATGTTTATATAACACCTGCTCAGAAATAAATGCTATAAAATGACATCACTTATGAACCAAACTAATACTATTTAATAATAAACCTTGTCTGTAACAATGCCCGAAAGTAAAGCATTAGCATCAGTCAATAGAACCGCATCAATCCGGCGAGCTGCCATCCTCCGGCAAGCATCATAAACTGTGGTCCCCTCGGGAATTGTTAGGGCTTTCGACAGCCTCAGCTTCTTCACCGTCCTTTCCCCACTAACATACCCAAAATCCCAAAATGATTCAACAATCAAATCTCATCAAAAATATACAAATTGCAAAAATAAACAATAAAAAAAATCAATTAATAGAAATGAACTCACGATGAGTGAACGGGCGATGTTGACTTGGCGAGGCTTCCATTGGTGGTGGCAGCGGAAGTTCCATTCTCCGATTGACTCGATGATTTCTTCACAGTCGTTGAATTACGCTTCTGCACCAAACTGCTCCGTCTAGAAGCTGGAGGAACTTGTCCACTCATTTTCTAAACGATTATGAACGGAAATGAACGGCAGATTCTCTGAAAAAAACCCTAGAAAGCCGAAGGAGAGAGTTAAACCCTAGATTGTGAATGAATGAATGATATAGTATAGAGAGAGAAAGAGATGGAGATGAGGGTTTTAATGGAAGCTGCAGCTAATTTTTGTTGCCCTAACCCTCTCTTTCTCTCCAGTTCAGGAACCAGAGAGAGGAGAGAGAAATTTTAAGCTGCAAATTTTGTTGGTTTGGTTTAAATTTTCAAATAAAAATTTGGATAATGAACGAATTAACTACCACACACAATTTGCCGGGTTTTCTGAGAGATTCTCCGGTTCTCTTGTCTCTTCCCATTTATATTTTGACACATGTCTCTTCTTTAATACTCTCTCGATTCTTTATTAAGTATCGTTATTACATAAAACATACTCTTTCCGTTCCTTAATATAGGTCGTTTTAGACATGTGCACAAGAATTAAAGAAATAATTGAAAAGCATTAACTATAGTATCAATTGTCTATAATACCATTCACCTCACTTATCTCATAAATATGGATCAAAAGATTAGGTGGAGTAATAAGGGGCAATTTGGAAAAAATAATAATCAATTCTCCTAGATAACCACAAACGACAAATAATTAGGAATATAAAAAAATTCTAAAACGACCTACATATAGGAATGGAGAGAGTACATATTAAGAATATCATTACTTTGTAATTAATATAGGTCTCATTTTCCATATTTACCTCTTATGTGTTGTAGTCTCCCTCCTCCAATTAAGGTGCAAACTAACATGTATCTCTCCTTAAATAAGAAAGAGAATAGAATGGAGTAAGTAGTGTTTTTATAGGGTTGAGGGGTCGTCCGGTGTTAATGACCGGTACTAACGACCAGTACCTTTAATTATTTTATTTATTTATTTATTTTAACCACAATTATAAGAATAAAAAATAACACTGTAAACAGTTTACAGTGTTTTTTCAATTAAAAATATACTTTCTTTTACAGTTTTTTGTTCAAACTTGCTCTATTATTTTTTATTTATTTTTCTCATAATTGTGATAAAAAAAAATTAAATGACCGGTCGTTACCGGTCATTAAGCTTCACCGGATGCCCCCCCCCCCCCCTAAATTTGTTTTTAAAGGAATAAATTTCTTTGGAAAGTGGGGAGGAATTAGGTGTAGTGTTTTTATGAAAATAAATTTACTTGGAAAGTGTTACACTTGAAAAGAGAGATATTTATGGGTAAATTAGGAAAATATGAGAAAATTTCTCTTAAAAATTTGCAAACGACACTTAATTAGGAATCAATTTTTTTTCTCTAAACGACACTTAATATGGAACCGAGGGAGTACCAATTAACTCTAAAATTAAATAAAAGGACATGTGTTAAAATATAAGAGGGAAGACACAAGGAGGACAGGAGAATTGGGGATAGAAGATCTACTCTCATTTTTTGAAGATACGCTTACATTTGCTCTAGCCGAAACTCTTTGGTACATGTATTTATTTTAAAACTACTTGTAAGTTAAAATCTATATCTATATTTTATATTAATAAGATATAACTTATTTTGAATTTAGACAGAAAAATATAAAAATGATTCAAATTCATTTTAATTGATTTGGACAAAAAAAAAGATGGTTCAGATTTATTTTAATTGAATTGGACAAAAAAGGATGGTGGGAGAAGAAAGAGGAGAGAGAAGAAATAAAACTGAGATTGTTGAAACGGAGAATTTCGTTATGTCACGAGCAATTACTAGTTTAAAATAATTCATAAGTTATTTTAAGCTCTAATAAATACAAAAGTATTTGAAATTATTTAAATTTATAAATTAGAAATTAAGTTAAAATAAATTGTGAAGATAATTTGGTTAAAATGACTTTTAAATTAAAATAAGTTGTAAAAATTATTATAAATCTACTTATTTTAACATAACTTATGTAACAACCCGATATTTTATATATAATTAAATCAAAAATTTTGCGTATAAATTTTTTTTATTATTATTTTAAGGATGAGGATTTGTACAAGATAATGTGTGAATGTAATTATGTAATAAATAAAAATATATTTATTACATGAATGTTTACAAAAAAAATTTGTAACACCCCCTTCCCGAAAAGGAAAGGGAGGTCACGTGTGAAGCATAACAAACCTCAAAATAAATAAACAAAGAACTAACAACCTCAAAATATTAATAGTGGTGATCCAATAATAAAGTAATAAGTACAATTCTCCAAACTGAGTCAAAATAATCAAAACTTAAAATTCGAATCAACCTAAATGGTCAAAGGCAAAACTCTCACCACATTAGCCTTGAATCACCCCTGCAAACCTTCCGGAAGAAAAACACAGCATGAGTCAATTGCCCAGTACGGATACAGATATACAAAGATATACAACTGATATACGAAAATAACTGAGACAAAATACTGAACAAAGCCTCAAGTGCAAATACGAATGAAAATATAATATCCAAAGATCTGAATGGAATATATCTGAATCAACGTAATGAATATATCTGAATCAACGTAATGAATATCTGAATCAACGTAATTGACGAAACCAATAAAAGAATAAAGAAATAACGAACTGAAGTAACTAACTCAATGACTTGAACTGAATAGAAACCAACAAAACTAATCCAATAATAGGCTGAAACGAATGGCTGGAGTTATTTTATATCGAATGAGCTCAGAAATACACATTGCCACACAGGCAAGTCAAAATAATGCCACACAAGTAAGTCAAAATAATGCCACACAGGCAAGTCAAATGTGCCACACAGGCAACCAAAATAATGCCACACAGGCAAATCACACATTGAACCGCGAATTTAAATGTGTGCAAATCGGATAGGTGTGTTTGGCACAACATCACAAATCCGCAGAACAGAAATCTAGGGTTAACCTATACGCCTCCCACAACAAAACACCAAATGACCCACTTCCTCCGGAGCCCAAAATGGAGACGCCGTGGACTAATCACACCGCCACGGAAAGTGTCACGTCTCTCGTGCCAAGACGACGTGCATGTGGTACCCCCACAGGTGGTTATAACTCAGGTTTATTCTACGGTATATTCTAACAAAAATATCATGTCACAACACATGCGACATAATACCAACAAAAGGGTTCTATATGTTCATGTTGAACCGAATCAAATTATAGTCACAAGGTTTCAAAAGGAATGTAGCAACATGTACCGCTCTACAATTATCAAAATAAATAATACTAAACATGATAACCTAATTCAAAGAGTACAAATACGAGTCATACGTATCAACTCTAAAATGAAACTAATATATTTATTTCACAAGAAACAATTATGTGAAATCATAATAGAATTCGAAATAAGGAAACAAACGAACAAATCAAATTTAACAAAGGTATCGCTGAAAGAGTACAGAATTCGTACCTGATACTTCCAAACCATTTATAGCACACTCCACAAAATCTTACCCTCAAATTCCAACGATATCAAATACGAAACGTTATTCATCACCTAAACATATTCACCTCAAATTAAAAATAATCCAAACTAATAATTCTAAAATAATTCATAATCTATTTAATATGCCTTTAATCATCGCTTTATATCAATTATTAATACTCCAAAATTTATATTCCAAGTATAACTCTTTAAATCCCCTTCGTTCGAACTAATTACACAAATTAACAAAAATTAATAAATATCTATAAGTTAAATTACTAATTACAAATTTACCCACTAACAACATAATACTGTTAAATTTATTATCAAATAAATTTTATAATTTTATCAACAAGATTAACGAGTTTAAATTAATATACATAACTTTCAATTTTATTCGCTAATTCCGTTTATAAATTTTATAGACAAATAATTATTGAAAAATAAAATAAAATAAAAATAAAATAAATAAAAATTCACAAAATCACTGCCTGCATATTACTTGCAAGCCTGAAATCAACTATATATCTTTTTATATTAACAAATCAATCATATATATATATATAATTACATGAATCACTGCTTTGCAACTTGAACCAAAATCATGTTCCAAAATTTATTTATTTAGCATATTCAATATATATATATATATAATATACTCCAATGTCCTCCATTCCAAAAATAATCTGACAAACTTATATATATATATATATACACACACAAGTCAAATCAGTCATGTATGCTTTTTTTCTAATTCTAAATCATGAAATTAAAAGAAGTTTGAAACATAAAAATCCTTGTTATGGAGAAACACACCAAAAAAAACCAACCTGATGATCCTTTTCTGATTATTTCGTACACAACTTCCCTCACAATATAATTAGAGGCGGCTTTCTCCTTTTCTCTTTCTAAGGTTGTATAAGGAAAAAAATAAGATTAGATATAGTTATTTATTTATTAATAAATCTTATTAATTCTCCTAATTATAATTGGATTTATTACTACCCACATTTAATTAAATTAAACTCAATTAATTTTAAAGGCCCAAATTGTACTAAATTAATTTACCCATCTCTTATTAATATTTATTAACTCACACAAATTAAATAACTAGTTTGACCCAACATAAATGACAAAGTCCAATTAATATGTTTTAAAACAAAATAATTTTTATTATGTAATATTTATTTATTAATTTTTTACCGGGTATTACATCACCTACCCCTTAAAAAGGATTCCGTCCCCGGAATCAAAAGAATGAAAAGTACCTAATTATAAAAAAAATACGGATATTCCGCTCGAATAAACTCCTCCATCTCCCAAGTAGCTTCCCGCTCCGTAACAAAAGGAATTATCTTCCTCAATTTTAATTTTATCAATTATTTAATTATCTACTAAAAGAATTTAATCTTCCAAACAAAACAAGGAAAAAAGAGGGAAACAAAATTATTTACCTTTTTTAATTTAAACACAATTGTATAAGATAAAATCAATTAATATTTAATAATAAAAAAATGAGTTATTACATTTTTCACCCCTTAAAAATAATTTCGTCCTCAGAATTCAAATAAGCTACAAAAAATAATAATTTAGTTACGACGTAGCGCCGCCATTTGTAACGATCAAACCTGGTAATTCCATAGGTCCACACAATTATTCATGTACTCGTAAAAGATTCGTCGGCTACCGTGTCAAGCCTTGGTAAGGTTCTTCGCGTTAAATCACATGATCCACTGTTGGTGCGGGCCCCCCGTTAATATCTTTGAGTTTCATTCTAGCAAGCGTACGTACTCTTCGGAACATAATTCGAAATCTCAAACATTTTTCTTCATCTAAATACGATTTAAATAACCAAAATATTTAAAATTATTTTTAACTCGTTAAAATGTTTATATTCCACACATGACAAAGATCTAAAAAATTATTTTTATTTAATTTTACATAAATTCACGCAAAACTCTAAAGACATCAGATAACCAAAACAACTATGCAAACCATATTACCAACTCTCCCCAAGTCCTCAAGAGCTTTAAAATATCTCATCCTTAATTTGAACTATTCACCAAATAATATTACACCAAAGAATATACTACTAATATCTCTGTATCACCAACTCTCCTAAGTCCTTAAGAGTTTCAAAATATCATAACCTCCAATCAAATTAGTTCTCAAATATTATAACACCAAAAATATACTACTTCTAAGATCTCTCCATCACCATACCAAACTCCAAATCATATATCCTACTATCTGAATAAACAAACGATAGCTTTTAAAATCTCTTAAAGATTTATCACTTAATATCTAATCATTTAATAAATCAATCATTCTCTTAGTGCAAATCTTAACCCAACAAATTCCAAAATCTCCTCATACTATCATTCAAAATTTCATATAAGATAACTCCAATATTCTACTAAGAAATAATCGCAAAATTCATTTACTCCAAAAATTAATCTAATTATCTCGAATCTTTACAACAACTCAAAATTACAAGAGATCCTTTGTACTTAATAGTTTTCACTTTATCATATTATCTCACCGATTCACATACCTCAAATTATTCACAACTTAACAAAAATCAGAATCTAACCCAAATAAAATCCTCAATTCCAAAATCATAATAATTTGTAATTACCTAAAATAACTCTAACAAATAATTCTCCAATATCAAAACTCACTGATACAACTGCTCATATCATAATCGTATAATCATTTATTAACTGAACAAAGTATGATATTATTCTCCTTAATGATCAAATCACCATCCTTAACTAACATTATTGCTCCAACGAATATAACAATAATAATCTTAACAAGTTAACTCGCCTTTCTCAAATCAATTACAATTTAGAGAGTTAAAAACACTTGGTCAAAATCAAGACCAACCAAACAGAGAATAAAATCAAATCAAACTCCTACGTCTACCCAATGATTTACCCACAACTCACAGGTCAAACCTAAATAGGTTTTCTACAAGAAAGAACCTAAGTTCTGATACCATCTCTGTAACACCCCCTTCCCGAAAAGGAAAGGGAGGCCACGTACGAAGCATAACAAACCTCAAAATAAATAATCATAACACTAACAACCTCAAAATATTAATAGTGGTGATCCAATAATAAAGTAATAAGTACAACTCTCCAAATTGAGTCACAATACTCAAAACTTAAAATTCGAATCAACCTAAATGGTCAAAGGCAAAACTCTCACCACATTAGCCCTGAATCACCCCTGCAAACCTGCTGGAAGAAAAACACAGCATGAGCCAATTGCCCAGTACAGATACAGATATACAAAGATATACAACTGATATACGAAAATAACTGAGACAAAATACTGAACAAAGCCTCAAGTGCAAATACGAAAGAAAATATAATATCCAAAGATCTGAATGGAATATATCTGAATCAACGTAATGAATATATCTGAATCAACGTAATGAATATATCTGAATCAACGTAATTGACGAAACCAATAAAAGAATAAAGAAATAACGAACTGAAATAACTAACTCAATGATTTGAACTGAACAGAAACCAACAAAACTAATCCAATAATAGGCTGAAACAAATGGCTGGAGTTATTTTATACCGAATGAGTTCAGAAATACACATTGCCACACAGGCAAGTCAAAATAATGCCACACAGGCAAGTCAAATGATGCCACACAAGCAACCAAAATAATGCCACACAGGCAAATCACACATTGGACCGCGAATCTAAATGTGTGCAAATCGGATAGGTGTGTTTGGCACAACATCACAAATCTGCAGAATAGAAAACTAGGGTTAACCCATACGCCTCCCACAACAAAACACCAAATGGCCCACTTCCTCCTGAGCCCAAAATGGAGACGCCGTGGACTAATCACACCTCCACGGAAAGTGTCACGTCTCTCGTGCCAAGACGACGTGCCTGTGGTACCCCCACAGGTGGTTATAACTCAGGTTTATTCTACGGTATATTCTAACAAAAATATCATGTCACAACACATGCGACATAATACCAACAAAAGGGTTCTATATGTACATGTTGAACCGAATCAAATTATAGTCACAAGGTTTCAAAAGGAATGTAGCAACATGTACCGCTCTACAATTATCAAAATAAATAATACTAAACATGATAACCTAATTCAAAGAGTACAAATACGAGTCATACATATCAACTCTAAAATGAAACTAATATATTTATTTCACAAGAAACAATTATGTGAAATCATAATAGAATTCGAAATAAGGAAACAAACGAACAAATCAAATTTAACAAAGGTATCGCTGAAAGAGTACAGAATCCGTACCTGATACTTCCAAACCATTTATAGCACACTCCAAAAAATCTTACCCTCAAATGCCAACGATATCAAATACGAAACGTTATTCATCACCTAAACATATTCACCTCAAATTAAAAATAATCCAAACTAATAATTCTAAAATAATTCATAATCTATTTAATATGCCTTTAATCATCGCTTTATATCAATTATTAATACTCCAAAATTTATATTCCAAGTATAACTCTTTAAATCCCCTTCGTTCGAACTAATTACACAAATTAACAAAAATTAATAAATATCTATAAGTTAAATTACTAATTACAAATTTACCCACTAACAACATAATACTGTTAAATTTATTATCAAATAAATTTTATAATTTTATCAACAAGATTAACGAGTTTAAATTAATATACATAACTTTCAATTTTATTCGCTAATTCCGTTTATAAATTTTATGGCCAATAATTATTGAAAAATAAAATAAAATAAAAATAAAATAAATAAAAATTCACAAAATCACTGCCTGCATATTACTTGCAAGCCTGAAATCAACTATATATCTTTTTTATATTAACAAATCAATCATATAATTATATATATATATATATATATAATTTACATGAATCACTGCTTTGCAACTTGAACCAAAATCATGTTCCGAAATTTATTTATTTAGCATATTCAATATATATATATATATATATATATATATATATATATATATATATATATATATATATACACACACACACACAAGTCAAATCAGTCATGTATGCTTTTTTCCAATTCTAAATCATGAAATTAAAAGAAGTTTGAAACATAAAAATCCTTGATATGGAGAAACACACCAAAAAAAAAACCCAACCTGATGATCATTTTCTGATTATTTCGTACACAACTTCCCTCACAATATAATTAGAGGCGGCTTTCTCCTTTTCTCTTTCTAAGGTTGTATAAGGAAAAAAATAAGATTAGATTTAGTTATTTATTTATTAATAAATCTTATTAATTCTCCTAATTATAATTGGATTTATTACTACCCACATTTAATTAAATTAAACTCAATTAATTTTAAATGCCCAAATTGTACTAAATTAATTTACCCATCTCTTATTAATATTTATTAGCCCACACAAATTAAATAACTAGTTTGACCCAACATAAATGACAAAGTCCAATTAATATGTTTTAAAACAAAATAATTTTTATTATGCAATATTTATTTATTAATTTTTTACCGGGTATTACAATTTTATTTTAGAATTATTGATTATTATAAAGTTTATTCTTTTAATAATTAATTTTATAGTAATAATTAATTTTATAGTAGAAATGTTTTTATTATTTATTTTCCATGAAAATATAATTATATATTATTTAAATAATATATGAAATGATTATTAGAATTATTATAATAATTAATCTATTTTAATATATGAATTTATGCTAGTCTAATTATGTTAATTATTTTAACTTAATTAATAATGTTAAATATGAATAATAAATCAGATATGGAATTCCAAAACCTAATTTTAGATTTTTGATCAAGGAATGAGAATAATATTATTATATTATTATTTGTCAGTGTTATAGATATGTGTATTATATGTGTAAGGTTAATGTAGGGAACTGTTTTAATATTACTTATAAACCCTAATTCTGGTTCTGGAACAAGGAATGATGATAATAATATAATATTAACTATATTTTAATTTTTCAGTGCTATAGATATTGTAAGACCCCAACTTTTATAAATAAATATGAATTTTCTATAAAAATTATTTTTGAATATTATGGAATGAATTTAATATAATGTTATAGTTGTAGGTAATATTTATAAATTTTGCAAAGTACGCAAGTTGTTATATAATATTCGATTGGTCGGGGAATATTCGTTTTAGCAGGGAATATTCGTACAACGGTACAATCATTTGTGGACTCCACAACAGAATTATTGTCGGATTGAGAAAACGACAAAAATATTTTATTAAAATAACGGTGGAAGTTTTACCGTTAATACTGTTGAACTACTCGGTAGTAAAAGTACAGTAATACGCGTGGTTGCATAGTAGCACACGGTATTAATTATTAATGCTTACGTGAGAAGTCATCTCAATTTTGTTTTATTACTTATATATATTAGAGTTATATATATATATATATATAATGTTGTCAAGTTGACAAAGTGGGTGGGTGGGTGGGTGGGTTGGTGGGTGGGGGGGAATATGGTGTTCACGTGGGAGGGGAGTACAATTATTATATATATATAGGTTTTTAACATGTGTGGATTATATATATAGATATGTTTTATAATTTTTGCTTTATTCTTATTGGTTGGAGGATTGACTATTGCTAGCTTTAGTTGGCAGATTGTGGGATGCTTTTTCAAACCTAGACATTCATTGGCCAACTCCTTGAAAATGTGTACTGATACGTAGGAACCGTGAAGTTGTGTTGTTCATCCGTAAATAATTGTTGCGTCCGTTTATTAACAGTACCCCTTCAATTCTCCTATAAATAGAAGCTCATTCCTTCATAATTTCTTACGAATTCACTGAAACTCTAGAGAGAGAAATTATAAAGAAACTATAAAAAAGTATCCTGCTACTTCCTTACTCTTATATTCAGTTTCTTTTACGGTAAGGGATATTATTTCTTTTGTATTCATGAAGAGAACTTCTGTTATTCCATTATTTATTATTCTGTTGGAATAACCTGTATACGCGGGCTATCTCATACTTGGTGAAATTTTTCTGTTATTCCATTCGTTATTATTCTGTTGGAATATCCTGTCTGTGCGTTTTACGCCGGACCTGATTCCGTCTTTATTATTTTGTTGAAATATCCTGTCTGTGCGTTTTACGCCGGACCTGATTTCGTCTTTATTATTCTGTTGGAATATCATGTCTGTGCGTTTTATGCCGGACCTGATTCCGTCTTTATTATTCTGTTGGAATATCCTGTCTGTGCGTTTTACGCCGGACTTGGTTTCGTTAATTATTATTCTGTTGGAATAACCTGCCTGTGCGGTCTATGCATGTCTGGTGATTTCTTTTATTATTCCATTCCTTATTATACTCAGTTGGTTAAAGTTTTGACTTCTATACTTCATGAAATTAGTGGAATATTCTTGATATTTGCGCTTCATCCAGTATCTTTTCATGGAAATAGTTTTCTGAGCATTCTTAAATTTTACTCTACAAAGAAGTGTCATGTTGACAATTTGGACGTTATTAGTTCCTGAATAAATTAATTCTTGAACTTGTTTTATTGAATTCTTATATCATTGTCATCATCCTCATGTTTATATTTTTTAAAGTCATCTGTGGCCTGTAGTGCATAGATGGACTTGGTATGATTATGATCAGGGAGTAATCATAACCGTAATATTATAAATGATGTGGTAAAAGTCCTCATTGGCCCGTAGTACATTGGTGGACTGTTGTTTGCATGATCATGACCATTGATGAATACACGAATGTCCTTGGCTCGTAGTGCATGGATAATTTGTGGTTGTGATACTAAAGAATATCCTTGGCCGTAGTGCAGGGGTGATTCGATGATGTGAATTATTTATTAAGCTGAGTCTCAGCGATAAAAGTGATAAAAACCTTTTAAATCATAAAAGATAGTATATTTTATTCTCTACTTGACTCTTTTAATGGATTGATTGTTCCGCTGCAGTTAAACTTGATGTTTTTTATATTGTATCAGTTTAACACTGTTTAAGGCTAATGATAATTTATTCTGCATTATCTTAGTCATAATATTTCTTACTGGACTAGTTGAGCTCATCCTTTCTTTCACTGTTCTCTTTAGGAAATGAGAACGTAGCTAAGATGAGTCGGGGAACGAAGTGATGGTCCGGATGATAGTATTAGCTAGTAGTCCTCACTATTCTGTTAAATAGTGTGACAATAAATGTAATGAGGACTTATTCTGAGAGTGGATATTGTCTAGAAGACAGTATTTGTTTTTAAACTCACAGCTCTCTTGTTGTATAATTAAGATTGTATTTATATTCTGTACCATGTATTTGGCGACTCAGAATAGGTGATGTATACCTATTTTGGGGGCGTCACAGTTGGTATCAAAGCTTAGGGATATGATCCCTGGCTAATATGTGAGACTAGAACTAGGAGGGGAGAGACGAGAAATTCCTTCACTAGTATGACCTACTTAAATTTATTTGGTATTTAATTGGTTGGTCAGAGTTTAGAGATAATATGTTACATGTCAACTAACCCTTGTTTTGTGGCAGTATTTGAAAATGACATCCGAGAATGTTGAGAATAGCAATGGAGCACAGGAGACCGTTGAGTCTCCACATATCAATAATCAGGAGAATGTGCATCAGGAAGACGAAAATCCTCATGCAAACAACAACGCTGACCAAATGATGAATGATGGAATGTTCAGAGGCTTTATGCAATTCATGCAACAGCAGGCGAGAGCGGCTCTTGTCCAAAATGTAGGTTGAAACACTGGAAACTCTCGGACTGTCACCGCTAAACAGTTCAACGAGCTGCGTCCATCGGAGTTTATTAGTGAGCCAAAACCACTCAAGGCAGAAGCATGGATAAAGTAGATCACCAAGATATTTGATGTCTTGGGATGCTCTGAGGAGCAAAAGGTTCCCTTTGCCGCCTTTATGTTGCGAGGAGAGGCAGATTACTGGTGGAAATCGGTAAAGCGTACTAAACCTGCCGCACTGAAGATGTCTTGGGAGAAGTTCCAAGAACTGTTCAATGACAAGTACTTTCCTGAAAGTATTCGTCAAATGAAGGAGGTAGAATTCTTCAAGTTGGAGTAGAATAATATGACCGTATCGCAGTTTGAAGCCAAGTTTGCTGAGTTGTCCCGGTTTGCATCCCACTTGGTGGATAATGAAGAGAGAATGACACGGATGTTTTTAAGAGATTTGAAGCTGGAGATACATCAACATCTTATTTCTCTTAAAATGTGTTTGTATTTAGATGTCGTAAATAGGGCTCAGTTAGTGGAGCGCGATAACGAGTCAACACAACCAAAAGAGAGCAGCCGACAAAATGATAATACCAGCGAGAGCAGTCATCGAAGCGGTGACAACAAGCGTGGAGGGAATCAACAGGCCAGAAATGGTAACCACTTCGGTGGTAATCAAAGCCAAAACAATAAGAATGGACATTTCAAGAAGAGGAGATTCAACAATGATGGAAAGACGTCAGCACCAGGACCCGTTGTTAAGGAAGGAGAACGACCACCTATAATATGCTTCAAATGCGGAGGAGAGGGACACATAGGTCCAAACTGCGCGATGCACTCCAAAGTATATTATAATTGTGGAAGAGAAGGTCACTTAACCCGATTTGGTCGTTTACCGAAGACAAGTTTAGCTAGGATGGAGGCACCAAAGGCCGTCCCAGAAAAGTCAAAGCCGGTAGTGCAAGGGAGAGTGTTTGTTGTGACCTCCCAAAAAGAAAGAAACCCGAATGAGTTCATCACGGGTAAGCTTATCATAAACTCTAGCGAAGTCTATACTTTATTTGATACCAGTTCTACTTATTCTTTTATTTCTCCTACTTGTGTTCAACGATTAAATTTGACTCCGGAGAAATTAAACTTTGACTTATCTGTGGAAACTCCGTTGGGAGAAACCTTCATTACATCCACTTTTTATAAGTCTTGTTTGGTTCAAATTGGTACCCTCACATTATCTGTCGATCTTATTTCATTGAAAATACTTGCATTTTACGTGATTCTAGGGATTGATTGGTTAACTACTCATCATGCAAAAATTGATTGTTTTCGTAAGGTTGTTAGCTTTTATATTCCTAACCAAACTATTATGCGAATTCAAGCAACTAAACCATTAAAATCAATCAATATCATTTCAAGCCATAAAGCTATTCGTTTATTGAAAAATGGATGTCAAGCTTTCTTAGCTCATGTCACAGATCTAAACAAAAATACGTTAGTTTTGAATGATATTTCTATTGTTAATAAATTCCCTGACGTATTCCCTGAAGAACTTCCTGGCTTACCCCCAGAGCGTGAAATTGAATTTTGTATCGACCTTGAACCCGGTACAAAACCCATTTCCAAAGCCCCATATCGAATGGCTCCTATTGAACTTCAGGAGTTAAAGACCCAATTGCAAGAATTTTTAGATATTGGTTTCATTCGTTCTAGTACGTCTCCTTGGGGTGCTTCTATTGTATTCGTGAAGAAGAAAGATGGGAGTATGCAACTTTGTATTGATTATCGGGAGTTGAATCATGTCACCATCAAAAATAGGTGCCCATTGCCACGTATTGATGACCTGTTTGACCAGTTGTAAGGAGCCAAATTCTTTTCAAAGATTGATCTTCGTTCCGGATATCACCAATTGAAGATTAGAATCGATGACATTCCAAAGACAACTTTCAGAACTCGGTACGGGCATTATGAACTCCTAGTCATGTCCTTTGGATTGACTAATGCTCCTGCTGCCCTTATGGATATGATGAACTGAGTATTGAAGGAATATTTGGATCACTTTGTGGTAGTCTTTATTGATGACATCCTTATTTATTCCAAAAGTCGTGAAGATCATGAACAACACTTGAGGCTGATACTCCAAAAGCTTTGTAATATAAGCTTTATGCCAAGTTGAAGAAATGCGAGTTCTGGCTTGAGGAAGTAGCATTCCTTTGGCACGTGGTATCAAGTCTTGGAATATCTTTTGACCCAGCAAAGATTGAAGTTATTCAAAGCTGGGAGCAACCTAAATCAGTGACCGAAGTACGAAGCTTTCTCGGTTTAGCTGGTTATTATCGGAGATTCATGGAAGGATTTTCTCGAATCGCTTCTCCACTAACTCAGCTGACTCGGAAAGATACAAAGTTTGGTTGGAGCGAGATATGTGAGAAGAGTTTTCAAGAACTTAAGAGGAGACTCATTTCAGCACTTGTTCTGACAATACCATCCGGTTCGGAGGGATTTTTCATCTACAGTGATGCTTCAAGCAAAGGGTTAGGATGTGTTTTCATGCAACATGGGAAAGTTATAGCCTATGCCTCACGACAACTCGAAGAATATGAGTGGAATTATCCTATTCATGATCTAGAGTTGGCAGCTGTTGTTTTCACACTAAAGATTTGGAGGCATTACTTGTATAGGGAGAAAGTGGAGATCTTTACGGATCATAAAAGCCTCAAATATTTCTTCACTCAAAAGGAACTCAACATGCGACAACGACGTTGGCTTGAACTGTTGAAAGATTATGATCATACCATCCAATACCATCCTAGAAAAACAAACGTGGTAGCTAAAGCATTGAGTAGAAGATCATATGCGGGTACGAATGCGATATTGTCAACGCAAAGGCCCATTTTGTGTGACTTGCAAAGGATGGAGATAGAGATAAAGACTCCAGGGACCCATGTGATGATGGCAAATATACGAGTAGAACCGAATTTAATTGATAAAGTTAAAGTTGCTCAAGTTACAGATCCGGAGCTGATGCGTATGAGGAAGAAAGTGCAAGAAGGTGCTATGCCGGAAGCAAGAATCGATGAAGAAGGAATACTTCGAGTTAACTCCAGACTTTGTGTTCCTAACGACCCTGATTTAAAGTATAAAATCAAGATGGAGGCGCACAGCACACCGTTTGCAATCCATCATGGGAGTACCAAAATGTATCGTGATCTTCGTCATACATTTTGGTGGAGCAATACGAAGAGAGAGATAACACTGTTTATCTCAAGGTGTCTAACTTGTCAACGAGTCAAGGCGGAGCATCAAGTTCCAAAAGGTCCATTGCAATCACTTGAAATTCCAGAATGGAAGTGGGAGCACATTACCATGGATTTCGTTACTAATCTTCCCAAGGTTTCTTAAGGCATAGATGCAATTTGGGTCATTGTTGATAGATTGACCAAGTCTGCTCACTTCTTATCAATACGAAAAACTTATACACTTGAACGCCTTGCTCGTATGTACATAAACGAGATTGTAAGACTGCATGGTATGCCAGTATCCATAGTTTCTGATCGAGACCCAAGATTCACTTCAAGGTTTTGGGTTAGTTTGCAAAAAGCTATGGGCACGGATTTACGATTTAGTTCGGCGTATCATCCTCAGACAGACGGGCAGTCGGAGAGGACTATTCAAACTCATGAAGATTTATTAATACTCTGTGTTCTTGACTTCAAGGGAAGTTGGGACAAGTTCTTACCATTGGTGGAGTTTTCCTACAACAATAGTTATCAGGTAAGTATTGGCATGGTCTTCAATTTGAGCGTTATATTGAAAGATCGTTTTCCTAGTATGTTTGGGATGAGTGGGGTGAAGCAACGTTGTGTGGGACCGTCGTTGTACGTATCACTACGGAAAAGATTCAAACGATACTCACAACGTATAAAAATCTGCACAGATCGACAAAGAGTTTATTCTGATCTTCATCTAAAGGATGGGAATTCGATTAGGATATCATGGTGTTGGTTACGTGTTTCTCCATGGAAAGAAGTTACGAGAGTATGAAAGAGAGGAAAACTCAATCCTACGATCATGCGACCCATGTTTATCCTCTATTCGAGTAGGAACTAGTCCTGATAGACTCAATTTAACCGCAAAACAATTATTCTCGTGGTCACTACGTTTTCACATATCCATTTTACTTAAATAATGTGGAAGACCCGACCCACATTATTGATTATAACTTGGACGAATAGCGGAATATTTTGACGTATAAGCGTTCCATGTCCAATCGTGAGTAAATAAGGACATATTCTACGCTCCAAGGTTATACCTCAAGTCAAAGTTTTGTTGAGAAACCACGATGTTGAGGAAATGACTTGGGAGTTAGAATCTGAAATGAAATCAAGGTATCCTTACCTCTTCGACATACCAGGTACGTACCCTAATTTCGAGGGAGAAATGTTATAAGAAGGGGAGGTTGTAAGACCCCAACTTTTATAAATAAAGATGAATTTTCTATAAAAATCATTTTTGAATATTATGGAATGAATTTGATATAATGTTATAGTTGTGGGTAATATTTATAAATTTTTCAAAGTACGCAAGTTGATATATAATATTCGATTGGTCGGAGAATATTTGTTTTAGCAGGGAATATTCGTGCAACGGTATAATCATTGGTGGACCCCACAACGGAATTATTGTCGGATTGAGAAAACGACAAAAATATTTTATGAAAATAACGACGGAAGTTTTACCGTTAATACTGTTGAACTACTCGGTAGTAAAAGTACAGTAATACGCGTGGTTGTATAGTAGCACACGGTATTGATTATTAATGCTTACGTGAGAAGTCGTCTAAGTTTTGTTTTATTACTTATATATATATATTAGAGTTATATATATATATATATAAGGTATGTATTTATATTATATATACACACACACACACACACACACACACATATATATATATATATATATATAATGTTGTCAAGTTGACAAAGTGGGTGGGGGGAAATATGGTGTTCACGTGGGAGGGGAGTACAATTATTATTATTATATATATAGGTTTTTAACATGTGTGGATTATATATATAGATTTGTTTTATAATTTTTGCTTTATTCTTATTGGTTGGAGGATTGACTATTGCTAGCTTTAGTTGGCAGATTGTGGGATGCTTTTTCAAACCTAGACATTCATTGGTCAACTCTTTGAAAATTTGTACTGATACGTAGGAGCCGTGAAGTTGTGTTGTTCATTCATAAATAATTGTTGCGTCCGTTTATTAACATTACCCATTCAATTCTCCTATAAATAGAAGCTCATTCTTTCATAATTTCTTACGAATTCACTGAAAATTTAGAGAGAGAAATTATAGAGAAACTATAGAAAAATATTCTGCTACTTCCCTACTATTATATTCAGTTTCTTTTACGGTAAGGGGTATTATTTCTTTTGTATTCATGAAGAGAACTTCTGTTATTCCATTATTTATTATTCTGTTGGAATAACTTGTATACGCGGGCTATCCTATACTTGGTGAAATTCTTATGTTATTCCATTCGTTATTATTCTGTTGGAATATTATGTCTGTGCGTTTTACGCCGGACCTGATTCCGTCTTTATTATTCTGTTGGAATATCATGTCTGTGCATTTTACGCCGGACCTGATTCCGTCTTTATTATTCTATTGGAATCTCCTGTCTGTGCGTTTTACGCCGGACCTGATTCCGTCTTTATTATTCTATTGGAATATCCTGTCTGTGCGTTTTATGCCGGACCTGGTTCCGTTAAATATTATTCTATTGGAATAACCTGCATGTGCGGTCTATCGCATTCCTGGTGATTTCTTTTTTATTCATTCCTTATTAACTTGTGGTTAAAGTTTTAACTATCTATACTCCATGAAATTATTGAATATTCTTGATATGTTCGCTTCAATCTGAGTATCTTTTTATGGAAATATTCTTCTAGCATTCTTAAATTTGACTCTACAAGAAGTGTTCTTTTGAAAATTTGGATGTTATTAGTTCCTGAATAATTTAATTCTTGAACTTGTTTTTATTGATTCTTATATCATTGTTCATCATCCTAAAATGTTTATATTTTTTAAATCATCTGGCCTGTAGTAGCATAGATGGACTGGTATATTATGATGCATTGATGTGCGTGTAATCATAAGACCTTAGAATATATAAAGATGTGGTAAAAGTCATTATTGGCCCGTAGTAAATTGATGGACCGTTTGGTGGTATGATCATGAACCATTGATGACTACACTAATGTCCTGGGCCCGATATTTGCATATGCTAATTTGTGGTTGTGATCTAAAGATATCCTTGTTCCGTAGTGCAGGGTGATTCGTTGATGTAGATTATTTATTAAGCTGAGTCTCACGATAAAAGTGATAAAAACCTTTGTAAATCAAATAAAATAGTATATTTTTATTCTCTACTTGATCTTTTTATGGATTTGCTTGTTTCGTGCAGTTAACTTGATTTTTGTTATATTGTATCAGTTTAAACCTATTTAATGGCAATGAATTTATCTGGCATTATTCTTAGTCAGTAATTAGTTCATACTGGGCTAGTGTGCGCTCACCCTTTCTTCACTGTTCGCGTTCCGGACTGAGACGTAGCTGGGATAGTCCAGGGAACGGAGTGAGGGTCCGGATGATATATTAGCATAGTCCTCACTAGCTATTAATAGTGTGACATAAATGTAATAGGACTTTATTTCTAAGAGTGGATATTGTACTAAAGACAGGTATTTAAACTCACAGCTCTCCTTGTTGTATAATTAAGATTGTATTTATATTCTGTACCATGTATTTGGCGACTCAGAATAGGTGATGTATACTGATAAGTGGATTTTTTATACACTTATTCGGTATCTTCTACTTGAATTAGTTGCTTATATTCATGTGTCTTAGTTACTTTTCATGCATTTTGTGTTCATTTTGTTGGTTGTATGTTTGGGAGCGGTGTGAGCGATTATTGGTATGGAAAAGCAAAGAAAATTCAAAGAAAAGGTAATCGGGACATCATTTGGGCTTTCATGTTACTTCATGTTCTTGGCTTGAAACTTGGACTACATTGTAGAGCGTCTCCGTAGCTTTCCGGAACATCTTGAATCTCTCTAATCACTGTTTTGGTTAGCCATTTTCATAGTAGTCCCTTCTAGCAACATTTCAACCTTCATTCGGCAAGATTTTCTCAATCCTCAAAGAATGAAAGTTGTAGAGCTCGTCGATATCTTCGATTTGATAGGTGGCAGGTCCCGTAACTCTTCCCGGATCAAAAGTTATGGCCATTTTATCAGAGCATACTGCAGCAGAAAATCACCTGAGCGCGCGGCCGCGCGAATTTTGCGTGGCCGCGCGAATTCTGCACGGCCGCGCGACTTACAGTAACAAAAAGACGCAATTTCCAGCTTTCGCGCGGGCGCGCCCAACCCAGGACAATTCTTGCTCGGCCGTGCGACTCCGGGTGCTGACCAACGCTTACTTTCATTAATCGTGGCATTGACAGCGTACGGAGATAGATTCAATTAGGGCTTATATAGACATATTTTCATCATATAAATAGATTTCCCCCCTTGGGGCTGAACTATTGTCCCTTCTTCTCTCTTAATTTCAATAATAAAATAGAGTAGATTATTGTAGGTATGTCTAGAGTTGTAAATTATTGGAGACTGGAAGCAATTGGAAATCATTAGAGATTCAAACCTTGCTCAAGAAGACAATTTGATACAAATTCTCTTCCTTTATTCTATCTTTGATTGCTTCTTGTATCTCATTGATGTGTCTTCAATATGTGGATAATAGCATTAATTCAATTATGACTTAACTTCTATTCTGAGATTGCAATGGATTCTATGGATTAGTTATTTTTGATATGTTTCATTGTTAGCCCTATCGATTTCTATGGATTTGTCTAGTAAGATTCATGCTTAATTGCTTAGTTGATTGGCCATCAATTACTGTGATAACCCATATGAACTTGAAAGACGAAGTATGGGTTTAGATCTGATCTTGATAGCTTGTGATTGTATATTCTACGTTGTGATGGGATGTATGATTTGCGCTTAGCATAGACATATACCGAAGCACCACTCGTAGTCAATTGAGAACTTGGAATTAAACCCTAATTATTTGTAAATCACATTATCATATAGTGATTTAGGTAATGTGGGTGTTCATGTGTATTCTATCAATTGGGGATTATATGTGATATGGGTATGGTGCATTGAAAGATGACTATACTTTACTTTAGTGTTCTCGACTAACAAACCTGTACAATTAGTTTGTTTTAACATGAAATTTATGGATTTGAATGAGTCAATAGATGAAATTGTAATCTCATCTTTTACTAAGTCTCCCTAGAAGAGTTAGGTTTTACTTAATTTCGTCTTTTAAATACAAAATATAATTATCATTTCGTTTAAATGAGATTAAAGATGGTTATGGGTAAATGCTTGTGAAAACTTTTCTGTTAGTTATTCTCCATGAGAACGATACCTTTACTTACTCTTTTTACTTGTTGACCACATATACTGCTGTTGTGCGTAACTAGTAAATTATCCACAAGTTTTTGGCGCCGTTGTCGGGTATTATTTAATATCTTTGCCAACATTAAGTTTAATCAAATTAATCTTAATTTAAATATTTTATTTTTATTTTTATTTTAATTATCTTCTTAATATTTTCTCTCTTTTCAGAACAATGGTGCTTTCTTATGCATGACCTTTTAACATAAGGACTCAACAAGGGACATAAGCACTGAGGGACTCAATGTATTTTCTACATTGTCAGCACAAATTAAAACTCTTTCGGAGAGGTTGGATATTCTTGCAGCCAAACGCACTCGAGAGATAGTAATTACATGTGAATACTGTGCTAGCGAGCATCCGAGTTATCAGTTCAACATCAAGGTTGGACAAGTGCAGTTTGGGGGTGATTACTTCAACAACGATGTTTATCCTGATTATTAACAAGGTTGGGGGTATCACCCAGATTATGAATGGGGTTATAACTATCAAGACCAACACTACGTTCCAAGTCCAACACATCCATCAGATTTCTCATATCCACCTCCAATGCAACAAGAAAAATATTCAAGATTGGAGGATTTGTGGTTCAAATTTGTAGCATCAACTGAGGAGAAGATGATTGAGCAAGAGAGGTCAATTCAGAATCTGCAGAATCAAATGGATCAAATACTCGAAACCTTGAGTAATCGCCCTCAAAACAATTGGTACTATGACATGGATGATGAAACTGATGGAAAGCCAGAAGTGTGCATGCCACTGCATGAACTGAAAGGAGTGGACGTTGCGGAGACAACTGGGGGTTTGAGAAAAATGAATAATATCATATCACCTATATTAAACCCTAATTTTGCCATTCTCGACCCATAGTTGAAAAATCTAGTGATTTTTGCACAATACATGTCCTCTAGGTAGTCCATCAGGAAATGGCACAGTATGATAAAGGATGCCTTTATAAACATGGTGGGGACGAAGGAAGATAAAATAAAATAGAAGAGTCATTTGTTCTTTTCCCTACCTCAACCAACATTTTATTCCCAATTACAACATAAACTACACCTAGCTATGCAATGGAAACTAGACATAATGGACAGAAATAGGCTATGTTGCTTCATTCACAGAATGATATGGGGAATCTACCAACAACACATAAGCGTCTAGATGGATGTAGGTTCTTTAGCTTATCGTAGAAGGAATCAGATAGCGGTGTTCAGAAAGATCCCAGCTACTGACTATAACCGAGCGCTAGATGGGATGCACCCTACCAATCTGTGACGCCCCCCAAAATAGGTCCATTCCATCCAACCCATTTTGAGTCGCCAAATACATGGTACAGAAACAACTACAACTTTTACAACCCATAAACTGTGAGTTTGAATACAAACATTGTCATCTAGACAATATACATACCCAACTATGTCCTCAATACAATTATTGATATATTATTTACAACTAAATGGTGAGGACTACTAAACAACTCTCTCAAGGACCATCAATTCATACCCCGACTCGTACTCGCTATATTCTCGTCTCCTGAGAAGAAAAATGGAACAAAAAGGAAAAGGGTGAGCTCAACTAGCTCAGTAAAGAATATTATGACTAAGATAATATACAACAAATTATCGTTAGCCTTCAACAGAGAAAAAAATCTAATAGAATACAATAGACAACAAGTTTTAAAATCAATATTCGCAGCGGAAAATATTAATTCATAGAAGAGTTACGTAGAGGATGAAATCTACTAATGTCTATGAATTTAACAGTCCATCAACAGTATTTTTATCCTTTAACATCATTCATGCCACTTGAATCATATATCATGGCCTTGCAACTACATCCAAGGGTATTCATCTTTGGTCATGTTCATCTAAACACCTGTTCATCTTTGCATACTGGTCAAGATATTCATCAAAATCATTCATCTTTGCACTACAGCCAAGAATTATTCAATAATAACATACATTTCTTTAAAGACTGAAGATGATAAAAAATATTTTTAAAGAAACGAACCATGAAACAAATGACAAGGATTATGATTAAGGATTTTCGTACTTTATTTTATCCATGTCCAAAAATACGCAAAAATAATCATATGGTGTAAAATTCAAGAATGATCAAAACATGGATACAATCAAAAGCTAGTATCCCATATAGATATTTTGGACTCAAAGAAAAAAAAATATTTTTTCTGTGATATTGCCCGTATTTCGTGAAGAGTGCCGTATACGTGAATACTAACCGTATACATGATAGTAACTCCGTCACAAAAAGTTCCAAATTTGATAAAAACGTTCACCAATATTTCGGCATAATGATATTGAAGAAAATAATATCATTTAAGAAGAAAATAACATCCCTTACCTTAAAATAGCCGTACTTCTGACTGAATTTCGGTATAGTGCTGACAGAAACTCGGACCGTATAGCAAAACTCAAAGTATACTCACAAGAATACGCTCGATAATATAGAGAGAGAAAGAGAGAAAACTTTGTTTCTGGTGTGATTTTCAATTCTAACTTAGCCCTCTATTTATAGGAAAATGTTAGAACGCCAAAGGAGACTAAATTAATATAATATTAATATTTACAAAACATTCAAGCCAACCAGCAAGGAATCTGATTTTAGCCATCAAACACATGTTAAAGATGCCCACCAACCTTTGAAAAACGTTTTTGTTGAAAATAATAATTAAAAATTCCAAAAATCAATTATTTCGGAACCCCGAAACTTCAATAATTCATAATAAATAGCTCCTTTGTCAGAAAATTCGAATCTCGCGACTTTCCATGGGAAATTCCATTCTCTACAACTTTGCAGAAGAAAATTTTTCCAAATTCCAAACAGAAATTGACCGAAATCCACAAACGGGTGATTTTACAGTCTATACTCAATTTTCGGTCAAAAATTATGTCTACCGACACACAAAACATGTTTTAAACATTTAATGCCACAAAAATACTCTACCTCCTCATATATTCATATATCCCACATTCATTGTAAAAATATCATCGTTAATATATTATTAAAATAATATATTTAAATAAATTATTTTATCAGAAAAAGATAAAATATTAATTTTCAACAATTGTCACATTAAAAATTTTCTCCATCTATATCCACATAAAATAAATATTTTCTTTATCATAATAATCAATAATTAATTATTAAAAATAATATTACAGAATCACAGTACTGACAACCAGGCCGTTCCTAGGATAAAGGGGGCTTTCCAATAAGGATTTCTCCTTACTGGCGCGCAATTAGATGACCAAACCTCTCATTGACAGAACTTTCTAGACATTGCCAATAATGATAATATTATTCAAATAATATGAATTATTGATCTGATAATGAAAAATACTGTGCAATGTCAATTATTGAAACAATAATAATATAAATATCAACGCAGCAATTATTGAATCAATAAAGTAATGAACAGTAACTCCTGTAGAAATTATTGAGTAGTGCCTTCTTACGTAAGGATCAATAATTCAAAATACTGTGCAATACCGTGTGCTACTGTGCAACAACGCGTATTACTGTATTTTAACCACCGGGTATTCCAACAGTGTAAATGGTAACAACTACGCCGTTATTTTTAAACAACTTATATTTGTCGTTTTCTTCCTCCAATCGCTTTCCGTTATGGGGCCCACACATGGCTGCGCCGTCGTACGAATATTCCCCGACAGTACGAATATTCCACGACCAAACGAATATTCCCCGACAACAATGAATATTTTATAACCACTTGTTTATTTTGAAATATTTGCATATTTTACCCATAACTATCCTCATTAATCAAATCAACCCTTACTATTCAAAATAATAATTAAAGGAAATTAAATTTCATTTATTAATTATTTGGGGTCTTACACAATCTTTCTCCCTCCTTGTTTAATTCTTATTTACCTTTTCATATTTAGTAGATGTTAGATAGTGGTAAGTCGTAATAATAGTTCTATTGTTTCTTTTCTCAGGTTTAATCCAACTTCTATAAGCATTCAGGATCAAACATAATTCAAACAAAAACTGAAGCTGCCAGAGTACAGGGTCGCGCGGCCTCGCCCAACTACAAGCCAAACACAGCGCGGCCGCGTGAGAGCTCAGTCACAGAAAAAAAATGCTAAATTTTTAGAATTTATGACTCAAGCATTCGGATAATTAGAAGCCCATACTCAGTCTCCAACTATAGAATATCTCAAACTTAGCCATCGCCTGATATACCATCGGATCACGAGGAGGCGAACGGAGATGACATTGCCACTTAGGGGAGTATTCTTTCACTTTTAATTACAATGGGCATTGTTTATTTTAATTTTAGGGGTATTGGGTTGTAGTAAATAGTTGTTGCATATAGTTTGATTGCATGTTAAGTTGCATAGTAGGGGTATTTTAGTATGAATTTTTTTATTTTCTTTTATCTTGTTTACTTAGTATGTGTTTTAGGTTGCATAACATTGCATAATCTCGGCTTTTAGTTATTGAATTCTAATTTGGCCAATGATGAAATAGAAATTGATAAGATTTTTAATTCATGATCTCTTAGCTTAGTTATAATTTTTATAAATACAGGATATAATTTCCATGCTTGCTGTTTAGAGTCAACACAGGTAGCACGACATTGTTCCTATTTGCTTGATTGGGTTAAGATTAACATGCTTGTGTTGAGAGGAAATGTTTTTTTTTAATGATAGATTTGTAGGAAGTGAGTAATGACTATAAAGACACTTAAACTCAAGTTTTGAGAACGCATGGGTATGCTTGCTTTATAAAAAAAAAGAAGAAAAAAATTGAATAATTACCGTGGCTAGTCTTTTTTCGGGGCCTTTGTTACTTGAGTAAGTACGCCCGAGGGGATTGTCTCTACACCTAGCGCCCTAAGGTCTTAATGGTCTGGGAGTCATTGGTTGAAGCTCGCTAAGGGGTAGCACTGTTAGCCTAATGGAATGAGACATTGTACAGTCATGGGAAATATATATAAAAAATAATAATAATAAAAATCAATAAACACCGCGGAAAAGTGCGAAAATCGCCCCGTGAGTAAAAATAAAGTAGAATAAACCCTTTGTTGAACCTTAGCTTGTACTGATGTGTTGAGCTTTGATGTGATTTCTTGTTATGAATTGAGTTTTTTTTTTTTTGGTTTGAAACTGGTATAACAAGGATAGCACATTAAAAACAACTTGTTGATTGATTGAGTTTAAATTGATACATAACGAGATTCTAAAGGATAATGCTAGTTTGAATGAAAGAATGACAAGAATAAGTAGTTATGGCTAAAGTTAGACAAGAACCTAAGTTTGGGGGAATATTTGGGGTATATAGGCTAAAAAAAAGAAAAAAAAAGAGAAAAAAAATATGAATAAACACCGTAGCGTGCTTGTCTAGTTTTGTGGCCTTTGTTACTTGAGTAAGTAAGCCCGAGGGGATTGTCTTTACACCTAGCGCCCTAAGGTCTTAATGGTCTGGGAGTCGTTAGTCGAAAGCTCGTTATGGTAGCATTGAAAAGCCTAAGGGAATAAGACATTGCATAGCTATGTGTATATAAACCAAAAGAAAAAAGAGAGAGAATAAAATGGGAAATAAGAGCAAAAAGCCCCTGTAAATGAAAATAAAGCATAAGTATCCCATGTTAACCCTCAATATTGGTAATTATTTGATTTTAGTTGGATCTAGCTTATTTTTGGATTTCTTAAGTTTACACTGTATGATGCCTTCGAAGAGACTTGTTATGTGTTAAATTTGATTTTATATCAGTTAACATTGTTGTGGAGCACACACGCACTGTACCAGTGATAACAATTTAAGACTTGATATTGACTAGAAATTGTTGATTGGTTTTGAATATGAAGTATTATCGTGTTTGCTTGATTGCTCTAAGGCCGAGTGAATAGATTTGTGTTATCAATACTTGCTGGTTCGTAGGCATGTAGATTCGTTTGCATTTCATTGCATGCAATGCATTATTTTGTGTTGCTTGGGACAAGCACGGTTTTAAGTTTGGGGGTATTTGATAAGTAAGTTTTATACCTACTTATCCGGTATCTATTACTTGAATTTATTGTTTAAAACTCATGTTTCTTAGTTACTTTTCATGCATTTCCATGTTTCATTTGGTAGGTTTATGTTTTTGGCGCGTGTGAGCTGACTTATTGGTAAGGAAAGCAAGGAAAATGGAAGGAAAAAGTAAGCCGGACTCGTTTATGCTTGCATGTTCAATTCATGTTTCTGTGGCTTGGAGCTTAGACTATATTGTAGAACGTTTCTTAGCTTTCCGAACATCTTGAATCATTAAAATCGGAGTTCGGATGAAAGAGTTATGACATTTCTACCAACGGACGTTGAACTTCACTGTTTTGGGTGGTCATTTGCATAATAGTAACTTCCAGTCCAATTTCTACCATCATGAGTTTGTTATTTCTGAAAGCTCAAAGAATAAAAGTTGTATATCTCGTCGATAGCTTCGATTTGATAGGTCGCGGGCCTCGTAACTCCTCTCGGTTTAAAAGTTATGGCAATTTTAGCAGAGGAGGTTCCAGCAGAAAATTAATTGGCAGTTTGCACCTTAGCCGGGGCTGGACGTTTTTGTGCCTTAGGACCCAGCCGGGGCTGGGGTCCTGGGCGTTTTAGCAGTCCACTACCCAGCCGGGGCTGGGTTTTTACAAAGGAAAAAGCCAGTCGGGGCTGGCCTATGCGCGGAATGAGTAGATTTTGTCCGAATTTGAGTACGAAAAGGATTGTTTTGAGTTGTTTGATTCAAGGACTTCCAATAGGACTTAAAGACATGTACAAAGGCTTATAAAAGGAGGGGAATAACACAGATAAGGGGATATTTGAGAGATTAGGGAGTTTTTGGAAAGAAATGCTATTATATTAGATTAGAGCAAATTAGTCAAAACACTAGTTTTTATGAGATTTGGAGATGATGCAACTTGGAGACCATTGAAGATTCAAGTATTGGCAGAGGAGCGTCAATTTAAAACAATAGATTCTATCTTCTTTTAACTTCTTCTATTTTTGTCTTTTAATGAGTATTCAATTGTGTATTCTTTTGTTTAAATTCATAATCATGAACTATTCTTTGTTTGAGATTACAATGGACTTATTGTGTGTTTATTTAATATGATCGTTATCATTATTATGTTTTCTATTTGAGAGGATTGTCTATTGTGATTTGGACCTTATTGTTTAAGTGCTTGGTCCCATCAAAATTACCGGATAATCTATATGAACTCGAGAGATGAAGTTATAGATTTAGATCGAATAGGAGAACATTCTTCAGGTTTTGTTAGTAGCTTAAAACTTGATGTGTGTAAGGTAGAGATATGCTTGACATCGCATTTAATCGATAGAGAACTTGTTCTTAAACTTTCTTCATTGTACTTCACATAGAGATTATGGGATAAGTTGGTTTAAGGTTTTAACAAACGGAAATGTATCTAATTGTGGAATTGACTTAATACAGTATTAGTACATCGAGAGGTTTTATACTACTTCGTGTTCTTTGATTAACAATTCGGATAGAGAATAAATTATAGAAGTGTGTGTTAACCTAAATGAACAATAAATGAAGTTGTATCTTAATCTCATAATCTAATTTTTAATAGTGGTAATTATAATTAGTTTAGTTCAATATTTAATTTATCTAACATTAAATTCATTATTTTAAAATAAGATGAGTTGGTTACAGGTTAGTACTTGGTGATTTTTATTAATATTCTCCTTGGGAACAGATACTCAAACTTATCACTTTATTACTTGTGACACACTTATACTTGCGTGTTGTGCGTAAATTGATTTTACCAAACAAGTTTTTCTGGTTACCCTCCTAGGGTTTATTGGGGTAGGGTTTGCCCAACTGGTGCCAAACTCCTACATTCATATTTTATCTTTTATCGCATTCTGTCATGAATTAGGAGTCGAACCCACTCTTGACTTCTTCTTTACTGTAAACAAGATTGCCCAAACCAGGGAAAAGGGGTTCAAAGTTCTGGGCAAGCACGCACACAAGGCTGGTGAAAAGTTTGAGAGGCGGTCGTTGATAAATACTCCCTCGACCAATAGAGGATGGCATGAGAGATGATTTTTTGTTAAGGGACCAGAGATCGCCTCTTTACCGAACTGGGCGACTGATGAAAAGATTTATGCTGACTTCGGAGATATTCCCGAAGAACGTGTAGCCGAAATGATCGAACTTTTAAATAATTTCTCGAAGGAGGAATGGAAACACGGACTTCTTTCCAAACAGGCATGGCTGTATGATTATAAACGTAAGTATCGAACTTTTTTCGTGCATATTTTTGTGAAACCCTTGATAATATTGGTTCTGATTTGTCGTTGCACAATCTTTGTAGTGTCCTTGATTAGACCAACCCCTTCAGAGGTGAAAGAGTTTGAAGACTTTTGGGCTGGGAAGGTTACCGATGCAGATGAAGAGCTTCCCCCAGGAGAATCTCCTCAGGCTAATCCTTTCACCACTGAAACGCCCATTGTCAACCCTTAGATTAATGAACCACAAATTGATGAGCCCATTATTCCTGAAGAATCCCTCAAACCCCGACGAAGAAAAAGAGCTACTTAGAGATCTAAATCCATCCGCCGAGATATAGACCCTGAGATAGAGCCAGAAGCAAATCTAGAAGCAAACCTAGAAGCAAGCCCTTCATCCAATCCCACTTTTGTACCTCCTGAATCCGCCCCCAATCAAGAGAAGTCTGTTTGGCATACCCCCGCACGAACGGGCGAAAGTCCTTCGTGTCAAAAAGTTGAGGACAAAGATTACCCCCTTGACAGTTGAGGAACTTCGAGTTCCCCCATCTTTGACCAACAATCCCCCAGCTATCCCCATGGAAACTCAAGTGCCAGACGATGACGAGCCAATCGAATCCATTCCTTTTCTCCTCTCGCAGAGAAACAACCGTATAGTAGTCCCCCAGCTCATCACTCCGTTCCTTCACCGGTTCGCGAATCTAACCCTGCCCGATTCACCGTTCTCCTGAAAACATAATATGTGTTACCATCACCAACTCATGATCAATCCATGCCTTCCCCTTCAAGACACTCACCTTCCAATTTCAACGTGATGTTATGGCTCATCCAACCATGTGGCCTTGTTAATGCCAAACATTCCCCTTTCAACTATTTGATTGCCTTTGTTCGTGAGAAACGATGATCATCCGATTTGGTAACAGTTCGAACATGATCTGCTTAAGGAAGGCATGAGGCTAATCTAGCGAAGGTAAATGTTTTCTCTTTAATTTCCGTGTTTATCTTTATACTTAGATATTTGAAAACCGATCAAATAATGCTGAATCATGTGTAATCGAATGCTCTATTCAGACGTCTACGTCCAAAGTCTATTGAAGCGACGCCCGGAAGAAGAGAAATAAAAATTAAAATGCCATCCAAAAGTCTGTTTTGGCTGGGGAAAGAACCAACGTGAAGGCGTCTTCAAACTAATGAAGGTCTTCGAAATGAGTTTGGCTCAGACTAAGGAAGAGGGGAAACTTCAATGAAGAATGAAGTTGTCCAAGGCCAACCCACGAATAGATTGTCAAGATGAATGCTACCTGGTTCCATAGAATGAAACTGAGGATGGAAAAAGTTAAAAAGAGCTGAAGCCAACAAGAAGATTCTGGCCGATCGATTTGAAAAGCTGGAGTTATAAGAGACTCGTCATCTGCATAGGTGTCAGAAAGCTCGAAGAAGATATTTCAGGGAACTCCGAGCTCTTAGGATCTAGGAACCTCCCTTAACCGATGAATCTCCGCCGCAAATCTGCGAAGAGTAATCGAAGTCAGATGAGATCAGTGGGGAAATCATGAGTATCCATTCTAACTATGAGCTTTTCGAAGTCGCGGCAATAGAAGTTGATTGCAGTTAACGTGGATTCGTCCATATCGCCAATCGTCAAGATGGAGAGGATAATGCCTGATGATGTTATTGCTTCATTCTGATTTTTCAAGATTCATGTGAAAAGTATTTGTTCTTTTCTGGGGGTTTTTTTAAGAACTTTTATCACAAAAAATTTTTAATTTTAATGTAATAGTTTAATATTATGGTTGATGGACGAACGAATCGCAGTTATTTATCTGGCTTCGTTTTGATTGCTTTTTTCCTTTCTTGTCAATGCTTCAGCGTCAAATCGATTTTGAAGTGAACGTAACTTAGACTATGAATCAACAAGCATATAGTTAAGTTGAGAAATGAAATGAACTAATTATGAAACTGAAACTGATGGACTAAACTCACACTTGAACATAATAGAATAATGTATATTTATCGTTTCTGAAGTGTGCGACAGGTCGTGTACAAGGTGATTCGGCTGATCTTCCTCGTACCATCAAGATCTTGTTTACCACTCGGGGTAAAACAAGTATATAGGGACATTTGTTTACCACTCGGGGTAGAACAATTTTATAAGGACCATGGAATTTGTTCACCACTCGCGGTAGAACAAATTCATAAGGACACTCCAGACAAAAAGGCTACCATCGAATGGTCAGCGAGTCCGACCATACCTCCTTACTTCGGTGCATATTGATTTACCACTCGCGGTAAAAACAATATTAAAAGGACCATGGAATTTGTTTACCACTCGCGGTAGAACAAATTCATAAGGACACTCCTGCCGAAAGGTCTACCATCGAATGGTCAGCGAGTCCACCCCGTCATCCTTACACCGATGAAGTTTGCCTACCCCGAAGGGCCTGACAAATTCATAAGGACCACTTTCCAAAAAGGATACCATCTAATGGTCAGCGAATTCCCCCCCCCCCCCTCCTCCTTACTCCCTTGTGAACTTTAGGACAAATAGGCCGAAGATCAATTTGTGAAAAAGAGAATCTTTTATTGATGATGAACAACTAATGTACAGACGTCGGATAAACTGACTCGATCCTCTACTGGAATATTTTCGAAGGCCTGCCAGCATGCCAGTGGTCCTTGCTCTCGGATCCGTCTAATGCCTTCATCGGTAAGTTCCTGGCTTTGGTACTTCGATTACTTCATAGTTCCGTCCCCAGTTTGGCATCAGCTTCCCATTCTTGTGGCGTAATTCTTTGAACGTCTCTGAGGATGAGTCTCCTACTTTCAACTACGAAATTTTTATACCCCTTTTTTGTTGTAATGTTTGGCACTCTCACCGCTGGTAGGGCTGCTACTTGATCAAAGCCACCTCTCTGACTTCATCAAAAGATCTATAAGTTGGCCTTCAGTCATCTCATTAGAAGATCTCTCTGAATTGACTAACCCGAAGACTTTGGAACCCAATCTAGACCTGGGAACTAAGGCATCAGTACCATAGGCAATCTGAAAGTGAATCCCCCGTTGAGTTCTCGGTGTAAGTCCGGTAAGCCCATAACATGCTGATCAGCTCCTCCAGCCATCTTCCTTTAGCTTCATCCAGTCTGTGCTTGATCTCGTTCAGCAGCGTTCTATTGGTCACCTCAACCTGCCCATTTGACTGTGGATGAGCCACCGAGGTCTTCCTATGCTGAACCCCCAATTCTTTCAGAAATCCTTCAAATTTTGATCCCATGAACTGGCGTCCGTTGTTCGATATCACCACTTTAGGAATTCCAAAATGAAACACTACGGACTCTTTCATGAACTTCAAACACTCTTGTTCCGTTATCAATCGAAGTGGCTTCGCTTCTACCCATTTGGTCATGTAATCGATAGCAACTATGACAAAACTGACCTGACCTTTAGCTTTCGGTAACGGACCCAATATATCTACCCCCAGACAGCGAAGGGTATAGGAGATAAAATTGAGTATAGCTCTTCTGGTGGCTGATGTGGGATCGGACTGATGAGCTGGCATTCCTCACATTTCTTCACATACTCTGTAGCTTCCTTAAAGATAGTTGGCCAGCAATATCCCTGTCGAAGTACTTTGTAAGCCAAAGACTTAGCAGCCATATGGTCACCGCAAATACCCTCGTGAACCTCCCGAAGAGCAAACTCAACCTCAGATGGAACCAAACACTTTAATAATGGTGACAAAAATGCCCTTCGATAAAGGTCCCCATCAATAAGAACGAAGTTGGCACTCTTGTACTTGATCTTCTTTGCCAGCATTTGATCCGAAGCAAGGACGTCATCTGCCAGATATTCAATGTACGGAGTCATCCAACAGTTAGATCACTCAATACACATTACCGCTTCGTGCTGGATACTCGGCTGCTGCAAAACCTCCAAATAAACTGACCCATTGAAAACAACAGCATCCGTAGTAGCCAGTTTCAATAATGCACCAGCAATGGAATTGTCGTTACATTCTATGCCCTGAAACTCATAAGAGACAAAATACTAAAGTCGGTCCTTCAACTCTGCAAAATGCTTGATCATCCTCGTACCACGAGCTTCATAATCTCCCATATTTGCTTGACCGACCAGTTGAGAGTCATGTAGATGATCACTGTCTTACTTCTAGACTTTTTTCTAATCGACTCCTCCAACACTGCTTTCATATTCGGCCTGTTATTCGTTTGCTCGGAATCCAAATCTGGAGGTCTGTTGCACCTTGAATCCTCCGGACTTGTCAAAAGATAATCCCTACCCGCCGCTGACATCCGCAGTAGAAGATCCATCTGTATACAGCATCCATGATTCTGACCGTGCTAAAAGAACTGCAAAACGCGTCTGTCAGATGTCTCGCTCCTGGCAGCTCAGCATTCCTGCTTCGGATATGAACATCCACCCATGAAATTGCCATGGCTTGACCTTTAGATAGCAGTTTCGTATTAGAGTTATGCCTAGAGGCCATTATTTTGATATAATTGCTTTAAACGTTTTGATATTATATTTGATTGATAAATATTGATTTTATTATGTGTTTTATTTACTGCGGTAATATAATTGTTAACATAATAAAATTCCTTAGAATAGTGATACAAATTATATAGTTTCAAGTATGTGACTTGAACATGAGATTATATATTACCATTAGTATCAGTGTTCTTAAATGTCCCTAGTCGAGTATCATTGTTGATGGGACAACAATGATGCATTGAGACTAGTATGTGAATTGACTGATGACCAAATCTCACTGGTCATAAATATATGAGATATTAAGTCAATGCATAGGTACATTTTAGAGAACGATGTACTGGACAGACCCACCATGAGAATTCTATATGGAGCATTATGCGAAGTGTCATTAGCCATTCTCATAGTGACAATGATGTAATGGTCCTCCGACTTGAAATCGCTATATTACTACACGAGAATTTATGTACTTTGATATCATCAAATGTCACCTTTAATAGGGTGGACTATAACGTTGATTATTGGGTTCATCATTAATCGTGTGAGAAATATGAGTGATCTAGATGGAATTTAACCATCCTATATATTATGGGTGATATCCATAAGCCTCTTGATTGAGTAGGACTATGAAATGCATGGCCATGCTCAAATAATGATTTGTTTCATATAGTCTACTCATTGATCAAGAAAACTCAGATTAAATTATGAAGAGTATGACACATTCCATAACTCGAGTTTAATCTAGGATATTAAGGTTAAAAGAATTAAATTACATTGAAACATTGGTCACGAAAAGGTTGCATCGAATCATCGATCTTATTATTACTTGGGTAGCAGTGATGCATTACTAGATGTCGCTCACTGTTTATAATTTTATAATATGATTTTAAAATTATTGCCAACGTAATAATAACCTATAGGGTCACACACATAGAACGTTATTTAAAAGGGAATTAATTTAAATTTTAAGGATTTAAATATATTAATATGATTAATAGTATTTAAATCACGAATTTAAATTAAAAGGATAATTTGTATATATGTATATTAATTAAGTAAGACTTAATTAAGATATATATATATATATATATATATATATATATATATATATATATATATATAAATTCGGATTTTATGAAATTAGGTTTTGATTTGATTAATTCCTTTTAACTACTATATATATGATATATAGCAGCTACTTTGGGATATATCATAATTGAAAAACCCTAGCCGCTCTTAGAGAGAGACTAGAGAGAAAACAGTTTCAAAAAATCCATTCCTTTTGGTGGCTAGTACCGCAAGTCCTTCTTATTGCAAAATCGTTCAACGGTTCATGCGGCGTTCGTGTGGATACCGTAGAGGTGCAATCGGTTTGTATTGCTTTGGAGATTCGATGCGCAGTCGGTTTCAGATTCTCGTTTTTTTCATATCTGGTATAATCTCTAAACCTCTGAATTAATTAATTTTTTGCATGGATCCTGTTTTAGGGTTTCGAAAATTGCTTTAAAATTTTCATTTTCGCTGTGCGTTTCTGTGCCGAAGCCCAACAGTGGTATCAAAGCTACTTGCGAAAAGATTAATTCAGATTACGTGTTTTAATTGTATTCGATATATATGATATATGATGATACATGTTTACCGATATAAAATTGAATATATGATATTCCGTTGTATGTGTATTCTGGTAATATATATGATGATACTGTTAATCGTATCTTTAATTGGTGGAATAACAATATAACTATTCTAATCAGATTAGAAGCATGAAGAATCGTTTTAATATGATTAATCGAAACTGGAAATATATGATAAATTCTGGGTGTACCGTTATTCGTTTTAATATGATTAAATCGAAACTGGACATATATGATTTGTTATTATGTGTGTTTTGGTGGATTAAAATGTATGATTCTGAAACTGTTTCAGAGATTCGTATGGAAAAATTCTGCAATACAGAATGTAGTTCGAAATTTTTTTCCAGGGGCGCTGCCCCCGACCCCGCTCACTGACCGGTCAGCGAGACCACCCGTCGTAGCGCACGATGGTCGTGTCCCCTATATTTTATATATAGTTTTCTTTAATTATATATAAATTGTGTTATGTGCTTATTGTGATATGCATGGTGCACAGTTATGGCCTTTTGACCCATAGGTTAGTGGTTTTTGGTTTTGAAATACGGCTTGCATGTCGTGCCTTTCTATAAATTCTAATGTAATATTCTCTTCTCATCTAAATCCCCTAGAATGTAACTCGAGGTTTCTTTATGTCTTGTAATAATCTGTAATTGATGAAGATGTCAAGATGGAGAACACAATGGAAAGATGATGATGGAGAGGAGGCGCATGCTAGAGGAAGATCCAAGGAAGCTATTTATTTTAAGATCTTTTACCACCTTAGATTGACCTTCAATCTTTCATTAACTTGAAAAGATTGACAGTGGATTGGGCCATAACTGTGACACATTTAATTTTGTACTTTATTTAATTTATGCTTGTATGCGATATGATATGATTAATAATGTGCATGCTTAATAAGATTAAAATTGGTGAGATCTAAATTAATAAAATCCCTCATTAAATTATTAAGTCTAAATCAGATGCCTTCCAATGAATAACACTCATCAAGACCTTGATCAATAGATGTAGGTTTGCCAAAACAAAGTACCCTATTTATCTAGGTAAGATGCGATAGGATAATTGTGATATCCAAACTATTAAAATAATTGGGCCCGACTTAACTAAGTTATCTCAATAGGATTGTGGACTTAGAGGCATAGAGTTTGGTTGGTACCATTAGATGGACTAGAAACAAATGTTGTTTACCAAACTATCCAGGAGTTATATATGATATAATTGACAAAGGGTTGTCTACCTAAATAATTATGTTTTGAGAGAATAGCCAAAGCTAACTTAAGGCATAATGAAATATGGATCTTGGCTCACTAGAAAGATTTAATAGAAAATGCTTTCCGAATTAATGGTGAGGGCTATTAATTTGAATAAAATAGTGGGAGGTATATTTTGAATGTACTATTATCAATTATATAATATCAACTCTGTAATTTGACTTATTATTGTTGCACTTATAAATTGTAGATATCAAATGACAAACAACAACAACACAAATAGTCTTTCATTACGATCAGTCCTTGAAAAGGACAAGCTAAGTGGAATTAATTTCCTTGACTGGCATAGGAACTTGAGGATTGTCCTCAAACAAGAGCGTAAGCTATATGTCCTTGATGGGCCCATTCCTGCAGCACCAGCTGTCACTGCACCACGTGCGGAGCACAATGCTTACAAGAAGCATCAAGATGATGCTCTGGATGTGAGTTGTGTCATGCTAGCAACCATGAACGCTGAGCTTCAGAAGCAACATGAGTTGATGGATGCTTATGAGATGATCGAGCATCTCAAGAAATTGTTTGAAGGGCATGCTCGACATGAGAGGTATGATACAAGCAAGGCGTTGTATCACTGCAAAATGGGTGAACGTGATCCAGTTGGTCCACATGTGCTGAAAATGATTGGGTATATTGAGTACCTTGATAGGTTGGGTTTTCCAATCATTCCGGAAGCCCAAACTGACCTTGTTTTTCAATCTTTGAACATCAACTACTCTCAATTTGTTATGAACTATCTTATGAATGAAATTGAGAAACCCCTTACTGAGTTGTTGAGCATGTTAAGAACTGCCGAGAACAACATGAAAAAGGCAGGACCCGCTCCCATAATGATGATGCAAAAGGGGAATGCTAAGGGAAATTGGAAAGGCAAGAAGAAGATAGGATCTAAATCTTTTGCCAAACCCAATTCCAAAACCAAACAAGCTTTAAAACCTAAAGGTGGGGTGGCTAAAGAAGGTGAATGTCACTTCTGTGGAAAACCTGGACACTGGAAAAGGAACTGTCATGCTTATCTGGAAGAAGTGAAGAAAAGAAAAGGAAGTACGACTTCTGATTCAGGTATATATGTTATAGAAGTCAACTTGTCTACTTCTACATCATGGGTATTGGATACTGGATGTGGTTCTCACATTTGTGTTAATGTGCAGGGACTCCGAAGGAGTAGAACTTTGGCGAAAGGAGAGGTTGACCTACGAGTTGGAAATAGAGCAAAAGTTGCTGCACTGGCCGTAGGAACTTATCATTTATCTTTGCCCACTGGGCTAGTTTTAGAATTAGAAGATTGTTATTTTGTGCCTGCTATAAGCAAAAACATTATATCTGTTTCTTGTTTGGACAAGAAAGGTTTTTCATTTATAATAAAGAACAATCGTTGTTTGTTTTACTTAAATGATATTTGTTATGGTGTTGCACAATTGTTTAACGGTCTCTATATTCTTGATTTAGAAATGGCTATCTATAACATAAATATAAAACGATTTAAATCAAATGATTCAAATCCGACATATCTCTGGCACTGTCGTTTAGGCCATATAAATGAGAAACGCATATCCAAACTCCATAAAGATGGGTTCTTAGATTCATTTGATTTTGAATCATATGAGAAATGCGAGTCTTGTTTATTAGGCAAGATGACTAAAGCCCCTTTCACTGGACACAGTGAACGGGCTAGCGATGTATTGGGACTTATACATAGTGATGTATGCGGACCCATGAGTTCGTTAGCAAGAGGTAGGTTTTATTACTTCATTACATTTACTGACGACTTTAGTAGATATGGATATGTGTATCTTATGAGACACAAATCTGAATCCTTTGAAAAGTTCAAGGAATTCAAGAATGAAGTTCAAAACCAATTTGGCAAAAGCATAAACGCCCTTTGATCCGATCGAGGAGGTGAATACTTAAGCCAAGACTTTGATGACCTTCTAAAGGAGTGTGGCATTATATCACAGCTCACTCCACCTGGAACACCGCAATGGAATGGTGTATCTGAGAGGAGGAATCGAACCTTGTTGGACATGGACGATCAATGATGAGTCATGCAGATCTTCCAATAAGCTTCTGGGGTCATGCCCTAGAGACAGCTGCATTCACACTTAACCGTGTTCCTACAAAGACGGTTCAGAAGACACCATATGAAATGTGGACTGGGAAACGTCCTAGTATGTCGTTCATGAAGATTTGGGGTTGCGAGGCGTTTGTAAAACGTCTGGATTCTAACAAGCTCGGACCCAAATCTGACAAATATAATTTTGTGGGATACCCAAAGGAAACAAAAGGGTATTATTTCTACAAACCTTCTGAGAACAAAGTGGTTGTTGCTCGAAATGGTATTTTTCTAGAAAGAGAATTTGTCTATAAAGGAAATAGTGGGAGGAAAGTAGAACTCGAAGAAATTCGAGAACCATAAAATATCATTGAACCTGAGTTGGAACATGAGCAGGAACCACAAGAAATTGTGGAAAGTGAACCTGCTCAAATTACACAAGTCATTCGTAGATCTGGTAGGACACGCCAAGAGCCTGAGAGATATTATGGATATCTTATGACTCAAAACGGCGATGTGATGCTCATAGATCAAGATGAGCCTGCTTCCTACCAAGAAGCTATGAATGGACCAGATTCTGAGAAATGGCTTGAAGCCATGAAATCTGAGATGGACTCCATGTATACTAACCAAGTATGGACTCTGGTTGATCCACCCGAAGGGGTAAAACCAATCGGGTGCAAGTGGGTTTTCAAGAAGAAAACCGACATGGATGGTAATGTACAAACCTATAAAGGCCGACTGGTAGCAAAAGGTTTCAAACAAATTCAAGGTGTTGACTATGATGAAACCTTCTCTCCAGTGGCAATGGTTAAATCCATCAGGATCTTACTTGCTATTGCAGCTTTTTATGATTATGAAATCTGGCAGATGGATGTCAAATCTCCTTGAGGATGTGTATATGAAACAACCTGAGGGTTTTGTCACTCCAAAGGATGCTGGAAAGGTATGTAAGCTACAACGATCCATTTATGGATTGAAGCAAGCCTCTCGGAGTTGGAATCTTCGATTTGATGAAGCAGTCAAAGAATTTGGCTTTATTAAAAATGAAGATGAACCTTGTGTATATAAGAAGGTTGGTAGGAGTCACATTGTATTCCTAGTATTATATGTTGATGACATATTAATTATTGGGAATGACATTCCTTCCTTACAGGCTGTAAAAACATGGTTAGGAAAATGTTTCTCCATGAAAGATTTGGGCGATGTTGCCTACATTTTAGGTATCAAGATCTATAGAGATAGATCAAGAAAAATGCTCGGCCTAAGTCAAAGTACATATATTGATAAAGTGTTGAAACGGTTCAGCATGCAAGAAGCGAAAAGAGGAAACTTACCCGTGACTCATGGTTTAAAGATCTCTAAGGCCCAATGTCCTAAATCACAAGATGATAAGAAGCGTATGAGAAATATACCTTATGCTTCGGCAATTGGATCTATCATGTATGCAATGATATGTACTCGTCCGGATGTCTCGTATGCTTTGAGCATGACGAGCAGATACCAGTCGAAACAGGTGAAGGTCACTGGACAGCAGTCAAGAATATCCTCAAGTACCTGAAAAGGACTAAGGATTCATTCTTGGTATATGGAGGTGAAGACGAACTAGCAGTAAAGGGTTACACAGATGCTAGTTTCCAGACTGACAATGATGACTATAAGTCTCAGTCAGGTTTTTTGTTTTGCCTTAATGGTGGTGCTGTTAGCTGGAAAAGTTCGAAGCAAGAGACAGTAGCTGATTCTACAACAGAGGCTGAGTATATTGCTACTTCTAGTGCAGCCAAGGAGGCTGTATGGATTAAAAAGTTCATCACCGAACTTGGTGTTGTTCCAACCATTGTTGATCTGGTTGCTCTATACTGTGATAATAATGGAGCCATTGCACAGGCTAAGGAACCCAGATCTCACCAACGACCCAAGTATATACTTAGGCGGTACCATCTCATCCGTGAAATCATTGATAGAGGAGATGTACATATAGGAAAAGTGCCAACAGATGATAATGTTGCAGATCCACTAACCAAGGCTTTGTCGCAGCAGAAGCACGACGGTCACACTAGTTCCATGGGTATTAGATACATGAGTGATTGGCTCTAGTGCAAGTGGGAGACTGTTAGAGTTTATGCCCTAGAGGCCAATTATTTGATATAATTGTTTAACGTTTTGATATTATATTTGATTGAATAAATATATGATTTTATTATGGTTTTATTTACTGCGTAATATAATTGTTAACATAATAAAATTCCTTAGAATAGTGATACAAATTATATAGTTTCAAATATGTGACTTGAACATGAGATTATATATTACCATTAGTATCAGTGTTCTTAAATGTCCCTAGTCGAGTATCATTGTTGATGGGACAACAATGATGCATTGAGACTAGTATGTGAATTGACTGATGACCAAATCTCATTGGTCATAAATATATGAGATATTAAGTCAATGCATAGGTACATTTTAGAGAACGGTGTACTGGACAGACCCACCATGAGAATTCTATATGGAGCATTATGCGAAGTGTCATTAGCCATTCTCATAGTGACAATGATGTAATGGTCCTCCGACCTGAAATCGCTATATTACTACACGAGAATTTAAGTACTTTGATATCATCAAATGTCACCTTTAATAGGGTGGACTATAAAGGTGATTATTGGGTTCATCATTAATCGTGTGAGAAATATGAGTGATCTAGATGGAATTTAACCATCCTATATATTATGGGTGATATCCATAGGCCTCTTGATTGAGTAGGACTATGAAATGCATGGCCATGCTCAAATAGTGATTTGTTTCATATAGTCTACTCATTGATCAAGAAAACTCAGATTAAATTATGAAGAGTATGACACATTCCATGAATCGAGTTTAATCTAGGATATTAAGGTTAAAAGGATTAAATTATATTGAAACATTGGTCACGAAAAGGTTGCATCGAATCATCGATCTTATTATTACTTGGGTAGCAGTGATACATTACTAGATGTCGCTCACTGTTTATAATTTTTTAATATGATTTTAAAATTATTGTCAACGTAATAATAACCTATAAGGTCACACATATAGAACGTTATTTAAAAGGGAATTAATTTAAATTTTAAGGATTTAAATATATTAATATGATTAATAGTATTTAAATCACGAATTTAAATTAAAAGGATAATTTGTATATATGTATATTAATTAAGTAAGACTTAATTAATTAATATATATATATATATATAAATTTGGATTTTATGAAATTAGGTTTTGATTTGATTAATTCCTTTTAACCACTATATATATGATATATAGCAGCTACTTAGGGATATATCATAATTGAAAAACCCTAGCCGCTCTTAGAGAGAGACTAGAGAGAAAACAGTTTTAGAAAATCCATTCTTTTTGGTGGCTAGTACCGCAAGTCCTTCTTATTGCAGAATCGTTCAACGGTTCATACGGCGTTCGTGTGGATACCGTAGAGGTGCAATCGGTTTGTATTGCGTTGGAGATTCGAGGCGTAGTTGGTTTCAGATTCTCATTTTTTTCATATATGGTATAATCTCTAAACCTCTGAATTAATTGATTTTTCGCATGGATCTTGTTTTAGGGTTTCGAAAATTGCTTTCAAATTTTAATTTCCGCTGTGCGTTTCTGTGCCGAAGCCCAACAGTTCGGGGATGATATTCAATAAAAAATTGTGATAATTTCATAGTCCATGCTGCTAATCTCCCCGAAACTTCTGGCTTGCTCACCTTCTTCAGTGGTTGATCCGTGTAGACAACTAGGAGCCGACCTTGAAAATATTACCGAAGCTTTCGACTAACAATTATTAAAGCGAAGGCAAATTTTTCAATATTTGAGTACCTGGTTTCGGCATCTCTTAGGGCATGACTAATATAATAAACCGGATGCTGCTTTCCACTGACCTCCCAAACCAACACTGCTCCAACTACCAACGAGTTAGCTGCCAGATATAAATACAAGGTCCCAGCCGGAGTATGTTTCACCAATAAAGGGGCCGCAGACAGATATGTCTTTATGCCTTGGAAGGCGTCTTCACACTCCGAAGTCCACTGGAATGTCTTCGCATTCTTCGGTCCCTTCAGTGTGTTGAAGAATGGCAAGCATCTCTCTGCAGAATTGGACATGAACCACCTCAAAGCTGCAATCCTACAAGTCAGACGTTGAACGTCTTTGAATGACTGGGGAGTCTTCATGTCTAGAATGGCCTGGATCTTTTCTGGATTGGCCTCAATGCCCCTTTGACTGACCAGGTAACCCAGGAACTTCCCTGCACCGAGTCCGAAGGTACACTTTGTAGGATTGAGTCTCAATTTGTGATGGCGGACTGTCTGAAAGCATTCCTCCAGATCATCCAAATGCTTCTGAACCATTGTACGTTTCATGATCATATCATCCACATACATCTCCATATTCCTTCCTAGCTGCTTCTGGAAGACAAAGTTCATCATTCTCTGGTAAGTGGCTCCAACATTTATCAGGCCGAAGGTCATCTTCTTATAGGCATACACCGAACGGTGTGTGATGAATGTCGTCTTTGGAATGTCCTCCTTGCACATAGAAATTTGATGATAACCTGAAAAAGCATCCATAAAGCTTAGTAGTGCATACCCCAAAGTCGCATCAATAAGTTGATCAATGTGAGATAGAGGATAAAAGTCTTTTGGGCATGCTTTGTTCAGGTCTGTGTAGTCGATGCAGACTCGCCATTTCCCATTCTGCTTCTGCACCAGCACTACATTTGCCATCCACTCCGGATAGTCAATCTCGAAGATGAAGTCATCAGCTATCAGTTTCGCGATTTCCTCATCAATGATCCTTTGACGCTCAGGTGCAAAGATCCGCCTTTTCTGCCGAACTGGCTTCTTTGATGGGTCCACATCCAACCGATGCTCGGCAATCTTTCGGCTGATCCTAGGAATGTCTTGTGGCTCCCATGCAAAGATGTTCCCATAGCAGCGAAGAAGTTCCATAAGATTTGTCTGGAGAGGTTCCGGCAAACCCGAACCAATCTTCACTGTCTTGTCTTTCTTTCCCAAGACCAGCTCGATCTCCTCTGTCTCTCCTGTAGGAATAACCAATGGCTCCGAACTGCTTTCAGTGAAGGGCTCGATCTCAATTGTCATGGTTTGCTTCTGCTTGCTGACCCCTACTCCCGAGGCGATCACAGAATTCCTGTAACATCGTCTGGCCAGGTCCAAATCCCCTGCTACCTCTCCAACTCCATGTGTTGTTGTGAATTTGATCTTGAAGTGATGGATGGAAGTTACAGCTTGGAGAGCTGTCAGAGTAGGTCTTCCCAGTATGGCGTTGTAAGCCGAATCTACATGCACAACATAAAATTTACAGGTTATTTCTACCTGCTGAGGAGCTATGCCGAAGACCACAAGTAGTTCAATAGTGCCTGCAACTTTGACCGGATCGTTGCCGAAGCCATATAAAGGGGCCTCCTGCCCAACCTCCATCTTTCGCCCATCAAGATGCATCCTCTGATAAGCATGGGCATACAAAACATCCACCGAAGACCCGTTGCCTATCATCATGCGTTTCACATCTACCGAACCCACTTGTGCAGTGATCACCAATGCTCCATCATGGGGCTCGATGGGTTCCGAAGGATAATCTGCATCACTGAAGGCTATAACTGTCCCCGAAAATGATCTGTCGGTCTTCGGGGGAGCACTCGCCACGGACATGACTGAATCCAGATATCCCCTCCTCTTCTTTCCTACCAACTTTCCTGCTGTCCCACCGGTTATTACATCAACGATATGCCTTGGTGGCTGATTTGGAGTAGGCTGCACAGGGGGAACCGTTTGAACAGTCTGAACGGTACGGTCCACATTCTGCTGCTCTTGTTGGTCCCTCCCGGCCACATATTGAACCAACAAACCACTTTGAACTTTCTTCTCCCCAAAATCTTTCAAATTGCAACACTCATTAGTGTTATGACCTGCAGCTTGATGATAGCCACAATACTTTAGAGTGTTGCCCTGTCCTGGCTTAAAATTATCTCGAGGTGGTTCAAAGAACAGCTGGCCCCTGATCTGATCCAGAATCACCGACCTATACGTATTCAGTTTGGTGTAGACCTTATTCACCTTCTGAGCGGGAGTAGGTGGGCGATTATTTCCTTGTCGCCATGTGTTATTGTACTTATTCGAGCTACCCTCTGGCCGAATGTTATAGCCCCCCCACCTTTTTATGATCGCCTTCAGCTTTAGGGGGATCTACCTCCTTTATTCGGTCTGAAGAAGGACGTTTCAGGCTATTCATGGCCTCCTCCACCACAATATAGCCTTCTTCCTTATCAAAAGCTTCTACCAAGCTCTTCGGATGGTGAAACATCAGCTTCTTCACCAACTTTTCGGACTTCACCAAATCTAGCCCGTTCTGAAATAAACATACAGCTTGTAGATCATTAAGGTCGAACACCTGGCCAACTGCCTCCCTGAACCTCTTCACATACTGACCTAAGGACTCATTGGTGAACTGTCTAACCTGTGCTAAAGAACCTGTGGGCTTCCCTCTTCTTCTGTTTCTCCTGAAACGGGCGTGGAATTTGTCACACAGCTCAGACCATGAAGACACTGAATCTGCCGGCAAAGTCCCCATCCACTACCTCGCATCCTTCCTTAACGTTGTGACGAACGTATGGCACTTGGCATCATCGGTAAAATCATAATAACCCATCAGCCGGTCAAACGTCTAGCTATGGTCATAAGGGTCCCCAGACCCATCATAACTCTCCATGTGAGGCAACTTCTTGGCGGTGTCTGCCTTGTCCTTAAGAATACCCGATGAAAATGGGGATGCCTTCTTTCCCGGAGTATCCTTCACCTGTTGAACCTCAGCTAATTGCTTCCGGAGCTCCTTCAATTCTTTAACCAGATACTCCACTCCTTCTGGTTGCGATGCTTCTTTCTCTGGCGACTCCTTCCTCTTCTGAGTAGACCAGCCTTTTACCATAGAGCCCCTAACTTTGTAGGGACTTTTTCGATGATGAGGGTCCACAGGGTGGAGTACCCTCAGTGGACTCTCAGGAGTGTGAGCTCTGGATCGGCTTCGTCCTTGAACTCGGCCGCTGTGGTGAGAATGTGCAAGGCAGATCGCCTTCTTTGTATTCTCGGGAGTGTACTCCCTGGAACGGCCTCTCTGTTTGCTTCGACCCTTCTCCTTAGAACCGACAAGGTGAGGTACCCTCTTCGATCTTTGAAGAGTAGGGCTTATGAATCTTCTTCGATCTCGAGGTTGGCCCCGAGATTCACGGCCTGAATGGGCATGTTCCTTCCCACTTCGATGCCCACGCTATTCGGACTGGACATAACTGGAAGCTTCGTCCCTCAAATCTGCCATCCGAGACATCTGCTCAACTATATCCTATCGTTGCTTCAAAAGTACCTCCATGGCCTTATCCGTTTCGTCTGTCATCTTGGCCAGCTTGGAGGCCTTATCATCTTGATCGTCTCGGTATCGAGTTCTAAGCGAGGTGTCTTCTACCCGCTTCCGACCATGACCAGATCCTTTTTTAGCTGTGAAAACCAGCCTTCGCTTAACGTTACTCACGGCCTTCGGACGAGAATCCTCTGATGGACGTTTGGAAGTTGTGCTAGCATGAGTACTTACTGTAGGTCCCAAACGATCTTTGACGGGTACTCATGGTGCGGATTCACTTGCAACCATCGGCTGTCCTTCAGGCGTAGGTGTTCTACTCTTCCACATGGATTCTGACGTAGAACGAACACATTTTGTGATTGAAAATATTCAGGACACTAGAACTCAGCCCTCCTTCTAGCGCCAATGTTAACGTCAAGATCTTCTCCAACGTCTCAATCACGTAAGACGCCCTGATCCTGCACACTAAACACAGTCAACACCAAAAGCTTGACGGCTTCGACCGTCGGGGGATAACTCAGGTGTGAGAGTCAGTACAGGCGGTCACAAGGGTTAACAATGGAGGATAAAATGTCTAGCGTCTTGAGAGATAAAATTATCAGTTGTCTAAATGCGTACCTATTCCTGGAGACTTCTTTGCTATGTTATACTCTCTTACCCGGTTTACCGTGCCACCTACTACCGTCTGACACAGCCCCCCACTCCTCAGTGATCCATGCCGACTGCATGCAGGTTGTCACCTTTTTCCTCCACTGTGCATACCGCCGGCCGACTATAATCCCATCCACATTAATGATCTGCAGACTTTTGGTCAACAGCCATCCTTTTTAATCATTACAAGTTAAAGATAGAGATATTAAAAAATCTAGTGGGTTGACTCCTTGACCCGACCCGATTTCGTAAGGACTTAACAGGAACAAAGTGGTGACTAGGCCCAATAACTTTAAAACCCAATAGATTAATCAAATAAATAAGCTCAATTCATTCGGCCCAATATGTGAAATATCATGACCCAACAAAAATCATAAGGTAAAAGTTACCGCTGGCGGCTTAAGAATCATACGGCAACATCCTTTCACTTTTCCGAGTATGTATAATTATCGAGAATATAAGATATCTATATACTAAACACAAATTTACAAAGATAACCGATCCATGTTACTGAAAATCTGAGGTGACCATCAAAGACATCTAACAAACAAACGCCCCCTAACCGTGACAAGTTTCTAAAAGACTAATTAGGAGTGAACTCACCTCCAAGATTTATGTATACTCCTCCGTTCTACAAAGATAGCCATATATGTAAAATTTGTAAATATTGAAGATATTTTTATTTTACATTCATCCCTAAAAATAACAAGTTGTTTGTTAACGGTGGTGGTCTGTTTCCTCCTGACACACTGATCTCCAAATTTGAGCCTATTGAAAACTAAAATAATAAGGTATAATAAGGTGGATTGAATGAATGGAATGAAATAATGTAGTTTATTCTAGTTGAAATGAGTTATTCCACTCTCCCTCACCCAAAGAATAAAATTTATAAATTTGAGAGAAATAAGAATGATTCAATCCATTCCAATTGCAACCAAATATAATTTTTTTCATTCCATAAAAATGAGTTATTTTATTCCTATCTTCGTTACTCCAATCATAACTAAGCATAAGATATTTGAGTAAGAATGTGTTTGTCGTAGCTTTCTTAGTAAACGAGTGACGTAGACAAAACGACAATTGCTGGTTTTAAACAGAACCAAAATTGAAAAAAGCTACACCTTTGAGAGACAATTTTGCATTTTGTCCTGGTTTTAGAAAATGATACTACCTCTGTCCCATAATAAGTGCTTTTTTAGGCTTAATATTTTTTTTCAAAATAAGTGATGTGTTAGAACTCCAATACAATTTTTGCAATATTTTCTCATATATGCCCTTATGCATTCAATGATATTTATTACATCTTACCATCACTACAATTAAATGACACTCATTAACTCTTCAACTTCAAAGAAAATATATTAAGGATATTTTTGCCATTTTAGCTTGTGTATTGGTATGTGTGATTTAAACTAAAAAATCACTTATTATGGAACGGAAGTAATATAAATTTCCTTGCATCAATTATATAGTAACATATAGCTAAGCTGGTTTACATTCTTGAAACAGGGCAACATGTTTTGTCTTTGTGACCTACCAGAAAATTTTAGGAAAACTCCCACCCCAACATTGTCATATGAATTGCTTTGCTCATCTTTACAGAAAGGTAACAGTCACTATTGGTGAATCATCTATTGAGTACTCATGTTACTGTTACTACAGCAAATGAAGCTAATATCGCGTTTTCGTTTACTTAAAGTTGGTGAGTAGATCATAAAAAACTTTAGGCTTTCTGTACTCCGAGGCGCACAACACCTGAAAACCAAGTTAAATCGTTAGTCAGGCCTGCAGGATGCAGCTACCTAATATATTATCTTGTCATTAAACCTGTAGATTGATAAAATTTGATAAATTTAAACCAAAGAAAGAAATAAAGCTTGGTTTTGTTATCCAAACAGAAGGGAGGATGTCTTAGCCTAGTTGTTAAGACTGAGGCCCATATCTCAAGCTCGATTTTCACCTGTGTGAGTTTATTTGTTCCTTTATGGAAAATGTGTTTCCTCCTTTATGTGAGGAATGATTGATTATTGATATTATAGTATTGATAATGTACTTGCTTATGGCATTATGTCGTGCTTCAAAAAAAACAAAGAAAAAAGGCAGGAAATAAATAGAAAAAGTTACTTCAAATTTTTTTTGCTAATTTATAGCAACAAAGGTTACATGTATCAGATTATCAGTAGTAAGAAATGATGAGTAGTGATCTAGTAATATTCAGACAATATGCTAAAGAGCATGGAAGAAACATAGATAACATATGTATCTTTCAAAGTTTTCAGCTCTGATACTAGAATATTTATACTCGTATGATTCCAACTCTGATAACATATATATCATTTAAGGGACCTATTCCACAACACACTATTCCAGCTAGCAGATCTATGGTCGTCCATTGAATTATCTAAGCGCTGAGATTAAATGAGACAGAGGCCCAGCCGCAGGTAAGACTAGCGGCCGGTGCAACTCCTTCCTGCGGTCAGGCTATTTACCAAACTGGCCCTAATTTTTTTTCCTTTTCATAGCATATATGCATTAGGCCTGACCGCAGGTCCTACCTGCTGCTAGCATACAAGGGCATATACCAACATCAAGCTTTGATTTTTCCTTTACACTGATGTTACATGCTTATATTTTTTATATATATTTTCTTTATCTTTCAATTGTTCGATGGCAGATGTAATTCGATTATCTTTCAATTCACTAAAATTCTCTTCTTCACTACTAACTTCTTTGAATTCTCTCCATCTATGTAATAAGAGGATTATCTTTGTTGCTGTTGCTAGTAATTCCTCTTCAACTTCTGATTTTATTCCTCGGTTTTGCTTCAGACCTGCCAAGAATTCACTCTCTTTCAAGGTAAAGACTTCACCTTTATTCCTAAAATTTTCCAATTTTTTTCTTTTTTTTATTACTGTATATATGGTAATTGAGAAACCCAATGAAATGAAGGAAAAAAAGGGCATATAAAGAAAGGAACACTGGAATGCATGTATGTTGCCCGCAAGTAGGACCAGCGACCTAACGACAATGTTTTGACTGGCCGCTTGATAGACATGAGACTAGTATGAAAAGGAAAAAAAATTAGGGACAGTTTGGTAAATGACCTGGCCGTAGGAAGGAATTGCACTGGCCGCAGGCCTACCTGCGGCTGGGCTCCTGCCTCATTTAATCTCAACGCTTAGATAATTCAATAGACGGCCACATATCAATTAGCTAGAATAGTGCTCCCAACTAACATTTGTTGTGGAATAGGTCCCTTTAAAGAAATGTTTATGTATCTTACAGCTCTGATAACATATGTATCATTTAAAGAAATGTTTATGGATCTTACAGAACCATAAGGGTATAAGAGGAAACCATGAGCAACATGTAAGGATTATATGATCACACCTGCATTGCATAAGCAATGAAAATCAATGACGCTTCGGACCAGGGACAGTTTGGTAAATGACCTGGCCGTAGGAAGGAATTGCACTGGCCGCAGGCCTACCTGCGGCTGGGCTCCTGCCTCATTTAATCTCAACGCTTAGATAATTCAATAGACGGCCACATATCAATTAGCTAGAATAGTGCTCCCAACTAACATTTGTTGTGGAATAGGTCCCTTTAAAGAAATGTTTATGTATCTTACAGCTCTGATAACATATGTATCATTTAAAGAAATGTTTATGGATCTTACAGAACCATAAGGGTATAAGAGGAAACCATGAGCAACATGTAAGGATTATATGATCACACCTGCATTGCATAAGCAATGAAAATCAATGACGCTTCGGACCAGGGTTTCCCAATAAATTGAAGACCAATGGGCAAACCAGCTTTGTCATATCCAACCTAACAAAATCAAATTACATTTTAAATACACGTATACAGGAAAACTGGTGTTTGTAACTTGTAAAGGATTCAGATAATCAAATAACCATATAACTTACGGGAACAGTCACTGCAGGCAATCCTAAAAAATTTCCTGCTATCATGTAGCGTACTAGTGCAGCTGAAATAACAAGAACGAAACGAAGTTCCTATATTTGATATATCTTGAATCAAGAAGTTAGATTTATAAATACAATGGCATGAGAGTTACAAATTGACGCTAGAACGTTTCAAACGCACAACTTCCAAGATTATTTGAGTAATCCAATCAATATAAATGGGAATTATTCTGTTAGGTATGCTGACGAACAACATCCAATATCTTATAAGTAATCTAATCAATATAATTAGACTTACTGTTTGGTACGTCATACCTGCATTTATATAGTCTAGTTCACCAGTCTTCAGAGCATCATCCTGTATTGTGTAGGCCGTTACACTGTTACAGCATCAAGAATATTTAGGAAAATGAGTTACTGGTGAAAACATGGAGAACTAGTTAAGGGGTTAACTTGAATTCATTTCCGTTAATTTTACACAAGTTGGCACCAATTCTTCAACGTGCATCGGAAACTCAGCTACTTAATATAACAAGAGTGGACATAACTAAGATACACAAGGGTAGGACAAAATACCCTGTCGTCGGTGTAACAATGACATCTGCTTGAGCAAATATCTTTTGGTGAAACTGCAACTGGCGGTTCCTATAGATGCATACAGGCACAAGGAAATGGTATAAAAGCATGAATGTCATATGAGCCAATCAAATTACTCATAATGCAGTACAAAGAGGGAGAATATCCGTATAGAATTAAATTTTAATAACATTCTAATAAGAAGATGCTTTAACTCTCCGTGAATGGACTGAAAATCAAATTATCATCTCAATATATGCTAGTTTCTGACAAAAGTGTAGATGTAATGAACACTATTAGGATCAAACTGTATCAGTATAAATGGTTAAATTATCCATTTCATTTCTAGGCCTACGATTTAATTAATACTCATGGTTTATGTTCGGGTTATGTTTGTTTGTAGAGGATTATTTGAAGAGAAAAGACAGCAACTTTCTTGCCTGCTGGTTGGAAGTTGAGAGAGAAAAAAAGAAAAAGAAAAATGTTAGTACTATAGCACCTCATATGAAATTGGAAATAAAGGAAAGAGGAGCAGAAGTTGGGGTAAAATGGGAATCACATAATGGAGAGAATGTGGGGCACTGTGTTTTCATTCACTTATTTTCTTTCAATTTTTAGACTCTCAAGTTAAAGGTGTCCATAAGGTACTATTACTATGGACAAAACACATCGAGGAAAGAAAAAAAAGAGCATGGATGCAACTTTTGTGCTATATATATCACACGCAAATTGACCAGCATAAACAATGCAACTCTTTGTTATACCAATTGTGTAAGAAAGAGTAGCATTTGTGGTTTTTTAACGATTTTTCCGGTGCCTGTATCTTTCTTGTATTACAATTAGGTTCTTTCTTCACTAATTCATTATAACAAGAACAATGCCTACATTTTTTAGCATCTTGAAAGAACTCTATAAGTAACCTAAATGTCTGTATCATTTGTCCGTAGTACTTGTGGTTGAGGTGGAATACCGTAATATGTAACAATGGAATCTGTGACTGTTAGTAGTTAGCACATTTGAAATGTATTCTTGCTGATTTGGTTTTGCAAGGCATAAAAATTAAGATAACTCAAAAGATCTACTATAAAAGCCAAGACACGTTAGATTTGATGTCCCAAAAATCATGAAATAACTAAGAGTTGGGTGATGGAGAACATATGTTCAATTTTGAATTTGAAAATATTTCTAATTGACTTCAACAAAAATTTGGAACAGAGAAGCCACAAGTTACATGCTACAATTATTTTATTTAGGGAATTGATATTTCCGCATGTGGGCCCTACTTTGTAACCCAACTCATCGTTTTATACTCAATTTACCTCCACTCGGACAAAATACTCAATTACATTATCTTCTTCCTTTCTGCAACTCTCTCTCTCTCTACAATTCATTCCCGATCATCTATTGCGATCCAAATTAGGAGAAAAAATATAATAGAAGCAAAATAAAACTACATAAAGAGAATAAATGTTTTAGGTAGATCTTTCTTTACGCCTGAAGCAAAATGCTCACTTATTTATATCATGTGTCGTTGGTGTTCATTTAACACAGATTTCCGAACGCGAGCAATTGTACCAAGATTACCGTCTAAAGTATAGACGAGGGGTTAAGGTGTTGCAAGCAATTCACCCAACTGTGCTAGAAACGATCCGGGCGACGACCACCTCACATAAGTGTGCCGTGGAGTCTATCATTTGGTATCAAAGCTAAGCCTTTCTAGCAAATTACTTATCTTTAATTTTCTGTCGAAATATATATTCTACAAAAAAAAAAGAAAAAGAAATCAGATTTTATTTCCATTGTGCTAACCAAACTTGTAGCACACCATCAAATCATCAAATTCCAACCAAGAGTTCATACCGTCCCATCTTCATCAATTCTGAAACGGAGCTACAATTTACAAATCTGTAGCATACAAGAGGAGTACAAGGCAATCGATCGGTGATTTTTGTGGTATTCTGATAGTCACACCATCTATTTTTGTTTCGTGAAAAGTAATTTTTGAATTGATTAGTAAAACCAAAAATTTTGCTAGGGGAATTCAAAAAGAACCTATTAGAGAGAATATTTGAGGTAAAAGGCTTAGTGGTGAGATTAATCGAGGGTAAAAGCCAATTTATTGAGAGTATACACGAGTGAACCATTGATTCGAGCGAAACACATAAGGGAGTGGTGAGGAAATTGTTTTCTACTAACCCTTATTTTGCAGGAAATATGTCTAACTCGAAGGATAAAGGAACTTATGAGGAACAACCCTCAACAGTTGAATTGAAATTCCATATGGAAGTCATGCATAAAGAATGGGATCGAAGATTGAGAAAGACTATGTAGCAAATGCAAGAACAATTAGAAGAGATGAGGATGTCTATGGCTGAGCTATCCCAAAACACTCAAGGGATGCAAAACAAGACGAAGGCACAACAAACTGACGCAAGAAAGGAAGACCCTTACGGTGAGGACAGTAGTGCAGCGGAAGATCGTAAATCTAATTTTTCACATCAAAGACACGGAGATGCTAGGGAAAGAGGAGGTCGGGACAGAGAAGATGGAAATTTGGATAGCATAAGAATGAAGATTCCAGCTTTCCAAGGCACGGGTGATCCTGAGGCTTATTTAGATTGGGTAACCAAGATGGAGCGAATCTTTGACTGTCACAATTATTCAGACCTTAAGAAAGTCAAACTGGCCGTTACAGAGTTTTCTGGATATGCATTGATATGGTGGGATCAGTTGACAGCTAATCGGAGAAGTTGTGAAGAGCGGTTGATTACAACTTGGGCGGAGATGAAAGCTATCATGAAAAAGAGGTTTGTATTAGCATACTATCAACGGGAGATCATTCGTAGTTTACAAACTCTTAAACAAAGAAGTCGGAGTGTGGATGAATATTACAGGGAGATGGAAATGTTGAAGGATAGAGCTAATTTGATTGAGGATAATGAAACAACGATGGCTAGGTTCTCGGCAGGATTGAACTAGGAGATTGCAGACTTGGTTGAACGGCAACATTATTTGGAGTTAGAAGAACTGGTACATATGGCTACTAAGATAGAGAAACAACTCAAGAGGCGAGGAGGACAACGAGGACAATCTAATGCTAGTTCAACATGGAGACCTAATTTGGCAAAGCAAGAGGAAAAGACAACTGCGATCAAACCAAAGGTGGAACTTAAGCAAGGATCGACTAGTCGAGAGATACAAGGTAAAATTGAACAACCTTCTTTTAGGCGTAATCGGGATATTGTATGCTTCAAGTGTCAGGGCAGGGGACATATTTCTAGCCAATGTCCAAATCAGAGGAATATGTTGTTACTTGACAATGGAGATGTGAAGACCGAGGGGGAAGAGAGCGATACTGATTCTATGCCACCATTAGAGGAGATAGGTGAGGATACGATATATGGTGAAATTCTGGTCACAAGAAGAGCACTTAGCACGTAGGTTAAAGAGGAGAGCAGTGAACAGCGGGAAAATCTATTTCATACTCGGTGTCTTGTGAATGGGAAAATCTGTTGTGTAGTTATAGATGGAGGCAGTTGTACAAATGTGGCAAGCACTACGATGGTGGAGAAATTGGGGTTACCTACTACCAAACATCCGCAACCGTATCGTTTGCAATGGTTCAATGACAATGCAGACAGTAAAGTAACCAAACATGTGTTAGTTTCATTTGCTATTGGTTGGTATGTTGATGAAATATTGTGTGATGTGGTGCCTATGCAGGCAGGGCATATGTTATTGGGTAGACCATGGCAGTTTGATAGGAGGGTTCAACATGATGGGTTTACCAACGTATATTCCTTTGTTCACGACAAGAATATCTCTTTGCGTCCTTTGTCACCACGACAAGTACATGAGGATCAAATTCATTTGCAGAAAGATCATGTACAAAGAAAAGATTGTAGAAAAGAAAAATCAAGAAGAAAAAAAGAGAGAAAAAGAAAGATGAGAGAAAAATAAATATACTAGCAAAAAAGAGTGATGTGAGAAGAGCTTTAATTTCTAAATAGCCTATGATTTTACTCCGGTATAAAGAGGCACTTTTGAATACTAACGCTAATGAATCTTTGCCTAGTGATGTTTCATCTCTTTTACAGGAATTCAAAGCTGTATTTCCCGAGGAGCTTCCTCATGGGCTACCACATATTCGGAGAATTGAGCATCAAATTGATTTTGTTCCCGGTGAAACCATTCCAAACCGTCCGGCTTATCGGAGTAATCCCGAGGAGACGAAGGAATTACAAAGGCAAGTTGACGAGCTAATGGGGAAAGAATTCGTGAGAGAAAGTATGAGCCCGTGTGCAGTTCCGATGATTCTAGTGCCGAAAAAGGATGGAAAATGGAGGATGTGCATCGATTGTCGAGCGGTAAATAACATTACGGTAAAATATCGACACCTCATTCCTCGTTTAGATGACATGTTAGATGAATTATATGGATCTTGCATATTTTCAAAAATTGATTTAAAAAGTGGTTATCATCAAATTAGAATGCAAGAGGGTGATGAATGGAAAACAACGTTTAAAACTAAATATGGTCTTTATGAGTGGTTGGTATTACCTTTTGGTTTAACCAATGCACCTAGCACTTTCATGAGATTAATGAACCATGTTTTGGGTCCATTCATTGGGAAATTTGTCGTAGTTTATTTTGATGATATTTTGATTTATTGCAAAAACTTGGAAGATCATGCATTGCATTTAAAATTTGTTTTAGATGTACTTAGGAAAGAAAAGTTATTTGCTAACATGGAAAAATGCACGTTTTGTTCGGATAGAATTATTTTTCTTAGCTTTGTTGTGAGTTCACAGTGAGTCCAAGTTGACGAGAAAAAAGTACGTGCAATCTGAGATTGGCCGAGTCCAACCAATGTGAGTCAAGTACGAAGCTTTCATGGACTCGCAAGTTTCTATCGACGCTTTGTTCAGAATTTTAGTGAGATTACAGCACCATTGACCGAGATCATCAAGAAAAGTGTAGGCTTTAAGTGGGGTGATGAAAAGGAAAAAACATTTAACTTGATTAAGGATAAATTAACAAATGCTCATTTACTTATTTTGCCTAAATTTGCTAAAATTTTTGAGATTGAGTGTGATGCTTCAGGTTTAGGGATTGGAGTTGTGTTGATGCAAGAAGGGAAACCAGTGGCGTATTTCAGCGAAAAGTTGAGTGGGGCAACTTTGAACTATCCTACATATGACAAAGAGATGTACGCTTTGGTTAGGGCTTTAGAGACATGGAAACATTATTTGTGGCCTAAGGAGTTTGTGATCCACACCGATCATGAATCATTGAAAAATTTGAAGGGTCAGCACATGTTGAACAAAAGGCATACACGATGGATGGAATTTATCGAGACATTTCCATATGTTATTCGATATAAGCAAGGTAAGGAGAACGTCGTTGCAGATGCTTTGTCTCGCAGGTATTTTTTTTAAATACTCTTGATACGAAATTGCTTGGGTTTGAACGAATTAAAGAGTTATACGATAATGACCTTGATTTCGGTAAAGAGTTTAAAACTTGTGAAAAGAATGTTGTGGGTAAATACTTTAAAATTGATGGATTCTTGTTTCGTGAAAATAAACTATGTATACCTGCATGTTCTTTACGTGAGTTGTTGGTTAGGGAATCACATGGGGGTAGTTTAATGGGACATTTTAGTGTTGATAAAACTTTTGCTGTTTTGAAAGAACATTTTTATTGGCCTCATATGAAACGAGATGTGGAAAGAATATGTGATAGATGTATTACTTGTCGCCAAGCTAAATCTCGTGTTCAACCCCGTGGATTATATACACCATTGCCTATTCCTAATGAACCTTGGATTGATCTTTCTATGGACTTTGTGTTGGGTTTACCTGGGTCTAAGCATGGTTATGATTCGATATTTGTGGTCGTGGATAGATTTTCAAAAATGGCACACATTTTATCCCGTGTCATAAATCTGATGATGCATCTCATGTTGCTGATTTGTTCTTTAGGGAGATTGTGTGTTTGCATAGTATGCCTAAAACTATTGTTTCTGATAGAGATACAAAGTTCTTAAGTTACTTTTGGAAAACTTTGTGGTGTAAATTGGGTACTAAACTGTTATTTTCAACTACTTGTCATCCACAAACTGACGGTCAAACTGAAGTAGTAAATAGGACTTTGTCAGCATTGTTACGGGCTATCATTAAAAAAAATATCAAGCAATGGGAAGAATGTTTACCACATGTTGAGTTTGCATATAATCGTTCTGTTCATTCTGCTACTAATTTTTCTCCATTTGAAATTGTATATGATTTAAATCCTTTGACACCGTTGGATTTATCACCATTACCTGTTTCTGAATATACTAACATGGATGGAAAGAAAAAGGCTGATCTTGTTAAACATATTAATGAAAAAGTCAGACTAAACATTGAACGGAGGACGAAACAGTACATTAAGCATGCGAACAAGGGATGACATCAAGTGATCTTTGAGCCCGGAGATTGGGTTTGGTTACATATGCGGAAAGAAAGATTCTCAGTTCAAAGACGTTCAAAATTGCTTCCAAGGGGAGATGGTCAATTTCAAGTTCTCGAGCGTATAAATGACAATGCATATAAATTGGATTTGCTAGGTGAGTATAATGTTAGTGCCACATTTAACGTTACTGATCTAAGTCCGTTTGATGTAGGTGACGATTTGAGGATAAATCCTTTTCAAGAGGAGAGGAATGATGAGGACATGACATGCGTGGACTCAAACAAGACTAAAGGGACGTGGGGATCAAGCAAGGCTAGAACTAAAAGGTTCAAACAAGATCTCAATGGATTGATCCAAGATGTCTAGGCTGAAGCTAACACAAGAAAACCCAAAGAGAAGGATGAGACACAAATTTGGGTCAATTTAATATAAGCCCAATTCTGATCTTACTAAGCCCGTGAATTACATATTCAGCATGGATTTTTAGATTTTTATAATTCTATTGTAATTAGGATTTCTTTTTAATTAGAAGTTCTTTTCCAAATTGACTTCTATTAGGATTTTTAGATTTTTATAATTCTATTGTAATTAGGATTTCTTTTTAATTAGAAGTTCTTTTCCAAATTGACTTCTATTAGGGTAATAGTTTATAAATTCCTATTAGGATTTGGATTGTTTTGAGTAGTATAAATAGAGGTCTAAGTTGATGTAATCAAACACATTATTCATTATTATTATTCAATATATTTGTGAGTTTATTCTCTACTTTTGGTTATTTGAATAATTCCTAAGAACTAGTAATTCTTAGTTATTTCTTTGAGATGCAATTTGACTTATCATACAACAATTCATAGTTGTGTGTGGCGTCTTCTACCGCATCAATCGTCGATTGTATCGAGATTACCGCTTCAATATAAGCGAGGGGTCAAGGTGTCGTTGGTGTCTATTCAACGTAGATTTTCGAACACGAGCAATTGTACCAAGATTACCGTCTAAAGTATAGATGAGAGGTTAAGGTGTTGCAAGCAATTCACCCAACAACTGTGCTAGAAACGATCCCGGCGACGACCACCTCACGCAAGTGTGCCGTGGAGTCTATCAGATGTCAATTGGGGTATTTGTTATTTTGGTTTATGTTTCATTTCTCCGTTATGCCAGTGATCTGTAAAAATCAATGGTTCAAGAGAATGAATTTGAACCCATGAAGTAGAAACTATTTGTTGAACTAATAACTTTGAATGAAGCAGGGTAGAGAGCGAGAGTGAGTTGCGGAAGAATAGAGGGTTCGGGTGCGGGTGCAATTGTATCAGCTAAGGTAAATTTGACATAAATGGCTGAATTTAGTTAATAAGGAGGGACCACATATGGAAATAACAAATACCTTCAGGCAGAAATATTACTTCCCTTTTATTTATCATATAAAACCTAAGCTGTTTATTTAAAATTGAACTTGAACTCTAAGCTAGAATGAACTGGTAACCCTGTCCAATCACAACCACAAATTATAAAGATTATTTCTCTTTGTCCATCTTTAAATAATACTCCCTCCGTCCCATGATAAAAGTTCTTATTACTATTTTGGGTAGTCCCATGTTAAATGTCCATTTTCCTTTAATAACCAAACTTTTACACATATTTTCCTATTATACCCGCAGCATTAAATATCTCATACTTTTCTTATTCTAATTCTCTCTCCATATTTAATGACATTATTATGGGAATTTTGTCATTTCATTCATCTTCTTAATATGCGTGAAATGTAAGACCCCAACTTTTATAAATAAAGATGAATTTTCTATAAATATTATTTTTGAATATTATGGAGTAAATTTGATATAATGTTATAGTTGTGGGTAATATTTATAAATTTTGCAAAGTAAGCAAGTTGTTATAAAATATTCGTTTGGTCAGAGAATATTCTTTTTGTCAGGAAATATTCGTACGACGGCACAATCATTGGTGGACCCAACAACGGAATTATTGTCGGATTGAGAAAACGACAAAAATACTTTATTAAAATAACGGCGGAGGTGTTACCGTTAAAACTGTTGAACTACCCGGTAGTAAAAGTACAGTAATACACGTGGTTGCATAGTAGCACACGGTATTGATTATTGATGCTTACGTGAGAAGTCACTCAGCTATACTCAATTATTGCTACAGTAATTGCTGCATCATATATCTTATATTATTGATTCAATTATTGTCACAGTATCATCTGTATAATATGTTATATTATTAAATCAATAATTGAGACGACAAGTTATAAATGATTAATAATTGTTGAAAGATTAAATATGTGTTGATTAAAAATAAAATGATTTGTGGTAATATTTATTCAATCCTTGATGTATATAAAGAGTCTATTATGAGACGTTTTTGGTAAGTTTGGTTATTTTATGGGGGGCCAATATGTCATCATTTAAGAGTCCCTTCGTCAATAGTAATTACCTTCGTCAATAGTAACAGCCTTTACCAGACGTCAAACCACTTGCCGTTTCATATTACAGGCGTCGAACCAATTGTCGCTTCACATTACATGCGTCAAACCACTCTTCTTTTCACATTTCAAGTGCTAAGCTAGAAATCTTCTATAAACAGAGCCCTAGTGTTTCATTATTTTTCACGAATTCATTCAAGCTATAGAGAGAGAAAGTATAGAGAAAATAAGAGAGAAAGAAGAAGAGTATTCTGTTACTACACTATTGCAGTATTCAATCTCCTACTAATGTAAGGGGTGTTATTCTTTCTTATTCATGAAGAGAACTGTTGTTATCCCATTGCTTATTATTCTTTTGGAATAACCTGTATACGCGGTTTACCCTATACTTGGTGACATTCTTCTATTATTCTGTTGGAACATCAGGTCTGTGTGTTTTACACCGGACCTGGTTCCGTCTTTATTATTATTCTGTTGGAACATCCTGTCTGTGTGTTTTACACCGGACCTGGTTCCGTCTTTATTATAATTCTGTTGGAACATCATGTCTGTGTGTTTTACACCGGACCTGGTTCCGTCTTTGTTATTCTGTTGGAACATCCTGTCGGTGCAAATTTTGTCTGACCTGGTTCCGTTTTTATTATTCTGTTGGAATAACATGTCTATGCAAAGTACCGCATGCATGGTGATTTCTTTTATTATTCCATTCTTTATTATACTCAGTTGGTTAAAGTTTTGACTTCTATACTCCATGAAATTAGTAGAATATCCTTGATATTTGCACTTCATCCAGTATCTTTTTATGAAAATATTTTTCTGATCATTCTTGAATTTTACTCTACAAAGCAGTATCATGTTGACAATTTGGACATTATTAGTTCCTGGATAAATTAATTCTTGAAATTGTTTTATTGAATTCTTATATCATTGTCATCATCCTCATGTTTATATTATGGTGAAAGTCATCTGTGGCCTGTAGTGCATAGATGGACTTGGTATGATTATGACCAGGGATTATTCGGTGTAATCATGACCGTAATGTTACAAATGATGTGGTAAAAGTTATCATTGTCCCGTAATGCATTGATGGACAGTTGTTGGAATGATCATAACCATTAATGAATACATGAATGTCATTGGCTGTAGTGCATGGATAATTTGTGGTCCTGATACTAAAGAATATCCTTGGCCATAGTGCATGGGTGATTCGATAATGTGGATTATTTATTAAGCCGAGTCCCAGCGATAGAAGTCATGAAAACCCTTTTAAATCATAAAAGATAGTAGATTTTATTCTCTACTTGACTCTTGTAATGGATTGCTTGTTCCGCTGCAGTTAAACTTGATATTGTTATATTTTATCAGCTTAACACTGTTGAAGGCTAACGATAATTTATTCTGCATTATCTTAGTCATAATATTTTTATTGGGCTAGTTGAGCTCACCATTTCTTTTATTGTTCTCTTCAGGAAATGAGAACATAGCAGGGACTAGTTGGGGAACGGAGTGACGGTCCAGAGGATAGCATTAGTAGTCCTCACTATTCTGTGAAATAGTGTGTTAATAATTGTAATGATGACTCCTTTTGAGTTTGTATAATATCTATTAGACAATAATTGTATTCAAACTCACAGTTATGTTTTGTCGTATTGTACACGACAGTTGTATTAATAAGTTGTATTTGAATTTTGTATCATGTATCTGACGACCCAAAATGGGTGATGTATACCTGATTTTGGGGGCGTCACAGTTAGTATCAAAACTTAGGGATATGATCACTAGCTAAGATATGAGAATAGTACTAGGAGGGGAGAGACGTGGAATTCCTTCGCTAGTATGACCTACCTAAGTTTATGTGGTATTTAATTGGTCGGTCAAAATTTAGGGATAATATGTTACATGTCAATTAACCTTTGTTTTGTGGTAGTATCTGAAAATGACATCCGAGAATGTTGAGAATAGCAATGGAGCACAGGCGACCGTTGATTCACCACATATCAATAATCAGGATAATGTGCATCAGAAAGGCGACAATCCTCATGCAAACAACAACACTGACCAAATGATGAATGATCAAATGTTCAGTGGCTTTATGCAATTCATGCAACAGCAGGCGAGAGCGGCTCCTGTCCAAAATTCAGGTGGAAACACTGGAAACTCTCGGGCGGTCACCGCTAAACAGTTCAAGGAGCTGGGACCACCGGAGTTTAAGGGAGAGCCAAAACCGCTTAAGATTATTAGAAGTTTATCTTTATTATAAATATGTAAGTCCTGACAAATTATTGGACACTTTGATATTAAAAGTATCCTAATTAATAGTTGTAACTTCTGCGGTTGGAAAACCCTAGGGGTAGTAGTTCTCTTGCCGTTGGATCACCTTAGTTTTTTTTTTAATTTTCCTTATTAATTTACCACTTCCAATTAATTATTTGTTCATAAATTTTTGTCCTACATCATATTGGAATGAGCTAAACCTTGGGAATTATTCAGAACCCTTGAGCATTCAAACAACGCGACCCACAGATCGTTGGACCCCAAATATTACCTAGCCCATCCATCGTCAAACCCGATCAAGATTAAGACTAGCGCTGCCCCATCACCATCGTTGCCCAATAGCACCGGTCACAACCCCACCGTGTCTCCACTCTGTGACTCAAACAGCACTAGCCACAAGTTTCCAATGACAACCAACGTTGCAAACCATTTTCGATCAGCACAGATAAAAAAACACAATAGGAAAGAGAAACGAAGAGCGGAGAAAAGAGACGAAGAAGAAAAGAGGAACAAAAAGGAGAACATAATTGTTGTCGTTGCTCGTCGCCGATCACTGTCGCGAGTTCCTTGCAACTGCCACCGCGACTGACCTTTTCATCTTTCTTATTTGGCTGACGCTGCTTACGTTTGTGTGGAAGGGAGGCAACCCTAATTTGAGAGTTTATTTTCCTTGCCAAATTACATTTTGGTCCTTCCCAATTTCTTTTTCCACTTTAGTATTAGGCCACAATTTGTTAACTTACGTAATAACCCCTGCTTCTTACATAAAGAACCCCTAAACTTTTAACCTTAGCAATTCACCCATGTTTCATACTTTCTGATCAATTAGGTCCAATAGTAAAAATTTCATTTTTGAGTATTAAAATTTTAAATACTTAATCACTTGAACTTCCTTCGTTCATTAGAACTAAATTTTTTGAAAGGTTGTTTTGGATTTATTCTTTTAAATTGCATATTATTCCATTTAGTTGTCTATTATTTGATTATTATTATTAGTTTTTGAGATTGCGATTGCATAGGCTTAGATTTATAATTTTAATTTGCTTCAATTAAATTTCTACATTATCTCAGCAGTTTTGCACTTGCATTTGCATTATTACTACATGTACCCAAGCTGCTTTAGAAGAAATTCAGAACCAATTAGTAGTCATAGTTGCACAACTAGGTCAAATGAATGATAAGATCACACACATTGAACAAAGACTGGAATCTCAAGGGAATAATGGGAATGGACATGTCGAAAACTTGTATATTAGGCACCCTGAACATCCTAGACATGATCCTTATGATGATGACTATCTGAAAATCAAGGTAAATGCACCCGAATTTGACGGTAGATTTGATCTCAATATATTCCTTGATTGGTTGTCTAGTATAGAGAAGTATTTTAACTGGTATGAGATGCATAGTTGTTAAGGCGACGCCAAAGCGTCCAGTCGGTGAGTAACAGATCGTGCGACTTGGGTTTGGAGTGAAAGTCGAGCACCTAGCCAAGGCAGTCGTCGCCTCGAACCCCTAGGCATTGATTTCGACGACTTTCTGGCAAATCTACAGACTTGGCTACTCCGAGTATGGATCGACCCACTGGGTAAAAAAAACAACGGCTAGCACTAGTCGAACCGAAGTGAAGAACAGGAACGAAGAGTCAAAGATCGAGCTATCGAACAATAGAAGACAAGAAGAGCAGAAGAGCGACTGTGAGCGACCGAGAGAGAGAAAAAGACTGCGAGAGAGAAAGTACCTCGTCGACTCTGACATCCCTTCTGACGACGCTAGCGACTCCGATTGGCACTTCGGCAGGCATTTCCTTCTTTTTCTTTCCCCTTTTTGTGTTTTGTTGTTACGCTACTCCTATTTTTCTTAAGTGTCGACTGCTATATATGCTCTGTTTCTGTTTCTATGCTTTGTTGATATATGTTTCGACTGTACCTGTTTGGCTTTTTTTGATATATGCTCATTTCTGATTGTTATATGTACTTATGTTTACTGTTTGGCTTCTTTTTCTTTTTCTTTTTCTTTTCGTTTCCCTTATCATTCATTTCTATTAATTATATTATTTTATTTTTTTGATTTTTTCCAAGTAAATATTTCACTGATCAAGAACGAAATTAATCAAACATGAAAAATCATGATTGTGAATTTTTAAATTATATTTAAAATAGTACTACTATGCTATAATGGATAGATGCATGGCTATTATTATTTTGACCTTAACTTTATGGCTTACTCATCATTTGGACTTAATAATATGAACTATTATTAGTTATTAATTAGTACTATATATATATATATACATATTATAGTATTAATAATGTCAGCATCAGAGATATTTGTGGGTGCATCATGAGATTGTTAATTATATATAAAAATATATAAATATAAATTTTTATATATTATATATATGCTTGTCTTATATTAGACAATAAAATGGCGGAAAGTTCGGGGGCCAATAATTATGATATAACGAAGGACCCTAAAAGAAAAGCTAAATCGAATGATCTGAGTTGGAAATATGGATATTGGCCGGATTTAAGTAATAAAGATGTTGTGCAATGTATATTTTGCTGGAAGAAATGTCATTCGAGTATCAAAAGGTTTAAGCAACATCTAGCCGAAAATTTTGGAGGTGTAGCGAAGTGCCCTAAAATAACAACAGAAATTATGAGAAAGATGCAAACGGCTTTGAATAGTAGAAAGAGGAACAAGCCAGTTGAGCTAGATGATGATGATGATGATGTAGTAGAAGTGCAAGAAGAAAAATCATTTGCTTGTCCAACCAAGGCTTCCAATGCTTCTTCTAACATTATCCCAAGTTCTGGGACGGCTTCTAAAAGGAATAAAGCTGTATTTTAATTCCAAAAGCCACAACCAAAAGCTCCAACAAAGACGGTTGAAAAACTTTTAAGGAAGACTCCTGAAGAAGTTATAGAGAGGCATAGCAAGCGTTTGAGCCAAACGAGTATTGAAAATCGTTTGAGGACACCGGAGGAAAAGGAACATTGCCGACTTTTTTCTACGAATGTGGCATATCATTCAATGCTGCAAATGTAAGGAGATTTGAAGTAATGATCGAGTCCATAGGGCAATATAGGTCGGGTTAAAAGCCTCCAACGTATCATGAGTTGAGAGTTCATTTACTTGAGAAGGCAAACACAAAAACCGATGAGTTAAAGAAGAAACATGAAGTTGCTTGGAAGAAATATGGTTGCACACTCAAGTCGGATGGTTGGACAGATAAGAGGGGAAGACACTTGTTGAATTTCCTTGTTAATAGTCTGGAGGGGACTTATTTCATGGGTTATGTTCATGCCTCCAGTCAGTCGCAAGACGCCACAATGTTGGCAAATCTACTTGATAACAAGATTGAGGAAATTGGCCCCGTATGTTGTTCAGGTGGTCACAGACATTGCCTCTAATTACAAGGTAGCAGAGCATATACTAATGGAGAGGAGGCCTACATTATTTTGGACACCTTGTACCGCTCACTGCCTTGACCTTATGCTAGAGGACATAGGCAAGTTGAAGCAATTTCAACCCACAATCACAAATGCAAGAAGAATCACAACATTCATTTATAGGCATGGTCGTCTTCTTAATGCGATGCGATGAGGGACAAGACAAATAGGAGGGACACAACTCGCAGTTACTATATTTGTTACATCTTTCCTCACCTTGCAGAGTTTGTACAAGCATAAAGATGCATTGAGACATTTGTTCATAAGCGAGGATTGGTCAAAATTAAAGTTGTCAGCTACTGAAGTGAAGAAGAAAGTATGTGATAGTGTTAATTTAACAACATTTTGGCATCATGTTGAGGATTGCATTAGGGCGTCACAACCACTTCTTATTGTCTTGAGAATTGTTGATAGCGATGAGAAGCCTACTATGCCAGAAGTTATTATTGCTATGTCAGCCCAAGTCCAGTGGTCGAAATTTGTCGCAGAGTAAACCTTTCCCTACTTCTCAGGCGTCCTCTAGGGCTAGTAACACCATAGCTGGACCATCTTGTGACAAAGAAAATGGTGTAGTTGCACCCAACTCTCAGTCAACTACCCAGGAGAGGTGTTTTACATGCTAAGGGTTAGGGCACAAATCTTTTGAGTGCCCCAATCGTAATCTCCAACGGGTAACAATTGTAAGGGACACTTCAAAAGAGGAAGGGAAATATTATCGGGGCTGAAGTCGAGGGTGAGTATAATTCACAAGATGAGGAGGCTGATGAGCACCTAGAGGAGATAGGTAATCTAATCAACTAGGTGTCATGAGGTGTATTTTCATGAGTCATAGCACAGAGGATGATTGAAGGATAACCACCATATTTCAGACCTACAACAAAGTAGGTGGTGATGGGGGTAGTTGCTTAAATATGGTTGCTGAGTCCGCCTTACAACAGATGAAGTTAACGGCAGAACCACATCCCCAACCTTTTATTTGGGTCAACAAGACATCCATTCTTGTGTCAAAGATGTCTAGTGTTAATCCACATTCAAGGCTATGAGGAGAGTATTTGGTGTGATGTCCTTCCTATGGATGTTGCACACATTCTACTCAGGCGACTTTGGCTATATGATTGTGATGTTAATCATTATGGGAGGACGAACACATATGTTTTTACACACAAGGGGCAAAAAATATCATTAACACCTGTGAGACCCCAAGTATCGTCTAAGAGTCGACCAAATGAGACCAACTTACCTACTCAACAAACCAAATCACTCCATGTTCTTAATAGAAAGGAGTTCGGAGTGTGTTGGAGGAGAATATGGTTGCTAATGCATTGAGTAGGGTGTCCATCCTTGTCAACTCTTTGAGAGTGAAGGTTGTGGAATTTGAACATATTATCTAAGAGTACCCTACTTGTCGAGACTTTAATGACATTTATGTTGCTCTACAGAATCCTAGTTCCCCACCCTCTAGTGATTTTCGTATCCATTATGGATATCTTTTTACGGGCACCCGCTTCTATATTCCTAGTACATCGATGTTTGTTGTAAGAATTACACGCAAGAGGATTAGCTGAACACTTTTGGTCCTGATAAGACAATTGCCATTGTTGAGGATAGATTCTTTTGGCCTAACCTCAAGAGGGATGTAGCTCGCGTTGTTTCTAAGTGCTGCACATGTCAGACTGCTAAGGGTAAAAACCAGAACACGGGTTTGTACACTCCACTTCTGGTTCCCCATACACCTTGGAAAAATCTTAGCATGGATTTTGTCTTGGGGTTACCGAGGCCCAAGAGGGGTATGATTCAATTTTTGTTATAGTGGACCATATCATTAAGATGACACATTTTATTTCTTGCAGCAAAACTGATAATGCCTTACATATTGCAATAATTTTCTATAGTGAGGTAGTGAGATTGCGTAGATTTTACCATTGACTATAGTTTCTGATAGGCATGCAAAATTTATGAGTTATTTTTGGAAAATTTTCTAGAAGAAACTTAACACAACGCTTAAATTTTCTACTGCGTATCATCCCCAGACCGATAGTCAGACTGAGGTTGTTAATGGAAGTCTAGGTGATTTGATACGTTGTCTTGTAGGTGATCATGTGTCTACATGGGATAAGGCTTTACCTATAACTGAGTTTGCATATAATACCTCAGTTAATCGTTCGACTAGAGTGAGTCATTTTCATGCTTACACTATTTATCAGCCTAGAAAATCTGTTGATTTAGCTCAGTTTCCCACTGCATATAGGGCTAGTAAGTCTGCAAAATCTTTTGCGCTTCACATTCATGATTTGCATGCTAAGATAAAAAAGAAAATTACTTTGAGCAATGAAAATTATAAGTCTGTTGCAGATGTTCATCGCATGTATCAAGAGTTTAATAAAACTGATCGAGTGATGTTGCGACACCGTGTTGAGAGATTACCTCCTAGCACATGATAGAAAGTGCATGCTAAGAGGATGGATCCATTTCAAATTCAAAAGAAGGCTAGTGATAAAGCATAAGAGTTGGATCTTACGAGTGATATAGGTATTGGTCCTTATTATGGACCTTCTGATGATTCCACCCCCTATTCCAGTTCTCTTATTTTTCCCTATTTCGCCTACACTTACCAACTCTGATGAGCCTATACTTGTTCCTCCTTTACATGTTCCACCTGCAGCTCCTATTGTTCCTACACAGCATACAACAGAGATTATTGAAGATGTGTTTGATGAGAGGGTTGTGTCGACCATGCAAGGTGGTTACAGTTAGTTTTTGGTGAAGTGGCGCAACAGATCCGGATGATTGTACATGGCTTAGTGCTAAGGAGTTCTATCGGTTTGATGTAGACCTTTTTGAGAGATACGAGACTTTTACTTTGTTAGAGACTTCATTCTTGCAATCGGGGGAGAGTTAATAGGGATCGATCCATGAGACGTCGTCGTCGTGGATGATTCGCTATTTAGTTATTTATTTATTAGTGTCTATTTATTTATTTAGTTCGTGGACTTGTTCTTTATTGGTTTATTACTTTATTTCAGTATTAGGTTATTTATTTAGAGACCCAATTGTTAATGGGCCTAGGATTATTAAAGTTTCTTCTTATTATAAATATGTAAGTCATGACAGATTATTGGATACTTTAATATTGAAATTATCCTAATCATTGGTTGCGATCAATACTTTTTCTACTTATTACGATTGGGAAACCCTAGAGATAGTAGTTCTCCTGCGATTGGATCACCTTAGTTTTTTTAATTTTTTCTTATTAATTTACCACTTTCAATTAATTATTTGTTCATCAATTCCCGTCCTACGTCAAATTGCCTCACTTTAATCAATTGAAAAGGTGATTCAATGTGAAATCTTCTCAATTGACAGAACCAAGGGGTCTTTCTGTTTAAACGTCCACAAACAATCGTCTTTTTCTGGTTTTTCTGCTTCTCAAAGCTGCTCTTTCCACACCTTTGGATATCTAGTGCCAAATCGTCACCCGTTTCCGCTACTATAGCCCACTAGAACCAGCCTTTACCTCCAGAATTAAAAGCGTTGATCACCTACCTATTGAGTATACTTCAACTACAACAAAGATTCCTCTTCTACTAGAGTAACACAGGAGCACCACCTCACAATATCTGGTACTTCTCCAATTCACTATCACCTTCTGGCTAGGGCTCACTTTATTCAAGCTGGCTGCAGTGTTCTAAAAGTCGGCCTAGTCGGCCTAGTCGGCCGACTAGTCGGCGACTAGGTCGGAGTCGGAGGCTCGCCGAGTTGACCAGGCCCTAGTCCTTTGATTTAGATGCTGGCCGACTTAATCGGACTCAAGTCAGCGACTAGTCGGTAAAGTCGGGGCAAATCGGAACAAATCGGAACATATCAAGTCGGCGACGACTGCTGCTTCTTCTTCTTCTAGCGCCGACTGCTACTGCGGTTGCTTCTCCTTCTTCGACTGTTGTTGCCGACAACGACTGCTACCGCTGGACTGCTTCGACGACGACTGCTACCGACTGCCGACCGACGTCGACTGCGTAGCAGACGACGACTGCCGCTGACGAAGACTACCGACGACGACTAGTGCTCGACTGCTGCTCTTCATCTTCATCATCATCGGCCTTCTTCTCCGGTTCGTCTCTCTCTCTCTCAGTTTCTCTATTTTTTTCGGCAGCTGCTCTTCTTCATCTCTAGTTTGTCGACAGTTTGTCAACTGAATACTGATATAAGGCTTATAAGGCTTAATTAGTTCCTTGGTGGGCATTAAAGAAAAAGTTGGATAAATTAATTTAGTTTATTTTTTTAGTTAATTGTTATATTTCATTTTAAATTTTAAATTTTTTCAACTTCAGTTATAAATTAAATTATTAAAATCTAACTTCAGTTATAAATTAAATTATTAGAAATCTGACTGTTAAAGCATCAAACTATTTGGTTTTACTTAGTTTCCATGTTTTTATTTGATGATTTGTGTTACTTATGTTATTCTACGTGCTCAAAACTTATGAACGACGAAGTAGAATATATATATTTTTTAAAACTTGAAAATCCGAATAGTCGATTAATCCCCTAGTTGCTAGTCGGTAGCCAACCGACATGGGACCGACTTTTAGAACACTGGCTGGCTGCTTGCCGCCCACTGGATTTCATCCTCCACCAGCCGAACCTCTTTCACATATACTCTACCTCTAACCTCTCTCTCAATACACCTAAAAGCAGGTTTCATGTCTTCCCCGTCATCCACAAAATCAAAAATTTTCACCCAAGTTGTAACAACACAACAGCTTCCTCTTGCTCATGGCTCTCTCAGAATTAGATATATTGTAACTAGAACCACCAAAGCCTGGTAAAAGATAGGGTTTTCTCGTCTCTCCTAAAGATAAGATAGTGAATCCAGTGATCCAGTCAATCAAGAATCACCAGGGCAAGGTTTCAAATTAGGGGTTCTCACAGATCTAGATAAACTGTTCCGAGAGTGCTTAGTGAGACAGCCGAGCTTATTATACTACAGTTATTAAAAGTCAAGTGTTTAACAGTGCTCCTCATTTCTTTCCCAATAACTACACACTAAACCCTGGAGCAAAAGGATTTTCAGGTCAAATAAAGCTATATAGTTAACTTATCAAGATTCAACTCCCCTTGAAATTCTGTATAAAAGGATAAAAACACACACCAGATACTTGAACTTGATGAGGTAAGAGTCTTAATTTCAACGTGTGGACAAATTAATGCTACCAAATTTACATCACGTTCGCTTAGAATTGAATAATTTCTTAACATCAGGATAAATTTGTAACTGATACTGCTAAAAGTAAACTATAATTGGATTGCAGAGTACAAGTACCTAATTCTCTGAGCATTTAAATATTCCCTGCTGTCAAAAGCGCCATATACAGAAAGTGCAACCCTTGCATCCCACCCTACTTCTGCCATATTCCTATTATAATGAGTTCAAATTATCAGCATCAATCAATTTATTAATTTCTTGTTCAGAGAACTAATTAACAACCTGCAGTATGGTGAATAATTACATACAGCTTTTCTAGATGACAAGCAAGTGAAGTGCTACACTCAGAACCAATCGTTAGGTAATGTGCCAGACGCATAACCTCTATCTCAGGAACAGTCACCTCTATTGTCTTTATAAACAAGAAGCATTTTGCAAGTTAGAAAGCAATCATTGCAGCTGCAGTTGAGCTATAGGATTTCGCAAATGCTAAATAACAGTTGTAACTTTGTGTTTCTCATTGACCAAGTAAGCTGGTCCCCAGGTATGGGGATTAGTATGAGCAACCTCAGAGCTATACGCCAAGGCCTCTAAAAGTCACCCATCACTAGGGTTTGGTAATGTGTTGAAATGATGATTATAGATTATGAAAAATCAATGTAAGACATTGGTTTAAAATAAGTGCAGTTGTAATTCATGGGCAAAAAAGAAAAACCCTATGCATTTATAACTATAAGATCTAAGTTAATCTGAAAAAGTTTTTTTTTCATTTTTTAAATGTAATCTGAAATTTTTTAATAATCATAAGATTGATACCTCCCATCCGTAGATCTTATGAAGCTGAGCAAGAGCATTAGAGCAGCAAAGTCTTATGTCGTCAGAGCAATCATTGAACCACTGATTCAACAGAGAAAATAAACATTGAGATAAGCACAATTCAGATATATGCACATATGTTCAATTTAGATATGAACATATGAACATTCGCGTTAGTACGCGCTACAGAATTAACATGGCATTACAGACCTCCCCAGATTTTGCCAGCTTGATTTTAGATATGCAGTTTGGTGACTTCAGAAGTGGGAGATGCACGTTCGGCTGATATATTCTCCAAAAGAAGAAAATGGAATCAGTATATACTTCAAAGAATGTTCATCAATTAGCAACTGCGAATATATGTAGCATAATGCATTCACCACAACGCTGCATATTTAAGTTCTAATATTGATTAAAAAAAGGACTAAACTACCAGCCAAAAGAAGCGGAATAGTCTGTTTCAACAGCATTATATTAACATTTTATAGGATACAGTTCTGAGTTCCCTTTCTTGTGCCTGACCTTGTCAACTGGGGCATCAAGCAAAGATAAACATTTTAGTTTTCTAACAAAAAAGAAGAAGAAATAAAAAAGTTGATTTGAATAGTAAACTTTTGATGTCTTCAGTTGAGGCACCCTTGCATTACTGCTACCACCAGAAAGTTTAAAGAAAATAAAATTCAAAGAAAATAAAATTGAAGCTAACCAAACTTTACTTCGATAACTTTACCATTCAAGGTTAGAAAAAGAAACCATGTGAACAGTTTATAGTCGTATTCAAATTTGAATTAAAAGAAAATATATCTACATGAATGAAAAACTACGAAATAAATAGAGAGCCAATCTCAAGAAGATGGGAAGTAAACATGTACCGTTAGTGTAGTGGGTTGATGTGATGGAAGTTGGGCACTGATAGCCGCATAACTGGATAAAGTAAACAGGTATTGACAGAACTATAACGAAAATGTGTGGTACAGATTATGTAGAAGTTGGAAAATAAAGAAAACAATTAGAAGAACACTAACACTATCAGAGCATCCTCAACTGTGCCTGCAAGTACCCCAATCATCCCAACTGTCCAGTTCAGAGGAAGAACCCTGAAAAATAACAAATGAAATATTTGAAAAGAGGGAAGATGAAGGGGAAGAATGGATTCCAGCTTCATATGAATTTAAGAACTTATTTGGATGGATGAAGAATTACAGGAATGGCTGCTCACCCAGAATGTGATACACGCCCAAAAGTTGGCTTGAAACCCACTACACCACATAGAGAAGCAGGCACTCGCACAGATCCTGTAAACATGAAGCAAATTAAGTGAATTCTTCCATAACTTATTAGAATTCAACGTATTACAAAAACAATAAAACTCTCCACAAACTGAAATCTTCGATATGCATGAGTCATTGACATCAAATTTTTGGCACAAAGATGAGTCAAGTTGATACTTCGGGAGGAAAGAATGAGCCCAGAGTGCATTAATCAAGAAGTCGAACTAGAAAATACAGGTGTTAACCTGTTGTTAAGTTAGAAGATAGGGTGTTCTATATATATAAACTATACCTAGTGAACTGAGAAATATATATTCCCATTTTCATCCGTTCATATTCAAGTACTTTAAGGGAATGAAACTGAGATTTGGAATTCAACAATTTTAGTTATGTCGAAATGATTTTTTAATTTTTTTAAAAAAAATTATTTGATAGAAGAAGAATTTATTAGAAAGAAGAGGAATTACAGAAAAGGACCTCCAAAAAAATACAAGAAAGAAAATACAGAAGAATTAATGAAGCACTGTTCGCCATTCTCGATGAAGACCTTATCCCATCCCAAAGCCGAAGCCCACGGAGATGCTAGAAATGAAACCCTATCCCAAAGAAGAGGAATAGAAGGCAAGTATCAATAAAGATTCTATCATTTTTCTGGGTCCATATGCCCCCATAAAATGGCAAAACAAGAACACCTCCAAAGGATCTTGGCATCCTTGTGCTTCTCAAATGATATTTAGATTCTTTAACAAAGTTCCTATGTAGCCTGCAAGACAAGTTTCAGTTGGTGATGTACCAAGTGAAGCCACTTGTAGACCTTCCATTTCAGTTTTCAGTTTGTTGTGGAGTTGCCCTCACCTTGTAATCTCTTTGTCAATCAAAATCATTTTGGATGCAGCGCTTCAATATTAATTTGAAAAGCCACAATGCGAAGGTTAAATGAAATTATCAACATTACTAATTTGTTTTTGTTATTTGACTACAAATTTTCCATTAAGGATTTGGTTTCCTGTAAGGTCGAGGCAAAATAGAGAAATAAGTAAGTCTAGGAACTTATTAATTAGATAGGAGTATTCCTTAAGTAGTTATCTCTTACATTTCTTGGTCCCCAAGCCTGGTAGCTAGTGTAGGATAGTGCTATAAATAGAAGGCATGTATTGGATGTATCAAAATGAATATTATGAACCAAAAAGTTGCTTGGCTGTTCTCTTATCCCTCTCTCTATATTCTCTCTGTATCTATCTATCTTTTTCCCCAAGACCCATACAATTTTTCTATACTCTGTTCCTCTAATTCCTCCATTTCTGCAATCTTCTATTTTAGTTACTGCTAGTGACTCAGTTAACTGTATTTCTGCTGTTGCATCATCACAAGGTGAAGGTACTCCAAAAGCGATTGTATCAACTAATAACTTCATTTTTCTGCTAACTATTACCACATCAGCGTCAAAACGCCATTGCCAGTTGGTGTAAAGCTCATTCGGTTTGAAATAGTTAAGCTCAACTAGTTTGAGCTTAACATTTCCTCCCATCTTGGGTTTTTAAATATGGTGCTTAGAAAACCCTTTGAGATGAGGGAGTGAGGAAAAAACTAAGAATTAAGAGTAAGACTAGTATCTTCATTGGGTTTGAGAAGTGTTCTAAAAATCTCCGTCTAGATCCAATTAATCCCCGCCTAGTCGGTAGGCGATCCTCTAGCGTCTCAATTTGTCTGGGTGCCTAGACATAGAACCATACCTCTACTTTGAAATTCTACAATACTTGAAATGAATTTTTAAGACTTAAAAGATTTTTTTGGGGTGCTTTTTCATGTAAAATGTAAAATTACATATACTATATCCACATTAAATTGACTGTGTCTGCTATATCCAATCTTCTTATATATTTCCTTCTTTCTTGTTTACTTCCATGATAATGTGTCTCGTGATCTATGCATACAGAGATCTTGCTTCTTTGTGCGTGTTGGGAAGGCATATTCAAAAAACATGAGAATTGTTATTTTTAAGGGACAGCTGCACTTTTACAGAGCAATGCCAATCTGAAATTTAAAAAATAAAATAAAATTCAGTGACATCTTAACCCCTAAACGTTACAAGTCATGTAATGTCATATCTGATATGAAATTGGTAGTTGATAAGAAAAAAAAGATTGTTAGTATGTAAAGCAGATCACTGCATTTCTTTTCTCTTATGATTGTTTATAAAAGAGCACAAGCAATTTACCTCCCCCATCAACACCAAGAGCGGCAGGGCATAATCCTGCAGAAACTACAGCAGCAGATCCACTAGAAGAACCTCCGGTGATCTTATTGTCATCGTATGGATTTCGTGTGACCCTTTAATAGTCAACGAAAGAGAGGGACAGAGAGGGGTAAGGAGTATAGAAAAACAAAATCCTTTCAGTAAAGTCCTTATTTGCGACATTTCTGAACATGGAATTGAACCCCGCAACTGAGTTACAAGTGAGGAATGATGTTCTTACCCATAATGAGGATTTATGCCACTTGTTCCAGCCCCAAGCTCATGCATATTAGTTTTTCCAACGAGAATTGCACCACATAATTTCAGGCGCTCAACACAGCCAGCATCATCTGTACAAGGTCTTACTTTGTGCAACCACTTTGTACCTCCTATTCGAACAAGTATCCAGTTAGTTGTATAAAAACATAACTATAGATCACTAATGTTGAGAAGAGGATTATTGGTCTGACAAATAAAATTCAGTTGATTGAGAACTATGAAACTGGATTTACCGGTAGTTGGATATGGCCTACAATCTATTTCATCTTTGACGGCAATCGGGACTCCATCGAGAGCTGAGAGTGGTTCTCCTGAATTTATAACGAACAATGAATGGTCGTATCCCATGAATAACAAAAAAGCGTGATTTTTTCGTATAACATATCTCTTGCTAGATACAGATTAAAAGTGTTTAAAGTTCTCTGGTGAATTAACTCTACATCGAAATACTCCATGACCTACATCAAATATAATTCCAAATGTTTAACTGTAGAGGGCTTAGTTTTTCTTTAGGTTAGTATTGGATTGATGCTTGACTTTGGCTCCCATGATAAACCAGAGTAGGAATCCCAAGTAAGGATTGTAATTTGGTGAGTTCTGTAAGAAAATGCATCCAATAATCAGGTCGATAGATGCAGAACATGATAAAGTGATTGATCATATCATTAAGCCACTTCCATTGTCTCTACTTTTAAGGACTTCAGTTATAGAACAAAAGCACCATACCCTACTTTTTTGTGTGTTTACTGTCTCAGAGTTACTATTATAAATAGTGCTAGACACCATATCATGAATGAACAGGGAGGTGTTTAAGCTGACAACTTTAGGAACTTCACATTCCCACAAGGTGGGAAATTTTTCATTTTTTTGTAGGTGAAATGCAAGTTGCAACAGAATAGGCTGTTAGTATAGTTCTGAGATGATTCACTTGATTATCATACTTCATTTTATTTTCGTGTATTGTTGTTTATTACGTATGTGTACGCGTGAGTAAGAGTGGGGTAGGAGAGACTCCACTAGAGAAATTGACCAACAAAATCTTTTTTCTCATTTAAACTTTTTTCTCTCTTTATATTTCATTCATCTTTGCTTGATGATATATGACCATTAAAGCTTCCACATTGGCAAACAACATTCCAAAGCATAAAGTTTTCATAATATCTTACAGCCAATGGAAGCTACAAGAACAAATAAGCTCCCTCTTCTTAAATATAATTGAGAAAGCTAGGAAAACCTTTTATGGCAATCACCCTTCCCTTAATATTACAATGAGCAGGTAACCTGATATCTTCTCAAATCTCCCCTTTTCAGTCTTTATTTTCACTAGAAACATTTGTTTGATTTGTTCAGAGTCTATACCTCAGTTGAGCATGTAAGTAGTTTCCTCTCTACTTGGTTAGAGTATGGATTACAATATCAAGTATAAAGAGCAATGAGAGAATGGCAGATAAGGTCATTTAAAAAGTGATTTAATCTATATATTTGTAACCAGAATTATAATTATGTTGCACAACATCAATATGAATATATTAATTAAAATCAAAATTCTCTTACCCTATCATAGTTTGACTATATAACAGTCATTAAAAAAAGGGGAAAAAAAGAGTAAACAACAATTATATAATTTGATCTATAAAATGCACACAAATACCTCGTTCATATCGAAGAGTTGACTCATTAGCTTGCCATAGAATATCTTCAACATCATAACTAATAAAGAATGACATTTGAAATGCAGGATCACAAGATTTATGGACAGAATCTATGAATTGATTTGCAACCTATAGAATGAGGAAAAAACAAGATAACTGAGAACAAAGAATAAGGAATTGAAACCACTAAAAAACCAATGAAAGCTTGATAGTTATGGCAAGCAAGGATACATGAAATTTCTAAAACCAAAAACAAGTTCATTGTATTCATTTAATATAAAATATGGTTTGAAGCTTTAAACTATCTATGAACAATTGAACACTAAAAACTCGAACCAGTTCACATATAACTACCACATCAGCAGTATAGCAGTATGTTACAACAAGCAGAAACCAAATGACATACCATGTTTGGAGTAATTTCTCCAGATAAATAGGCTCTTGAATAGTCCAATATCGTCCAGCGTCTGAAACTATGATTTTCATTTGTCTGCATATTCACACAATCAGCTGCCTGTTGAACTTGTTCTGGTGGAGAGAGATCAGACTCCAGACATTCGACCTTTTGTTCTTTGTGATCTGAAATGACATGTTAAACTTACAATTATGAAGCTATGACTACTTCAGGATTTAAGAAATTTATGAAAACATTAAAGGGGGGGGGGGGGGGGGGGTTGTTACGAGTCATGTAAGATACCCACCAAAATTTAAATTACTGGTATTTGATTACTGGTAATAGAAATTGGCCATATCTTATCATTTTCGTTTGGTAGAAGTTATTTGATTACTGATAATAGTTGTTGTGAGTGGTTGATACAAATTCAAGATTATTAGGTATATTTTTTTTTTAAATATTCGCCGTTTACTAAAATTCCCCATATACTAATTTATGTCAAATAATTCACCAATGAATTTTTGTCAAATAAAATTAAACGTACAAAATATTTTCTAAGTAGTTAATTCAATAGTATTTAAAAAATATATATTTAAAGTTTTATTACTTTTGTAAAATAATAATTTATAATATATTCAATTATTAATATATAAATAAAGATTAATTAATTAAGTCACATTTAAGAACAATGATAAATTAAACTTATAATAATAAATAACAAAACAAGATGTATGAGGATAAATTAGAACATTTATCTCCAAATTATTAAAATAAATAAGAGTATGATTGATATTTGGGTATTTGCTTGGTAAATTTTTGTCTATAGCAAGATCTCAAGATGACCAAGATGTCGTAATCTAAGAATACCATTTATTTTTTGGTCATCCGGATACCCACTTCAGGTGAGAATCTTGACCCTTTATCGTATTATGTGATTACCGGGAATATAAAATTACCAAAGTAACAAATACAATTTATTAGTATGACCAACTAACATTACTGGTTATCTAAAATGATCATTTCAGATAACCTGTTACAAATGGTCCCTAATGTTCATCTAAAATAACCATGTATATTCAAGGTAAAAAACTGTCTAAGCATTGGTCATACCAACCAAGATAACAAGTCAGTTTCACCATAAATGACATGTCATTTGTTTACATTTCTTAATTGTTTTCAATAAGTGATGCATAATAAGTAGTAAACATATACTATAATTTACTAACCTTCAATAGGGTGCAAAGGGACGTATAGAGGAGGCTCTTCCAACTCCACAAATGAAACAAGCTGCAATGAAGGACAATACTTTAAATACTATTTCCTCCGTTCCACAAAGAGAGTCCCATTGGATTTGAGTTAATTTGAGAAATTTAAATTCAAATTGCATGTGAATTTATATTAATTTTTAGAATAACAATTTTGTACTTGATAATACTTTTTAAGTAGTTTACAATATTAACTATTGCATTAATCAAAATCAAATAAATTAACAAAAAGAGCGACATATATATATATATATATATATATATATATATATATATATATATATATATATATATATATATATATATATATGTCGCATGTAATTAAGTTAGAAACGCAAATCAACTACCTTATAACATTAATGGCACCAAACATTCAACAATGCATTTTCTTTCATTTTCAAAAACATGATAAAACTGTTTTTATACTATGATTAATTTATCACACGGGAAAGCCAGATATTGCTTCGACCAATGAAAAACTAGTTAAAAAAGAATGGGATGAATGCACTTTCATATGACAAACAGCTTTTCCTATTATGATAGAGCAGTACCTATACCATGTAAAGGAAAAGAACTTCATTGGTGTTTTCTTAAATCCTCCCTACATATCATAATAGCATTAATGAATAATTGTCTATTTAACTGAAAATATGAACAAAAGCAAACTAGAATAAATTGATTTTTTTTTTATTTCAACTGAGCATGCTGTAAGATGGCAGCTGTAAATCTGAATACAAATAGTATCAAACCACCCAAAAAAAAAAACTCCCCAAAACTTGTAATTTACAATATATAACTAAATAAATAAAACAAGTTATAATAAGTTGCCACACAAAGTAAAGTGCATGCCTTGTGAACTAGATTGTCTCTCTTCAGTATGTAGAGTAAAATGGTTCCAAAAATCCTCGACTCCAAGAACCAAACAAAAATTTTCACCAAGAGTCCAGCCATGCGAGGAGCTATGATCATACAGATGAAATCGGCAATAATAAATGAGATCAAATTAGTAGTTATATAACTCAAATTCAAACAGCCAAAAGTGAAAGAATAAATTCCCAATTAATAAATAAATAAAATGAAAAACATAAAAATTCCTTGACTATTAGAATGTCAAATTATAAGATTAATTAGCACTCAAAATCCAAATTAATTTTAAGAAATTAATAGAACTTCTATGAAAGTATAATATCAATAGAGCTTTGTTAATTCCCTAATGGTGGAATTGAAACAGCTAATACTCACTATTTGATATATAGTATTTTTTCTAAAAATTCAACAATTTATAGTTAAAACAAAATGTTATGATGTGTGAAAATCAGTAATTGGGAATAATAAAAATAAAAAATAAATTCAAACCTTTAACATCCGCTCTAATATAAACCTCATCACTGTTAGCGCTAAGATCAATATCATCAACAGGTTTGTAAACCACGCGCTTAGTGAACCCCATTTCAGAATTAAACTTTTCCACAAACAAGAGAACAATCCCTAAATCTCTCCGCTCTGTATATTTATACTTATAATATGTCTATAATTTTGAATGAGTGTATATATATATATGTGTGTGTGTGTGTATAATTCGATTGGACGTAAGATAATGTAGAAAAATAGATGGAGTGGGTACAGAGTTGGAATTGAACCAACAAACACGAAACTGATACCCAACAAACATATATATATATATATATATATATATATATATATATATATATATATATATTGTGAGAGATTGAAGGGCGGAGAAGGCTAGATGAATTAATTGAAGTCGTTGCAAATACAAATTTGTACTAACTTTCTTAACTGATCCCATAAATGGGGCTGGTGGGAAAACGATAGAATAGATTAGATATACGGATATATATATAGACTTACAGAAAATGTGTTGAGAAAATGGATAGTCTCATGAGTAATTGATTGCATCAAAGAAGTTGAATGTCATTCTCTACTCAGAGAGTATCAATGGAGACTACTGACCCTACCGGCTAAAGGTTTGATTTGGCCCGGGAAAGTTCTGGGTTCTAACTTTATTGCAAATTTGAAATAACCATTTATACCAAAAAGGACGAGTGTAACTAATTCCCAAAAATGGACAAATAATTCGGGCTTGATTCGTACTCGTTCGATTAATAGTTCGAATCGAAATATAAATGAGTAAAATATAAGCAAATTTTAAAGTTAGATAAATTACTCAACTTCTCAAATTGTAATTTTCTATTAATACTCGGATCATATTTTTTCGAAAAGTTCAAACTGCTCGGGTTCAATTTGAAATCGTGCTCGACTCGATAGTTAAATGAACCTTAATCAAATTTTATTTTATACTCGATAAACTTTATGAATCAAATTTAAGTAACTCAATACTCGATTCAACTCAATTCGTTTACTTGAGCGTAACAATTAAGATGTTTGTCTTTATTAGTGTAACAATTAAGATGCTTGTCTTTATTAGAACCTTAATGAAGTGTTCGCCCATGCTTGGTGGTCCATCCAAGATGTAATGCTCTAAATAATAATAAAAAATTATTAAATTTTTTTATTAATTTGAATTGCAATTATATATCGATTAATTTTAAGATTAATTTAAATTGTGATTAATATAAACATTTAAATCATTAAATAATAATGTGCGATGAATCATATTCATAGCATACTCATATATTTATAATGTAAATATTATAGTATCTAGTTATAAAATAAAATTTTTAATATTTTGTTACAAGATATAACAGAAATTAATGAATAATTGTATAAAAAAGCGCAATGTTTTGTTACAAGATATAGCAAGATTTGATGGATAATTTTAAAAAGTGGTGTACGTAATAACCTTTTATATCAAAAAATATAGAGTGTTATAAGTAAGATGCTTGTTTTTATTTAGAGGAAGCATTTTTATGGTTTGTGTATCTGGTCAGTCAGTGCTCGGTGGTCTAACATGAAAAGATTTAAACAATAAAGGGGGTTAGTAAGGGGTAAAAGCCCAAAAGCGTAATTAAAAGGAAAGGTAAAAGGCTAAATATTGGGAAGGTGTTTAGATTTACCAACTTTTGGTTTGGGTAGCACCAACGTATTGCGTAGAGAAGAGAGTGGCAATCGCAATATACGATTACTAATATTAACAACCATAATTATGCACGGTTACTTGCAGTTGCGGTGAGGTCGTGATACGGTTGCATAAACACTTTCATATATATATACTAGCTGGGTCCCGTGCCTCCGACACTGTATGAACTGTGGAATTTATCTCAAATTTTGAACGGCCCAGATGATTTATTGAGTGAGCGAAAAATTCTAAATCATTTGTATTTTATTAGATAGATTAGTATTGAACGGTTAGATTTATCCCAAGTTTTTAACGATCCCGATTTTTTAATAGCTTGAGCGGGAAACTTAGTTTTTTCAAAATCAATTGTGTTTTGTATAGATAGATTTTATTAGATAGATTAGTATTGAACGGTTAGATTTATCCCAAGTTTTTAACGGTCCCGATCTTTTAATAGCTTGAGCGGGAAACTTAGTTTTTTCAAAATCAATTGTGTTTTGTATAGATATATATATATATATATATATATATATATATATATATATATATATATATTTATATATAGTTCGGATCTTAAGCTCACCCCTTATCCAACTCACCTGAGCTCACCATCCTTTAGCGACGGACCCAACGACAGTTCGGTCATACAACCGTCGTCTATACTTTTAGCGACGGACAACATATAACGTCGCTAAAAGTATAGACGACGGTTGTATGACCGAACCGTCGTCGGGTCCGTCGCTAAAGGGGGGTGAGCTCAGGTGAGTTGGATAAGGAGTGAGCTTAAGATCCGAACCGTGTATATATATATATATATATATATATATATATAATATAATTTTTATACTACCTAATTCACATTATGAAATTTATTTTAATTTCAACACGTATTTATCTAAATATCTTATATATAACACAAATTGCAACTACACATGAATAATATGTAAGAAATTACTATTGCACATGTTAAACTAAAAATAAATAAGTCGTTAACTTAATTATATTAATTAAAGAGATTTTAATAACTCATCGCAAATAAAGTTGTAACACATTATTTATGTTTCTTGTACTAGCAGTGATTACCATGAATTATAGAAGGGAACTAATAAATTTTTAAGAAGATATAGACTAAATATAATATTACATTATAAGTTATTAAAACTCATAAGAAACATTAAATTATATTATTCACTTACAACATTATTAATACAGGTTCATGTTTAATATATATAAAACATATATAGTTTATTATAAAGTATGGTGTTGTGCGGTTTGTGGTGCAGTTTTAGGGGTGTATCTGCAACCACAACACAATGTATGCCTAATAAAAAATAAAAATGACACTGCATAACCGCACCGCACAACATCCACAAATTGTGTAATTTTATGCAATTGTGGCGAGGTCACAGTTACAAATGCGATTTTTTATTCTCCCCTAGTATTGTGGCTGCAATAAAGATAAGGGTTGTCGATGAAAAAAAGTATGAATACTGTTAAAATTTAATTATGGATTAGAAGGTTGTTTCATTAAGGGGGAGATTGATTAAAACCCTCATTAGATTCCAAATGTATATGATTTGATAATAAAGCACTTTAGTAGTATATTTGTATGCATACGTTTTGTACAGTCCTTAACTGAGATATCTATGTACAAGGACTTAGAATAGAATGATCAAACTTGTTAGGTTGATCTTTAACCAGTCTTCATATGTAATAGATAAGATCAATTGTAAAAGTTACTCTACATGTTAGTAGAATAGTCAACAAAGTATAATCTACATATACTTAAAGAGAAATGTAATTAATGTATATGTGTGTAAGTAAGTTTTGTAAAGTCCTTACGAATGAATTGATGTACAAGGACTTAGATTAGAAAGATCAAATAATGTTATATTGATCTTATCGAAATTAATTTGATGTATAGATGATAGGAAGTCAATGATTGTAAAGTTACCTTGCAAGTTTTTTGTAGTGTGGAGATAATTCGCACAGTTAACTTTATTCGTACAATATCAGGAGATCGTAGAGTTCACTCCATCTTGTAGATGAAGATCAGCTCGTAAAGTGAACATATAATCTCAAAGTTGTAAGGCTATCAAAGAGCTATAAAAGGAGTCAAAGAAGTTGTTATATATTGAACATCACCTAACAAAGTCACAACTAACTTCCTAAGTGATCAATGACTCGTAAAGTCAAGTAAGGCTTGTTCAGTAAAGACTGATCGTAGAATACTCTAAGCAGACACTGAATGAAAAAAATGTCGTAAGATAACTTTAAGATTATTTAGTGAAATCAAGATCGTAAAGTCAGCCTTAGAATCGTAATGCTTTATGTATAAAATTGATTATAGAGCTAAAGGATATTATAAAGCTTATGTTGTGCCATGTATATAAGGTTAATTAAGATCACAAAAGAAGAAGCATATAGCAGAAGAATATACTCTAATGATATATGAGTATAGTTCTCACCAGAAGGAATCTCCAAAAGGATTCTTTAAAGGTCACAGTACAAAGATATTCTGCCTGATCATAAAGCTCGTAACAGTCCGCAGAGAAATTAGAATTTCGTAGAGAATTAGCTGACACTTGAAAGCAAAAAGGAACAACTAATTCAGGAAGTTGTTTTCGACTTCGCAGAGCAGCTAGAGTATGAAGAGAACAAAGAAAAGTTTTCACATCAAGTCCAAGCATCATAAAGCAATCAAAAAGCAGAATTGAAGCTGAAGTCATAATCGTAGTGATAATATAGAACATAAGTCTACGATTTTCAGTACTTTGATATCAACAGACATGATAGGTCTCTTTTTCTTTTATATATTTTGATGATAACAATTATGAAGTAATTAATTAAGTTTATAATTTATTTTATCTAAACTATGTTGACTTATGTCATACTCCATGTAATATCCCGAGTGTTTATGATAGCGATTCTTAAAAAAGGAAATGAATGGGTTAAGAATATAATACTCAGAATATATTGAGTTCAAGTGAAAGTTATGAAATGAAACCTACAATTTGTTAAAGTAATGAATGTAGTAGGAAATATAAAACCTATATTAGATAAAATGATGAAAGATACTCTGAGTTATTTGTTTAATTTGTGTCTTCGATTCTGGGGACAGAATCTTTGTAAGTAGGGAAGATTGTAACGAATGAGTGGGTTGAGTTGTGATTCTGAGGACAGAATCTTTGTAAGGAGGGAATGATGTAACAATCCAGATTTTTTAATTAAATATTTAAATATTTATTGAATTATATAAATATTTAATGGATGTATTTATCGTGAATACATGTTTGTTTGATTTGATTTAAGTTGATTAATTAATTATTTAATAAATAATTAATGAGTTAAGGAAATTATGAGATAATATTCTAATTTAATAATTAAGTTAGAAAGTTTATAATAATTAAATAAATTATTATATTATGCAATGAATTGTTATTAGAATTAATTAAATTAAGTATGAAAACTTAATTAATTAAAAGTGTGACAAATAACTTTATTATAAGTGGTTATTAAAATAAATTAAAGGAGTTTAATTTAGTTTTGCCAAACAAGGCTTAAATATATTAAGTCTTTAATTTTTAAAGAATTTTGCCAAATAGAGCCTTATGGCTTTTGGATTTCTAAATTTTGAATTTTAATAATATAAATTGAATAAACAAAATATAAATAATATATATTAAATTTGTTAACTGATAAAATTAATAGGGGCAATTATTATAAAGTCGGTTTTTAAAACGTTTGAAAAAGCGTGCGTTGGTTTTTGTTTTGATCTTTACGTTTAGTGTATTTGGCCTATACTGATAACTAAGAAAGGAAAAGAGTTTACAGAGGTTTGATAGAGTTTGAGAGAGAATCAAGAGAGAGAGAGAGAGAGAGAGAGAGAGAGTTCCTGAGCCTTTCAAATAGTTAGCCGTGGTTAACAAGGATTTCTTAAGCAACAAAAGGTATGTTACATAACCTTAACATATATGTTTTACATTATAATCTCTAAGTCTCTGTGTTTTTGAATTTGACGGTAACATAAAATTCTTTACAAACTTTCTGTAAAACCATGATTTTATAATTGGTTAGGAAATTATGTGTATTTATAATTTTAATGGTTATACTGGCATATATATATATATATATATATATATATATATATATATATATATATATATATGGTTGTATGCTTAAAATATAGATAAGATTGTATGCTAAATAAAGTCTACAAGAAAAGAAATTGGTTTTACAGTGAACACATGTATGAACGTATTTTGTAGGATAACAAAAAAAAATTAGTATTGAATTTTGATCTAATATGTGAAATTGAACTATGGCTATGCTAATTAGTTTGTTAAGAATTACAAAGAACATAGTTTTAAAGCATTTAATTTGTTTATCATTATCATTTACAGTGTTTCTGTGTCAAAGAAATATCAAACATGGAGTTTTGGACTTTAAACTATGGTTTCAAGGATTTAAATTTTATGAAATTATTGTTTGATTGCTTTAAAATTGGTATATGCATGATAAGTAAATGTTTATGAGTAATCTATACAAGTTTTACGTCTTAATTTAGATGTTAACAGTAGTAATTAGTCCAGAATTTAGTTATTCTGTTCTTCGTGGTTGGGTGTTCTGTAATTCATAGCCCCAACGCCAAATTTCATGCCCCAGCGCTGAAATTCGCACCCCAGCGCCAAAACTAGGCCAAAAGTTTGCGCCCAGCGCTGGAATTCGCGCCCCAGTGCCTCTGTCTCGCGCCCCAGCATGGGAATTGTGGTCTGGGTAGGATAATTTTGACCTCCTGTAGTAAAACGACCATAACTTTCTTATACAAAACTCCGATTGAGGTGATTCAAGATGATCCGGAACGAGGACGAGTAGACCTAAAACTTTCGTTCTTTAATTTTTTCAATTTGAGGTCTGTAACAGTAGTCAAAATGGTCATCTTTAGGACAGTTATGTTTTCGGGGGCAATCGGAGGGCGTCGGGCATGCACATATGCATGTGTAGTGCTCCTAACCATAAAAGATGACGTCCTAAGTTATAAAACATGAATGTTAATAAATATAATGATGCTTAACATTAATAAATGATGTATTAGATAAGTTATTGAAACATAGTAAGCATACACAAGAGAGGCAAATCGGGCATGTGACGAATGAACGTCGAAACACCGTGCCAAGTGTTAACGAACTTAAAAAGTGTTTCAATTCAATTGAAATGAATATTATAGGATATGAAATGGGTTTAACATAAAACCAATAAGTAGTCCTAGCAAGAATTAAGCACTTGAATGAATTTCGAATATGAAATACAGTGAGATATAAGTTGAAAGTTAACACAATCTAATTGAATATTTTGTGCTAATTAATAGGAAAGATTATGGGATGTGGAGTAGAGTTTACATTACAATTACTATGTGTTGTTATGTGACTAATAGTTGATGTATATGATTATATAATTGTGTAGGGCACGTGAAGTGCAGATAACTGTAAGTTGTTAAACTGTTATTGGTAAACAACGATCATGGCAAGTCTTTCGGTTCCTATTTGTTACGTGGACTTGATGAACTATTTTAAATTGCATGATATGTTATACATGTTGAAATCATGAAATGTTAAAGTCAATATATGACTGCATTGTTTTGGCTAAGTAATGATGATTGAGTAAGGAACTCAATCATTATATGTGACAACCCGATATTTTCTATATAAATAAATCATAAATTTTGCATATAATTTTTTTTTATTAAAAATAAATATGAATGATATGTGCCAAGGTAATGTGTAATTATAATTATATGTGTAATAAATAAAATTTATTTATTACATTAATAATTGTAAATAAATTTATTTTAGAAATATTGGTTATTATAAATGATATTCTTATAGTAATTAATTCTATATTAGAAATGTGTTATTAATTATTTTTCCGTAAAATTATATGGTTATATTATTCAAATAATACATGAAATGATTTTTGAATAATTAAAATAATTATTTTATTATAAGAATTTTGTTCAAGTTATTAAGTAAATTATTTTTATTTAATTATAAGGTTAATCATGGTAGATAAAATCAGATATGGAATCCAAACCCTAATTTTGGGTTTTGATCAAGGAATGATAATAATATTATAATATTATGATATTTTGATTTTTCAGTGCTATTAATATGTACTGTAAAAATTGTACTGTTGATGGTTGGTCAATTATGGTGTATATTGATCAAACCCTAGCATGAATTGATTTAACACTATTTATCAATTTAAATGGGAAATTTAAGATTATTAAATATCTGTGTTATATGATATATGTTTACGTATTACTTCATGGAGCACTAATTAGGAGAAACCCTAATTTTTTTTTCGCGAAATCCTAATTTTGTCGCGAAACCCTAATTGTGAAATCGTAACCCTAATCGATATTTCTTTGAACCCTAATTGTTAATTTTAAGCACTAATTATTCAAGTGGTAAAGTTAATTACGTTATAATACCCTAATGTCCATGTATAAATAAAGAATTTAAATTTATATCAAGAACCCTAATTTAATTAATAGAAACTCTAATTATATATTTTAGTAGCCCTAATTATTAAAAATTGTAAACATTAATTGCCAAATTGGCAAGGGTAATTATGATTAGGGGTACTAAACCTTAATGTTCATGTATAATATAAGTATTAACCTAATCTAGTTAACAAATCTTAAATTTTAAATTTTAGAAACTAAAATAATTTTATTTAATAATTTTATTTTTTATTTTTTTGGCACAAACCCTAATTGCTAAATTCTACAAATACTATGTAATAAACCTTAGGGTTAAACCCTAAGGGTCAAACCCTAAGGGTTTGTCAAATGCCAAGAATACCATTAAATTAGAAATTAAATGACCATTTTGCCCCTAAGTGTATTATTTTGGCTAAATTAGTAGGGTTTGACAATAGGATGGGTTGGTAACCTAACTTACCTGCCCCTTGTGCTACAAAATCTCCAGCAAATCAAGTAAAGCTTAGCCAATACATTGAACCCAAATGATATAATAGAATTAGAGAGAGAAAAGTGAGCATTTGCATATTTTTTTTTACAAACACTCAACTAAACTCTCTCCACCCAAAACCCACGAAATTATAAGTTCCTTAGTCTCTAAGAACAGCCCCACGAAATCCAACAACAAATCAGTAACAACGAATCAAGAATTGTTCATCAAAGGTATAAACCCTAATCTTAAAATTTTTCTAAGGATCTGTTGTTAAAACATGTTGTTTATAAGTTATTATGATGATCTGGGTTGCTAGATGTTAGATCCATAACATCTAGAGTCTCAGATTTGAAGATTTATAAAATCTAGAAAAGTGAGAAATATGGTCTGACAACCAAATGTCAGGTCCCATAGATCTCGTCCTGTTATGTGTTTTTGTGTTTTTAAGCTTTGATTTGGTAGTATGCTGGAAGATCTTTGATCTGAAATTGTAATCAAAGTCAAATCTTAAGCCCGTAGAAAGTTATTAGTGGTCAAACCACGTTGACCGGGCATGACCGGGCTATTTCTGGGTAACCCAGAATGAGCCCAAAAAGCTCTGACAAGTTCTTGAAGGGCTTGGATCTGACAGTGGTTTGATGTATCGTTATGGTTCACTATTCTCATTTCCTGAAGAGAATAGTGAAAGAAAGGGTGAGCTCAACTAGCCCAGTAAGAAATATTATGACTAACATAATGCGGAATAAATTATCATTAGCCTCTAACAATGTTAAACTGATAAAATACAATAGACATCAAGTTTAAATGCAGCGAAACAAACAATCCATTAAAAGAGTCAAGTAGAGAATAGAATCTACTATATTTTATGATTTAAAAAGTTTTTCATCACTTTTATCGCTAAGACTCAGTTCAATAAATAATCCACATCATTAAATCATCCCTGCACTACAGTCCAATGATATTCTTTAGTATGACGACCACAAATTATTCATGCACTACGAGCCAAAGATAATCGTGTTTTCATCAACGGTCCTGATCATGCCATAAAACAATTCATCTTTGCTCCCTTGGCCGAATAGATTCCATAGCCATAATCATACCAAAAACTGTCCATCAATGCACTACGGGCCAATGATGACTTTTGATTTTCACATCATTTGTAACATTACGGTCATGATTATACCGAATAATCACTGGTCATAATCATACCAAGTCCATCTATGCACTACAGGCCACAAATGACTTTCAACATAACATAAACATGAGGATGATGATAATGATATAAAAATTCAATTAAACAAGTTCAAGAATTAATTTGTCTAGGAACCAATAACGTCCAAATTGTCAACATGATACTTCTTTGTAGAGTAAAATTCAAGAATGCTCAGAAGAATATTTTCACGAAAAGATACTGGATGAAGCGCAAATATCAAGGATATTCCACTAATTTCATGGAGTATAGAAGTCAAAAGTTTAATCAACTGAGTAAAATACCGAATGGAATAACAAAAGATATCACCATGCACGCGGTACTTCGCATATACGGTTATTTCAACAGAATAATAATAACGGAATCAGGTCAGGTGAAATTCACACCAACAGGATGTTCCAACAGAATAATAAATGCAGAATAATAAATGATGGAACCAGGTCCGGCGTATAGCACAGACAGGATATTCCGACAGAATAATAAAGACGAAATAATAAAAATGGAACCAGGTCCGGCGTATAGCACAGACAGGATATTCCGACATAATAATAGAAGAATGTCACCAAGTATAGGGTAGCCCGCGTATACAAGTTATTCCAACAGAACAATAAAGAAATGGAATAACAGAAGTTCTCTTCTTGAATACAAAAGAATAATATCCCTTACCATAAAATAATACTTGATATAAGAGTAGTGAAGTAGCAGAAAACTTTTCTTCTATCTCTCTATAGTCTCTCTCTATAGTTTCTCTCTCCAGAGTTCAGTGAATTCGTAAGAAAATAATGAAGGAATGAGCTTCTATTTATAGAAAAATGGAATGTATAATAACTAACTCATAAACGGTCCAGATTGATTTACTTTAATCTGACGGTCCATATTTAAAGCAAAATCTTTTAAATAAAATATAATATATTCTATTTATAATCTAATAAAAATGAATAACTTTATAAAAAATTTTACTATGCAAACACTATGCAGGCACTATACATAATAAAATATAATATATTCTAATTATTGTCTAATAAAACAGATAACTTTATAAAAGTATTATGTTTTATATAAAAAGATTTTACTATGTAAAACACTATACAGACACTATGCATAATAGAATATAATATATTCTATTTATGGAATAACTTTATAAAAGTATTCTGTTTTATATAAAAAGATTTTCTGTATTATTACATTAATAATACCAACAAAACTGAGTGACTTATCACGTAAGGATCAATAATCAATACCGTGTGCTACCACGCAACCACGCATATTACTGTACTTTTAACACCGGGTGTTTCAACAGTTAACGGTAAAACTTCCGCCATTATTTTCATAAAGTATTTTTGTCGTTTTCTCAATCCGACAATAATTCCGTTGTGGGGTCCACCAATGATTGTGCTGTTGTATGAATATTTCCTGTTTAAAACGAATATTCCCTGACCAATCGAATATAATATGAAAACTTGCATACTTTGCAAAATTTATAAATATTACCCACAACTATAATATTATGTCAAATTCACACCATAATATAAAAAAATTATTTCGAGAAAATTAATTCTTTATTCATAAAATCTGGGGTTTCACAATAGCAACATACCAGAGGTGTAATGTTGTGAACCAGATAAATCTCTGTGCATTGTGTGATTGAATTTTTACTGTCTTGCATACTAATTTCTAAAACTACAAATTAATTATTAAAAAAATTAAAAAAAGACCTAATATATTTTTAACCTGTAATAATCTATTCAGCCCCCCCTTCTAGATTATTATTGGACTTTCAATTGGTATCAGAGCGTTGCTCTTTAACTTGTTTGTTGAGTATATACAGGCATACTTAAGAGTAGATCCATGGCCTACAATGCTACTGGTTGCGGAGAAAGACTATCAATGTCCAGACCTTTACTATTTGATGGTACCAACTTTGCCACACGGAAAAAAAGATTCAAAATCTATGCCAAATCTCAAGGAATCAAAATTTGGTGTGCCATCAAACGAGGTGTAAAAGTCCAACAAAAATTCAAGGAAAAAAGACTGTCGAGAAAGATATCTATGAATTCACCACTGAAGAAGAAGAGACTATGAATATAGCCTCTCGAGCTGAACAAGTGTTAACAAGTGCTTTGATTAAAAAAGAGTACAAACGAGTCAGTAACTGTAGAAATGCAAAAGAAATTTGGGAAAAATTGATTGTAACCTATGAAGGTACCAATCATATCAAAGAAACTAGAAAAGATGCCCTAATCCAAGAATATGAAAGCTTCAAGCTTGAAGAAAGAGAAAAGATCATTGATATGGAAACATGTTTTTCCAGAATCATTGATGAGCTAGAGCAATTGAGAAAGGCATACACTACAAATGAGAAAAATAGAAGAATTCTCAAAGCCCTTCCATCCATCTGGAAAATGAAGGTTACATCAATCAAAGAAATACAAGATATAACCACATATCCTATGGATAATCTGTAATGACTGTAAATTTTACGATTTAATATTTATAATTATAAATAGAGCCTGTGATTAATTATTTTATAAATACTTACATGGCATGAGGTGAGTAACTCAATTGAATTAAAATTTAACTTTAATTGATAAGATGTGGAGAATTATGGAGGGTTTATGAGATGTCTTGTGTGACACAATGATGGAATTAGTGAGGAATAATTAAGTATTTATATGTTTATAATCCAAATAATAAATTGGGAGTCTAGCCCAATAAATTAATTGATAGACTTTTGAGTAGCCCAATAAACTTGGGTCATTTGAAATCCAATTCGGAACCCAACCTAATAGTTAACTGATGGTACCAGGTGTTGGTTAAATAATATGGCGTGAGGAAAATGGGTCGACTGACTAGCCCCTAGTCTATGTCTGAAATCTATTCTCTTGTCCCAAATTAAGGGTCACCAAGTACAAGGAACAGTAACCTAAACTCTCTTTACCCAAACGTTAAACTGCTAATCCTAGGCATGTAGGGCTAGCTTAGTGGCTGGTATTGAGTGGTTAAACAACTCCTTAAGTAACCACTGTTCATTTCTATTGCACCATGAATCCCAAAATTGGGTAAAGCAAGTGCCTAGTCCATGCTTTCTCTTTAAATAAAAGCCACCATGGCAATCTGTTATAGTGATAAGAGTGTTGGAGAAATCCGAGTAAAGAATTCTTAGTTACTAAGCATTACCAAATCAGTGTGTGAGATATCAAGGTTAAAGCTCGGGAAGGTATATTTCTACTTCGTTCTTAACTTGAGTCTTGTTTGATTCTCGGTTTTCCTAAATTAATAGGTCAAGTATGATGAATTAGCATGATATAGGGTGTTTGGGAAGTTTACTTTCGTGCATGAATACGTTAATAATTGTCTAGAATCAAGTTGTGGCTACTCTGCAAAACAGAGCATGGTCACTACTTCTGAACTCCATGGGGTGCAGCTGCACCGTACTTAAGAACCAACTAATGGGTTCGGTCGTGTTAGACCATGTATTAAGAAATTCCCTTAGGTTGTGTGCATATAGTAAAGTCTTAATGAAATTAACCCAACAAACTTAGACTTGTCAAAATAGTGTAGACCGAAGTCTCGGAAAGAGCTGACTTCGGAAATGTCTTCGGACGAAGCGAGTTGTCTTCGGACAAGTCGTAATGTCTTCGGACGAAGCGTGTTGTCTTCGGACAAGTCGTAACGTCTTCGGACGAAGCGTGTTGTCTTCGGACAAGTCGTAATATCTTCGGACATGGGCAGATGTCTTCGGCTTCGGACATGGCCAGATGTCCTGGGACTTGGAGGCAGCATCATAACTTGATATAAGGATGGATTAATAAATATTCCTATACTGCTATAAACTATTATTACACGAACGAGTTCTAAGTACAGAATTTTACTAACTTCAGGAAAATAAATCTAATGCCTACAAACATGCGTAGAAAAGGGTCGGTGGGATTGATAGATGTTATGGTCTACTTAAAGCAATAAACCTCTTCGAATTATGAAGAAGAAAGATTATAAATAAACTAGCAGTGGTCAAAAGTATGAGCATGTTAGTGTACATCTATGAGTTTTGATGGGTGCAGCGGTATACATAGAAAGAAAGAGAATGTGTTATGTATACATGTTGTTATATATGTATATCAAGTGTGTTTGACTAATGAATACCTATACTTACATAAATAGGACAAACATAATTCATTGAGGTGATTTTTGCTACAAGTAGTAATCAACGCTAAATGCAAGTTCTCTAAACTCACTCAAATTTACATTGAGTAAGTATCCGAACACTATTATTATTGTGTTGCAAGTTCCCTAACCTCACTCAAATTTACATTGAGTAGTATCCGAACACTATTATTATTGTGTTGCAAGTTCCCTAAACTTGCTCTCTCTCTTTTTTTCATTGAGTAAGTATCCAAACACTATTATTATTGTGTTGCAAATTCCTTAATCCTCACACTGTATTCATTGAATTATTGTCATATCAATCATATTTTTATCAAGCAAATATATGTTTTTATTCGAAAATCATTGAATACCTTGACGTTGTTGCAAGCATTGGACTTATCTTTCTTAAATGCATGATGAAAAATTGTCTAAGCCTTTGATTCGACTAGACTATTATTATGTGTTAAAAAGCTATCCAAACCGATTATTTTGGTGCGGACTATCGTAAATCTACTGAGATGAACAACCCTCATTGAAGGGGAAATTAAATATGTTCGGGGAACCGACGCGCGCACATGAGTATGGTTAAATGTTATGCATAACATAGGGTACTTTAGGCTGATCACCTGTTGTACTCGTTGATATTGGATTACAGTGTAATACTGTTAATTCTAGTAAGAGTTCTTAGTCCTTAGTGACTGCTCAGTACTCATTTATATTGAACCTGGAAATGAATAAATCCTGAAAGTTGTTGTTATCCTTCAGTCTATAGCGACACCTATTGAATACTCTTGATATTTCTCGATATCCTTGAACTACCAATTATTATTGTACCCTTGAAGGATTTAAATGCTATAACTGCTTGTTCTTCTGGCTATATTACTTGCTGGGCAAATTTGTTGCTCATTCTTGTTTCCTAAAACATTACAGTTATGGCAGAGCAAGGCGGTACTTCAGGACAGGACAAGGGAAAGGGCAAGGCGACAGAATAACTTAGTCCCAAAGACTAGAAGTATCAGTATTAATGTTATGATTGTTATGATGTATTAAGAAGGATTAAGTATGTTTAAGTTAATCAATGAATTGTCGTAGTAATGGTTTCGGTACATTGGGACGCAAATATTTATATTATATCAATGTAAATTATTCTATTATTTCCGTTGTTAATGATTTAGTAAGATATTTGAAATTGTACGTGATGCACCGAATTCGAGATATGGGTGTCTGAATTTTGGGGGTGTCACAGGTTGGTATCAAAGCTATAGTTATAAACCTTAGGACCGAGAGCCCTTAGATTATAACTTAGGAGAACTTAGAAGATAAAAAGGGATGAAACTCATATAGAGTTTTCATAGAGATGGACTTAGCGTGTTACAGAATATAACTTCATTCTATACAATGAGCTTATGATTCTAATGAAGTTGTTGTTTGTTTTGTATTGTGTTGATAATTGTAGGATGATTGAAATGAGAGGACCTAGCCGAGTAGTAGAAGAGGAGCCGCGTGACATACACGTGGTATATGAGGCACCATTGATAGCGGAGCCTATATCAACTGTAATCCCTATCGATGATGATGAGGATGAGGAAGAGGAGATGGAGCCAGTACCCGAGGAGTCTGATCCAGAGGAGGAGCCTATGGAGGAGCATATGGTGGACGAGCCCATGGGGGACTCCGACGAGGCTACTTTTGAAGATAGGATGTTGGGGGAGTATGAGGAGCAGATTTTAGAGTTAGGATGCAGAGTTGAGGAGTTAGAGGCTGAGGCTAGAGACAAGGAGTCCGAATTCCAAAGGCTGAGGGACGAAGACCATCTGAGAAAGTTAGTGATGCAGGAGATGGAGGTAGAGATTGCTCACCGTAAGGAGACAGGGATCCAGATGTGGGCTTTGTTTCACAGGGCGGTGGCTAGGAATGTAGAACTGGCAGGGAGATTGGAAGAAATGGAGCAGAGGGAGTTGAGCGAGAGGACAGAGAAGGAAGTTATCTGTACTCAGTTAGAGATGGAGGTAATGGATAGGATCCATTTTGAAGAGAAGTGGGAAGGGGCCAATGATAGGGCTAACGATCTAGAATATAAAGTAAGGTGCAAAAGGAGGGTTTAAGAAAAGAAGTGAAGCTTGCTCAAAATGTGGGAAAAACCACCAAGGGGAATGCTGGAAGGGGCGCAACGTTTGCTACAACTGCGGCCAAGAAGGGCACATTTCACCCAACTGCCCAAAGCCGAAAAAGATCAAGGGATGTTTCGCGTGTGGTTCAACTGAGCATCAAATCAAGGATTGCCCAAAGAAGGGAAGCAACGGAGGAAGCGGCCAACAAGGAGGGGGCAGCAAGCTGATGATCGGCGGACCAACGCAATCCAACCGACCGACTGCCCGAACCTTTAACACGACTGTCCAAGACGTAGTGACTACAAGGGACGTGGTGTCAGGTTTTCTCTACAAGGGACGTGGTGTCAGGTTTTCTCCCAATCAATAATATAAATGCCTATGTATTATTTGATTCGGGTGCTACCTATTCCTTCGTGTCTGAAGAATTTGCTAATCGACTAAACATACCTCCTGAACATTTAGAAAACTCATTGAACGTAGAGATTGCGAATAAGGAAGTAATTCCCATAGAGTTTGTTTACCGAAACTGTTGTGCAAACATTAGAGGTCACAAACTAAATGTAGACTTAATTCCGATTAAACTGGGAGAGTTTGATGTGATATTAGGAATGGATTGGTTATCCAGCTACGCTGCAATAATCGATTGTCAGGAGAAGAGTGTGAACCTTCAGACCTCAAATCGGTCTAAGGTAGTGTTTTACGGTAGCTCATCGCTCAAGCAATCGGGTTGCCTTACGATGATGCATGCTAAGAAATTGTTAAAGAAAGGATGTGTAGGTTATTTAGCCTATATAGTGGACACTCAGCAAAAAGGGAATAGAAATGAAAGATATACCAATGGTAAGAGAATTCCAAGACGTGTTTCCAGACGAACTGCCTGGCCTTCCGCCAGACAGAGAAATTGAGTTCATAATAGACTTAGCATTGGGAACCGCATCAATTTTGAAAGCCCCATATCGAATGGCGCCGGTAGAAATGAAGGAATTGATGATTCAATTGCAAGAGTTACTAGATAAGGGTTACATTCGGCCAAGTGTGTCTCCTTTGGGAGAACCAGTGTTGTTTGTAAAGAAAAGGGATGGATCGATGAGGCTTTGTATCGATTATCGGGAGTTGAACCGAGTGACAATTAAGAATAGATATCCATTGCCAAGGATAAACGATCTTTTCGATCAACTAAAGGGAGCGAAGTGTTTTTCCAAGATAGATTTATGAATGGGTTATCATCAGTTGAAAGTGCGAGAGGAGGACATACAAAAGACGGCGTTTCGAACTCGCTATGGACATTTCAAATTTCTAGTGATGTCATTTGGGTTAACCAATGCTCCGGCAGCATTCATGGACTTGATGAACCGGGTTTTCAAGCAATACTTAGATAAGTTCGTAGTAGTATTTATCGATGACATATTGATTTATTCAAAGATGAAAGAAAGGCACGTCGAACACCTGAAGATGGTATTGGAAGCATTGAGAAGGGAAAAGATGTACGGTAAATTTTCAAAATGTGAATTTTGGATGGAAAGGGTTCAATTTCTAGGACTCGTGATAGATCAAAATGGGATTTCCGTGGATCCTGCAAAGGTGGAAGCGATAAGTAACTGGGAACAGCCGAAGACGCCAACAGAAGTTAGGAGTTTCTTAGGTTTAGTCGGGTACTATCGAAGATTTATCCAAGATTTTTCTAAGATAGCAACCCCGCTGACCAATCTAACGCGGAAAACAGAGAAGTTCGTATGGACGGACAAATGCGAGGAGAGTTTCCAAGAATTGAAGAGGAGGTTGAGTGAGGCGCCTGTATTATCATTACCAGATGATACAGGAGGATTTGTTGTGTATAGTGATGCATCGCATAGAGGACTTAGTTGTGTGCTAATGCAATATGGCAAGGTCATTGCATATGCCTCACGACAGTTGAAAGATTTCAAAAAACGATACCCTACCTATGACTTGGAGTTAGCGGTGGTAGTCTTTGCATTGAAGATTTGGAGGCACTATTTATATGGAGAAAAATGTGAGATATATACGGATCACAAGAGTCTGAAATATATCTTCACACAAAAGGAGTTGAACATACGACAAAGAAGGTGGTTGGAACTAATCAAAGATTTTGACTGTGAAATTCTTTATCACCCGGGAAAAGCAAACGTTGTAGCCGACGCTTTGAGTAGAAAAGGAAAGGAGAAGTTATTGAAATTGACAACTCAAGAGGAACTAATAAGAGAAATGGAAAAGTTGGAAATAGAGGTGGAGGAATCAAAGGAAGCGGAAGGAAAATTACTCATGATGAGAGCTCACCCGACGTTATTGGATAGAATAAAGGAAGCACAAGAGAAAGATGAAGAATGTGAGAAGATAAAGAAGAGAATAGTAAAAGATAAGAAAGAAAGATTCAAAGTAGATAAGGACAATATATTGAGGTTTGAGGGTCGAATATGGGTGCCAGCTGTAATCGAACTGAGAGAGGAAATCCTACACGAAGCACACAATACGACGTATTCTATACATCTAGGAGGTACAAAAATGTACCAGGATCTTCGACACCATTTTTGGTGGCCTAATTTGAAAAGAGAGGTTGCAGAGTGTGTTAGCAGAGTCTTACTTGTCAAAGAGTCAAAGCAGAACACCAGAGACCAAGTGGACTACTTCAACCGCTGGAAATTCCAGAATGGAAATGGGAGCACATTACGATGGACTTCGTGGTTGGACTTCCGGTTCCACCGAAGGGTTATAATGCCATTTGGGTTATTGTGGACCGACTAACAAAGACAGCTCATTTTCTACCCATCAAGATTCGATTCAATTTAAACCAGTTAGCTAATTTATATGTAAGGGAAATCGTATAGCGACATGGAGTGCCAGTGTCGATTGTCTCCGATCGAGATCCGCGTTTCACGTCAAAATTTTGGAAAAGTTTACAGGAACGAATGGGAACTCAATTGAGATTAAGTACTGCTTATCACCCTCAAACTGACGGGCAGAGTGAACGAACCATACAAACGTTGGAGGACATGCTGAGAGCTTGCGTGATGGACTTCAAGGGAAATTGGGACGATCATTTGCCATTAGTAGAATTCGCTTACAATAATAGCTAACATGCGAGTATTGGTATGCCGCCATATGAAGCTCTTTATGGGAGAAAGTGCAGGACACCATTATGTTGGGACGAAGTCGGAGAACGATGACTTTTGGGACCAGAATTAGTCCAGCAAATGGCTGACGTGGTAACAACAATAAGGGGAAGATTGGTAGCAGCTCAAGATTGCCAAAAGAAATACGCCGACTTGCATCGTCAGAACCGAGACTTTGAAGTCGGTAGTTTTGTGTTTTTGAAGGTATCACCTTGGAAGGGAAAGATTAGATTCAGAAAGAAAGGGAAATTGAGTCCGAGGTTCACAGGGCCATTCGAGATATTGAAGCGAGTGGGCGAAGTGGCATACAAAGTTGCTTTGCCACCCGTACTGGAACACATCCATAACGTGTTTCACATTTTCGTACTACATCCGTACAAGTCTGACTATAGACACGTGATTTCCTATGAGCCCATTCAAGTAGAGAAGAATCTAACATATGAAGAAAAACCTGTTCAGATAATAGACAAGAAAGAACAAACGCTAAGAAACAAAGTTATATCTTCTGTAAAGGTTGTTTGGCGAAACCACGATGTCGAGGAGGCCACATGGGAATTAGAAGATAGGATGAGGAGAGACTATCCCCATCTTTTTGTGTAATCTTGTATCAATTCCGAGGACGGAATTTTTATAAGGGCGAGAGGATGTAATAACCGTAAATTTAACAATTTAATATTTATAATTATAAATAGAGCCTGTGATTAATTATTTTATAAATGCTTACATGGCATGAGGTGAGTAACTCAATTGAATTAAAATTTAACTTTAATTGATAAGATGTGGAGAATTATGGAGGGTTTATAAGATGTCTTGTGTGACACAATGATGGAATTAGTGAGGAATAATTAAGTATTTATATGTTTATTAGCCAAATAATAAATTGTGAGTCTAGCCCAATAAATTAATTGATAGACTTTTGAGTAGCCCAATAAACTTGGGTCATTTGAAATCCAATTCGGAACCCAACCTAATAGTTAACTGATGGTACCAGGTGTTGGTTAAATAATATGGCGTGAGGAAATGGGTCGACCGACTAGCCCCTAGTCTATGTCTGAAATCTATTCTCTTGTCCCAAATTAAGGGTCACCAAGCACAAGGAACAGTAACCTAAACTCTCTTTATGCAAACTTTAAACTGCTAATCCTAGGCATGTAGGGCTAGCTTAGTGGCTGGTATGGAGTGGTTAAACAACTCCTTAAGTAACCATTATTCATTTCTATTGCACCATGAATCCCAACATTGGGTAAAGCAAGTGCCTAGTCCATGCTTTCTCTTTAAATACAAGCCACCATGGCAATCTGTTATAGTGATAAGAGTGTTGGAGAAATCCGAGTAAAGAATTCTTAGTTACTAAGCATTACCAAATCAGTGTGTGAGATATCAAGGTTAAAGCTCGGGAAGGTATATTTCTACTTCGTTCTTAACTTGAGTCTTGTTTGATTCTCGGTTTTCCTAAATTAATAGGTCAGGTATGATGAATTAACATGATATAGGGTGTTTGGGAAGTTTACTTTCGTGCATGAATACGTTAATAATTGCTTGGAATCAAGTTGTGGCTACTCTGTAAAACAGAGCATGGTCACTACTTCTGAACTCCATGGGGTGCAGCTGCACCGTACTTAAGAACCAGCTGATGGGTTCGGTCGTGTTAGACCATGTATTAAGAAATTCCCTTAGGTTGTGTGCATATAGTAAAGTCTTAATGAAATTAACCCAACAAACTTAAACTTGTCAAAATAGTGTAGACCGAAGTCTCGGAAAGAGCTGACTTCGGAAATGTCTTCGGACGAAGCGTGTTGTCTTTGGACAAGTCATAATGTCTTCAGACGAAGTGAGTTGTATTCGGACAAGTCATAATGTCTTCGGACAAAGCGTGTTGTCTTCGGACGAAGCGTGTTGTCTTCGGACAAGTCGTAACGACTTCGGACGAAGCGTGTTGTCTTCGGACAAGTCGTAATATATTCGGACATGGCCAGATGTCTTCGGCTTCGGACATGGCGAGATGTCCTGGGACTAGGAGGCAGCATCATAACTTGATATAAGGATGGATTAATAAATATTCCTATACTGCTGCTATAAACTATTATTACATGAACGAGTTTTAAGTACAGAATTTTACTAACTTCGGGAAAATAAATCTAATGCATACAAACATGCATAGAAAAGGGTCGGTGGGATTGATAGATGTTATGGTCTACTTAAAGCAATGAACCTCTTCGAACTATGAACAAGAAAGATTATGAATAAACTAGCAGTGGTCAAAAGTATGAGTATGTTAGTGACATCTATGAGTTTTGTTGGATGCAGCGGTATACATAGACAGAAAGAGAATGTGTTATGTATACATGTTGTTATATATGTATATCAAGTGTGTTTGGCTAATGAATACCTATACTTACATAAATAGGACAAACATAATTCATTGAGGTGATTTTTGCTACAAGTAGTAATCAACGCTAAAGGCAAGTTCTCTAAACTCACTCAAATTTACATTGAGTAAGTATCCGAACACTATTATTATTGTGTTGCAAGTTCCCTAACCTCACTCAAATTTACATTGAGTAGTATCCGAACACTATTATTATTGTGTTGCAAGTTCCCTAAACTTACTCTCTCTCTTTTTTTCATTGAGTAAGTATCCGAACACTATTATTATTGTGTTGCAAATTCCTTAATCCTCACACTGTATTCATTGAAATGTTGTCATATCAATCATATTTTTATCAAGTAAATATATGTTTCTATTCGAAAATCATTGTATACCTTGACGTTGTTGCAAGCATTAGACTTATCGTTCTTAAAAAAATTGTCTAAGCCTTTGATTCGACTAGACTATTATTATGTGTTAAAAAACTATCCAAACCGATTGTTTTGGTGTGGACTATCGTAAATCTACTGAGATGAACAACCCTCATTGAAGGGGAAATTAAATATGGTCGGGGAACCGACGCGCACACATGAGTATGGTTAAATGTTATGCATAACATAGGGTACTTTAGGCTGATCACCTGTTGTACTCGTTGATATTGGATTACAGTGTAATACTGTTAATTCTAGTAAGAGTTCTTAGTCCTTAATGACTGCTCAGTACTCATTTATATTGAACCTGGAAATGAATAAATCCTGAAAGTTGTTGTTATCCTTCAGTCTATAGCGACACCTATTGAATACTCTTGATATTTCTCGATATCCTTGAACTACCAATTATTATTGTACCCTAGAAGGATTTAAATGCTATAACTGCTTGTTCTTCTGGCTATATTACTTGTTGGGCAAATTTGTTGCTCATTCTTGTTTCCTAAAACATTACAGTTATGGCAGAGCAAGGCGGTACTTCAGGACAGGACAAGGGAAAGGGCAAGGCGACAGAATAACTTAGTCCCGAAGACTAGAAGTATCATTATTATTGTTATGATTGTTATGATGTATTAAGAAGGATTAAGTATGTTTAAGTTAATCACTGAATTGTTGTAGTAATGGTTACGGTACCTTGGGACGCGAATATTTATATTATTTCAATGTAAATTATTCTATTATTTCCGTTGTTAATGATTTAGTAAGATATTCGAAATTGTACGTGATGCACCGAATTCGAGATATGGGTGTCTGAATTTTGGGGGTGTCACATAATCTCATTGGAAATCTTCGTGCCCAGAAGTAGACATGCTAGTCAAAAAAGTTGGATTAGACACAGATCTCAAAAATAAAGGAATTTCCTTCAAAGCTCTTCCGGTATACCAAGAAAGCGACGATGAAGAAATAAATGAAGAACTCCTAAGTCTAGACAACAATGAAGTTGCTCTACTATCCAGACAACTCAGGTGAATGATTCAAAGCAAAGCAAGAAAATATGGTAAAGGCTTTATGAAGACAAATAACAACTTCAACAACTTCAAGAGCAAACAAATATTCAAGCCAAAGACACAAGGAGTGAATCTCAAAGTAAATAACAACAACTTCAGAAATACCAACTCAAATGAGAATTCAAACATGTGTTTTGAATGCAAGCAGCCTAGACATTTCAAGAAGGATTGTCCAAAACTAGTCAACAACAAAGTTATAGTAGCTGAGGAAGGATGTGATCTAAGTGACGAGGAAGAAGCTACTGAAAAAATTGAAGAAGCTACAAATCTCTGTTAAATGGCAGACAATGACTCATCACCAAGATCTGAGGTAAATGCTGAACACCAATTGTCTAGCACTTCATTTTATGCATATACTTTACAAGAGGCTTACGGTCACTTATATGAAAATAATGAAATAATAAAAGAAGAATTAAGAAAAATAAACAAAAAACCTTGAAATTGAGAATGCTAACCTAATTATAACCAATGAAAGTTTAAATGAAGTAAAATTGGAAAATGATTCATTAAAAGAAGAAATAGAACAAGTAAAAAGAATAAATAAAAATCTTGAAGTAGAAAACTCAACACTTATCATTTCAATTGAAAATCTTGAAATTAAAAATTCAACACTTGTTGTAATCAATGAAGATACTCAAATAAAAGATCAAGTGATAACTGAAGAAATTAAAAAACTCAAAAGGGAGAATTCAGATTTAAAATTAAAAGTAGAAAAACATAATTCTTTGATTGAAAATTTAACTAAAGAACGTGAAGATTTAAATACTATAATTTATAAATTTACAAAAGGAAAAGAAAATCTTGATGTTATGTTAAATCAACAAAAAATTAGTTTTAATAAAGAAGGTTTAGGATATACTGGAGAAACAAGTAAATCAAAAGATAAAGGATTATATCATGTTAAAATTAAAGAAAAGGAAACTCATATATCTCTTTTCACCAAATGTTCTTACTTCAATAGAAATAGTCATTCCTTTTTACATATGCAATGCTAGAATTGGAAACTATAAAGAAAAAATGATTTGGGTTCCCAAAGGGACATTCACTGCATTAACTATCACAAGAAAAGAATTTCATAGACAGTATTATCACATTTCTCATAATCCAGTTACTCATAAAATGCTTATTTCTACTAAAATTGATTATCATATGCCAAGTTTTGTAAAGAAAACTTCAAATATTCGTTATACAAAATGGAAAACTTACCCAAAGGACCCTTCATATTAAAGGGTACCAAATTGTAAAATTAGTACATATTGCAGGTATGTCTTGCAGCTGATCTGAATAAAAGCAAATGGTGTCTTGAGAACGGTTGTTGAAGACATATGACTGGTGACAAATAAAATTGAAAAACCTGCAAGCTGCAGATTTTGGTGAAGTAACTTTCGGAGATAACAATATAGGTAAAATAATTGGAGTTGGAAGTGTTGGTAATAACTACATAACCATCTCTAACGTTCATTTAGTCACTAGACTCAGGTATAATCCTCTATCTATTAGTCAATTATGTTATTGTGGTTTTAAAATATCCTTTAGTACACATAATTGCTCCATATTCGACCAATCTGGTAAATTAATTTTAGTTTGTCCTAGATATCAAAATGTGTATACTTGTGACTTAGATGCATATTCTCATCTAGATAACATTTGTCTTATATCTGCAAATGAGGATCCTTGGTTGTGGAATCGTAGACTAGGACACATCAACATAAAACTTATAAATAGCATTTATTCTAAAGAACACGTTTGTGGTCTCCCAAAATTAAAATTCTTAAAAGATCACATCTATGAAGCTTGTGAACTGGGAAAATAAATTTATGCATCACATAAACCTAAACTTACCATGTCAACTTCTAGACCATTAAAACTGTTACATATGGACCTTGTCGGACCTGTCCCTAAACATAAAGTGACGACTCGAGAATTTAGAATATTTATTAAAATATTAAAATATTGAATTAAGATTAAATAGTAAACCTAGACAGAAAATAAGTGAATGTATTTGACATTTATGGGAAGAAATTTTGTGTATTTAAAAATCTTTTTGGAGAATTATTCAGGATTAAGGGTATATGTATATATGTATTTGTGTATGTGGTTGTATGTGTACAGTATGTGTTTAAGGGCCAAGGGTTGACCATATAACCTATATCAGTGGCAAACCCTAATATTATATTAAGAACGTCAACGTTCAGTTAGAAAATTATTACAATTTATAAGAAACCCTAAAACTGGTTTTGAAAACCCTAATTTCAGTTCTGAGAATTTGAAACCCTAATTTGGAAGTTAGAAACCCTAAATTGGGAACTTAGTGGCTTAAGTGTATTGATTATTAACTTAATTAGGGTAAAACCTAACAAAATAGTTAGAAAATCCTAATTTATAAAATTAAAAACCCTAATTGCAAAATTAGGAAACCTTAATCCTAATGACCAAGTCAAAGTAATTAGGAAACCCTAATTTAATTAGCAAACCCTAATGTAAGACCCCGAATTTTATGAATAAAGATGAATTTTTCTATAAATATCATTTTTGAATATTAAGGTGTGAATTTGTTATAATGTTATAGCTGTGGGTAATATTTATAAATTTTGCAAAGTAAGAAAGTTGTTATATAATATTCGATTGGTCGGGGAATATTTGTTTTAACAAGGAATATTCGTACGACGACACAATCATTGGTGGACCCCACAACGTAATTATTTTTGGAATGAGAAAATGGCAGAAATATCTTTTTATAAAAATAATGACGGAAGTTTTACCGTTAAACTTTTGAAATACCCGATGTTAAAAGTACAGTAATACGCGTAGTTTCATAGTACCACACAATATTGATTATTGATGCTTACGTGAGAAGTCACTCAGTTTGGTTCAATTATTGCTACAATAATTATTGCATAGTATCTCACGTTATTTGATTCAATTATTGTCAATATTTTATATTTGGGTTAAGTTCAGATGACCACCTGGGATTTAAGCGCTTTCCCACTTAACCACCTGCAATCAGTAAAGTTACATTTAAACTCCCGACTTTTTGAGTTGAAGTGAAAACGTCACTTTTTCCATCCAACTTCACCGTGCGTGTATGTCACACGTCAAAAACGCGTGAGAAGGTACTGAAACAGTAAAAAAAGACTAGTAAATCTCCAAAATACCCCCCTCTTCTTTCTTAAACCACAATATTCTCAATCATTTCTCACTCCTCAAACCGTGCGTCCTCTCTCTCTCATTTCAAGCAAAAGATTCATAGAGATTTCTTTGAAGAAAATGGAGATTCAGTCCGTGCGGTAGTTATAAACACTAAGATTGGGGCTGATTCGAAGCTGATTGAGTAGCTGCCCAGGTTAGAGATTGTGTCGAGTTATAGTGTGGGTTTGGATAAAATCGATTTAGGGAAATGTATGGAGAAAGGAATTAGGGTTACGAATACCCCTGACGTGCTTACAGACGATTCCAACAGGTTGATTATCTGACAGATTTAAGAATGAAATTAAGGAACAAAAGACTCGCAAGTTGTGTTCGGGATGGCACCACTCAGCTTATTTGACGAGAGGTCTAACGATTCAATTTCCTTCAAGTTTCCAACTGATGGAGGGATATGAGTTCATTGTTAGGAGTTAGGACTGAATAATAGGGTTTTGGGCTTGAATTTTCACTGTCTTGATTTTTGCTCTATTTCATTTTTTGGCTCTCATAGTCTCCACTTGTTTGATAAAATGCCTCAACAAAGAAATGGGCACAAATACTGCTAATAAATGGAGACATATTTGGGATATAATTTCTTATCAGAAGGGTAATTTACTATACCATAGAGCTATTCAATTGCTATTAGATTTTATTTGCTCTGTTTTGGGCCTCCCTTAAATATTCTGATTGGAAGATTTAGAAATAATTGGGGAAAGTTAGGGATGATACTGCAGGCAGAAAGTCAGGGATGGGCTAACCAGCAATTCAAAAGCTCTTGGTCTTACAGAAGTAGAGCCACAGCCTCTTGCTGCAATTCTGCAGCAGAAATGATTTTATGGCCTACTTTGGTGAATTTTTGGAATTTTTATGTTAGGTGTTTAGCTTTGAAATCTGAACATGCTTGTAGACCATACAACAAAGTATTTTTCTGTTGGTTTAGATAACTAAGCAAGCAAATCTATCTATCTCAAATTGTCTATCATAGTCCCAATTTTTGCCTAATTTTTCCATTACCATGTTAGACTCAGTTCTGGCCACCTGGGCTTGTGTGGACACTTATATTATACTTATTTAAGACACTTTTTAACATCTCTTTGATCTTGCTATAGTCCCTCTTGGTTTTGACCCTCTAAACCTATCATTTTCAAGCATTTACCTATTCAAAACTTACCCCTTGAATTTCTTAGCCCAAGGACACTTGGAACAGACCAAGATACCTCTAACTCATCTTTCTAAGATGCTAAAACTGAGCTCTAAGAAAAATGCAAAAATCTCATTTTTTTCTTCCCTGTCAACTGCAGATTCTGCAGTTAGCATGATTTTTCATGCTTGTTTGGTGATTTGTTTGAATTTCTTGGTTAAGCTTTAGGCTCTCCCATCTAGCCCTACTTCTAGAAAACATATCAAATTATTTTATTAATGGTTTAGGTTCCCCATTCATACCAGCTAAGTCTCTTCTATCTAAGGCTCAAACTGGTCTGTTCAATACATTTTTCTCCTAAGTTTATTTTTATCTTTTTCCTAAATTCGCAAGAGTTAGCCATTTAGATAGTCTAGGCAAGTGTAAAATTGTTTTCTAAGGTTACTTTTACCATGACCTTGCTTTGTCTAGGGGTTTAGCATGATTTGGTCTCCTAAAGCTCACTTTATACTTGCTAGATACACATGAACTCGGTCTTTTTTGTTAACTTCAGTCTTGGCTATGCTTGGGAATCATTTCTAGATTGTATTTGTGACATAATATGTGCTCATTATAGCCTAGTATGGTTAGGTGCCATGTTTCACCCAAAACAGTCCCAATTTAGAGCTTAAAACATTGCTTTAGCATGACAAACACCAAAACAGTCCTAGACTTGGCTTAGATAACTATTGAAATCTAAGTATGGCTGCAGTGGCAGCGTAATTTTGACATCCCTATCAGTGGCTGTGCAGTAGCTGCAGGTGGATGTTTCCAATCTGCTGATTGCTGCAGTGTTGCTGGTTTGTGAGCTAGGTGATGTTGAGTTTCTGTTGCTGTTATTTTGTGATGCTGTTTGCTGCTTATGGGCTTGGCAGTAGTGAAGCTGCTGCAGTATGCTGTGATGCTTCTCTGTTGTTGTTGCTGTTGCTGTTGCAGAAGTATGGGGCTACCGTCTTTTGTTCTGATGCTATGGTTTTTAAGCTACAAAAATTTCACTGTCCTATAGGCTTGTTTTAGCTGGTTTTGTAAAAATTGAATTTTCCTGCTTATAGTGTAATTGTTTGGTTTAGGCGTTGCTAGCATTAGTAGAACTTCTCATGTCAATGTAGTCACTCTATTGGGTTTCTGCTTTGAGAGAAATAGAAGAGCTCTTATCTAAGAAACTTATGATTGAATTAAATGGAACGGAATGGAGTGTTATTTATATAATACCATCAGCTTATGTTACAATACAAATTCATGAAGGGTAATTAAGTCTTTAGCCAAATCATTTAACGGAGTTAAGACGGAAATCATTTTTTCACTTCAACTCAAAAATTCGGGAGTTTAAATGTAGCTTTACTGACTACATGTGGTTAAGTGGGAAAGCGCTTAAACCCCAGGTGGTCATTTAAACTTAACCCTTTATATTTTATTAAATCAATAATTGAGATGAAAAGTTATTCTAATTATTATATGCATAATTAACAATGTCTAGAAAGTTCTGTCGAGGAAAGGGGTTTGGTCACCTAATTGCGCGTCAAGAGGGAGAAATCCTTATCGGAAAGTCCCCTCTTTCTTGGGAACGATCTGGTTGTTAATATTGCGAGTTATAATAATGATAAATAAATGTTGTTATAAATATTGAAAGGATTTTTATGAAGTATTTGTTGTAAATTTTGCTTATTTTATGGACCCCCATTTACCCATTTTTCAAAATAATCGGTAGAAAATTATTTAATATATTAAGGTGGGGGCCACATGTGGGGCCCACGTTCGAAAAATGAAATGAAAGGTGGGGAGGGAAGGTTTTTGGCTGACACGGGAAGAAGTACTATATGTATGATATATATATATATACAGGCTTGAAAATTTGACAAGGGGGTGATCACGGGAATACCTCCCATGAATTTATAATGAACATGTGTAATATATGTATAATATATATTATATTTTATTTAAAAGTTTTCGTTTTATTAGAATATTTTATTGCATAGTATCCTTTCCATTCTCCTATAAATAGGATACTTAGTTAGAATTAAAAATCACACCAGAATCAGAGAATTCTTCTTCTATAATATTGAGCATATTTCTTTCAAGTTTTAGAAATCTTTGAGCGTAGAAAACAATATAAGGTTTCTTCAAGAATATCCCCGCTCTACCAGTTGGAATACTCTTCTTTTCAAGGTAAGGGATGTTATTTTTGTTCAATATTCGCTTGAAATAATTTTTTCTTCCATACTCTGTAGTATGTAAGTAATATTATTTCGTTTCAGATTTCGAATTCTATACTCATTTGGTTAAAGTTTTGGCTTTTATACTCCATGAAATTAGTAGAATATCCTTAATATTTGCGCTTCATCCAGTATCTTTTCATTGAAATATTATTCTGAGCAATCTTGATAAGTTTTAACTTGTTCATGATGGGGTACTATTCACGGGGTTACTATTCATGAAGTTACTATTCACGGGTACTATTCACCTGGAGTACTATTCATGACAAAAATTGATTTCTTTTCGATCCAAATCATTTTTGATATAATATTATTCTTGAATTTTACTCCACAAAGCGGTATCATGTTGACAATTTGGACATTATTAAATTCTGGATAAATTAAATTATAAATCTTTAGAAATTTATCCTCTGATTTCTTTTAATTAAATTCTTATATCATTGTCATCATCCTCATGCTTATATTATGTTGAAAGTCATCTGTGGCCCATAGTCCATAGATGGACTTGATATGATTATGACCAGGTATTATTCGGTATAATCATGACCACAATGTTACAAAAGATATGGTAAAAGTTCTCATTGGCCCGTAGTGCATTGATGGACAGTTGTTGGCATGATCATGACCATTGATGAATACACGAATATCATTGGCCCGTAGTGCATGAATAATTTGTGGTTATGATACTAAAGAATATCCTTGGCCGTAGTGCATGGGTGATTCAATGATGTGGATTATTTATTAAGCTGAGTTTCAGCGATAAAAGTGATGAAAAACATTTTAAATCATAGAAGATAGTAGATTTTATGCTCTACTTGACTCTTTTAATGGATTGCTTGTTCCATTGCAGTTAAACTTGATGTTTGTTATATTTTATCAGTTTAACACTTTTGAAGGCTAACGATAAATTATTCTGCATTATCTTAGTCATAATATTTCTTACTGGCTAGTTGAGCTCACCCTTTGCTTTCATTGTTCTCTTCAGGAAATGAGAATATAGCTGGGACTAGTCGGGAAACGGAGTGACGGTCCAGATGGTAGCATTAGTAGTCCACACTATTCTGTGAAATAGTGTGACAATAAATATAATGAGGACTTATTTTGAGTTTGAATACTGTCTAGAAGATAATATTTTTAACGATCGAGAAATTTGTAATTTAATTTAAATATTTATTGAATTAAATAAATATTTTAAATAATTTAGTTATGGAAGAAAATAAATAATTGATGAATTATGGTGAATTAATTTGGTAACTAAATTAATTAGTGTTAATTTGAATAATGATAATTTTATCTAATGGATTTAATTTAAGAAAGTAATTAAATTTAATCAATTGCTTAATATTTAAGAAAATAATTAAATTAATGAATTGTTTAATTTCATGGAAATAAATAAAATAAATAAAGTGGTGTGTCTAATTTATTAATTAAATTGGATATATAATTATTTATTAAATTATAAGTGTAATGATAATAAGATTTTTATTATTATTAGTATAAATTGTTAAAATGGTTAAATGTGGGACAAGTGGAAACTATATAATATAATAATATAATAATAATTTGGTTTGGGAAATAGATGGTTAGCCAAACATGGCCTTGTGGCCTTTGGGTTTTTTTCAACTGACGCTACCTATTGGTTTTGTACCTGACGTTAGTGGGAGTCAGTTTATATTTTTCCTACGCGTCTTATTTGTTTTCCTAAGGCTAGACAATACAGAAAACACAGAGGAGAGGAGATTGAGAGTGAGACCTTGAGAGAATTGTGAAGAAATTCTTGAATTTTTCCAAAACAAATTCAGTGGGTTAGCAAATATTACAAACTAAGTGAAGGTATTTTCTAAACCTTAGGATTATATATATATATATATATATATATATATATATATATATATATATATATATATATATATATATATAAATGAGTTTTACGGCTTAATTTATAAACTCTGTGAATTCTAGTTTCTGTAAATTGTTGTTATGTTACCGGTGTATGATGATTCTATATAGTTATGATGTTGAGTTTGAATGTAAACAAGAATTCGTATGCTAATTACAGTTTAAAAAGGAAGAAAGTATGACAGTGTATATTTGTTTTGCATATGGCTTGTGAATAGTACCAATTTTAGTGGGCAATTCGTATGCTAAACTGTTAATTGAGTCTTATTTACGCTAGTCTATTAAGAAACACACATAACGTAATTTGAACGAAGTAATTCAGACAAGAATCGAAGTCACAATGTTGATTTTTGTGAAGAAGTTCAAAAATAGAGTTTTATATGAAAATATGGAATTTTGAGAAATTAAACTAGTTTTAGCTGATGTTAAATTGTGTTAATTGGTTGTAAATATGAGCAAGCATGTTTGTAATAATCTGTACCAATTGTAGGTGTTAATTTCACTGTTTGGTGGGTGAAATTCGTGTTAGTTGGGCTAAAAACGGCTACTGTTCATGTCGAGTTTGCGTTTGTCTGTGCACCAGCGCAGTTGCGCTGGTGCAAAGGCAAAAAATTGCGCAGCTGCGCCAGTCCCAAGTGCAGCTGCGCCATTGGGTTTTCTGCAGTCGAGCACCAGCGTAGCTGCGCCGGTGCCAAGGCAAGGGACATCGTAGCTGCGCCGTTCCCTGAGCCCATGCAGTGACTTCTGCCTATTTGCTGGTTATGTGTATCGGACTTATGTTAGTCTAGCATGCACGTTAATGATGTCGAGACATAATATAGACTACATTAATGGGTTGTCATGCGTTGTAATACAAAGTGTAAAAGATTTTTAAATAATTTTTAAATAAGTTATAAAATGAAACCAAGTGTGGTGTTTTCAAAGTTAGAGGTGAACGATTAAGTTATGTTGGCTTGTAGTGAGATTTCAGATTCGTTAAGTGTGTTAACTTATATGGTTAGATGCTAAGTTAGGGATATGACCTAAATGATGGTTTAAATCCTTAAAGCTAATGTTCATACAATTAATTGTTGTTGCGATTTTAATGATGTATGTAGGAAAATTGGAGATTGTTTTACATTTGTGTAGCTTACAAACAAGGCAAGTTCTTTAACCCTACTCTTATAATAATTGTGCAAGTTTCTAAACCTTATCTTTGTCATTGAACAAGACTATTGATTCTATTCTGATGAATGATTGAATAAGCTCATGTAACCTAATTCGTTACATCGAATGAGTTGCACATTTTCATTTCTTGATATTAGTATTCAAAACATATGCTGTTCTAACACATTGATTAAAAGGAGATTGCTTTAACTCCTTGAATATAATACTTTGCATATATATCATGCTTATTCAGTTATATATTGTTGATATCCGATCTTTGACTTTGATAGCCTTGTTCAGTTATACATTCTTTTATTAAACCCTTATTGATGGAAATTGAATAAGTGTTCTAAAATTCTAGAAACACTGATAAGCTAGTTCCAAACTAAACTTTCTTTAGTATGGAAATTCTAAACTCAAACTGAGACAAACAACCCTAACATAGGGGATTTTGTACGTGTAACGTTTAGATGTTTGTGCACAATACATGGTACAAAGGGCTGATCCCCCTGAGTACGTTAAGAAGAGTCTGTACAGTCTAATGACAGCTGAGGTTAAGGTAATAAGACCTAAACACCGTGGATATAGTTTGTGGTCATAAGACCCTCAGATAATTAATGTTCAAACTTGTTTTCTATTTTGATTCGTAGAACAAGTTCTTTATTATTCAGTATTCGTTGTTCACTCTCATGTTGTTATTATACTACCTTTATGTCAGTGAGCAATTGTTTGCTCACTCTTTCAATTTAATCAATGCAGCTAAAGTTGAAAGAGGTGATGATCCATCTACTAGCAAGGGAAAGGGCAAGATGTCTAAATGATGAAGAATTAGTTAAAGTTTATTTAAATGCTTGAAGTTTTAAGACTTGTTTTATTTTATAATGTATTCCTCAAACTGATGTAATAATTTTAAGGTTAGATTACCTGGGATTTATTGTGAGATTATTATGTAACCCTTTAATGGGAAAAATTATTGTTTAAGTTATTTAAACTATGTCTGTATCCTTTGATTATGGGTAGTTAGATGTAATAGTTTTTGATAAGTGAGCACCAAATCCTGTGGGAATGAAGTACCCGGATTTGGGGGTGTCACAATATTTGTATTAAAACTCACAACTCATGTTATTTAATTAAGTTTGTATTTGTATTCGATACCATGTATTTGGTGACTCAGAATGGGTGATGTATACCTATTTTGGGGGCCTCACAGTTGGTATCAAAGCTTAGGGATATGATCCTTGACTGAGATGTGAGACAAGACCTAGGGAGGGAGAGATGGGAAATTCCTTCTCTAGTATGACCTACCTAAGTTTATTTGGTATTTAATTTGTCGGTCAGAGTATAGGGATAATATGTGGCATGTTAATTAACCCTTGTTTTGTGGCAGTGTTTGAAAATGACATCCGATAATGTTGAGACCGTTGAGTCACCACAGATTAACACCCAGGATAATGTGCATCAGGAAGGCAATAATCCTTAGGTGAACAACAGCACCGACCAAATGGCGAACGATGAAATGTTTAGGATCTTTCTGCAATTTGTACAACATCATTCATGAAAGACTCCTGTCCAAAATGCAGGTGGAAACACTGACAACTCTCGGACGTCACTGCTAAGCAGTTCAAGGAGCTAGGACCACAAGAGTTTATTGGAGAGCCAAAACTACTTAAGGAGGAGACATGGATAAAGCAGATCACCAAGATATTTGATGTCTTGGGATGCTCCGAGGAGCAAAAGGTTCCCTTTGCCACCTTTATGTTGCGAGGAGAGGCAGATTACTGGTGGAAATTAGTAAAGCGTACTCAACCTGCCGCACTGAAGATGTCTTGGGAGAAGTTCCAAGAACTATTCAATGACAACTACTTTCCCGAAAGTATTCGTCACATGAAGGAGGTAGAGTTCATCAAGCTGGAGTAGAAAAATATGGCCATGTCGCAGTACGAAGCTAAGTTTGCCGAGTTGTCCCAGTTTGCGTCCCACTTGGTTGATAATGAAGAGAGAATGACGCGGATGTTTCTAAGAGGTTTGAAACTCGAGATACGTCAATATCTAATTTCTCATAAACTATGTTTATATTCAGATGTTTTAAATAGGGCTCAGTTATTGGAACGCGATAACGAGTCGACCCAACCAAGAGAAAGCTGTCGACAAAATGATAATACCAGTGGTAGAAGTCATCGAAGCGGTGACAACAAACGTGGAGGGAATCAATATACCAGAAATGGTAATCACTTCGGTGGTAATCATGGCCAAGACAATAAGAGTGGACATTTCAAGAAAAGGAGATTCAATAATGATGGAAAGACGTCAACACCAGCACCCATGGTTAAGGAAGGAGAACGACCACATATCATATGCTTCAAATGCGGAGGGGAGGGACACATCAGTCCAAACTGTGCGCAGCAGTCCAAAACGTGTTACAATTATGGAAGAGAAGGTCACCTAGCTAAATTTTGTCGTACAGGGAAGCCAAGTCCAGTTGGAACGGTGACACCAAATGCCGTCCCAGACAAGTCAAAACCAGTTGTTCAAGGGAGAGCGTTTGTTGTGACCTCCCAGAAAGAAAGGAACCCGAACGAGGTTATCACGGGTAAGTTTATCATAAACTCTAGCGAAGTATATACCTTATTTGATACCAGTTCTACCCATTCTTTTATTTCTCCTACTTACGCTAAACGTTTAAATTTAACTACGGAGAAATTAGACTTTGACTTATCTGTTGAAACTCCGTTGGGAGAAACCTTCATTACATCCACTGTTTATAAGTCTTGTTTGGTTCAAATCGGTACCCTCACATTACCTGTAGATCTTATTTCCTTAAAAATACTTGTGTTTGACGTAACTCTAGGGATTGATTGGTTAACTACTCATCATGCAAAAATTGGTTATTTTCGTAAGGTTGTTAGCTTTCATATTCCTAACCAACCTATTATGCGAATTCAAGCGACCAAACCATTAAAATCAATCAATGTTATCTCAAGCCATAAAGCTATTCGTTTATTGAAAAAACGAATGTCAAGCTTTCTTAGCTCATGTCACGGATTTAAAAAAAAATACGTTATGACGCCCCAAAAATAGGTATACATCACCCATCTTGGGTTTCAAGATACAAGGTACTGAATACAAATTCAGACTAATTATACAACAGTCGTGTAAAATAAGACAAAACATAGGCTGTGAGTTTTAATATAAATATTGTCATCTAGACAATATCCGCACCTAATGGAGTCCTCATTACATTTATTATCACACTATTTCACAGAATAGTGAGGACTACTAATGCACCATCTAGGACCATCACTCTGTTCCCCGACTAGTCCTAGCTACGTTCTCATTTCCTGAAGAGAACAATGAAAGCAAAAGAATGAGCTCAACTAGCCCAGTAAGAAATATTATAACTAAGATAATGCAGAATAAGTTATCAATAGCCTTCAACAGTATAACAACTGATAGAATATAATAAACAACAAGTTTTTAGATCAAAAACTGCAGCGGAATAAGCAATCCATTAGAAGAGTCAAGTAAAGTATAAAATCTACTATCTTCTATGATTTAAAAAGTTTTTCATCAACTTTATCGCTGAGACTCAGCTTAACAAATAAAATCGAATCATCCCTACACCACGGCCAAGGATATTCATGTAATCATCAATGGTCATGACTATACTGAATAATCCCTGGTCATAATCATACTAATAACTGTCCACCAATGAATTAAAGGACAATTAGGACTTTTACCACATCATTCGTCACATTACGGTCATGATTATTCCGAATAATCCCTGGTCATAATAATACCAAGTCCATATATGCACGTAAGCCATAGATGACTTTCAACATAATATAAGCATGAGGATGATGACAATTCAATAAAACAAGTTCAAGAATAAATTTTAAAGATTTATAAGTTAATTTATCCTGAACTCAAAAACGTCCAAATTGTCAACATGATACTGCTTTGTGGAGTAAAATTCAAGAATGCTCAGAAGAATATTTCCATAAAAAGATACTGGATGAAGCGCAAATATCAAGGATATTCCACTAATTTCATGGAGGATAGAAGCCAAAACTTTAACCAAATGAGTATAATAGAATATATGAAACCACAAATAGATTTTTTCCGCCATGCGATAATTATATTCATGCCAGAGGATGTTTTATGATGATCTATGATGATCCATCACAGATCTATAGCATCAAATGGCTTTAAAAGTGAAGTTTTCAAAAACTGCTCAAGAACACTAAAGTGGTCTGACAAGCAAATGTCAGGAGCCACACATCTTTCTCTGTTTTTGATTTTTGTTGTTTTATGTTTTAGACTTGTAGTCTGACATGATGACTGTAATCTGGAAGTGGAATCAAAGCTATTTCATGTCCAGATTACAAGATATTGTTGGTCAAAACCCATTGATCGAGCATGACCAAGAGTTTCTGGGCAACCCAGAAACTTGTTTTCAGTTCCTGACAAGATTTTGTTAGCCCGAGATCTGTCAGGTGTTATGTTGTTTGATGATGTTGTTATATCTAGATTATAGCCTGTTATATGGACTTTATATCCATGGCTTTAGATCCCACAAACAGTCAATAGATCAAGTGTAGTGAGTGGTCAAACTAAACCATTCGGTCACGAAGAGGAGTTTCTGGAAAAACCCAGAAACTGGATGAACAATGATTCTGACAGGGTTTGACCGGGCTTAATCTGGAGAATGTGTTGTTGTTGAACTGATATGTTGATTCCTATGTGTTCCTTGACATATGGACTATAGACTTGAACCATATTAACACTTAATGGATGACCAGAACACTAAGTTAATCGAGCCACGAAGTGGTACCCATGAACTGTGTGGGTTTTTGGGTTACCCAAAAAACCTAGGAGTGTGACACCCCCAAATCCTTGTACTTCATTTCCTCAAGATTTGGTGTTCACTTAATCAAAAAATTCATTTCTAACTACCCAATTATAATACAATTGAATAATAAAAACCTGCCCATACAGGATTAAACTTAAATAAAAATCTCCCAGGTTATCTAACCTTTAATAACAATCATTCAAATGCGGAAATTTAAATAAACTTCATTATAATCTTTAAACCAAAGTCTGAAAAAAAACTATCAAAACTATTACAAGTCTTCAAAATTTATTCATCTTTCCTTTGCCCTTACTGGTGCTAGGTACGTCACCCGTTTCAACTTTAGTTGTAAGAAATTTTACAGGCAAGAGTGAGCAAACAAGGCCCACTTGAAATAACAATAAGTAAATCTTTAAACTTTTACATCAATTGCCAATATTAGGCTCAATAGGACTGAACAATATATTCTATTAACTTTCTGAAAATTTTAACATTCACTGAGGGTGTAATGACCACGAATCATGTCCACAGTTATAAGTAATCTTTCAACTTTAACTTTAACGGTTATAAGACTATAAGGACTCCACATACCTAGGGGGATCAACCCTTCGTACAATGTATTGTGCACAACTATTTCAACACTAAGAGTAAACCTCTATTAAAAGAGTTATTCATCTCAGTATTTAGAATACAAGTCCGCACCAAAGTAAGTTTGGTTTGGATACATTACAAGGTAATTTAGAATTCAACGGTAATCAACTAAGGATTAGTTGATTACAAAAGAAATAACTGTATGCTATGGAATAATTATAACTGAATTGATATTTGTAAATTAACCTCATGCTTTAGGAATAATCTAATAGCATAAGCATGGAATAATCATAACATTCAAGGCTATTGAGGATTGAGTACAAAACATGCATCATGAATAGTAAATTTGTGATAACCTAAGATTTTGAATAATCCAAAATTTGCGAATAAATTTTTTTTAATTAATATTAATATTAATTATCAATTTTGTGACAAGTATCTGTGATACGAGTCTCGAGAAAGTCAATTTGTGTATTGACTAATAAATTTAGAGTAGAGTTGTGCTTAACAACTTTAGAAAACCCTAACCCTAATTTTCGGATAGGGATTCGATAGAAATTATTGGTAAAATATTTGTACTAATAATTCCGTGTTTGTACTGTATGTTGATTATGTTGATCAATAATTGATCGGATAAGGTTTGTAATTAATAAACCTTAATAATGGATTAGAAACCCTAATCTCAGATTTAGAAAATTAATTGTACAATTAAAAACCCTAATTGTACGCCGGAAAATCCTAATTTAAAATATGGGATTTTCTAAACCCTAATTAGGCAACCCTAATTTTTATTAGCATGCCTAAAGTGTTTGTTAAACTTAAATATGATTAAAAAATTCTAATTATATTTTTGTATGTTAAATTTCTATTTCAAAAACCCTAATTTTATTTTAGAAAATTTATTTTTCTAATTAAACCCTAAATTTGAAAATTGTGGAAACTAGAATTTTTAATACCTAAAGGGTTCAAATCTTAAACCCTAATCCAAGCCCCAAACCCTAAGGATTTGTACAAATTCCATGTTTACCATTTAAATTAATTTGCTAATGTCAAAAATGCCCTTTATGGGTTTTTTATAAGTTAACTTGCAAAATTGTCCAACAACATTATTAGGTGACCAACTTTGTTGACTTTGTATAGCCTACTAGCACAACACATCAACCTACATGGCCAGCTATTTCATCAAATACATTGAATCCAAGCATTATATAAAGATTGGGAGAGAGAAAAAAATCAAAAAAACTTGGCCATTTTTGCAACTTGCTCTCACCAACTCCAATTCTCTCTCAATCCCACGAAAAATAGAAGTGTATCAGTCATATTACCAGCCCCTTGATTAATCAAAAACATATTGGAGGGTTAAGACCAAGAATCGAAGCTAGAAAGGTATAATCAAATTTTAATTTTTGATCTTTGTTGCTTGGAAAAATTTCGTGTTTATGTGTTTAAATCTTTGCTAGATGATGTTTAATGATGATCTATGTTGATATAACATAGATCCATAGCATCGAATGGCTTTAAAAGTGATTATTTTCCAAACTGTCAAGAACAAGATCTGTGGTCTGACAACCTAATGTCAGGAGCCACAGATTCTTGTTCAGTTATGGTTTTTAGTGTTTTAAAGTTGGTATGTATAGCTTGTCATGTTGTCTTTAATCTGCAAGTGATAGAATAGAAATTTGATGTCCAAATTTGAAGTTATTCATGGTCAAAACCCGTTGACCGGGCATGACCATGAACTTTCTGGGTAACCCAGAAAGAGTTAAACAGCGTTTGACAAGAATTCTTAGCCGCTTGATCTGTCCAATTTTGTGATTTTTGTTGATGTTGTTGTTATGAATATGTAGCCTGAATAGTGTACTACAGATCTGGGTATTTAGATCGCCAAAAACATCCAAGGATTTAACATATCAATTGGTCAAAGTAGGTCACTTGGACACGGATGGGAATTTCTAGAATTTCCAGAAAAGTGAAGAACATGTTTTCTGGCATAGATTGACCGGATTGTATCTTGGAGATCTGTTGTTGTTAAACAGATGTGTTGCTTTGTGAGTGTTCTATGACATACGGTCTATAATGGTGAACCATTAAAAAACATAAAACATAACCGAAACACGTTACAAATTGAGTTTCAAAGTAGTACCACGAAACTGTCTGGGTTTCTGGGTTGCCCAGAAAATCCAGAACAACTCTGACATTGTTTTACGAGGCTCAAATCTTGAATCTGGGTTGTTGTTTGAGCCAATTGATGGTTGATAATTGGAGAATTGCATGTATACTACATGATCACAGTTAGAACTAGCCCAGAATCGAATTACACAGAGTAAAAGCCGGTCAAAGTTGACCAGTTGTTAAGCCGGCTGTCAGTGTTCTTGAGCTCAAGAACACCAACAGCGACGCTTTCTGTCGCTAAAGACCTATATCGACAGTTTTATTTATTTTATTTTCTGAATATTCCGAAAATTATTTAAAAATAGAAATAAATTCTAAAAATTACCAAAAATGGTTTTAAAAATTATTTTAAATTATGAAAAATAATTTTTGACCAATTGGAATATTTTTCTTTAATATTCATAACTATTTAAATTTTAACGGTATTTAATTTATTTAATTAGTGTATTAAATAAATTAGAGAAAAATGATTTAATATTATGATAAATCATTTTAAATAAGAATAATGTATTTAAAAATATTTTGAGTTATAAAATGTAACTTTTAATATTTTTGGAGAATTTTCATTAATAATTTAATATTAACGATATTGGATTTATTTGATTATTAAATTAAATAAATAAGATAAAAATAATTTTAATGATTTAAAAATTATTTTAATTGAGAATAAAGTGTTAGAAAATATTTTAAATTATAAAATATAATTTTCAATATTTTTGGAGAATTTTCATTAATAAATTAATACTAATGATGTTTGATTTATTTAATTATTATATTAAATAAATGAATTAAAAATGATTTTATTGATTTAAAAATCATTTAAAAATGAGAAAATGGTTTAAAAATATTTTAAGTTATAATTAATGACTTTTAATATTTGAATAATAATTTCATTAATATTTATATATTAATGGTGATGATTTAAAAAAAAGATTTTAAATATTTTAAGAATCATTTAAGTAGAATATTGATGATTTAAAAATATTTTAAGTTATTGATGATAACTTTAATATTTTGACAAGTATGTTATTAATATTTTGATATTATTAAATATTAATAATGATACGATTAATTGATAATTAAATCATTTAAAAATGATTCTGATATTTGAAAAATTATTATAAATTATAATAATTGCTTGATAATTATTAAAAGCTTCCGGAAAATATTATAATTGATAATTGACTTATATAAATTAATATTGAAGCTTAGAGACCACGTGTAATTGACAAATAACTGTGTTAATTATCGGATAGGGTGACCAGAACACCAAGAATGGACCGAAGTCCAAACAGACTGAATTAGTTTGACTTGTTAAGTGTTTATATAGGTTATAAACACTGTTGTGGCTATGTGGTAATGTGTTTAGGAGAAGTTTGACTATGAACTACAGTGTTGTGTGTTATATGGATTATTGTGCTAATTGTTAGACCGATATTATTGGTTATAGGTCTTTCGAAAGCAGATAAGTATTTTGTGTAGCTGTAATCAACGGAAGAGGCAAGTTCCCTAACTCAACCTTGAGTTATTTCATTCAATTATTATTGGTGGATAATTATTGCTAATTATACCACGTCCAGGGATTTATTGTTGAAATTAAATTATTGAATTAGAAAATATATATTCGTAGAATTACTGTTGTTGGATATTCATATCTGTAGAAGTTAGAATTGACAGTACAGATAATTCTTGTTTATTGTCAAATTATGTTGAGAAATGTCTTAGCCAATTATTCTGGTTAGACAAACATTTGTAAAAACTTGTTAGGTTTTAGAAGAGAAGCAACTAGAATTTGAAATCCCAGTATTTCGTTGTAAAATCAAACTTTTGATTCTAAGACTGAGAAGAACAGCCTTTTATATAAAGGGAACATTTTGTTGGTCGTGAATTCGACCTTTGCGCGCGTTTTGAGTATTATGCATAATATATGGTATAGTAAGCTGATCACTTGTTGTACTTACAGAGGGGTACGATTTAATCTTTATGGTTATCTGATACACCTGAGTATTTATCAAAGTAAATCTTTAATATCTACCCGAGAAAAATAAGTTCAAGATCTTGTGTGATCGCTCAGTATTAAATCTGGAAAACATTCCACTTTGCTATTTCGTAGAATTGATTCTTGATTATTCATTAGAATATCGTAGAAACTTTGAAAGCGTTGTACTCTTTCATTATTGAATTATTGTGTTGTATAGAATATGAGAAGACTTGTTATTGAATAACGATTTGTTCAGCTATTTCAAAGTTCCCCGAACTTTGAATTCATTATATCAAAATTGTTAGACTGTTGTTTTGAATTCTTATACATTTATTGTATGTCTTAACTTGCGGGGCAAATTAGTTGCTCACCCTTGCTAAATAAAATTTTTCAGCTAGGGATGAAGTTACAGGAGGTGCTGCAAAGGACAAAGGCAAAGGCGTTGTAATAAATTAGTTATAATTAGCATATTTATTATGTTGTATTGTAAACCCTTTTTGTATATCTAAAGGGTATATTTGTAAAGTTAAGGTTAGAAAACCTGGGTGATGTATTATTAAACTCTGATAAAAACTTATGAAAGTTACTATCTATATATATTATGGGTAGTTAAGTGTTATTTATATTGTGGATCGTGAAAACCAAACTCGGGAGTCAGGTAACCCGGATTTGGGGGTGTCACAGGTTGGTATCAGAGCTATAAGCATGAATTTGCGAAGAGCCCTGAGCCTCTCGCTAGTGACTTCCTTGTGTGGAATGCACCGAAGCCAGACTCTCTGTAGGGGACGCCGAGCCAGTCGGTGGCAAGCTGATAGGTACCCCTATAAGGTGCTATGGTTGGAAGCACCATGAAAGTCACAGGTTGGTATTAGAGCTGTAATGACCAAGGTGTCACCAGCTGGTAGTGGAGCTGTAGGTTATAAACCTTAAGTGGGGTGGGGGAAAACCCTAGGATTATGACCATAGCGAGATAGAGAATACTCATTTAGAGTACTAAGTGAGGGATCATTGAAGTGTATCGATAGTAAGATAAGTAAATTCTTAGTGAGAGAAATTTGTACTGGTGAAGTACTAATCAAGTTGTTAAAATTGATTGTAAGATGTCGGGAGAAGATGAAATGAGTACGGAGAAGCCAGCGGCTGTCGCACCAATGCCAGTAGCCGAGGTGCCAGTACAAAGTGAATCGGTTGAAGAAGTGGGGAAAGATGAACCAATGATCAATCTTGGGAGTGATCATGACGATTATCCTGAGATGTATCTAAGTGGTGATGAGGAAGCGAAGTCTGAAGAAGATAGGGTGGAACTAAAGAATAAGATCAAGGTTGGTGAACAAGATCAGTTATCTGTGGAAGTCCAGGAACTTCGGAGCAAAGTATTTCTTTTGGAGGAGTTGTGGAAGACGGAGCGGGCGTTACGTGAAATGACTGAAGAACGGAACGAGCTGAAAGCGCAGGTGGAACGAATGAAGGCTGAAGGTGGTGGATCGTCTGAAGGAACAGGCAAGAAGGAAAAGAAGAAAAGAAAGAGGAACAATGACAGTGACAACTCTGGAAATTCGAACCCGAAGAAAAAGAAAGCTTGCAGTAAGTGTGGCAAAACTCACGTGGGGGAATTCATGATGTGGAAGAACGTGTGCTTCAACTGTAAGCAGGAAGGACATATCTCTTTGCATTGTCCTAAACCGAATATGAGGAAGTGTTTTTCCTGTGGGCAAACGGGTCATGGATTTAGCAAGTGTCCCAACAAGAAGAAGATTGGTGAAGGAAGTGGTCGGTAGACAACTTAGATATATGTAATCGTATCTTTTGGTAGAAGTTTCTGATATTAAGATATGTAATATCAAGAACGATGTTTGAACATATGTAAATATATGTTTGTATGAATAAAATCTTTATTTTCTATATGAATATAAGATTAAAATGAAATTATGTGTTCTTAAAACTCATACTTATAGTATGTTCATGACTCATAATTATATGAAATGTTCTGAACCCCTCAGCGAATGGACGCCAAAGGTCTGACTAGGATAAGTTCATACACTCATATAGTTGTGGCAAGTTACTGAACTCCTAAGTGTGGTAAGTTTGATGAACTGGAAATAGTAATGTGAAATTGGAGAATGTCAACTTTTTGTGTAAAGTTGGGGAATTGCAACTTTTGTAAAGTTGAGTGTGTTAATCCTAGTATTATTTTAAAGGGATAGTTATAAGTGTTAAGTACTATAGGTACTATGTGCTATTTGAATAAATATGCAATTACTTGAGAATTATGTGTTGAATTCTTATTATGTTAAGAATTTGTGTAGAATAAGAGTATTAATATAAGATTTTCATTTAAATTAGATCATGCCGCCGAGACGACAGAATCGAAACCAAAGAGAAGAACAATCAGTGAATAACGAAGGAGGTCAAGCAGACCCGATGCAGAATTTTGTGGATATGCTGGCCCAAGCTATGGAAAATAGGGCTCCAGCCAGGGGAAGACCAAGGAATCAACCAGCCGACAGATTGGCTAATTTTAAGGATTTTAAAGCGGTAGGACCGCCTGAATTCAAGGGGACTACGGATCCGATCGAAGCCCAAACTTGGGTGAAAGAGATGGAGAAAGCGTTCGTGATTGCGCGAGTGGCAGAAGAGCAAAAGACGGCTTTTGCGACATACTTAGTGAAGGGAGAAGCCAATTATTGGTGGGAAACCAATCAAGCGAGAGAGGGTACAACGGTGGTGACGTGGACAAGATTTAAGGAGTTGTTCTTTGAGAACTACTTCTCACTGAGTATGCAAGCTCGGATGAAAGTTAAGTTCTTGGAACTTAAGCAGGAAAACATGTCTGTTTCAGAATACGCGGCTAAATTCAACAAATTGGCACGATTTGCACCTCATCAGGTGGACACAGAAGCAAAAAAAGCAAGAAGATTTGAGAACGGATTGAAGCCGGGAATTTACAACAAAGTAGCTGTGCTGCAGATCAACACGTTTGCGGCTCTACTGGAGAAAGCATTAATTGCGGAAGGAGGAAGCGAGGCTGCATCTCGTTTTCATCAGGAGAAGAAGAAGAATACCAATGAGGGTGGAAGCAGTGGTGGTAGTAACCCGAATAAGAGAAAGTGGAGTGAGATTACCCAATCGGGTAGCAAAGCTGAAGGGAATAAGAAAGGAGGAGGGCCTTGTGCAAATTGTGGAAAGAATCATGCAGGTGTTTGTTTGAAGAAGAAGGGGGTTTGTTACAACTGCGGACAAGAGGGGCATATGTCGCCAAATTGTCCCAGCCCAAAAAAGATTCAAGGTTGCTATGCGTGTGGATCGACTGATCATCTGGTGCGGAACTGTCCGAAGAAGAATGCAGAAAAAGAAAGTGCCAACAAGGGACCTGGTGGTGGAACCTTGGCAAATCGAGGACCTGCACAACCAGGAAGACCAACAGCCCGTACATTCAACATGACGGCGCTAGATGCGGTAGCTACTTAGGAGGTGGCAGCAGGTAACGATTTCGCTTAATACTTAAATTACGCGATTGATATTGGATAAATATGGCTGTGAATTGTTTTCTTTTATAGATTCAAGTCATATGTTGGAATTTGAAAAACAAATTAATATTGTGTTGATAAAAACGAATTGATGATACAACTTTAAAAGATTGTAGATAATAAAAAAGCGGTGATTCCGAGGACGGAATCCTTTTAAGGAGGGGTGAATGTGATAACCCTGAATTTCGAATAATCCAAAATTTGCGAATAATTTTTTTTTAATTAATATTAATATTAATATTAATTATCAATTTTGTGACAAGTATCTGTGATATGAGTCTCGAGAAAGTCAATTTGTGTATTGACTAATAAATTTAGAGTAGAGTTGTGCTTAACAACTTTAGAAAACCCTAACCCTAATTTCTGGATAGGAATTCGATAGAAATTATTGGTAAAATATTTGTACTAATAATTTCGTGTTTGTACTGTATGTTGATTATGTTGATCAATAATTGATCGGATAAGGTTTGTAATTAATAAACCTTAATAAGGGATTAGAAACCCTAATCTCAGATTTAGAAAATTAATTGTACAATTAAAAACCCTAATTGTACGCCGGAAAACCCTAATTTAAAATATGGGATTTTCTAAACCCTAATTAGGCAACCCTAATTTTTATTAGCATGCCTAAAGTGTTTGTTAAACTTAAATATGATTAGAAAACTCTAATTATATTTTAGAAACCCTAATTTTATTTTAGAAAATTTATTTTTCTAATTAAACCCTAAATTTGAAAATTGTGGGAACTAGAATTTTTAATACCTAAAGGGTTCAAATCTTAAACCCTAATCCAAGCCCCAAACCCTAAGGATTTGTACAAATTCCATGTTTACCATTTAAATTAATTTGCTAATGTCAAAAATGCCCTTTATGGGATTTTTTATAAGTTAACTTGCAAAATTGTCCAACAACATTATTAGGTGACCAACTTTGTTGACTTTGTATAGCCTACTAGCACAATACATCAACCTACATGGCCAGCTATTTCATCAAATACATTGAATCCAAGCATTATATAAAGATTGGGAGAGAGAAAAAAATCAAAAAAACTTGGCCATTTTTGCAACTTGCTCTCACCAACTCCAATTCTCTCTCAATCCCACGAAAAATAGAAGTGTATCAGTCATATTACCAGCCCCTTAATTAATCAAAAACATATTGGAGGGTTAAGACCAAGAATCGAAGCTAGAAAGGTATAATCAAATTTTAATTTTTGATCTTTGTTGCTTGGAAAAATTTCGTGTTTATGTGTTTAAATCTTTGCTAGATGATGTTTAATGATGATCTATGTTGATATAACATAGATCCATAGCATCGAATGGCTTTAAAAGTGATTATTTTCCAAACTGTCAAGAACAAGATCTGTGGTCTGACAACCTAATGTCAGGAGCCACATATTCTTGTTCAGCTATGGTTTTTAGTGTTTTAAAGTTGGTATGTATAGCTTGTCATGTTGTCTTTAATCTGCAAGTGATAGAATAGAAATTTGATGTCCAAATTTGAAGTTATTCATGGTCAAAACCCGTTGACCGGGCATGACCATGAACTTTCTGGGTAACCCAGAAAGAGTTAAACAGCGTCTGACAAGAATTCTTAGCCGCTTGATCTGTCCAATTTTGTGATTTTTGTTGGTGTTGTTGTTATGAATATGTAGCCTGAATAGTGTACTACAGATCTGGGTATTTAGATCGCCAAAAACATCCAAGGATTTAACATATCAATTGGTCAAAGTAGGTCACTTGGACACGGATGGGAATTTCTGGAATTTCCAAAAAAGTGAAGAACATGTTTTCTGGCAGAGTTTGACCGGATTGTATCTTGGAGATCTGTTGTTGTTAAACTGATGTGTTGCTTTGTGAGTGTTCTATGACATACGGTCTATAATGGTGAACCATTAAAAAACATAAAGCATAACCGGAACACGTTACAAATTGAGCTTCAAAGTAGTACCACGAAACTGTCTGGGTTTCTGGGTTGCCCAGAAAATCCAGAACAACTCTGACATTGTTTTGCGAGGCTCAGATCTTAAATCTGGGTTGTTGTTTGAGCCAATTGATGGTTAATAATTGGAGAATTACATGTATACTACATGATCACAGTTAGAACTAGCCCAGAATCGAATTACACAAAGAGTAAAAGCCGGTCAAAGTTGACCAGTTGTTAAGCCGGCTGTCAGTGTTCTTGAGCTCAAGAACACCAACAACGACGCTTTCTGTCGCTAAAGATCTATAGCGACGGTTTTATTTATTTTATTTTCTGAATATTCCGAAAATTATTTAAAAATAGAAATAAATTCTAAAAATTACCAAAAATAGTTTTAAAAATTATTTTAAATTATGAAAAATAATTTTTGACCAATTGGAATATTTTTATTTAATATTTATAATTATTTAAATATTAACGGTATTTAATTTATTTAATTAGTGTATTAAATAAATTAGAGAAAAATGATTTAATATTATGAAAAATCATTTTAAATCAGAATAATGTATTAAAAAATATTTGGAGTTATAAAATGTAACTTTTAATATTTTTGGAGAATTTTCATTAATAATTTAATATTAACGATATTAGATTTATTTGATTATTAAATTAAATAAATAAGATAAAAATATTTTTAATGATTTAAAAATCATTTTAATTGAGAATAAAGTGTTAGAAAATATTTTAAATTATAAAATATAATTTTCAATATTTTTGGAGAATTTTCATTAATAAATTAATAATAATGATGTTTGATTTATTTTATTATTATTTTAAATAAATGAATTAAAATTGATTTTATTGATTTAAAAATCATTTAAAAATGAGAAAAATGGTTTAAAAATATTTTAAGTTATAATTAATGACTTTTAATATTTGGATAGTAATTTCATTAATATTTATATATTAATGGTGATGATTTAAAAAAAAGATTTTAATTATTTTAAGAATCATTTAAGTAGAATATTGATGATTTAAAAATATTTTAAGTTATTGATGATAACTTTAATATTTTGACAAGTATGTTATTAATATTTTGATATTATTAAATATTAATAATGATACGATTAATTGATAATTAAATCATTTAAAAATGATTCTGATATTTGAAAAATTATTATAAATTATAATACTTGCTTGATAATTATTAAAAGCTTCCGAAAAATATTATCATTGATAATTGACTTATCTAAATTAATATTGAAGCTTAGAGACCACGTGTAATTGACAGATAACTGTGTTAATTGTCGGATAGGGTGACTAGAACACCGAGAATGGACCGAAGTCCAACCAGACTGAATTAGTTTGACTTGTTAAGTGTTTATATAGGTTATAAACACTGTTGTGGCTATGTGGTAATGTGTTTAGGAGAAGTTTAACTGTGAACTACAGTGTTGTGTGTTATGTGGATTATTGTGCTAATTGTTAGACCGATATTATTGGTTATAGGTCTTTCGAAAGCAGATAAGTATTTTGTGTAGCTGTAATCAACGGAAGAGGCAAGTTCCCTAACTCAACCTTGAGTTATTTCATTCAATTATTATTGGTGGATAATTATTTCTAATTATACCACGTCCAGGGATTTATTGTTGAAATTAAATTATTGAATTAGAAAATATATATTCGTAGAATTACTGTTGTTGGATATTCATATCTGTAGAAGTTATTATTGACAGTACATATAATTCCTGTTTATTGTCAAATTATGTTGAGAAATATCTTAGCCAATTATTCTGGTTAGACAAACATTTGTAAAAACTTGTTAGGTTTTAGAAGAGAAGCAACTAGAATTTGAAATCCCAGTATTTCGTTGTAAAATCAAACTTTTGATTCTAAGACTGAGAAGAACAACCTTTTATATAAAGGGAACATTTTGTTGGTCGTGAATTCGACCTTTGCGCGCGTTTTGAGTATTATGCATACTATAGAGTATAATAAGCTGATCACTTGTTGTACTTACAGAGGGGTATGATTTAATCTTTATGGTTATCTGATACACCTGAGTATTTATCAAAGTAAATCTTTGATATCTACCCGAGAAAAATAAGTTTAAGATCTTGTGTGATCGCTCAGTATTAAATCTGGAAAACATTCCACTTTGCTATTTCGTAGAATTGATTCTTGATTATTCATTAGAATATCATAGAAACTTTGAAAGCGTTGTACTCTTTCATTATTGAATTATTTTGTTGTATAGAATATGAGAAGACTTGTTATTGAATAACGATTTGTTCAGCTATTTCAAAGTTCCCCGAACTTTGATTTTATTCTATCAAAATTGATAGACTGTTGTTTTGAATTCTTATACATTTATTGTATGTCTTAACTTGCGGGGCAAATTAGTTGCTCACCCTTGCTAAATAAAATTTTTCAGCTAGGGATGAAGTTACAGGAGGTGATGCAAAGGACAAAGGCAAAGGCGTTGTAATAAATTAGTTATGATTAGCATATTTATTATGTTGTATTGTAAACCCTTTTTGTATATCTAAAGGGTATATTTGTAAAGTTAAGGTTAGAAAACCTCGGTGATGTATTATTAAACTCTGATAAAAACTTATGAAAGTTACTATCTATATATATTATGGGTAGTTAAGTGTTATTTATATTGTGGATCGTGAAAACCAAACTCGGGAGTCAGGTAACCCGGATTTGAGGGTTTCACAAAATTGAACGACAAAGTTGCTCATCACTAGAATACAGTGACTCGCATGGTAACTAACGAGTTACATATTAAAGAAACTTGTTCAATAATAAGATGTAAGATGTAGAATACTTGCATCCTCATGAACCAATAGATACAAGAGCTTTATCAATAATAAACAATCTAACTCCACGAAAGTGTAGAATTAGTAACTTGTATAATTGAAATGGAATTAAAAGCAATAATGTGCTCAACGAAATTAAACTTGTACAACGAAGTTTTTAGAGTTAGAAAACTTGCCTTTAGCATAAGCTAAACCTTACAACTTGAATCAATACCCTATACATATGTCATCATGACATAATTAGTCATCATGACATAATTATTCATTACCAACATTTTATATCTATATAAACAAAATATATACATCATGTAAGTTAAATTACCAATTCACGTAATCAACTATGTTACAAATAGGTAACACTTGATAGCATGTTCATTCATAGCTTAATACTACTGAAATCATCATTTAACATTCCTATTATTAACACATAACATTTATTTTCAAAGTTCGTGTAATAAACTAAAACTGTTAGACCATTCTGCTAACTCGTGCTGCGGCGTGGTGATGGCGCTGCGGCGAGGTGAATATACTACGAAGCCGCGCTGCGGCGTGGTGATGGCGTTACGGCGCCACTAACGTACTGTTGGGCCGCGCTGTGATGCGAAACTCCAGTATCGACTGACAGCTTCGGCAACAGTACAAGAAAAAGTCAATTTGGCCTAAAAGCTCGAATCTAATAGACTGATTAACATGTAATACACATATAGACTTCATATAGACATATTCTGAAGACTTCTAACTTGTTTCTAGTCATAAAATAACATAAACATCAAATTTACAACACCCAATTTCAATATTTTTGGCAAAAACTCCATTGTTGGCATTTTTAATGAAAATCAACACTGTGATTTTGTTTTTCAATCAAAACAGAAATTTCAAAACATCATAGTTATGAATATACATACTCTATCAATTTCCATAATCAATTTATCAATTTAACAACTAATTAAACCTTAATTTCATTTTAAACTAAGCCATACTCATATATTTTTCATATGAACACTCTGTAATATATTTTCTTCATAAAACACATACATACATGAATTAATTTCTCTATAATCATATATAAACTCATGAAATAACCTTATAATCAATAATCGTACAAAACTATAAACATAACAACAATTTATCCTTTATAAAAATTTCATAGAGAACTTTTTGGGAAGAGGAAAACTAAACTTTTTAAAGAAAAAGGTTAAGCTCCTACCTTTGATTAAGAAGATGATGGCTACTATTGATTATCAAACTTCTTTTCTCCAATTCATTTCTCAAACCCGTTAGGATTTCTCTCAAATTCTCTCTAGTTTTCTTCTTCTTCTTCTTCTCTTTTTCTTCAACTGAGTTCTTTCTTTTTTCTAACATACGTACTATAAAATATAACGTATATAGTAATAAATTATATTAATTATATAATATAACTCTAGATATCAGTTATGTAAGTTTTGAAATTTAAAAGCCATAAGGCTTGTTTGGCTAATCTAAATAAAATAACCCATTAATCCTTATGCCTTGTTCGGCAAATCTAACTAAAACAATTGGATTAATCCTTATACCTTGTTTGATAAAATACTATTAGATTAAATACTAATGTGCATTAAGACTTATTTGGCCAAAACTAAATTAAAGTCCTTTAATTTTATTTTAATAACTCCTTTATAGCAAGGTTATTTGTCACACTTCTATTTAATTAAATAATCAATTTAATCAATTCAAATACTAATCTATTAAATTACTTTAATACACAAATCATTATCACAAAACTATAATTTCCTTATAATTATAATTTTATTTAATCAACTAACACTTTATTTTAATCACAACTTCCAATTAAAATACTATAATTCATTTAATCATTATTAGCTCTCTAACTCAATTATTATATTAAATTAGTATATAACCTCATAACAATTAATTTTCTTAGCTCCTTAATTATTTATTCAACAAATAATTAACTAAACCACATCAACTCAAATTGAATAATTATTTATTCAACAATAAACATATTCATTAAATACTTATATAAATCACTAAATATTTAATATTAAACTTTTAAATTCTGGAATGGTACAAGGAAGTTCTGACAGTTTGTTTGCATGGACAGATCTTCTTGTTATGATGTGTTATGACCTAGATGGTGATTGATAATTGTAGTGTTACATAAACACTACACGATCAAGGTTCAAGCTAGCCCAGAACATGATTAGATTGAGAATTATTGGCGGTCAAACGTTCACCCTTGAACACTGAAAGTTAGTGTTCTTGAGCCCAAGAACAACAACAGCGACAGAAAGCATCGCTATAGGCTATAGCGACGGTTTATTTAATTTTAATTTCTAACTTTTCAGAAATTGATTAAAAATAGAAAATAATTTCTAAAAATTACAAAAATAGTTTTAAAAATTATTTTAAAGCCTAAAAATGGGGTTTTAATTATTTTGAATATGTTTCATTAATATTTAATATTTTTGGAATATTAATGGTATTTAATTTATTTAATTATAATATTAAATAAATTACTTAAAAATGATTTTAATACTTGAAAAATCATGAAAAATTATATTATGGTATAAGAAATTATTTAAGTTATTTTTAATGACTTTTGATATTTTGTGATGAATTTCATTAATTAATTAATATTATAGTAATTAATTTATTTAATAAATATATTAAATAAATTATGGAAAAATAGAATTAATGCTTTAAAAATTATATAAAAATGATTTAACTGTTATAAAAATATTTTAAGTTATAAAATATAACTTTTGATATTTTGTCATGAAAAACATTAATATTTTATATTAATGGTAATTATCGAATAATGGATTTAAAGGTTTAAAAATCATATAAATATGATTTTAAGGTATTAAAAATACTTTGTTATATTATAAATATATTATAATATTATGGTATGTATTTCATTAATATTTGGTATTAAATAAATATTAATGATAATAGAATATTTTGGTATTTAATTCATATAAATACGATATTAATGATTGAAAAATCATGATAAATGATAATAATTATGTAAAAATTATTATGAGACTTGGAAAATTATTTTGACGGACAATAAAATTATCTAAGATAATCGTTAAGTGTTTAGGCAGAGTTTAATTGAACTTAAACTCGATATTTATCCAACTAGGCAGTCGGGATGTTAGAATTGTGCTGAATTCAACTCAGACTAAAATAGTTTGACTTGATACTAGGTCTTATGTGTGTTACAGTTTGATAAGATTATGTGATAATGTGTTTAGGTTAATTTAAATATTGTGATGATATTATTCTAATTTTGTAGATCGATATTATTTATATTATGTTTTTAGACAAAGCTAAATAGAATGCGTAACGGTAATCAACGGTTCAGGCAAGTTATCCTTAACTTAACTTTGAGTTATTTTATTCAAATATACTTGTGGTTAAGCATTGCTGATTGCCATGTTTATGAATTGTTGAGTCGTACTCAGTGCATATTACATGTATTCACCAGGTATGAAAGGTTGATCACCTTCATTACCATTCGATCCAGATATAATTGATATGTTCACGTTCAATATTCGTTCAGCTATGATAGTTTGTTCATGCTAGTTCATAATTATATTGTTGAATTTTAGCCAGCTATTATTCAAATTCTTTCCATCATGATATTTCGTTAATTTATTAAAATTAAACTTGCTGGGCAAACTTGTTGCTCACCCTTGCTATATCATGATTAACATTGTAGATTAAGACGAATACGTCAGATACAGGAAAAGACAAAGCCAAGTCCAGCTTGGGATAATATGTGTAGTTAGAAATGTAACAATATTGTATGATAATAACATTGTATGTTAGATATGATATTGATTCAGGTATTATGTAAAGGTTTTTAACCTTGGGGTTAGTGTGTAACTGTATTGTATAAATAATTTATGTTTATATCTTCCACAATAGTAATAGTTATAGAATTGATTGTACCAGATCCGCGGTGATTCGGGACCCGGATCTGGGGACGTCACCCATAACATGGGTGGTTCTGTATACATTTTAGTTTTGGTTGATGATTATTAACGATTTTTATGGGTTGATTTTCTTAAATTTAAAAATGAGGTTATTCTTTCCTTTTCTGCCTTGTGTAAAAAAGATTCAAAATCAACATGGAAGCTCTAATGTCTATATTCGATCTGATCACGGAAAAAAATTTGATAATTCTGATTTTATTATGTTCTGTGATGAGAACGGTATAAGTCATAACTTCTCTACTCCTTATACACCATAGTCAAATGGTGTAGTTGAAAGGAAAAATTGATCTTTGCAAGAAATGGCTAATACCATGTTAAATGAAAATCATCTTCCAAAATATTTTTGGGATGAAGTTGTGGCAACATCATGTTACATTTTAAACAAATTTTTATTAAGACCAATTTTACTCAAAACTCCCTATGAGCTTTATTATAAAAGAACTCCAAAAATAAACTATTTTTGTGTTTTTGGGAGCAAATGTTTTATTCTAAATACCAAAGGTCATTTATCGAAATTTGATCCCAAATCTGATGAAGGAATATTTCTTGGATATTATCTTAATAGTAAAGCATACAAAATTTTCAACAAAAGAAGTCTAGTTATGGAACAATGAATGTGACTTTTGATGAAATTCAGCCGCCTCCAAAATATAAAGAGATTGTTGACAGTGATGTTGTAATTGAAGATATTCTCAGAAATATAGAAGAACCAAAACTAGATAATGCATATCCACCGATTGATGGGAATCCCCTTGAAAATCCAAACCCTCAGTTAAATGATTTGCCCAAGGAGTCTAAAAATCATTATATAGAAAATGTAATTGGTAATATTGATAAAGCGGTCATCACTAGATCATAAACTCATAATCTAGTTGGTCACTTATCTTTCTTGTCTCAAACTGAACCTAAAAATATAAAAGATGCTTTACTTGATGAAGAATGGATAATGGCTATGCATGATGAACTTGAACAATTCACTAGAAACAAAGTATAGGAGTTAGTTCCACAACCCGAGGATGTTTCAATTATTGGAACTCGGTGGGTGTTTCGTAATAAACTTGATGAAAGTGGAACTATTGTACGTAATAAGGAAAGATTAGTTGCACAAGGATATAATCAATTGGAAGGTATTAAATATGATGAAACATATGCTATTGTTGCTAGAATTGAATCTATTCGTATGTTATTAGCATTTGCATGTCATAAAAGTTTTAAGTTGTTTTAAATGGATGTCAAATTTGCTTTCTTGAATGATGTTATAGAAGATGAAGTTTATGTTAAACAACCTCCTGGTTTTGAAGATTTTAGTCATCCTGAATATGTCTATAAATTGCATAAAGCTTTATATGGTTTAAAATAGGCCCTCACAGCATGGTATGAACGACTGAGTAAATTTTTATTAAATAATGGTTTTAAACGGGGTACTGTTGATACTACTTTATTTACTAAAAATAAGGATGATGATATTCTGATAATTCAAATATATATTGATGATATTATTTTTGGTTCTACTGACATTACTATGTGCAATGATTTCTCTGAAAGTATGAGCAAAGAATTTGAAATGAGTATGATGGGAGAATTAAACTTCTTCCTCGAACTGCAGATCAAACAAGGAGAAAAAGCTATTCATATATCTCAATCTAATTATTGTAAAGAAATGATCAAGAAATTTGGCATAGAATATGCTAAACCTCTTAATACTCCTATGTCAACTACTGATAAATTAACTGTTGATGAAAATGAAAAAATTGTTGATTCAAAGAAATTCAGAGGAATGATTGGAAGTTTACTATACATAACTGCCAGTAGACCTGACATTATGTTTAGTGTTTGTAAATGTTCCAGATTTCAAGAAAATTGTAAAGAATCTCACCTGGTCGCAGTAAAAAGAATTTTTGGTATTTTAAAGGAACAACTGAATTAGGCTTATGGTATCTTAAAGATCAACCATTTAATCTTGTGTGTTTCTCAGATTCTGACTATGAAGGTCATCATGTTGATCGAAAAAGTACCAGTGGTACATATCAGTTTATGGGAGGATGTTTAGTTTCTTGGTTCTCTAAGAAACAAAACTCAGTATCCATTTCAACCACTGAAGCTGAATATATTGTTGCTGTATGTTGCTGTGCACAAATATTATATATGAAACAAACTCTTGCTGATTATAACTTAAAATTTGACTGTGTCAATTCTATGTGATAATACAAGATTTATCAATCTTAGTAAAAATACAGTTCTACATGCTAGGTCGAAGCATATAGATGTTAGGCATCATTTTTACGTGATCATGTTAATAACATAATTATTAAATTAGAACACATTGACACTGAATTAAATATTGCTGATATATTCACTAAACCACCGAGTTCAGATAGATTTTGTAAATTACGAATTGAATTTGGTATGTTAGATATTTTAACTTAATTGTTTATTATTAACTATCCTTTAAACTTTAATTCATTTGGTATATTAATTTTTTTTATATCACAATTATATATTTATATTATAAGTATGCCTATAAATCCTACTAACAAAATCTAAGTATAATGTTTGTGAATTTTTAAAACTTTAATATCATTTATTTTCTTTTATTACTAATTATGTTTAACAATTTTTTTAGTTTATATATATATTAAGGGTTAAATCTGCACCATTCAAACAAGTATAAATCTAATGGTCAAAAATTGACCAATCCACACATTATGCTACAACCCAATTAGATTCAACCATTGAGAAGCACACAGATCACGATCTTGAACCGCTCGATCAAACCTGAAAGTTAATCCTAGCCGTTGGATCGGTTTTTATTAAAGAAACACAACTATTCAGATTCCAGATCAAATCTCAGTCATTGATCTCAATCCAGGCCAGCTCTCCACCGTTGGATCAACCAGGTTAGTCAAACTATAAATATAAAATTTCAATGTTTTATTTCATTTCTCTCCTTTTTTCTCTCTCCTGTCTTCTCTCATTTCCGATTCTCTCTCTCAACTCTCTTCTACTTTTGATTCTCTCTCTTTTCTGCTCTATCAAAACATGATGAAAATCATGTCTCTCGCTCTCAATATCTCGATATTCTTTACAGCTTTCGTATTGATTTGATTTATCTATCTGGTTAATCGAGTAAACTTATCATTTTCATTTGATTTCATCTGTTAATATTTGTCCATTATTTTATAATCTCACATTCCTTCAAATTGAAAGAAAGTCAGATCTATGATTTGTATAATTTTTGTTCTATATGTTCATTTTTTAGGGTTTCGATCGAAAAACAATATATCTCTCTATCACTCAGTTCTTATCTTCTTGATTCTATTTCTGATTTTTGGGATGATATCGTCTCTCAATCTGTTTGATGGAATAAAATTTTTAAAACAACCTAATACCGCGACATTTTGATGTTTTAAATTTTTTCTGAAAAGTTAGTGTTTGATTTTTAGATAACCCTCACTTTGTCTGCTGGTTTAAAACAAAAATTTCTCTTTTCAAAATCTGTTAAATTCATTCATATTTTGGTTTAAAACTCACACTCATTTATGTTCAAAAGTCTTTTCGATCTGTGAAATCGAGCTTCATCGCCAGATTTGTTAGCTCTTCATTTTTTTATCTTCATCTGATAAACCAGTTTTGATTTTCAAAAACTCTTCATCTTATCTTCTGATTTTAAAACCCAAAATCTCTCTTTTCAAAATTGATTCAGTTTTGTTCAAAAATCTGTACATTTTTTATATTATCTCGATTATGCAAATCTAGTAATTTTTATTTGAAAATTGATCTCTGTATTATAGTTTAAATCTTCCAGATCGGAAAACCCCAGACCTATTTTTATATTTATATATCTTCCTAAAATTTTACACATTCTTATATATATATATATATATATATATATATATATATATATATATATATATATATATATATATATATAAGGTCTCTTTTAAACAGCTATCTATATATTTCTGCTTGCACAAATATGTTTCTCTCTGTTGAGAAACAGTAAAAGACTGTAAATGTCACCTGATTATTTTTGGACAACTGCATCTATGATACACTACACTGATATGATTTTACTTAATTTGCTCACTAAGGTAAAACCCTCTATATATCTCTTAAATTTTTTTAAGTACAATTATTGCTGTTGTGACTCCCACAAAATAGGTATACATCACCCATTCTGAGTCGCCAAATACATGGTACAGAATACAAATACAAACTTCATTTATACAACTGTTAAACTGTCGTGCAGAGTACGACAACAGATAAGCTATGAGTTTTAATACAAATATATGTAACTCACATGGTGCATCGACCACCACACCTTACAATGGTACTTTATATAAAAGTACAGTCAATAACTATTTCAAAAAATAAAATCTTTAGAAAATACTCAAGGAAACCTTCGTACATGGGAGGCCATGTGTCTAGGTTATGATAGATATCATATGCCCACAGAATTATCCTTGGTTGACCCAATAGTCCCCAAAGAAAAACAAGAAGATTGCTATCATCTTCTTTCCAATGGTGAGTCTTCTCTTGACTTATAATTATCTCCATTTTCTCTAATTGAGAATCATATTTTAAACAAACTCCAAGATTATATAGGTAGTACTCGTAGATATACTCAGCAAGTGGATGTGTACAACCCTGTCTTATGATAACATGAGGTTGTATGTCATTAGACATCTTGTATGATAGTGGCAAAACACCCTTCCAAAGTTGGGTTCTCCTCACTCTATTTGGTTCACCAAAATTAAATATCAAATGACGTATACAATACGGTACACTTATCTAAAGTTCTCAATAAAATTAGTTCCATACTATTAGGGAGAACCTCAATAGCTATAGACCACCGTTCTATTCTCCTGTTACCCCCGACTCGTCCCATCTATATTCTCATTTCTTGAAGAGAACAATGAAAGCAAAAGGGTGAGCTCAACTAGCCCAGTAAGAAATATTATGACTAAGATAATGCAGAATAAATTATCACTAGCCTTCAACAGTGTTAAACTGATACAATATAATAAACATCAAGTTTAACTGCAGCGGAACAAGCAATCCATTAGAAGAGTCAAGTAGAGAATAAAATCTACTATCTTCTATGATTTAAAAGATTTATAAACAATTTTATCGCTGAGACTCAGCTCATTAAATAATCCACATCATTAACTCATCCCTGCACTACAGGCCAATGATATTCTTTAGTATCACGAGCACGAATTATCCATGCACGTAGGCCAAAGATAATCTTTTTTTCATCAACGGTCCTGATCATGCCATAAAACAATTCATCTTTGCACCATTGGCCGAATAGAATCTATAACCATAATCATACCAAAAACTGTCCATCAATGCACTACGGACCAATGATAACTTTTTCCACATCATTTGTAACATTACGGTCATGATTATACCGAATAATCCCTGGTCATAATCATACCAAGTCCATCTATGCACTACAGGCCACAGATGACTTTCAACATAATATAAGCATGAGGATGATGACAATTCAATAAAAAAAGTTCAAGAATAAATTTTGAAGATTTATAAATTAATTTATACAGGAACCAATAACATCCAAATTGTCAACATGATACTGCTTTGTGGAGTAAAATTCAAGAATGCTCAGAAGAATATTTTCATAAAAAGATACTAGATGAAACGCAAATATTCAGGATATTCTACTAATTTCATGGAGTATAGAAGCCAAAACTTTAACCGACTGAGTATAATAGAATATATGAAACCACAAATGGATTTTTACCGCCATGCGGTAATCCACGTAGACAGATTATTCCAACAGAATAATAAAGAATGAAATAACAGAAGAATTCACCAGGTGTGCATACTCCATACAGACAGGTTATTCCAACAGAATAATAAAGAATGGAACCAGGTCATGCGTAATCCGCGCAGATAGGATATTCCAACAGAATAATAAAGAATGGAACCAGGTCATGCGTAATCCGCACAGACAGGATATTCCAATAGAATAATAAAGAATGGAATAACAATAGAATTCACCAGGCATGCGATAGACCGCACAGACAGGTTATTCCAACAGAATAATAAAGAATGGAATAACATAAGAATTTAACCATGTATGCGGTACTTCGTATAGAGAGGTTTTTCCAACATAATAATAAAGAATGGAATGACAACCCTTACGAGTATTGAAAGAAAATAACTCTCTTCATGAATACGAAAGAATAATACCCCTTACCTTAAAAAGAAGAGTACTCTGACGGTAGGGCGGGGATATATTTTAAGAAAACTTGCACTATTTTCTACGCTAAAAGTTTTCTTAAACTCTAAAGAAATACGCTCAAGATTATAGAAGAAGAATTCTCTGAATGTTTGGTGTGATTTTCAATTCTAACTAAGCATCCTATTTATAGGAGAATTGAAAGGATACTATGCTGAACTATGCAATAAAATATAATACTCCCTCCTATTCAGATTAAATGACATTTTAGAGTTAAGTACACTTATTAAGAAATAACACACAATATCTTTTGTGTCCCTAATTTATTATCTCTCTCTCCACAATTGTCTCTTCTCATTCTCCATAATTGTCCCTAATTAATTATTTCTCTCTCCACAGTTGCATTTACTAAGCATATTAAGTAGTGGGGTAAATTAGGAAAAAATAGTGCAATATTGCATAGAGATTCCAAAACGACACTTATATAGAATAAAATTAAACTCCCTAAAATGTCATTTAATTCGAATAGGAGGGAGTATATTCTATTTATAATCAAATAAAATAAAACTTTATAAAAATCAAAAATGTTGGGTGGGATTGCTTGGTTACTTTTTATGATAAATCTATCTATCCTGGTCTCAAATCTGAATTTTATACTCACATGGAAATAGCACCACTACTTGTATACAAGGTCAAACTTGTATCATTGATGAACTTTTTCTTGTAAATGCATTTCAACTTCACCCTTCTACATTAGAGTTACATTGATGTTTTATTGTTTGATTATCCTTTTAAGTTTGGTCTGGAATTTGTTACTGCTGAAAGTCAGTTCTTGGGAAAGATTCTAAGAAAAAATTTCATGCCTTTTAGAGATGATAGAAAATTACTACCTTTTGACTTTGAACTTATCAAAAGTATTTTGAATGAATGCATGCCTTACAACATGGCTTCCTTTTTGTTGTCCTATTTTGAGTTCTGTTTTCACAACAACTGTCTGAGTTTTGGTCTGCTGCTCACTCACATCTTTAACTATTTGGAAATCAACGTGTCACAATATCAGTCTCAACTAGTTCCTACTAGTAACATTGTCTCCCATCTTAATCTTCCACCTCAGTCCTTGATTGTCTTTAAACCTTTTGATCACGAGGTTATTGAGTCTAAAATCAACATGGCCACCAAAATAGACTCTCTTAACAGTATGAACCAACTTCTTCTGCATAATCAAAATCTTATGTTAGAAAAGATGGAAGATATACAATTGTCATTGCATAATGTTAAGTCCATGGTATGTTTTATGATGGAGAATAATAGACTGCTCATGGGTCCATATCAGTTGCCTGGAAACACCAATGATGAACCAGTTGATCATACAACACCACTATTCCCAGATGATCAGGTTGCCAATATTCCAAAATTTGCTCAGCATTTCTCTCTTCTTAATCTTGAGGATATCTAAATATTTGAAATGACTATAATCTTACTAACTATTTGGGATAACTGTAAACTAACTAATTCTACCCCCCCACTCCTCCTCCTCCTACTACTTCTTTTGCTATATTTGAATGATATGTTTGTTACTAACTGTTTTTGGAGGACCACTTGATTAATATTTTCTGCAGGACTAAGTCTCTTTCCCCATCATTTTTTATGATGACAAAGGGGAAGAAGAAAAATATTATGATATAAACTGCTTAATTGCCATGAGATGTTTATATAACTGCTTAACTGCTATTAACTACCATGATATGTCTATAACTACTTAAAATATTTTGTTAGAAACTGCTATGAGAGGTGGACTTAAAATATTCATAGTTTGAGGGGGAGCTTCTTATTAGTAAGGGAAGTTCTTAAAAATATTTTTATAATTGTCATCATCAAAAAGGGGGAGATTGACATGTCTCTTTTTCTTTTATATATTTTGATGATAACAATTATGAAGTAATTAAATAAGTTTATAATTTATTTTTATAATTTATTTTATCTAAACTATTTTCTGATTTTATTTGAATTAATTTTTGTTGACCTTGATAATTTAAATATCAAGTGTTAAATAAATTGATTCATATAAATATCTAAGGCAAGGAGATCCTATTTTCTTTTAAACTTAAAGATGGGAAAAATTGTTTTATTATATATATATAGCCATTCAGAAACGGCCCTCTTCAATGGACCAGGCAACAGACCAAATGAAAAAAAGAAGAAAAAAGAAGCGCGGCTCACAAAGCAAATGGGTTAAGAGAAAATAAAGTGGGTTGAAGATCAGATGCACCATCCCAATCTCTCTCAAACTCTTCCCCCCTCTCTCTCAAGGCGATCGACGCAAAGCTCTGGAAAGGGAACGACCGACACTATCAGTCACTGGAAGGTACTTCACATTATTATTTTTATAATTTATGTTTAAACTAAATGAAATCTAGGGTTTATTAGGGGTTTTTGATTTAAGATTACATTATTGATAGCACCAACTGTGGAATTTTATAGTCGAAATCTATTATTCGGCACCTCTAGAATTTGATGTTTGTGCGAGTCCCTGTTAATATATCATACCAGAATCTGATAGACTTCACATTCCCTAGGTTCCATATCCAACTGTGGTTAATATTTTGAAACAACTGTTAAGTTGTTTTCTTTGTTTTCAGAAGAAAAAAAATCGTTCCAATAAAGTTTACTTTCCTTTTTGTAAAAGAAAGAAAAGCCATAAAATATCCTATACTAATTCCAAGAGAATTTGATAGAACAGAGCTAAGATATTAACAGAGCTTGATATACACTGCATTAAGCTAAGAAAGGTAGAACATCTATATACTATAACAAAGCACTCGCACAAACATCAAATTCTAGAGGTGCCGAATAAACCCTAGATTTAGACTATGAAATTCCACAGTTGGTGCTATCAATAATGTAATCTTAAATCAAAACCCCCTAATAAACCCTAGATTTCATTTTGTTTAAACAGAAATTACAAAAATAATAAAGTGAATACCTTCCAGTGACTGATAGCGTCGGTCGGTCCCTTTCCGGAGCTTTACGTCGATCGCCTTGAGAGAGAGAGAGAGAGAGGGGAAGAGTTTGAGAGAGATTGGGATGGTGCATCTGATCTTCAACCCACTTTATTTTCTCTTAACCCATTTGCTTCGTGAACCACACTTCTTTTTCTTCTTTTTTTCATTTGGTCCGTTCCCTGGTCCGTTGAAGAGGGTCGTTTCTAAACGGCTCTCTCTCTCTCTCTCTTTATATATATATATATATATATATATATATATAAACATGTGTGTGTGTACATATGATGGTAAATTATGACACTCCTCTTGGGACACAAAACCGTGTACATGCTGGAAGGTTTTTTAAACATGTGGTCAAAACATTAAATGAACTAAGGTTGATAATTTTTTTGATGGGCTAAAAATCATCTTCTGAATATATGGCAATCCGAGGCATTTAAAGTGCAAAACTTTCATCCGAGCAATTCATTTTAAATTAAAGCAATCCTAACTATTTATTCAAAATCAGATTTCGAAAATTACCATTTTGCTCCCGACTTCAAAATTCTATAAATAAGGAGTCTTTCATTCATTTGGTTTTTGCCAAATCAAGTGAAAAGAAAATCTTACTCTCCTTGCCTACATTCTCTCTAAAAGCTTTATATCTCTTCTTGCAAAAGTTCTGATTATTTGAGAAGAGAAAATTGGTCCAAGTAATTGAGATAAGTCATTTGACTATACTTAGTTGAATTATTTCTTACTTGCTTTATATTTATAGATATACAAATATAATATGTTGTACACAACTTTATATATCTAAATTTTATCTATTTATCAAATAAAAAGATATACTTAGACGCCACAAGGCTACGGAGATACTCCTCTACGTAGAGGAATTCGAACCGTACGATTCCTTAAAGTCTTAATTAACTTTTTATTGATATTATTTATATAAATATCATAAAATAGATACGTCACTTGATGGTTCAAAACGACACTGAGATATTTCTCCAAAAAGAGTGAATCATCCGAGCTAGATTTGAAAATCGTAGTGATCTATATAAAATATTTATATAAATATCAATTGTGAGAATATAAATTTTGTCATACTTTGACGCCGCAAGGCTACAGAGATATTCCTCTTAAGTGAGGGAATCGAACCGTACGATTACTTATAGTACTAAGTAACTTTATTTATAAAATCACATAATAGATAAAATATTAATATATATTATATGAGTTAAACAAGTATATTTGTTATATCAAATTGTGCTTAACTGATTAAATTGTTATTCTTTGATAAATTATTGTTTAAATTAATTTATTCTTTTTATATATACAAGTATTGGAACACAAAATCTTTCATATAATACTTGTTAAAGAATATATGAGAAATAAATCTTTTTAATCCATAGAAAAACACTCTTTATTATAAAAAGTAAATAATTGCATTAAAATCATCTATCTGCTTATACAGAAGCATCTTTGAGTATAAGATAAAACTTACTTATTTGCTTATTCAAGAAACACATTTTATACAAAATATAAAAGTTATTTAAACTTTTATAAAAGAGCATAAATTTACATATCTGCTTACAAAGAAGCATATTTTCTCAAGTATAAAAGTCTTTGAACTATTATAAATATATTTGCTTCTTAATTGATATCTGCTTATTTGAGAAGCATCAATCTGTACTAAATTTTATCTGCTTATTTTGGAAAATTGTTGTAAAATCTTTTATATAAAGGAAATGGGTAGAGTCATAGAGAGGTTAGCTAGGAGTTGGGTCTCTAGTGAACTTGTGAGGTGAGGAAGAGGCTATTGTTTCAAGACCAGATCATAGAATATAATTTAACTCAAAAGAAGGTACAACTAAGCTTGAGGAGGGAGTGAGGAGCTTGCTATCCAAGATAGATTAGTTGGGAACAGTTGGAAGTTTGCCTATAAACATTGTAAAGGCTTCTCCGCCTGTTGAAGGAGTATTTATTACTAATAGTAATAAGATCTCAAGTTCCAAGTAGGAACTTGAGACTGGATGTAGAAATATACCAGGGGTGTAATGTTGTGAACTAGATAAATCTCTGTGCATTGTGTGATTGAATATTTTACTGTCTTGCATACTAATTTCTAAAACTGCAAATTAATTATTAAAAAAATTCAAAAAAGGCCATATAATTTTAACCTGTAATAATCTATTCAACCCCCCCTTCTAGATTATTATTGAACTTTTAATTGGTATCAGAGCGTTGCTCTTTAACTTATTTGTTGAGTATATACATGCATACCTAAGACTAGATCCATGGCCTACAATGCTACTGGTTGTGGAGAAGGACTATCAATGTCCAGACCTCCACTATTTGATGGTACAAACTTTGACACCTGGAAAAACAGATTCAAAATCTATGCCAAATCTCAAGGAATCAAAATTTGGTGTGCTATCGAACGAGGTGTAAAAGTCCAACAAAAATTCAAGGAGAAAAGATTGTCGAGAGAGATATCTTATGAATTCACCTTTGAAGAAGAAGAGACTTTGAATATAGCCTTTCGAGCTGAACAAATGTTAACAACTACTTTGATTGAAAAAGAGTACAAACGAGTCAGCAACTACAGAAATGCAAAAGAAATTTGGGAAAAATTGATTGTAACGTATGAAGGTACCAATCATATCAAAGAAACCAGAAAAGATGCCCTAATCCAAGAATATGAAAGCTTCAAGCTTGAAGAAGGAGAAAAGATCATGGATATGGAAACACGTTTTTCCAGAATCATTGATGAGCTAGAGCAATTAGAAAAGGCACACACTACAAATGAGAAAAATAGAAGAATTCTCAAAGCCCTTCCATCCATCTGGAATATGAAGGTTACATCAATCAAGGAAATGCAAGATCTAACCACATATCTTATGGATAATCTCATTGTAAATCTTCGTGCCCATGAAGTCGACATGCTAGTCGAAAAAGCTGGATCAAAAACAGATCTCAAAAAGAAAAGAATTGCCTTCAAAGCTCTTCTGGTAGACCAAGAAAGCGACGATGAAGAACTAAATGAAGAACTCCTAAGTCTAGACAACAATGAAGTTGCTCTACTATCCAGACAACTTAGGAGAGTTATTCAAAGCACAACAAGAAAATATGGTAAAAGCTTTATGAAGACAAACAACAACTTCAACAACTTCAAGAGCAAACAAATATTCAACCCAAAGACACAAGGAGTGAATCTCAAAGAAAATAAGAATAACTTTAGAAATACCCACTCAAATGAGAATTCAAACACGTGTTTTGAATGCAAGCAGCCTGGACACTTCAAGAAGGATTATCCAAAACTAGTCAACAACAAAGTTCTAGTAGCTGAGGAAGGATGTTATCTAAATGACGAGGAAGAAGCTGCTGAACAAATTGAAGAAGCTACAAATCTCTGTTTAATGGCAGAAAATGACTCATCACTAAGATCTGAGGTAAATTCTGAACACAAATTGCCTAACACTTCATTTTTTGCATATACTTTACAAGAGGCTTACGATCACTTATATGAAAATAATGAAATAATGAAATAATAAAAGAAGAATTAGAAAAATTAAGAAAAATAAATAAAAACCTTGAAATTGAGAATGCTAACCTAATTATAACCGATGAAAGTTTAAATGAAGTAAAATTGGAAAATGATTCATTAAAAGAAGAATTAGAACAGTTGAAAGTTTGTCTATAAAACTTTGTAAAGGTTTTTCTGCCTTTTGAAAGAGTATTTATTACTGATAATAATAGGATTTCAAGTTCCAAGTAGGAAATTGAGACTGGACGTAGCAACATACCAGGGGATGTTGTGAACCAGATAAATCTATGTGCATTGTGTGATTGCATTTTTTACTATCTTGCATACTAATTTCTAAAATTGCAAATTAATTATTAAAAAAATTCAAAAAAGGCATAATATACTTTTAACCTGTAATAATCTATTCAACCCCTCTTTCTAGAGTATTATTGGACTTTCAAGATAAAAAAACAAAAAGTTTAACGGAATGAAGAGACCAACCCTACGATTCTTGAGACAACATATCATAAAGTCAACCAGGTCTGACAAGAGGACTGATAAATGGAATGTTGTGAGACGAAGATCCTAAGGAGTTAAACAATATCCCTGGGAGAAATCAAAGGTGTGTCCACTGGCTAGTTCGCCGAAAGAGTTTTGTTAGAAAAATAAGTGAAACTGCTGATTGATGTGACAAGTCTTAAGTCAGAAAGTACGCTAACACAAAGCTCTAAAAAGTCAATATCAGAGATATCAAAGTATCTGAGAATTATGTTAGAGTTTGCATATTTTAATTTGATGATGAATGACCTTAATGATTATTTGTACCGTATGATTTGTATAGTCCTTATAAAGAATTGATCAATTATACAAGGACTTAGAATAGGAAGATCAAATAATGTTAGATTGATCTTAAAAGAAGCTGAATTGATGCATATTAGATATGATATTGTAAGATCGTAAGGTTACCCTGCTACTTAAAAGTACAAGATCGCAGAGGAAGCACAATATCATAATTACATCAAGAAGATCGTTGAACTACTTGGACTAATCAAAATCTCTGCTTCATAAAGTCATTTCAGACCGTTAAGTGAACATGTGATGAATGAGATTTTTGTAATTTATTTTAGATATTTATTGAAGTAAATAAATATTTTTGTTGATTTATTTATTGAGTTAAATAAATATTTAATGGAATTGTGGTAGATTAATTTAATCAAATATGTTACATTAATTAAATTAGTGTTGGTTAATTTTATAGTTCAAAGTGTGAATTTAATCGAGAGAATTAAATTAAATGAGTTGTTTAATAATTATAATATTGTTCTAATTAATTTAATAATTAATTAGATATTTAATGATTTTTCATAATTAATAAATAATAATTTTAATTAAGCGGTGATTTGATTTAATGAGTAATATTGGTTTTTATTTGATTTAATTTAAATAATATAATTTGAATAATTAAAGTGTTATGAATAAACTATATAATAAACAAGTTAATTAAAATAAATGGAGAACAACCTTTTAAAGGATAGCCAAATGTGGCCTTATGAACATGGGAATAGTTAAGTGCATAATGGCCTTAACTAACACCCATGTTGTATCAGTTAATATTATACGTATATTTATATTATTCAATTGTCAGTCATTTTGAAAACAAGTCAGAGAAGTAAACAAAGAGAAAATGAGAGAATTGTGAGATTGAAGAAGAAGAAGAAGTTGGAGAATTAAAGGACTTTTTATCATCTTCTACTAATCTAAAAAATCAATCAAGGGTAATTTCTTAATCCCAAGTTTCAATTTATGTTTTTTAAATTTTCTTCATGAACGTATATTTAAGTTCTCTGTTAATTGAGTTTCTTGATTAAATTGTTGAAAAGTTGTTTGTAATCATTAAAATGCATGAATAATCTAATATATGATGTTTATAAATTATTTTGGGTTAGTTAATCCATGAAATTATGTTTAAATTTAAGTTTTAAATTTTATAGAGAAATATATTTGAATATAGCCTATATGTGCAAAAATTGAAGCCTAAATTGTATGTTAAACGGTAAATTGATGGTTGATTATGTTTATACATGTAAAAATGAAAAAGAAAGAAACTTGTATGGACCGATTTGGTTGAAAAACGAATTCGTGGTAGTTGATTTCGTTAAGAATGTCAAAAATAGAGTTTTTCACAAAAAACATTGAATTTATGGCTTTAAATTTTGTTGTTTATGTGATTTATGTTGTTCAAATCATTCTAAAATTGTTGTAAGATGGTTCTGTAAATTTCAGAACTAATGGGTAGTATTAAACTTGTTGTTTGAGCAAAGTTTTGGCCTAATTTGGCATTTTTGTGTTCTTCGCGAGCTCTGTCCGCGTCTCACTGAGTCGCGGCGCCACAGCGCCTGCGCAACGCCTGTTCTGTGAAGAAACATGGCGTTGTAGCGCCCTAGTTGTGTCTGGCGTGGAGTCGTGGCACTGTAGCGCTTGTTCGAAGAATAAATAGAGTGCCGCAGCGCCAGACCCGAGCTGCAGCGCCTGTTGTAGGCTTAAAGTGTTCGCGGTAATGCTTGGTCACGTTATAGTGCCTGTTGTAGGCTTAATTGGTGCGCAGTTACGCCTGGTCGCGCAGCAACGCCGACTTATATTTCATTCTGAGGCGCTGTAACGCCACTGAGTAGAACTTCCCAAAAAATTCTATGTAATTGTATAAGTCTAGAAAAGGTAATTCAAACCTAACCTAATGAACATGATAATGTAATGAGATGTTAAAATAGATTAATAACATGTCAATGACGGTTTTACGTGATTAATTAATGAGTTGTAAATGTGTTTAAACTCGTTAATTATGATGTTTAATGATGTGTTTAAGAACTAATGTTTCTAATTTGATTAATATAATCAGACTTAAAGTTAAGTTAAAAGAGAATTTACTCATGATGCTAGATATGTTATGGTTAATTGGTATTGTGAATGTAAATGGTATGTAAAATTAAATTGAGAAATGTGAATAGTAAACGTATAATCTACGCACGAGGCAAGTTTCCTTACCCTATCTCGATTACAATTATGCAAGTTCTATAACTCTAAGCTTTCATTGAGCAAGTTCTTAAGCCTTATTATTGTTGAGCAAGTTTCATTTTGAAATGTTAAAACTTAATCATTCACTTTAATGATTCCAAATGAAATATCCTATTTCTTTTGAAGTATTACTTCTGTTATACAATGCTCATTCAATTGTATAGAGTTGAAATTCAATCTTTGATTAAATATCAATTTCATTATCGTGTTAAAATCTTGAAAGGCTAGTGAATCCCCATCGATTCGACTAATCCTTAGTTAATGATTCTTAAAGTCTAAATTACCCTCGAAGTTAATCCAAACCAAACTCCCTTTGGTGCGGACTCTAATGTTAAAGCTGAGATGAACAACCCTATTATTAGGGGATTATATTACGCGTTAGCTTTGAGATGTTGTTCACATACATGGTACTAATTACTGATCCCCCTAAGTACGAGAATTAAGGTCCATATAGTGTTACGACTGTTAACGGTTTAAAGTAGAAATACTTGATAACTTGGGACATAGTTCTTGGTCTTGTGACCCTCAGATGTACTTTTGATTCTTGTTTTCTATTTTTATTGAAAAGAAGAGCTTTCTATTATTCCAGTATCCATTGTTTACTCGCATGATAACATTGCAGCTAAGGTTGAAAGGGTTAATGAGTCATCTACCAGTAAGAGGAAAGGCAAAGCAAAAAAGTGATCAAGACTTGTTTATTATTATTTGAGAATTTTATTGTTAAAACTTATGATGTTATGTTTAAGACTTATTTGTTTATGATGTTACCGCATTTGATGTATTAAGGTTATATAACTTGGGATTGATCTGTTTAAGATGTTGTAACCCTTTATTGGGAGGATTTCTATTTCATTTATTATTTTATTTATTTATAGGTAGTTAGATTTATTATTTTGGAGAGTAAACACCAAATCTGTGGGAAATTTGAGTAACAGGATTTGGGGGTGTCACAAGTTGGTATCAAAGCCATAGGTTATGAACCTTAGGTGGGGGAAAAATCTTAGGTAGTAGCCTTATTGAAGATTAAGAACATAGTGGTGATAAACTCTTATCGAGTTCTAAGGAATGAATTAATGAATTCATTAAAGATAATAAAAGACTTTATGTGCTTATGTGATATACTTATGTGCTCGCGAGTATAGATTAATAATTAAAACTTAAAATTTTGTTGTCAAGATGACTGATATTGGAGGATCTATCCGGGTTGGGGAGGAAGAACCCCGAGTGCATAGATGGGAGGAGTCCCGAGACATCCATGTCGTCCAGGAGAAGTTGATTCGGAGGGATCCACCTCCATTGATCACTGTTGAGGGTCAGGAACATGAGCCCGAGTTTGATCAGGAGGATGAGGTAGAGACGGATGATGTAAGACCTCAACTTTTATGAATACATATTTAATTTTCTCTAAATATTATTTTGAATAGTAAGGTGTTGATTGATATAATGCTATAGTTATGGGTGATGTGTGCAAATTTTGCAAAGTAAGCAAGTGGTCATAATATATTTATTTGGTCAGGGAATATTCTTTTTGTCGGGGAATATTCGTACGACGACACAATCATTGGTGGACCACATGATGGAATAACTGTTGAATATAGAAAGCGATAGAAATAACCTTTTAATAAAATAATGACAAGACTTTTACCGTTAAACTGTTAAAATATCCGGCGATAAAAGTATAGTAATACACGTTATTGCATAGTAGCACACGATATTGCACAATATCTCTGATTATTTATGCTTACGTAAGAAGTCACTTAGTTTCATTCAATAATTGCCACAGTAGTTGCTGCATAGTATATCATATTATTGATTCAATTATTGTCACAATATCATCGGCATAATATTTTATATTATTAAATCAATAATTGAGACGACACAGTTATTCATATTATTATTTACATCATTGACAATGCCTAGAAAGCTCTGTTGAGGAAAGGGGTTTGGTTATTTAATTGCGCGCCAGTAAAGAGAAATCCTTATCGGAAAGCCCCCTCTTTCTTGAGAACGATCTGGTTTTCAATATTGTGAGTTATAATATTAAATGATGAATAATTGTTGAAAGATTAAAAATGTGTTGATTAAAGATATGTGATTTGTGGTAAATATTTATTCAATTTTTGATATAAATAGAGGGATTTGTCATGAGGCGTTTGTTGTAAGTTTGACTTATTATTCTATGGGGAGATATGCTAATTTTTCAGACTGTTGGTTGAAGTTATAATAATAAATCAATATGGGCCATTGGTTGAAGTTATAATAGTAAATCAATATGGACCGCTGGTTGAAGTTATAATAGTAAATCAATATGGACAGTCGGTTGAAGTTTTAATAATAAATCAATATGGACCGTTCGTGAATCAATTACTATTTAGTCCATACTCCTATAAATAGAATCTCATTACTACATTCCTCGTACGAATTCACTAAAACTATAGAGAGAGAAACTATAAAGAGAGAAACTATAGAGAGATAGAAGAAAAATATTTTGCTACTTCACTATTGCAGTATTCAATCTCCTACTAAGGTAAGGGGTATTATTTCTTTCGTATTCGTAAAGGATGTTATTTACTTCATACTCATAAGGGTTGTCATTCTATTCTTTATTAATCTGCGGGAGTAACCTGTCTATGCGGATAACCGCATGCTTGATGAATAACCCTTCGTATTCATTCTTTATTAATATGCGGGAGTAACTTTTCTATGCAGATTACCGCATGCATGGTGAATAACCTTTCGTATTCATTCTTTATTAATATACGGGAGTAACCTGTCTACGCGAATTACCGCATACATGGTGAATAACCCTTCGTATTCATTATTTATAAATATACAGGAGTAACCTGTCTACGCGGATTACCGCATGCATGGTGAATAATCCTTTGTGTTCATTCTTTATTAAATTGTGGAAAAGATCTGTCTACGCAGATTACCGCATGACGGGTGAAAATTTATTTGCAGTTTTGTATATTCTTTTATACTCGTATGAGATATCATTTCTTTTGTACTCATCAAGGAATATCGTCTTCTTTCATATTTCTCCATTTATAGTACAAATTTATTGTTTGTTTCCATAACCTTATTATTAAATGGTGAAAACCCTTGAAATTATTGGAATATTCTTAATAGTTTATGCTTCATCTAGTATCATTCCACTATTGGTCTGAACTTTCTTATTAAATGGTGGGATACTGTTGACTTATGTCATACTCCATCCTAAATGTTTTGTTGATGACCATATTATTCCTCTAATCATGCTCTACGAAATTTCAGGGAAAGAAATGGCTATACAGGAACATCGAGGAGGAAAATATAAGACTTGAAGTCTTTGAAGGATGAAACGGAATTTTGAGTCCTAGGAAACATATGTAAGATCTTAGCATTAATTACTTATCAATACAAGACTTTAGGGCATGTGCATTATATACATATAATTTTTTTGCTTATATATCCGGTGCTAAAATTTGGTACGCTAAGATCATAAAGCAAGTGATTAAGGTAAGTCATTAGATATTTCCACCGACCCATCATATGGTAAATCAAATATGGTATCCTGATGTCTATAATTAATCATGCATCATATAATTGCTTAATTTAAGAAAAGTGATTAGATTGTTTCTAGCTCATTATATGTTAACTCGTTATGGAAATAATCTTAGTGGTTGTGATGGTTTTTGAAGAATGCAGAATATGGTAAGTAATATGCATGTAATTAAGCTACTAATATATATATACAACACTGATCAGGTCTGGACTCCCAGACTTGATCAAAAATAGACCCAATTTTTTTTTTTTGCTTTTTTTAAAAAATAACTAAAAAAAATATTTAATATTTTATGGAACTAAATTTTTTCCATAATACAATGTTTTGGACGTGTTTTGAATATCTATACCAAAAAATGGTGGTACAGTCTGCACAGACTGTACATACATATTATGTTATACGTACCCAAATCACACCCAAAACACTGTATTATGAAAAAATATTCAATTTTATAATTATTTTTTAATGTGTTTTAAAAAAAACCAAAAAAGGACCAGATTTTAAACATGTTCGGGAGTCCGGACATGATCCGGTTCCTATATATATATATAGTGTATCTATATATCTTCGTAATACATGACATAATTTAGGAGATATGTTGTCACCGTGTGATGAGCACTCAATCAGGCATAAATTCTTCTCCAATCACTGATATATCACGATATCATGGGAAGTTGTAAGAGATATGATATTCACCACATGATAAGCACTAAATCTGGCATAACTTTTTATCAATCACAATGTTGTAGCATATAACTGGAAAGAGTTTGGTCATTGGCACATAATTTGGATATTATTCTAAAATGCATGATTTCTGTAATTATGATTCAAACATTCACATTACAAACTCGTTTCCATGCAATGGTAGTGTACTGGGTTTACCTATAAAAGAACCAGACTTATTGAAAAGAAAAACAAGAAGTATATACTGCCTTCGTGAATATCTAATATACAGTAAGCTTGCATTTCTTCTTCCTACCGTTGACTGCAACTCTATTGAAGAAGCTACTGTTGTCTATTACTGAGGTGATCTTGTAGAAAATACTCTAGTAATATCCTCCTTGCATATCATTGCATACTAGAGCCTTGCAATGTTAAGTGATAAATTGCTTAGATCATTAGAGCTATATTTTGTATTTTAAATTTCTTATAAAAATCAATATTATCTGAATTGTAATCCGGTCTGGATTATTGTATTGTTACAATCAAGTTCGAAGAAAGCATAGGTGCGTGAGGGTGCATAGGTGCACAAGGAGCAAAGGTGCTCAAGTGGTTGAAACTTGTATCATAATTAAAATTGTCTAATAAAAGTGAGTCTCCAATACTAGTTGGTATTGAACGTGGATTAGGCTACTATTATAGAGGGTAGTAGTTGAACCACGTAAAAATTTCTGTGTTCATGTGATTTCATATTATGTTGAAGTATCTCATCATTCTGCTAACTATCCAGCAGTCTGCATTCAATGTCTATAAATTTACAAAACTAATTCAGCAAATTGTTTTCACTTAATCACATCCTGAAAAAGGCTAAGTCTCTAAATTAAGCATTTTGGAAAATCTTATATTAACTCAACATCTTATCTTAACATTTTAATTTATAAGGATTTGGAATCCAGCCTCCTGCATTGAATATCCAAAGGAATTTTTATTTGAACAAAAGTTGGACATTGTTTATTCATACACTTATTCAACCCCCCTTCTAAGTGTGCCTACTTCAATTTCATTTGGTATCAAAGCTTGGCTCTACTTATCTTAGTCTTAAAGGTGACTTGTAGGGAAAGATTCTAACATGAAACATTTTGGAAATGCTCATCAAGAAGGACAATCAACAAACCGACCTCCATTACTCTTTGGAACAAAGAACTACAATTTTTGGTAATTTCGAATGAGGATCTATCTTAACCGAGACCCATGGGAATGGTGGGTGGTAGAGAATGGACCGGTGATCCCAAGTAAAGATTATGACACCCCAAAAACTCTACTCGAGATGGACTCAACCGAAACCTATATGGTATCATACGATTCAAAGGCAATGAACACATTTCTCAACGGCATGGTACAATCCGAAATAGATAATGTCTCATCATGCAACACAACAAAGGAGATATGGGATACTCTAGCGGTGAGTCGCGAAGGAACATCCAAAGTATGAGAAGTTAAATAAAGCATGCTCATGCATGACTTAAAAATGTGTAAGGTAAAGAAAGACGAAACAATCAAAATGGCTCAAGCATGATTTCTAGTACTCATAAACTCTTTGAAGTTGCTTGACAAGTCAATTCCCCAAAGTGAAATTAATTGTAATCTACTTCGATCTATGCCCAAAAGGTTTGCATCTAAAATTACTACTCTTCAAGATTCTGTCAATATTTCATCCATGGATACTTTAACTCTCTTTGGTGAACTGAAAGAATATGAACATCAATTAAAAAGATATGATGACGAGGAAGAAGTTCCTCGAAAGAAAGTGTTAGCGTTAAATGCAAGAATTGAAGAACTTAAAGATAACTCAGATGATGAAATAGCTATGATCTGGAGAAGACTCAAAGGATTACTTCAAAAAAAGAAAAAAAATGAAGAACACATTCAATCCAAAAAAACTCAAAACTAAGCAAGCCAAAGAAACATGTTTTGAATGCGGACGACCGGGTCACTTCAAGAAGGACTATTTCCAACTCAAGAACAAAGGAAAACAAGCTACTAAAGAGTTAAAAAAGAATAAATCTTTCTTAACATGTAGTGACGATGAAGAATCCGAAGTGGAGATAGATGCAAATGATGAACTAGCTCAAGTATGCTTCATGGGAATTAAAGGTATGTTTCAAGGCAAAAGTTTCTTCTCAAAAGTGGATTCTTGACAGCGGATGCTCACGCCACATGACGGGTGACAAATCAAAGTTTGTGGAATTATATATCAAAAAGAAACATGGATCTGTCACGTTTGGAGACAACCGGTCATGTGAAATAGTGGGGAAAGGTAAAATCGGTAATGGTAAGGTTAATATTAATAATAATCATCTTGTTAATGGTCAAGAATTTAATCTTATCAGTGTCAGACAATTAATGGATAATGAACATCAAGTAAAATTTGAAAAAGATAAATGTACAATTTCACATGGTACTAATAATGCTACTTTAGTTGCCCAAAGAGAAGAAACATATACAATCTTGATTTTGAGCAATATGAGGAAGAATTATGCCTTGCCACAATGCAAGATGAAGCAAATCTATGGCATAGAAGAATGGGACATGTTCATATGGACCTAATCAAAAAGCTATCATCAAAGAACTTAGTGAAAGGATTACCCAAAATGAATTTTGAAAAAAAGGTATATGTGAGCCCTGTCAACTTGGAAAACAAGTAAGAACATCATTCACAGCCAAGAACATGGTATCAACTTCTTCTCCCTTACAATTACTACATCTTGATTTTTTGGACCCAAAAGGCATGCTAGTCTAAATGGTAAATTTTATGCATTCGTGATAGTTGATAATTTTGCTAGATACACATAGGTACTATTTCTTAGAACCAAAGATGAGGCATTTAAGGAGTTTGAAAAACTAATCAAAAATTTGGAAACAAAATATAGTCTTAATCATATAAAAATCAAAAGTGATAATGGTACTGAATTTCAAAAGGATTTTATTATATTTTGTAATCAAAAAAGTATTACTCATGAGTTCTCAGCACCTAGAACTCCTCAAAAAAATGGAGTGGTAGAAAGAAAAAATTGAACCTTACAAGAAACATCTAGAATCCTAATTCAAGAAAGTAAACTTCCAAAGAAATTTTTGGTCGAAGCTGTAAACACATCGTGTTATGTACTAAATAGAGTACTTATCCGTCCAATTATTTTGAAAACACCCTATGAATTATTAAATAATAGACTTCCTAATATAAGTTATTTCAAAGTATTTGAATCTAGATGTTTTATTCTTAACACTAGTGAGAACTTGGGTAAGTTTGATGCTAGATCATATGAGGGAATATTCATTGGCTACTCTCAAAATAGTAAAGCATATCTCATATATAATGTTTAAAAGATGTGTATTGAAGAATCTATACATATTAAATTTAATGAGTCTAACAATGATATTCCAAAAGAAAGAGAAGAATAAGATGCAAGAAATCTAGAAACTACTGCAAATCCAGCTTATCATATAAAGCAAAACAACAAGTCAAAAGAACCTATCCAGCAAGCTGGATTAGAAGAGCAGAAAAACCATGAACCTATCCAACAAGCTGAATACGAAGACCAGGAACCTATCCATCAAGCTGGATTAAATGAACAACAAGACTATGATCTAGAAAGTACTGATCATCAACAAGAAGAAATGATCCATGACATTCAACTTCCAAAATCAACAAGATATATCAAAATCATCCTCCCAATAACATTATTGGCAACATAAATGAAGGAGTTACCACAAGAAGAAGAGCACAAAATATGTGTGCCTTTTTAGCATTCCTATCCCAAATTGAACCAAAGAATGCCAAAGAAGCCATACTTGACAAAAATTGGCTACTAGCAATGCAAGAAGAGTTACAACAATTCGAAAGATGCCAAGTTTGGGAGTTGATACCTCCTCCAAAAGATGTATCTATTATTGGAACTAAATGGGTGTTCAAAAACAAGCTTGATGAATATGGAACAATAACAAGAAACAAAGCTAGATTAGTGGCTCAAGGATACAATCAACAAGAAGGGATGGATTATGAAGAAACATTTGCTCCTATAGCCCGATTGGAATCCATTCGAATACTGTTAGAATTTGCATGCTTCAGAAAAATTTAAACTATACCAAATGGATGTCAAAAACGCATTCCTCAACAGCTATGACAACTCAAATTTTTATAAGTTTTTAAAATAGAAATTTAATAATTAAAATTCTTATTATGAGATATTTTGAGTTTGCGTATGTATATATACGTGCTATATATTTTGAAATATGTGATCTGGTGTGAAGAGAAATATATATTCATATATTGGAAAAGTGAGGTTTAATAGTTAAGTTAACTATTGAAGAAATTATATGAATTTTTTAATTAATTTTAAATATTTATTGAATTAAATAAATATTTTAATTAATTTATTTATTGAGATAAATAAATAGTTGATAAAATTGTGGTGCAATAATTAAGTTAAGTGTGTATTTTAACTATATTAATGAATGGTAATTTTATTGCTTGAATATTTAATTTAATAAAATAATTAAATTAAATAAATTCCTTAATATTTAAGGAAATAAAAGTAATTTAATTTAATAATTAAATTATATATATAATAATTTATTAAATATAAGTATGATTATAAAGAAAATTATAATTATAATTGTAATTGTAAGATATTAAAATTAATTATGTGTGTGACAAATGAAACTATATAGTATAAAAATAAATTAGAAACCTAACTCAAGTGTATCCAAACAAGGCCTTGTGGCCTTTGGCTTATTTTAACTAACACAGACTGTTGGTCTTTTTCCCTGACGTACGTAGGTTATATCTTGTATTCTCCTAATAAGCTAAGAACAGAGAAAGGGAGAAACACAAAGAACTTTTAGAGGGAATCAAAGGAAGAATTTCTAAACTTTGTTAACATCATCTTGCTAGTAGGAGATTCAAGGTATAATTCATTCTTAAATTTTCAAGTTTTAGTTTTGTAATCTTATTCTCTATAATTGTTTTTTTGTTGGGTAAGGGTTTGAGTTGTTGATTATTTACATGTGTAATCTGATAATTGTTATATAGAAGTCGTATTGAGTAATCAAATTCATGGAAAAGTGATTTGTATAAGAAAATTAAGATAACAGTGTTTTGTATATGAAAATGGCTTAGTAAGTCTAAAATTTAATGTTAAATCTTTACTAGAATATGTTAATTGGCTATATATTGTGTTAGTATATCAAGAAACGAAAACAACGTAGTTGGAATGGTGTCAATTGGTTAAGAAACAAAGATTTGGCAATCGAATTCGCTAAACATGTCAAAACATGAAAGTTTAGTATGAACATAAGTTTTGGGTCAAGATTTAGGCTAGCTAGTGTTTCTCTAAATTGTTATAATTCTAGTATGTTGTATTTCTATGAATTACAAATTCATAGAATCGAAAACGGACTAATTTGGATGTGTATAACTCAAGTTATGAAGATTAGAAGGAGAAAAGGTTCAAAAAACACGAGAACAGTGAATTCAGAGTCCCGTTTCTACTAACGGGCACAGCTGCGCTGTGCCTTAAGTCATTTGGGGCGCAAATTCACTCTAGGGTGTAGTTGCGCTATGTCCAAGGCTTAATTGGGCGCAACTGCACCCAAGGTATGTCAGGTGTGGCTATTTTGACCTGTTTTAGTAAAATAGGCATAAAGTTTTCATACGAACTCCGATTGAGGCGATTCATGATGATCTAGAACGAGGACGAATAGACCTACAACTTTTATTCTTTATGTTTATCAATTTGAGGTCGGGAACATGGGTCAAAATGGTCATCTTTAAGACTATTGTGTTTTCAAGGACAATCAGAGGGCGTCGAGCATGCACATATACAAGTGTAATACCTTTGACGATAAAAGATGTTATTCTAAGTTATAAAACATGAATGTTAGTAAATATAATGATGCTTAACATTAATTATTATTGTATTAGATAAGTTGTATAAGCATACTAAGCATAAAAACTAGAGACAAATCAGGCGTACGTGTGACGAATGAACGTCGAAACGCCGTGATAAGTGTTAATGAACGTAAAAAGTGTTTTAAATCAAATGAAATAAATATTATAAAATATTTAATATGGTTAATATAAAACTAATAATTATTTCTAGCAAGACTTAAACACTTGACTTAACTTCGAGTACGACCTAAGAAGTAAATACAGTGAGATGTAAGTCAAAAGTTAACACAATCAAATTGAACATTCTGTACTGATAATAGAAAGGGTTATGAGATATAGAGTAAAGTTTATATTATAACTACTATGCATTGCTATGTGACTAATAGTTAATGTGAATGATTATATAATTGTGCAGGGCACGTGAAGTGCAGATAGCTGTAAGCTGTTAAACTGTTATCGGTAAACAACGATCAAGGCAAGTCTTTCAGTTCCTATTTGTTATGTGAACTTGATGATTAAATTTTTAAATCTTTATTGCAAAGAGCATTACGTGTTATATATATGTTGAAAGTATGAAATATTAAAGTCAACTTATGTCTGCATTGATTGAGTAAAGCATGTTGATTGAGTAAAAAACTCAATCTTTATACTTGTTATATGAACTGTAGCATGTATGTTATGTTAGTTCAATGTTTATGAGATATATGTTGAGCATGTTATTATGTGTTACGTGATGCATGAAAACTGTTAGATTTTGCTGTGTTATCGAGCTCAACCTTGCAAATAACCACTTTTGCAAGTTAAAGATTCAAGGTAAAGTTATGTGCTACTTGAAAGACATGAATCATATGTGATGCTTGAAGATTTATACACTTTGGATGAGTTATTATTATCTGAACCATGTTTAAGGTTTCGAATAATGTATTAATGATGAATTATAATATTGTTTTGCGATGTAAACTATTGTAATATTAAAATGATTTCGATATATTTAGATGTAAGGTTGAAAGTTTTGGGAACGAGAATAGTTTATAATAGAAAATTTTAATTATTCCGCAAATTTTAATGGTCGTATTATCGTTTAATAATGTAAAATTAGAGGTTGAATGCATTGTTAAAGACCGAAGTCGAGAATTAAATTATTTAAATTTTGGGGTCATTACAACGGCTATATAAATGAAGAAGTATATGTAAAACAGCCTCCTGGATTCGAATATGACAAGCTCCCACATTACGTATACAAACTAAAGAAGGCTTTCTATGGACACAAACAAGCTCCAAAAGCTTTGTATGAGATATTAAGTAAGTACCTCCTATCAAATGGCTTCATATAAGGTAAAATCAATTCTACTCTATTTATTAAACGTCAAAATAAAGATATCATCATTGTACAAATATATGTAGACGATATAATATTTGGTGCTACTAATAATTTTCTTTGTGAGGGGTTCTCTAAATGCATGCACAAGAAGTTTGACATGAGTCTAATGGGAGAACTCAACTATTTTCTGGGCCTTTAAATCAAGCAAACTCAGGACGATATTTACATTCATCAAACCAAGTATTCAAAAGAACTACTTAAGAGATTTTGATTTGACAACTCAAATTCAAAGACCACACCAATGAGCACATCACTAAAACTCACAGCAGATGATAAAGGTATGGATGTCGAAGTACCAAAATATAGAGGTATGATCAGATCCTTATTATATTTAACTGCCTCTAGACCTGATATAATGTACAGTGTATGTCTATGTGCTCGCTTTCAAGCAAAACCCAAAGAATCACATTTACAAGCTGTTAAACGAATATTTAAATATTTGAGTGGTACCTCAAACTTAGGGTTATTTTACCCAAAATGTAACAATTTTAATCTAAGTGGTTACTTAGACGCTGACTATGCAGGTTGTCAAATTGATAGAAAAAGCACAAGCGATTTTTGTACATTTCTAGGACAAAGTCTTGTCTCATGGCATAGTAAGAAGCAAACATCAGTTGCCCTATCCACCACTGATGGTGAATATTTAGCAGCAGGGAGTTGCTGCTCCCAAATTTTATGGATGCGTCAAACACTATGTGACTTTGATATTTTGTGTGATAATGTGCCTATATATTGTGATAATACAAGCACCATTGATATTTCCAAAAATCCAGTTCTACACTCTCGCACAAAACACATAGCAGTTCGACACAATTTTTCATAGAGACAATGTGTCCAAGGGACTAATCAAATTAATATTTATTCCCACTAAGCACCAATTAGCAGACATATTTATAAAACCTCTAGGGGAAGAACGATTCTGTACTCTAAGAAGAGAACTCGGGATGTGTCTGATAACGATTCTGTACTCTAAGATTTCAAGAATACGTCAGGAAATTTATTAACAATAGAAATATCATTCAAAGCTGTGACCCTCATCAAAGACTTGGATAATATGTCACATTGATACCTATCAACTTGCCATCGTCATTCACGACGTCGCCTACAGAAAGTCTGACTTCGGTGCATTCCACTCAAGGAAGTCAAGAACGATAGGACCGGGGCTCTTTACTTATGGCTTGATATGACAATGATTGACTTTAGTGGTTTGGTTTCTTGAATTCGCATAACAGGTTGGTTAAGAATATGAACGCTAACTACCTTACAAAAAACATGATGAGTAGTTAACCAATCAATTCCTAAAATCGCATCAAAAATAAGTATTTTCAAAGAGACAAGATCGACACGTAACGTGAAAGTGTTGATTTGAAGAAGATTTATAATAGTGGAGGTAACGAAGGTTTCTCCCAACAGATATATCAAAGTCTAACTTCTCCGGAGTTAACTTAAAACATTGAACACAACTAGGTAAAATAAAAGAGTAAGTAGAACTGGTATATAATACGGTATAAACTTCGCAAGAGTTTATCATTAACTTAACCGTAATAACTTCGTTCAGGTTCCTCGACAAACGTTCTCACTTAAACTACTGGATTTGACTTTGCTATAGGGTACATTCCACCCTTAAATGATTCGTCCCATTCCTGATCCATGATTTGAATCATTATTCTCCGATTCATATCGAATTGGGGTTGATCGCTATGCACAGGGTAATTCTGAATTTGATGTTGGATTCTCCCAATTGTTGTCCAAAAAGAAAAATCCATTTCATCTATTTTGGCTTTATTGGATCGGACGTCTTTTTCTATAATATCTACACGTCGTGCGACTTTTACCAATGCGTCATCTATTCTTCTTCGTTCATTTGTTTCTTCTTTCATAAGAACTTTGATCATAGCATTCTCAGATTCCAGCTCTAATATCTTATACTCTACCAAAGAGTGCTTCTGTTCAAGCATCGCACATCGGGTAACACAATTTTGACCGGTTGCATCTCTTTGCTCCACGACCGCCTGCCGTTCTTCAGCCTGCTCTTCTAACTCATGAATACGATTTTGTAATGCTAAATTTTGATCATAAAATTCTTCTAATAAATTCTCCTAAGGTTCCTCTTCTTCCTCTTCTTCCTCACTCTCAGCTGCTACCACTGCAACTAGCTCGGGTGCAACTATTAGTTCTTCACGCACCACATAGAAATCTCTAATTTCTTATTCGTCTGACATCACATTAACCTGGTTAGTGATTAAAGGTGTCTCAATGGTGTCATGTGCTTCATTGCTTATCTCAACATTTTTGGATGCCATTTGCAAATACTACCACAAAACAAAGGTTAATTGACATGTAACACATTATCTATATACCCTGATCGACCAATTAAATATCAAATAAACTTAGGTAGGTCATACTAGCGAAGGAATTACCCATCTCTCCCCTCCTAGTTCTTGTCTCACATCTCATCTAGGGATCATATCCCTAAGCTTTGATACCAACTGTGACGCCCCCAAAATTAGGTATACATCACCCATCTTGAGTTGCCAGATATATGATACAGAATTCAAATACAACTTAATAATACAACTGTCGTGTACAATACGACAAAACATAAACTGTGAGTTTGAATACAAATATTGTCTACTAGAGAATATACAAACTCAAAAGGAGTCCTCATTACAATTATTATCACACTATTTCACAGAATAGTGAGGACTACTAATGCACCATCTAGGACCATCACTCCGTTCCCCAACTCGTCCCAGCTATATTCTCATTTCCTGAAGAGAACAGTGAAAGAAAGGGTGAGCACAACTAGCCCAGTAAGAAATATTATGACTAAGATAATGCAGAATAATTTATCGTTAGCCTTCAACAATGTTAAACTGATAAAATATAATAACTATCAAGTTTAACTGCAGCGGAACAAGCAATCCATCAGAAGAGTCAAGTAGGGAATAAAATCTACTATCTTCTATGATTTAAAAGGTTTTTCATCACTTTTATCACTGGGACTCAGCTTAATAAATAATCCACATCATCGAATCACCACTGCAATACGGCCAATGATATTCTTTAGTATCACGACCACGAATTATCCATGCACTACGACTTAAGATAATCTTGTTTTCATCAACGGTCCTGATAAGGCCATAAAATAATTCTTCTTTGCACCATTGGCCGAAGAGAATCCATAGCCATAATCATACCAAAAACCGTCCATTAATGCACTACGAGCCAATGAGGACTTTTTCCACATCATTTGTAACATTACGGTTATGATTATACCGAATAATCCCTGGTCATAATCATACCAAGTCCATCTATGCCCTACAGGCCACAGATGACTTTCAAAATAATATAAACATGAGGATGATGACAACGATATAAGATTTCAATAAAACAAGTTCAAGAATTAATTTATCCAGGAACTGATAACGTTCAAATTGTCAACATGATACTGCTTTGTAGAGTAAAATTCAAGAATGCTCAGAAAAATATTTCTATGAAAAGATACTGGATGAAGCGCAAATATCAAGGATATTCCACTAATTTCATGGAGTATAAAAGTCAAAGTTTTAACCAACTGAGTATAATAAAGAATGGAATAACAAAAGAAATCACCATGCATGCGATAGACTGTAGAGGCATGTTATTCCAACATAATAATAAATAACAAAACTAGGTCCGGCGTAAAACGCACAGACAGGATATTCCAACAGAATAATAAAGAATGGAACCAGGTCCGGCGTAAAACGCACCGACAGGATATTCCAACAGAATAATAAATAACGGAACCAGGTCCGGCGAAAAACGCACAGACAGGATATTCCAACAGAATAATAAAGAATGGAATATTAGAAGAATTTCACCATGTATGCAATACTTTGTATAGATAGGTTATTCCAACAGAATACTAATAAGGACGGAATCAGGTCCGGCGAAAAACGCACAGACAAGATATTCCAACAGAATAATAAAGAATGGAACCAGGTCCAGCGTAAAACACACCGACAGGATATTCCAACAAATTAATAAATAACGGAACCAGGTCAGGCGTAAAACGCACAGACAAGATATTCCAACAGAATAATAAAGAATAGAATATTAGAAGAATTTCACCATATATGTAGTACTTTTCATAGACAGGTTATTCCAACATAATACTAATAAGGACGGAATCAGGTCCGACATAAAATGCACAGATAGGATATTCCAACAGAATAATAATAAAGACGGAACCAAGTCCGGCGTAAAATGCACAGATATGATATTCCAACAGAATAATAAAGACGGAATCAGGTCCGGCGTAAAATGCACACACAATATATTCCAACAGAATAGTAAAGACGGAATAATAGAAGAATGTCACCAAGTATAGGGTAGCCCGCTTATATAGGTTATTCCAACAGAATAATAAAGAATGAAATAACATAAGTTCTCTTCATGAATATAAAAGAATAACACCCCTTACGAGTACCACAAATAATATTCCCTACCTTAAGAAGAAGAGTACTGGATATATAAGTAGTGAAGTAGCAGAATGCTTTCTTCTTTCTCTCTATAGTTTATCTCTCTAGAGTTTCAGTGAATTCGTAAAAATAATAATGAAGGAATGAGCTTCTATTTATAGAAAAATGGACTACATAGTAACTAACTCATGAACGGTCCAGATTGATTTACTTTAATCTGACGGTCCATATTTAAAGCAAAATCTTTTAAGTAAAATAAAATATATTCTATTTATAATCTAATAAAACGAATAACTTTATAAAAAATTTTACTATGCAAACACTATGCAGGCACTATGCAAACACTATGCATAATAAAATATAATATATTCTAATTATTATCTAATAAAACATATAAATTTATAAAAGTATTCTGTTTTATATAAAAAGATTTTACTATGCAAAACACTATGCAGACACTATGCATAATAGAATATAATATATTCTATTTATAGAATAACTTTATAAAAGTATTCTATTTTATATAAAAAGTTTTTCTGTTTTATTACATTAATAATACTAATAAAACAAAACTGAGTAACTTATCAAATAAGCATCAATAATCAATACCGTGTGCTACTATGCAATCACACGTATTACTCTACTTTTACTACCGAGTAGTTTAACATTATTAACGGTAAAACTTCCGCCGTTATTTTTAATAAAATATTTTTGTTGTTTTATCATTCCGACAATAATTCCGTTGCGGAGTCCACTAGTGATGGTGCCGTTTCACGAATATTCCCTGATAAAACAAATATTTCCTGACCAATCGAATATAATATGACAACTTGCATACTTTGCAAAATTTATAAATACTACCCATAACTATAACATTATATCAAATCCACACCATAATATTCAAAAAAATATTTCGAGAAAATAAAATATTTAATCATAAAATCTGGGGTCTCACAGATTATCACGATAATTGTTACCTAGGCAATTAAGCAATTAAGTCCAAATCACAATAGACAATCCTCACAATAGAACATAATAATTAATAGCGAAGCATATTAAAATAAACTACCCAATAAGATCTATTGTAATCTCAAACAAAGAATTAGTTCATTATTATTGAATAAAAACTAAGAATCCATAATTGAATAATCATTAAAAGACAAAGATAGAAGAAGATGAGAAGATAGAATCTCTTATCTGTAGATTTGATTCCCCCTCCTTGCTCCTACTTTGAATCTTCAATGGTCTCCAAGTTGCTTGAATCCCCAAATCTAATAAGACCTAGGGTTTTGATCTAATCTACTCTAATCTAATCTAATGAAATCCTCCAAAACTAGCATATCTCCCCTCTCTTTTATGTCTCTCATCATGTATTTATAGCTCTAATGGACACCCAAACAAGTTAGGCAACTAAGAATCATATTTTGGATCAAATTGGATATCAAATGACCCAAATCAGTTGTTTCCTCGCAGCCTAGCATGCCCCGCGTTGTCCCTAAGTCATTCTGGGCATGCCCCGCGCTGCAGTGGCCAACTTTCTGGTGGACTAGCTCGGCCCGCGCTATGCATAGTTTATTTATAGTGCGGTCCGCGCTACGCTGTTTTCTGCTACAACGTCCTTTGGTAAAACAGGCATAACGTTTGATCCGCTAGGATTTACGGAGTCTTCCACCTATCAAATCGAAGATATCGACGAGATCTACAACTGTTATTCTTTAGCAATTGACAGATTCGGGCTGGAACAAGGCGGAAATCAAGCTTGAAGTAGATGCTATGGAAATGGCAAGCATGACAACTCTTAGCTTTGATCTTTGTTGATAAAAATGCCATAACTCTCGCATTCGAACTCCGATTGGGACGATTCAAGATGTTCCGGAAAGCTAAGAAGTAGATCTACAATAAATTTCAAATTTCAAGCTAAGAACATGCATCCAACATGGTGTGAAAAGTCCTTCAATATTCCCTTCTTGCATTTGCTTGCGTATTTTAGTCCAAAAGATGTCTGAATTGATTTCCCTTGCTTCTTCATGCCAATGCCCTGTCATCGCCTACAAAATAACATAAAATGAATAAAAAGTAATTAAGAAACATGAGATTAAGCAAATAATTCAAGTAATAGATACCAGATATGTCGGTATAAAACCTACTTATTAAATACCTCCAAACTTAAATCTTTGTTTGTCCTCATGCAAAAACATAAAACAATAATGCAATGCAATGCAACTAATCTACATGCCTACGAATCCAGCAGTAATGACAGAAATAAGTCTATTCAATTGGCCTTAGAGAAATCAAGTAAACATGATAATACATCTTATCAAAAAAAATCATTAACTTCTCAATCAATCATCAAATCTTAGACTGTTATCACTAATATAGTGCGTGTGTGCTCCAAAACAATGTTAACTGATATATAATCAAATTTAACACATAATAAGTCTCTTCGAGGGCATTATACAGTGTAAACTCAAGAAATCCAAAAACAAGCTAGATCCAACTAAAATTAAACAATTACCAATATCGAGGGTCAACATGGGATACTTATGCTTCATTTTTCATCTACGGGGGCATTTTACTCTTATTTTCCATTTTATTTCTTCTTCCTTTTTTTCTTTTTTTTCCTCTTTTTTTTTCAGATAGTGAGTGCATTTTACGCTCCATCTCACGCCTGTGTTTATGGGGAGTGCATTTCACGCTTCTTCTCGACCCACCACATGACTCAATTTATTCAACTCAAAATATTTTTTTTAGCTTATATACCCCAAATATTCCCCCAAACTTAGGTTCTTGTGTAACTTTAGCCATCACTACTTGTTCTTGTCATTCTTTCATTCAAACTATCATTATTATTTAGAGCCCCATTATGTATCAATTTAAACTCAATCAATCAACAAGTTGTTCTTACTGTGCTATCCTTATTATACTAGTTTTAAATAGAAAAAGACCTAATTCATAACAAAAAATCACATCAAAGCTCTAATAGTCAGTACTATACTTGTCTACCTAATTCCAATCTCATCATTGACCAAAACAAACTGTAAATATCAAACTGCTGGACTCATGCAAGATGTACTAAATGCTATATAAACATAGTAAACTAACTACTAATTTTCAAGTTTTCAATTTTTTTTTCAAGAATGCAAAAACTAAATGTAACTATACGACACTAAAATGCCCCCAAACTTAAACTAGACATTTTTTTCAATGGCTAAGATAGGAAAAATTAAAAGAGAGGACTTCCCTGAAAATAAAGCATTTTCCTCCTTGTCTGCTAAGTCTAAATAATAGGCCAGACACATTGGAATAAATCGGGAACCACACTTGAGTTGGACTTGACTAACCTATGAATATGATAGAAGCAAGCTTGTTAGATCCTATGACATGCAAATTTATTAACTAATAATATAAAACCTAATAAAAACTATAAATAAGAATTAAAATTGGGTTGCCTCCCAATAAGCGCTTGATTTATAGTCCTTTAGCCAAACCTTTTTTGGTCAACGCTATCCAATTCCTTTTCGAAAGTTGAGGAATCCCCCATCCATCAGTAGCAAATAATCCTTTAGCAAATAATCTCCTCTTTCTCTTCCCACCATGGCTTCATTATTGCACTCGCTCTTATGTCATAAAGAGCTTCACCAACGACATGACTACCAAGTGGGCAAGATATTTCAAATCTAACTGGACCCTTGAACTTTGGCGGAGAAGGCACTTGAGGCATTAATAACGCTGGCTCATCCACGTTAATACTCATAGTTAGTTCATCCCCACTTGTCTCCTCTTTTCAACATCCCGTGTCTCATCCAGTTATAGATTTGGTTTGGGCACTTCATCAATCTCGGAATCCTAGTCATAACACCAATTATTTTGAGGACAGTTGTTCAAGACTTTGAACATATGATCTATCTGATTATGAAGATTTTGAATTGACCTCGCTTGATTTTGAATTGTCATCTCTTGATTAATCCTCCTATCCTCTTGGTCTGGTATGCCCTTCAATATTACATCCATCAGATTTGGCTTTTCTTCTTGTGGCAATGGAGGTGGACATGAAAATTTTGGTGTGTGTGATGGATTTGGAGCGTAGTATTGGTCTTCATAAGTATCGCTCCATGACGAATCCGGGTGATACCCCCAAACTTGATGATAATTAGCATATGTATAATCGTTGAGGTATTCACCATCGTGGTGTCCCGGCCCAAAACTAACGGTGCATTGATGACTCAGGTGATAATTAGCATATTTATAATTGCAATTAACTGCTATCCTTCGATTACGTTGGGCTGCAATAACGTCCAACCTCCTCGAAAGTGTCTCAAGTTGCGCTGATAATACAGAAAATGCATTGAGACCATCAATCCCCGCTCCCCTTGGCTGAGTCGTTCTCGTATACGGCCATTGATAATTAAATTTTGCCATGGTACCTGAAAAGAAAGAAAAATAGGAAGAGAATTAAATAAAAAAATGTTTAAATTAAGAATAATTTGATTGAAGCTAATATTGGTAAATAATTATTAAATTAATTCCCCGGCAACGACGCCAAAAACTTGTTGGGTAAAATCTAATTACGCACAATTCGCATGTAAGACCCCAACTTTTGTGAATAAAGATGAATTTTCTATAAATATCATTCTTGAATATTATGAAATGAATTTGATATAATGTTATAGTTGTGGGTAATATTTATAAATTTTGCAAAGTACGCAAGTTGTTATATAATATTTGATTGGTCCGGGAATATTCGTTTTAGCAGGGAATATTCGTACAACGGCACAATCATTGGTGGACCCCACAACGGAATTATTGTCGGATTGAGAAAACGATAAAAATACTTTATGAAAATAACGGCAGAAGTTTTACCGTTAACTGTTGAAACACCCGGTGTTAAAAGTACAGTAATACGCGTAGTTTCACAGTAGCACACAGTATTGATTATTGATGCTTATGTGATAAGTCACTCAGTTTTGTTTTATTGGTATTACTAATATAATAAAACCGAAAAACTTTTTATATAAAATAGAATACTTTTATAAAGTTATTCGTTTTATTAGGCTAATAGTAAAATCTTTTTATATAAAACAGAATACTTTTATAAAGTTATCTGTTTTATTAGACAATAATTAGAATATATTATATTTTATTATGCATAGTATTTACATAGTGCCTGCATAGTGTTTGCAAAGTAAAATCTTTTATAAAGTTATTCATTTTTATTAGATTATAAATAGAATATATTATATTTTATTTAAAAGATTTTTCTTTAAAAATTGACCGTCAGATTAAAGTAAATCAATCTCGACCGTTCATGAGTTAGTTACTATGCGGTCCATTTTTCTATAAATAGAAGCTCATTCCTTCATTATTTCTTATGAATTCACTGAAACTCTATACTTGGTGACATTCTTCTATTATTCTGTTGGAACATCATGTCTGTCTGTTTTACACCGGACCTGGTTCCGTCTTTATTATTATTCTGTTGGAACATCCTGTCTGTGCGTTTTACACCGGACCTGGTTCCGTCTTTATTATTATTCTGTTGGAACATCCTGTCTGTGTGTTTTACACCGGACCTGGTTCCGTTTTTGTTATTCTGTTGGAACATCCCGTCGGTGCAAATTTTGTCTTACCTGGTTCCGTTATTATTATTCTGTTGGAATAACCTGTCTATGCGAAGTACCGCATGCATGGTGATTTCTTTTGTTATTCCATTCTTTATTATACTCAGTTGGTTAAAGTTTTGACTTCTATACTCCATGAAATTAGTGGAATATCCTTGATATTTGCTCTTCATCCAATATCTTTTCATGGAAATATTCTTCTGAGCATTTTTAAATTTTACTCCACAAAGCAGTATCGTGTTGACAATTTGGACGTTATTTATTCCTGGATAAATTAATTCTTGAACTTGTTTTATTGAATTCTTATATCATTATCATCATCCTCATGTTTATATTATGTTGAAAGTCATCTGTGGCCTGTAGTGCATAGATGGACTTGGTATGATTATGACCAGGGATTATTCGGTGTAATCATGATCGTAATATTACAAATGATGTGGAAAAAGTCTTCATTGGCCCGTAGTGCATTGATGGATAGTTGTTGGCATGATCATGACCATTAATGAATACACAAATATCCTTGGCCCGTAGTGCATGGATAATTTGTAGTCGTGATACTAAAGAATACCCTTGGCCGTAGTGCAGGGGTGATTCAATGATGTGGATTATTTATTAAGCTGAGTCCCAACGATAAAAGTCATGAAAAACCTTTTAAATCATAGAAGATCGTAGATTTTATTCTCTACTTGACTTTTCTAATGGATTGCTTGTTTCGCTGCAGTTAAACTTGATGTTTGTTATATTTTATCAGTTTAACACTGTTGAAGGCTAATGATAATTTATTCTGCATTATCTTAGTCATAATATTTCTTACTGGGCTAGTTGAGCTCACCCTTTCTTTCACTGTTCGCTTCAGGAAATGAGAATATAGCTTGGACGAGTCGGGGAACGGAGTGATGGACCAGATGATAGTATTAGTAGTCCTCACTATTCTGTTAAATAGTGTAACAATAAATGTAATGAGGACTTATTCTGAGAGTGGATATTGTCTAGAAGACAGTATTTGTATTAAAACTCACATCTCTTTTGTTGTATATTAAATATTATATATGTATTCTGTACCATGTAATTGGCGACTCAGAATAGGTGATGTATACCTATTTTGGGGGGGCGTCACAGTTGGTATCAAAGCTTAGGAATATGATCCCTGGCTAAGATGTGAGAATAGAACCAGGAGGGGAGAGACGGGAAATTCCTTCACTAGTATGACCTACCTAAGTTTTTTTTGGTATTTAATTGGTCGGTCAGAATATAGGGATAATATGTTACATGTCAATTAACCTTTTGTTTTGTGGTAGTATTTGAAAATGATATCCGAGAATATTGAGAATAGTAATGGAGCACAGGCGACCGTTGATTCACCACATATCAATAATCAGGATAATGTGCATTAGGAAGGAGACAATCCTCATGCAAATAACAACACTGACCAAATGATGAATGATGGAATGTTCAGAGGCTTTATGCAATTCATGCAACAGTAGGCGAGAGAGGCTCCTGTCCAAAATGTAGGTGAAACCACTGGAAACTCAAGGACGGTCACCGCTAAACAGTTCAAGGAGCTGGGACCACCAGGGTTTATTGGAGAGCCAAAACCACTTATGGTGGAAGCATGGATAAAGCAGATCACCAAGATATTTGATGTCTTGGGATGCTCCAAGGAGCAAAAGGTTCCCTTTGACGCCTTTATGTTGCGAGGAGAGGCAAATTACTGGTGGGAATCAGTAAAGCGTACTCAACCTGCCGCACTGAAAATGTCTTAGGAGAAGTTCCAAGAACTATTCAACGACAAGTACTTTTCCGAAAGTATTCGTCACATGAAGGAGGTGGAGTTCATTAAGTTAGAATAAAATAATATGACCATGTCGCAGTACGAAGCAAAGTTTGTCGAGTTGTCCCGGTTTGCGTCCCACTTGGTGGATAATGAAGAGAGAATGACGCGGATGTTTTTAAGAGATTTGAAGCCAGAGATACGTCAACATCTTATTTCTCATAAACTGTGTTTGTATTCAGATGTTGTAAATAGGGCTCAGTTAGTGGAGCGCGATAATGAGTAAACGCAACTAAAAGAGAGCAGCCGACAAAATGATAATTCCTGTGAGAGCAGTCATCGAAGCGGTGAGAACAAGCGTGGAGGGAATCAACAGGCCATAAATGGTAACCACTTCGGTGGTAATCAGGGCCAAAGCAATAAGAATGGATATTACAAGAAGAGGAGATTCAATAATGATAGAAAGACGTTATCACCAGTACCCGTTGTTAAGGAAGGAGAACAACCACCTATCATATGCTTCAAATGCGGAGGGGAGGGACACATCAATCAAAACTGCGCGATGCCATCCAAAGCATGTTATAATTGTGGAAGAGAAGGTCACTTAGCCAAATTTTGTCGTTCATCGAAGACAAGTTCAGCTAGGATGGAGGCACCAAAGGCCCTCCCAAAAAAGTCAAAGCCGGTAGTGTAAGGGAGAACCCGAATGAGGTCATCACGAGTAAGCTTATCATAAACTCTAGCGATGTCTATACTTTATTTGATACCAGTTCTACCCATTCTTTTATTTCTCCTACTTGCACTCAACGGTTAAATTTGACTCCGGAGAAATTAGACTTTGACTTATCTGTGGAAACTCCGTTGGGAGAAACCTTCATTACATCCACTGTTTATAAGTCTTGTTTGGTTCAAATCGGTACCCTCACATTACCTGTCGATCTTATTTCATTAAAAATACTCACATTTGACGTGATTCTAGGGATTGATTGGTTAATTACTCATCATGCTAAAATTGATTATTTTCGTAAGGTTGTTAGCTTTCATATTCCTAATCAACCTATTATGCGAATTCAAGCGAGCAAACCATTAAAATCAATCACGGTCATCTCAAGCCATAAAGCTATTCGTTTATTGAAAAACGGATGTCAAGCTTTCTTAGCCCACGTCACAGATCTAAACAAAAATACGTCAGTTTTGAATGATATTTCTACTGTTAATAAATTTCCTGACGTATTCCCTGAAGAACTTCCTGGCCTACCCCCAGAGCGTGAAATTGAATTTTGTATCGACCTTGAACCCGGTACAAAACCCATTTCCAAAGCCCCATATCGAATGGCTCCTATTGAACTTCAAGAGTTAAAGACCCAACTGTAGAAATTGTTAGACATTGGCTTTATTCGTTCTAGTACTTCCATTGGGGTGCTCCTATTCTATTCGTGAAAAAGAAAGATGGGAGTATGCGACTTTGTATTGATTATCGAGAGTTGAATCATGTCACCATCAAAAATAGGTACCCATTGCCACGTATTGATGACCTGTTTGACCAAATTCAAGGAGCCAAATTCTTTTCAACGATTGATATTCATTCCGGATATCACCAATTGAAGATTAGAACCGATGACATTCCAAAGACGGCTTTCAGAACTCGGTACGGGAATTATGAATTCCTAGTCATGTCATTTGGATTGACTAATGCTCCTGCTGCCTTCATGGATATGATGAACCGCGTATTCAAGGAATATTTGGATCACTTTGTGGTCATCTTTATTGATGACATCCTTATTTATTCCAAAAGCTGTGAAGATCATGAGCAACATTTGAGGCTGACACTCTAAAACCTTCGTGAATTTAAGCTTTATGCCAAGTTGAAGAAATGTGAGTTCTAGCTTGAGGAAGTAGCATTCCTTGGGCACGTAGTATCAAGTCATGGAATAACTGTGACAACCCGATATTTTCTATATAAATAAATAAGAAATTTTACGTATAAATTTTTTTTTATTTTAAGGATGAGGATTTGTACAAGATTATGTGCATATGTATTTATGTGGTAAATAAAAATATATTTATTACATGAATATTTACAAGTAAATTTATTTTAGAATCATTGTTTATTATCAATTATATTTTTATAATAATTAATTCCATATTGGAAATATTTTTATCAATTATTTTCTATGAAAATAAAATTATATATTATTTAAATAATCTATGAAATGATTTTAGAATAATTATAATAATTATTTTATTATATGAATTTTGTGCAAATTATTAAGTTAATTATTTTAACTTAATTTATAATGTTAATTATGACAGATAAATTAGATATGGAATCCAAACCCTAATTCTGGGTTTTGATCAAGGAATGAGAATAATAATATTATATTATTATTTGTCAGTATTATAGTTATGTATGGTTATGAGTGTAATGTTAATGTGTGGAACAGTTTTATTATGTTACGACCAAACCCTAATTCTGGTGTTGGATTAAGGAATGATGATAATATAATAATATTAATTATATTTTTCAGTGCTATAAATATGTATGTTATGCTTGTAAGGTTAATCGGGAAAGTAATTTTCTTATGACCTGATAAAACCCTAATTTGAAACTCAATTGTGAGTTTAATATATGAATTATGTTATTTAATATTTTGCTAATTATAGAAAACCCTAACTGTGAATGAAAACCCTAATTTCTAAAATTTGAAACCCTAATCCGGAAACCTAAACCGGAGGTTTGATCCGTCAAGAATTGTGTTACTATGATTAATGACACGTGTGATAGACTTTAATTGCTAATTAAAATAAATCTAATTAGTAAATTAAAACCCTAAAATCTAGAACCCTAATTCAATTTCTTTAAACCCTAATTTATTTGAGACCCTAATGCGAAAGTCATTCACGACTTTGAGAATTGGTTAAGCCGTTATGTAATCACGATAATGTGATCAACGACTGGTGATATAGATATTAACCCTAATTAGGGAGAATCGTAATTATTCAAAATCCTTATTATTTTTCTATATTATAAACCCTAATTTCTAAATTAGTAACCCTAATTTGTAATTGTAAATCCTAAGCGCTATTTTGGACAATGTAATGTTAATTAGTGTTTCTTAAACCCTAATTAGCAAGGTGTTAAGTAAATTAAAACCTTTTATTTAATTAAGAAACTTAAATTATTTTATAAACCCTAATTATAAATTTTAGAAACTAAAATTAATTTTATTATTTTTAAACAAACCCTAATTGCTAAATCCTACATTTTGTGCTAAACCTTAGGGTTAAACCCTAAGGGTCAAATCCTAAGAGTTTGACAAGTTTCAATTTTGCCATTAAATAATTTATCAAATGACTATTTTGCCCCTAAGTGTATTATTTTGGCTAAATAATAGGCTTTGACATTTAGGGGAAGTTGGTGACCAAATCCAACCACCCCATGTGCCTTAAATCTCAGTAAATCATCAGCATTCCAGCCAAATCCATTGCACCCATGTATTATAAATAAATTGGAGAGAGAAAGAATTCATTTATTTGCTCATTTGTACACCAAGCTCTCAACCAACTCTCTCTCTCTAAAACCCACGAAATGTGGTAGTAGATCAGTCCCTTAATACAGCCCCACGAACACCACAAACAAATCAGTAGCCAGAATCAAGAATTGGATCACAAAGGTATAAACCCTAGCTCAAAAATCTGTCCAATTTTCTGTTGTTAGATTTTATGTTTGATGAGTTAAACATGTTATATAAGGTGTCTAAGGATGATCTGGGTTGCTAGATGTTAGATCCATAACATCTAGAAGCTCAGATTTGAAGATTTAAAGAATCTGGATTTTTTTTTTTGTGGTCTGACATCAAATGTCAGAGACTGTAAATCTCAGTCTGTTTATGATTTTTGTGTTTTGAAGGTCTAAACTTGTATTATGGTATGTGGTCTTTAATCTACAAAAAGAATCGTGGTCATTTGATGTACAGATTGGTAGATTTACACGGTCAAATACCGTTGACCGGTATTGACCGGAAGAATTCTGGGCTGCTATGAACTTGCCAAGAAAACTCTGACAGCAAGTTCATGGGCCCAGATCTTTGTGTTGTTTGTTGTTTTGATTCAGTTTTTGTATTGATGTTGTAGTCTGGTATATTAAATATAAAGTCATGCTTTTATATCGTTAAAATATCAAATATAATGGATTTTATGGATGGTCAAAGTAGTTGAAATGATCACGAGTTTGTTTTCTGGAAATTTCCAGAAAACGTATGAACTAGTTTCTGACAGAGGTTTGACCGGATCGTTTAGGCTTGATAGGTTGTTTTTATGATGATGTTATGTGTTGGATCTTTAGTATTACATGTTGGCTACTATCAAAAATTGATAGATCATTAAAACATTAAACGATCTGCTTGTAATGGAAGCCCAAAGTGGGCATATCACACTGTTCTTCATTTCTGGGCAACCCAGAAAATGAAGAACAGGTCTGACAGCCACTTTAGAGGCTCGGATCTCCTGGGTTATGAAGTATATGAACTTTTTTGTTGTTGGATCTTGTAGTCCTGCACTAGTACTACATGATCGGATCAAGAACATACCCAGAAACACATTAAGCAGTCCACGATTCGTGGTCAAACAAGGCATCTCAAAATTGTCTATGAATGTTCAAGAACATGAAGAACACCTATAGCGACAGTTTTGTCACTATAGGTGACCTTTAGCGACAGACAGTATTTTATTTTCTGAAAATTAATAAATAAATAGAAAAAAATAGTTTTAAATTATAAAAAATACAAAATAAATTATTAAAAATTATTTTAAATTCTGAAAATTAGTTTTTAATTATTTTAAATATATTTCATAAATATTTAATATTTTAAGAATATTAAAAGTATTTAATTTATTTAATTATAATATTAAATAAATTATTTAAAAATGATTTTAATATTTGAAAAATCATTTAAAATTATATTATGGTATAAGAAAATAATTTAAGTTATTTTTGATAACTTTTAATATTATTTGATAATTTTCATTAATAAATTAATATTAATGATAATTAAGTTATTTGTTAAATGAATTAAATAATTAAATTAAAAATGATTTTATTATATTAAAAATCATTTTAAATAATAATAAGGTATTTAAAAATATTTTAAGTTATAAAATATAACTTTTAATATTTAAAGGTAAATTTCATTAATTAATTATTAATGATATTAAAGTTATTTAATAATTATATTAAATATTTTAGTTTAAAAATGATTTTAATATTATAATAATCATTTTAAATGAGAATAAAGTGATTAAAGATATTTTAAGTTATAAAATATGACTTTTAATATTTAAAGAATAATTTCATTAATAAATTTATATTATTGATAATAAGTTAATATTAATGATATTGAATTTATTTAATAAATATATTATATAAATAGTTTTAAAATGGTTTTATTAATTTAAAAATCATTTAAAAAGGGATATAAATGAAATAAAAATATTTTAAGTTATAATTAATGACTTTTAATATTTGAATAATGGTAGATTAATATTTTAAATATTAATGGGAATTATTTAATAATGATTTTAAATGTTTTAAAAATCATTTAAGGGTAATATTAATACGTTAAGAATATTTTGAATTATTATACATAACTTTAATATTTTGGCAATGGTTTCATTAATAATTTTTTATTGAATAAATGTTAATGATAATAGAATTGTGTACTATTTAAATCATTTAATAATGATTCTGATATTTCAAAAATGATGGTAAATGGTAATAATTATTTTATAATTATTATAAGGCCATGAAAAATAATATGACTGATGTTTAAGTTAACTATTTGGATATTGAACTTCGGGATAGAGTCTTAGACTCAATTTTTACCCGATAAAGTTGTCGGTAGACCGACATATTTCAGAAATTGGTCTGGACTTAGATAATTTAATTGGATATGTGTTTATTTGTGATTCAATGGTTATTAAGGTTGTGTGACAATGTGATTAGGAATGTGTTGGTTTGCTTGTGAGTCAATGATTGTTGAACATGTGTGATAATGTGAATAGGGAATGTGCTGACTGCAATAGGCAGTGTTATGTGTAGGTTATGTTATACTAATCAGTAAAATGATCTGATTAATGATAGGTCGTGATAGAAAAGATAATTCTAAGTTGCGTAATTGTAAGCAGCGCATCAGGCAAGTATCCTACCTTTGTATTTTCTTTATGCAATGGACAAGTGTAAGAATGTTTCAAAATTATATTATTACTGTACAGATTGTTAAATCTATATTATATACACCAATTGATTATCAACATGTTAGTATATGATAATTCAGTTATATATTCTCTTCGTTAATTTCTATAAATGATTATACAAGTGTCCCCACTTGGATAATCATTGTATTTAATCACATGTTGATACACCTTTGATATACATATATGATGAATTATATATTATTGTTGAACAAGATAAGACCTTTGTTATGAAAACCCGACAGGTATGAACATCCCAATCATGGGAAAAATTTTATGCGCTACGACGGACAAAGGATGAACGATAATATCATTCTAGCAATGTAGTATTGATCAATACAGGGTACAACGGGGCTGATCACCCTCCGTGCCCGTAAGCAATGGCCGATTTACAGATGAATTTCTGTTTAAACCCTTTCGAAAATGAAAACAATGTTCATAATATGTCACAGAAACCCATGTATAGACAATACACAGTTTCAAAAATTTAAAAGAGGGTTGTTATGTTATTGTTATTGGTACAGATTAGTTCACAACTATTGACCGGTTGTAGAAGAATATTATAAAGAAAACATTTAAATTCTTTCAACTTATATATATATATAAATATTTGCTGGGCACTCAAATGCTCATCCTTGCTTAATTTAAATGTTTTCAGCTAAGTGTGAAGAACTGGAAAGTTCAGCCAAGACCAAGGGAAAAGGAAAGCAAACAGGACATGTTATTGGTATCATTTGTAATATATAGACTGTATTAAGTTAATGATATGTATTATATATCATGTAAAGAATGTAGTAAAGGTTGCATACTTGGGATTAGACTCTGATAAATGTAAGTTAAGTTTGAAATTTATATTATTGTTATCATTATTAGTATTATTTCGCTCATAGAAATGGTATCGTGAAGTATCGAGTTCGGGTTTCAAGTATCCGGGTTCGGGGACTTTACAATATCAGTTGACCCGGCTAAGATTGAAGCAATTCAATGCTGGGAGCAACCTAAATCAGTGACCGAAGTATGTAGCTTTCTCGACTTAGCTGGTTATTATCGGAGATTCGTGGAAGGATTTTCTCGAATAGCTACTCCATTAACTCAGCTGACTCGAAAAGATATAAAGTTCGGTTGGAGCGAAGAATGTGAGAAGAGTTTTCAAGAACTCAAGAGGAGACTCATTTCAGCACCTGTTCTAACAATACCATCTGGCTCGGAGGGATTTGTCGTCTACAGTGATGCTTCGGGTAAAGTGTTGGGATGTATTCTCATGCAGCATGGGAAAGTAATAGCCTATGCCTCAAGACAACTCAAAGAATATGAGAGGAATTATCCTACTCATGACCTAGAGTTAGCAGCTGTTGTCTTCGCACTTAAAATTTGTAGGCATTACTTGTATGGGGAGAAGGTTGAGATCTTTACGGATCATAAAAGCCTCAAATATTTCTTCACTCAAAAGGAACTCAACATGCAACAACGACGTTGGCTTGAACTGTTGAAAGATTATGATCATACCATCCAATACCATCCTGGAAAAGTGAACGTGGTAGTTGACGCATTGAGTAGAAGGTCATATACAAGTACGAGTGCGATACTGTCAACACAAAAACCCATTTTGTGGGACTTGCAAAGGATGGAGATAGAGTTAAAGACTCCAGGGACCCATGTGATGATGGCGAATATACGAGTAGATCAAACTTTAATTGATAAAGTTAAAGCTGCTCAAGCTACAGACCTGGAGCTGATGAGTTTGAAGAAGAAAGTGCAAGAAGGTGCTATGCCGGAAGCAAGAATCGATAAAGAAGGAATACTTCGAATCAACTCTAGACTTTGTGTTCCTAATGACCCTGATTTAAAGTATAAAATCATGATGGAAGCGCACAACACATCATTTGCAATCCATCCTGGGAGTACCAAAACGTATTATGATATTCATCATACATTTTGGTGGAGCAATATGAAGAGAGAGATAGCGCTGTTTATCTCAAGGTGTCTAACTTGTCAACGAGTTAAAGCGGAGCATCAAGTACCAAAAGGTCCATTGCAACCACTTGAAATTCCAGAGTGGAAGTGGGATCACATTACCATGGATTTCGTTACCGGTCTTCCAAAGGTTTCTCAAGGTATAGATGCGATTTGGGTCATTTTTGATAGATTGACCAAGTCTGCTCATTTCTCACCAATACGAGAAACTTATACACCTGAACGTCTTGCTCGTATGTACATAAACGAGATTGTAAGACTGCATGGTATGCCAGTATCCATAGTTTCTGATCGAGACCCACGATTCACTTCACGATTTTGGGTTAGTTTGTAGAAAGCTATGGGCACAGATTTACGATTTAGCTCGGCATATCATCCTCAGACAGACGGACAGTCGGAGAGGACTATTCAAACTCTTGAAGATCTATTAAAACTCTGTGTCCTTGACTTCAAGGGAAGTTGGGATAAGTTCTTACCATTGGTGGAGTTTTCCTACAACAACAGTTATCAAGCAAGTATTGGCATGGCTCCATTTGAGGCGTTGTATGGAAGAAAGTGTCGTTCTCCAGTATGCTGGGATGTGGTGGAAGAAGTAACGTTGTTGGGACCGGAGTTGGTACGTATGACTACAGAAAAGATTCAAATGATCCAGCAACGTATAAAAACCTCACAAGATTGACAAAAGAGTTATATTGATCTTCATCGAAAGGATGTGGAATTCGATATAGGAGATCATGTGTTGTTACGTGTTACTCCATGGAAAGGAGTTACGAGATTTGGAAAGAGAGGAAAGCTCAATCCTCGATTCATCGGCCCATTTTTAATCCTCGATCGAGTAGGAACTGTGGTCTATAGACTCGATTTACCGCCAAATATGTCTCTTGTTCTTAATGTTTTTCATATATCCATGTTATGTAAATATGTGGAAGACCCAAACCACATTATTGAGTTAGAACCGGACGATATAGCGGAAGATTTGACGTATAAAGAGGTTCCTGTTCAAATCTTGGATAAGAAGGAACATATTCTACGCTCTAAGGTTATACCTCAAGTCAATGTTTTGTGGAGAAACCACGATGTTGAGGAAATGACTTGGGAGTTAGAATCTGAAATGAAATCATGTTATCCTTACCTCTTCGACATACCAGGTGCGTACCTTAATTTCGAGGGAGAAATTTCATAAGAAGTGGAGGTTGTAAGACCCCAACTTTTGTGAATAAAGATGAATTTTCTATAAATATCATTTTTGAATATTATGGAATGAATTTGATATAATGTTATAGTTGTGGGTAATATTTATAAATTTTGCAAAGTACGCAAGTTGTTATATAATATTCGATTGGTCGGGGAATATTCGTTTTAACAGGGAATATTCGTACAACGGCACAATCATTGGTGGACCCCATAACGGAATTATTTTCGGATTGAGAAAACGACAAAAATACTTTATGAAAATAATGACGGAAGTTTTACCGTTATCTGTTGAAACACCCGGTGTTAAAAGTACAATAATACACGTAGTTGCACAGTAGCACACAATATTGATTATTGATGCTTATGTGATAAGTCAATCAAATTTGTTTTATTAGTATTATTAATGTAATAAAACATAAAAACTTTTTATATAAAACAGAATACTTTTATAAAGTTATTCGTTTTATTAGGCTAATAGTAAATTCTTTTTATATAAAACATAATACTTTTATGAAGTTAGCTGTTTTATTAGACAATAATTAGAATATATTATATTTTATTATGCATACTGTTTGCATAGTGCCTGCATAGTGTTTACATAGTTAATTTTTTTTATAAAATTATTCGTTTTATTAGATAATAAATAGAATATATTATATTTTATTTAAAAGATTTTGCTTTAAATATGGACCGTCAGATTAAAGTATATCAATCTCGACCGTTCATGAGTTAGTTACTATGCAGTCCATTTTTCTATAAATAGAAGCTCATTCCTTCATTATATTTCTTACAAATTCACTGAAACTCTAGAGAGAGAAATTATACAGAAGCTATAGAAAAGTATTCTGCTCCTTCCCTACTCTTATATTCAGTTTCTTTTACGGTAAGGGATATTATTTGTTGTACTCGTAAGGGGTATTATTTCTTTTTTATTCATGAATAGAACTTCTATTATTTCATTCTTTATTATTCTGATGGAATAACCAGTATACGCGGACTAACCTATACTTGTTGACATTCTTCTAATATTCCGTCTTTATTATTCTGTTGGAACATCCTATCTGTGCGTTTACGCCGGACCTGGTTCCGTCTTTATTATTATTTTATTGGAATATCTTGTCTGTGCGTTTACGCCAGACCTAGTTCCATCTTTATTATTATTCTGTTAGAATATCATGTCTGTGCGTTTATGCTGGACCTGGTTCCGTCTTTATTATTCTGTTGGAACATCCTGTCGGTGCAAATTTCACCTGACCTGGTTCCGTTACTTATTAATATGTTGGAATAACCTGTCTATGCAAAGTACCGCATGCATGGTGATTTCTTTTGTTATTCCATTCTTTATTATACTCAGTTGGTTAAAGTTTTGACTTTTATACTCTATGAAATTAGTGGAATATCCTTGATATTTGCGCTTCATCCAGTATCTTTTCATGGAAATATTCTTCTGGGCATTTTTGAATTTTACTCCACAAAGCAGTATCGTGTTGACAATTTGGACGTTATTTGTTCCTGGATAAATTAATTTTTGAACTTGTTTTATTGAATTCTTATATCATTGCCATCATCCTCATGTTTATATTATGTTGAAAGTCATATGTGGCCTGTAGTGCATAGATGGACTTGGTATGATTATGACCAGGGATTATTCGGTGTAATCATGACCGTAATGTTACAAATGATGTGGAAAAAGTCCTCATTGGCCCGTAGTGCATTGATGGATAGTTGTTGGCATGATCATGAGCATTAGTGAATACACAAATATCCTTGGTCCGTAATGCATGGATAATTTATGGTCGTGATACTAAAGAATATCCTTGGTTGTAGTGCAGGGGTGATTCGATGATGTGGATTATTTATTAAGCTGAGTCCCAGCGATAAAAGCCATGAAAAACCTTTTAAATCATAGAAGATAATAGATTTTATTCTCTACTTGACTCTTCTAATGGATTGCTTATTCCGCTGCAGTTAAACTTGATGTTTGTTATATTTTATCAGTTTAACACTGTTGAAGGCTAATGGTAATTTATTCTGCATTATCTTAGTCATAATATTTCTTACTGGGCTAGTTGAGCTCACCCTTTCTTTCACTGTTCGCTTCAGGAAATGAGAATATAGCTGGGACGAGTCGGGGAACGGAGTGATGGACCAGATGATAGTATTAGTAGTCCTCACTATTCTGTTAAATAGTGTGACAATAAATGTAATGAGGACTTATTCTGAGAATGGATATTGTCTAGAAGATAGTATTTGTATTAAAACTCACAGCTCTTTTGTTGTATATTAAAGATTGTATATGTATTCTGTACCATGTATTTGGCGACTCAGAATAGGTGATGTATACCTATTTTGGGGGGCGTCACAGTTGGTATCAAAGCTTAGGGATATGATCCCTGGCTAAGATGTGAGAATAGAACTAGGAGGGGATAGACGGGGAATTCCTTCGCTATTATGACCTACCTAAGTTTTTTTTGGTATTTAATTGGTCGGTCAGAATATAGGGATAATATGTTACATGTCAATTAACCTTTTTTTGTGGCAATATCTAAAAATGACATCCGAGAATGTTGTGAATAGCAATGGAGCACAGGCGACCATTGATTTACCACATATCAATAATCAGAATAATGTGCATCAGGAAGGTGACAATCCTCATGCAAACAACAACACTGGCCAAATGATGAATGATGGAATGTTCAGAGGCTTTATGCAATTCATGCAACAGCAGACGAGAGCGGATCTTATCCAAAATATAGGTGGAACCACTGGAAACTCTCGAACGGTCACCGCTAAATAGTTCAAGGAGCTGGGACTACCAGAGTTTATTGGAGAGCCAAAACCACTTAAGGCGAAAGCATGGATAAAGCAGATCACGGTAATTGTTAGCTTGGAAATTAAGCAATTAAGTCCAAATCATAATAGACAATCCTCACAATAGAACATAATAATTAATAACGAAACATATTAAAATAAACTACACAATAAGATCCTTTGTAATCTCAAACAAAGAATTAGTTCATTATTATTGATTTAAAACTAAGAATCCACAATTGAATAATCATTAAAAGACAAAGATAGAAGAATATGAGAAGATAGAATCTATTGTCTGTAGATTTGATGCTCCCTCCTTGCTCCTACTTTGAATCTTCAATGGTCTCCAAGTTACTTGAATCCCAATATCTAATAAGAACTAGGGTTTTGATCTAATCTACTCTAATCTAATATAATGGAATCCTCCAAAACTAGCCTATCTCCCCTCTCTTTTATGTCTCTCATCATGTATTTATAGTTCTAATGGACACCCAAGTAAGTTAGGCAACTAAAAATCCTATTCTAGCTCAAAGTGGATATCAAATGACCCAAATCATTTGTTTCCCCGCCGCCTAGCGCGCCTCGCGCTGTCCCTAAGTCATTCTGGGCGCGCCTCGCTCTATCCCTATGTCATTCTGGGCACGCCCCGCGCTGCAGTGGCTGACTTTCTAGTGGACTAGCTCGCCCCGCGCTATGCATAATTCATTTATAGCGCGGTCCGCGCTACGATATTTTCTGCAGCGACGTCCATTGATAAAACAGGCATAACATTTGATGGATAAATCGAAGATATCGATGAGATCTACAATTGTTATTCTTTAACAATTAACATATTCGGGATGGAACAAGGCGAAAATCGAGCTTGAAGTAAATGCTATGTAAATGGCAAGCATGACAACTCTTAGCTTTGATCTTTGCTGATAAAAATGCCATAACTCTCGCATCCGAACTCAAATTGGAATGATTCAAGATCTTCCGGAAAGCTAAGAAGTAGATCTACAATAAATTCCAAATTCCATGCCAAGAACATGCATCCAACTTTGTGTTAAAAGTCCTTCAATATTCCCTTCTTGCATTTGTTTGCATATTTAAGTCTAAAAGATGTCCGAATTGCTTTCCCTTGCTTCTTCATGCCAATGTCGTGTCATCGCCTGCAAAATAACATAGAATGTATGCAAAGTAACTAAGAAACATAAGATTAAGCAAATAATTCAAGTAATAGATACCGGATAAGTAGGTATAAAACCTACTTATCAGGTGTCTCTGCCATTTCCACGCTATCAACCTTTGGCTACTCATAAACTGAAAAGAAAGCAACCTTCCATCACAACCATCTACGGTGACTCATCCCCTGTAGAGTCTGAAGCGAGTTTTCCTTCTCCTCCACCGATTGGTACTTCTACTGGAACCAAACATCGTAAAATCAAAGAGCCGACATTAGGATCTCCCCCGATGATGATAAGCCCTTTATTTGTCTCTTTTTATGACGTTCTTGAGAATTTCTTTAGAGGTCATAATTTTGAACTTTATTTTAAGTCTTCAATCTGTCAAAAATCATTTGTCTGTGAGAAATCTATTGACATGTTTTACTATCAAAACTCTCCTCTTCAACACCTTCTTCAATCTTGTGGTCTGTACTCCTTAAGTGCTCCTCCCTCTATGGCTTATAAAAAGTTGGTTCAATAATTTTATACCAACCTAGAACATAACGGTGATAGCTACACTTCCTTTATCAAAGGAAAATCACTATTTTTTACTGCCATGGATTTAGGAAGCATTCTGTCCATTCCTTTTTTGGGTGACTGCCCATTCACTCTGAAAGGACCAATTTACTCTCCTCTGTCTCCTCTTGACCAACTTCAAACCATCATGGTTGACCCAACTCTGACTTCTGTTATTCTTCCCAAAATAATTGAGGTGTCCCCTATTGCTATAGTCCTTCACAAACTGATGAGGTATAACCTTTTGCCTCGTATTGGTGGTGGGGCTGAATTCACATACCAGGACTTAGTCTTAGTTTCTCTATTAATGAAAGGGAAACCCTTTAACTTTTCCCTTATGATGCTCAAACATATGGTTAAATGTGTAAAACATTCAAAAAAAATGCCTTCCTTGTAGTTGTTTTCTCACCAAATTATTCACTCACTTCCAAATTCCCCTAGACAATGAAGGATCAATCACAATTACTAATTCCATAGATTCAGTTAATCTCAAAAGCTCCTATATCACACTGATAGATGGCCAGTACATGAGAATTGCACCAAAAATTCCTTCAGTTCCTCCAGCACCTAACTTCATTCCTCCTACTCCACAACCTCCTTCTCCTAAAATTATAACTCTCTTAAACACACTTGTTACCAATCAAACCACACTCTATGATGATGTCAAAGACATCCAACACTGCTTCTCTGTGTTAGAAAAGATAAAACTCCCCATCAGTTGAACCGAACTGCACACTATCTGTTGCACAATGGAGGATGAATTCATCGATCTTCAGGCCAGATTCGAACTGCATACCCGAGCCATGGTCGAAGCTCTGCAAAGGAAGATGAATGAAAATGCATGTCAACCTAGCACTGAGTTGAAATTCATCTGCAATCAGATTGGGTCCCTGGGTCGGTTCACTGAACGGCGCATGAATGACTTAGCAGAAGAAATCTAGGCTGACACGGTCAATTCTCATATTCCTGAGTGGCCATAGTGCAATTGGATGGCTGAATATCAAGGTAACTTCCCTGGACCTTCCTCTCCCTCCTCCTACCTTCATCGCATGACCTCCACGCTTTGCTGATACCATGTCATTTGAGGAAATTGAACACCGTAGGCTTCACCACCCCTACTTCACTGCTCGAGAGGCCAATCATGTTCACATTGATGAACAAGATGCATAAGTTCGTGCTCCATCTTTCCCCTTTTGCTTTCTTGGTCTCCTTTTTGATAGATGTCAAAGGGGGAGATGAATTTCTGCCTCCTATTGGCCATTAAAGACTAATAATTTTTAAATTTCATGCATGATTAATGATTCCTAGTTAAAGACTATGCTTTTAAATGATGATTGTTAATGGTTTAATGGTTTAATAGTTTAATGATGTTACTTCTTCTTAAAGTATATTGTGGATAGTCTATTGCAGGGTCTTTAAACACTGCACATATGCAGAAAGTATGAATCAAACATTTGATTCTATAATTGTCAAATTATAGATATGCATGAATTTAGGGGGAGTCATAATTATTTTGTTGTCATCATCAAAAAGGGGGAGAATGTTGACTTATGTCATACTACATCCTAAATGTTTTGATGATGACCATATTATTCCTCTAATCATGCTCTACAAAATTTCAGGAAAGAAAATGGCTATACAGGAACATCGATGAGGAAAATATAAGACTTGAAGTCTTTGAAGGATGAAACGACATTTTGAGTCCTAGGAAATATATGTAAGATCTTAACATTAATTACTTGTCATTACAAGGCTTTAGGGCATGTGCATTATATACATATAATTATTTTTGCTTATATATCCGGTGCTAAAAATTGGTACACTAAGATCATAAAGAAAGTGATTAAGGTAAGTCATTAGATATTTCCACCGACCCATCATATGGTAAATCAAATATGGTGTCCTGATGTCTATAATTGATCATGCGTTATATAATTGCTTAATTTAAGGAAAGTGATTAGATTGTTTCTAGCTCATTATATGTTAACTTGTTATGGAAATAATCTTAGTGGTTGTGATAGTTTTTGAAGACTGCAGAATATGGTAAGAAATATGCCTGTAATAAAGCTACTAATATATATATATATATATATATATATATATATATATATATATATATATATATATATAGTGTATCTACATATCTTCGTAATACGGGACATAATTTAGGAGATATGTTGTCACCATGTGATGAGCACTCAATCAGGCATAAATTCTTCTCCAATCACTGATATATCACGATATCATGGAAAGCTAGAAGAGATATGATATGCACCATGTGATAAGCACTAAATCTAACATAACTTTTTATCAATCACAATGTTGTAGAATTTAACCGGAAAGAGTTTTGGTCATTTACACATAATCTGGATATTATTCTAAAATGCATGATTTATGTAATTATGATTCAAACGGTCACATTACAAACTCATTTCCATGCAACAGTAGTGTATTGGGTTTACCTATAAAAGAACCTAACTTATTCGAAAGAAAAATAAGAAGTATATACTTCCTTTGTGAATATCTAATATACAGTAAGCTTGTGTTTCTTCTTCATACTGTTGACTGCAACTCTATTGAAGAAGCTACTGTTGTCTATTTCTGAGGTGATCTTGTAGTAAATACTCGGGTAATATCCTTCTTGCATATCATTTCATACTAGAGCCTTGCATTGTTAAGTGATAAATTACTTAGATCATTAGACCTCTATTTTGTATTTTAAATTTCTCATACAAATCAATATTAACTGAATTATAATTCAGTATGGATTATTGTATTATTACAATCAAGTTCGAAGAAAGCATAGGTGCGTGAGGGTGCATAGTTGCAAAAGGAGCAAAGGTGCCCAAGTGGTTAAAACTTGTATTGTAATTGAAATTGTCTAATAAAAGTGAGTCTCCAATAGTAGTTGGTATTGGATGTAGATTAGGCTACTATTATAGAGGGTAGTAGTTGAACCACATAAAAATTTCTGTGTTCATATGATTGCATATTGTGTTGAAGTATCTCATCATTCTGCTAACTATCCAGCAGCCTGCATTCAATATCTATAAATTTACAAAAATAATTCAGCAAATTGTTTTCACTTAATCACATCCTAAAAAAGGTTAAGTATCTAAACTAAGCATTTCGAAAAATCTTATATTAACTCAACATCTTGTCTTAACATTTTAATTTATAAGGATTCGGAATCCAGCCTCCTGCATTAAATATCCAACGGAATTTTTATTTGAACAAAAGTTGGACATTGTTTGTTCCTACACTTATTCATCCCCCCTTCTAAGTGTGCCTACTTAAGTTTTAGATACTATTTATGTCGGGGTACTATTCATTTGGAATACTATTCATTCAGGATACTATTTATTCAGGGTACTATTTATTGGGGTACTTTTCATTCGAGTCATATTCATTCGGGGTACTATACACGATAAAATTGATTTCTTTTTCTGTCCAAATTATTTTTGATATATGAATATCATTCTTGAATTTTACTCCATAATTAGTTATCATGTTGACAATTTGGACATTTTGGAACTCTGGATAAATTGAATTATAAATTTCTAATATTTATCCTTGATATCAGTTGATTGATTCCTTATATCATTGTCATCATCCTCATTCTTATATTGTGGTGAAAGTCATCTTTGGCCCGTAGTGCATAGATGGACTATTTATTGATATGATTATGACCAAGAATTGTGTATTGGTATAATCATGACCTGTAATGTTACAGACAAATATTGTGGTGAAAGTCCTCTTTGGCCCGTAGTGCATAGATGGACAGTTGTTTGGCATGATCATGACCATTGGTGATACTAACGAATATCGTCCTTGGCTCGTAGTGCATGAATAATTCTTTGATTTGAAATATTTTTTGATTGGTGCTACAGGGATATAATATTGATGATGGACTTTTAAATCATAGAAGATATTAGACATCATGCTCTACTTGACTCTTCTAATGGAATGTTATTTCTGTTGTAGTTGTTGATTTAAAACTTGTTGTTAATTGTATTCTACTAGTTTTTTCTTATTGAGGACTAAGGATAATTTTTTCTACATTATCTTAGTCATAATATTCTTTACTGGGAAGCTCATCCTTTTCCTTTTGGTTCCATTGTTCTTCTTAGGAGGCGAGAATATAGCTGAGACTAGTCGGGGAGTGGAGTAATGGTCCAAGATGGTTATTTTAGTAATCCTCACTATTTTGTAAAATAGTGTGACAATAATTGTAATAAGAATTTTATTTGAGTTTGAATATTGTCTACGAGACAATATTTGTATTAAAACTCACAGCGTATGTTTTGTCGTATTTTACACGACAATTAATAGTTATATATATGAAGTTTGTATTTGAATTCTGTACTATGTATTTGGCGACTCAGAATGGGTTGTGTGGACCTATTTTGGGGGCGTCACAGCTGGTATCAGAGCTTAGGGATATGGTCTTTAGCGGAGATCTGAGTTTAGAATTAGGAGGGGAGAGACGAGTAAAACCTTCGCTAGTGTGTCCTACCTAAGCTTATTTGTTAGTATAATAAATGATTAAAATATTATTAAGAGATTAAAAATATTAAATTAAGATATTATTAAGTAATTAATAATATTTGGATGAGAATTAAATTAAAATATTATTAAATAATTAATAATATTAGATAATGATTTCAAATATTATTAATTGATTAATAATATTATTAATTGATTAAAATATTATTAAATGGTTAATAATATTTATGAATGGTTAAGTTATTAAAGATTGATTAAAATATTATTAATTGATTAATAATATTAGTTATTGATTAAGATGTGATTAATATACAAAATATTATTAAGTGATTAATAATATTATCAAGTGACTAAAATATTATTAAATGATTAATAATATTAAAAAGAGATTAAAATATTATTAAATGGTTAATAATATTAGAAAGTGAATAAAATATTATTAAAGAATTAATAATATTAGACAAGAGTTTAAGACAATGGTTATATGATAATAATATTATCAAAGAATGATAATATTCCTAATGAGTAAGGTATTATTGAATGTTTAATTTCATGATTACATGTTAGATACTTTATTACAAGAATAGTAGTGTTATGGGTTATAATATGTTATGCTAATTGAGAGATCAATATTATTAATGATAGGTCTCTCAAACGAAGTTAAATTAAATTATGTAGCACTAGTCAACGACCAAGGCAAGTTACCTAACTCAACTTGAGTTATTAATTTCAAAGCACGATTAGTGGATAATTATGGTTGGTTATTCACATCTATAATGATTATTGTTATTCGCACATAGTGCATTTGATTTCATGTTCTATTATTTGAACTGTGAAATAAATTTAAAGTTCTTTTATGATCCATGTCTCAGCTATTCATTTCGGCTAGACTAATAATTGATGAATCGTTCTATTTTTTGAACTAAGTTTTTATTGAAAGATTTATGCCATTTATTTCGGTTAGATTAATATTGATATTATATGTTGAAATCATAACATTTCTTTGAAAGTAATCCAAACCATATTATTGTTGTACAGACTCATGATGTAAGACTGAGATGAACAACCCTTAAAAAAAGGGGAACTTTATTGTCGGACATCCGACCCTTACGCTATTTTTGAGTATTATGCATAATATAGGTTACAATAAGGCTGATCACTTTATGTACTCGCAGAAGAGTATGATTTAATCTTAATGGTTAACTGATACTCTTGAGGCAATTTAGTATTAATTAACTGATAATTCCTTTATTAGTTCTTGATCCATTTGTGATCACTCATCATGAAATCTGAGAATATACCACTTTATTGAATATTGTTGCATTATTGCTAATTGTTTCTAATCAAATGAATATTATTGAATCCTCGAACGAATTTAATTCTTTCATTCTTGAAATTTATTTATTCTGGAATTCAAGAAAATTCTTGTTATTAAAAATGAGTTATTGTTCAGCTACTTCGAAATCTTTTGAACATTGTTGACATTCTAGAAAGTTAGATTCTTCTATATATTTTATTGTATGCTTTAACTTGCTGAGCAAACTCATTGCTCACCTTTTTTTAAATAAAATATTTCAGCTAAACACGAGGTAGCCGAGGGGTCAAAGAAAGGCAAGGGCAAAGACAAAGTTCAAGAGTAGTTATTGCGAACTTTACTTATTATGTTACTTTATGTAAATTAATTGTGTAAACCTTTTGAATATCTAAGGGTGTGTAAGTTATTTTAAGGTTAGCTAACCCAGGATGATGATGATATAATTATATATTAAGTTATGCTTTTATTAAGGACATGTAATGAATGATGTATTTCATCAATGAATGGGTAGTTAGATGTGATATATATAATGGACCGTGAGCACCAAACCCAAGGTTAGGGAATCCAGATTTGGGGGCATCACAACCGCTTGATAGAGAGATTGAATTCGTAATTGATTTAGCAGTAGGAACTGCCCTGATATCGAAGGCCTCGTACTGTATAGCTCCGGTGGAGATGAAGGAATTGATGGTGCAACTGTAAGAACTTTTAGATAAAAAGTATATCCAACCGAGTGTTTCATCGTGGGGAGCGCCGATGTTTCTCATTAAGAAGAAAGATGGGTCGATGCAGCTTTGCATTGATTATAGAGAGTTAAAACAAAGTCACAATTAAGAATAAGTATACATTGCCAAGGATTGACGATTTGTTTGACCAGTTGAAAGGAGGTAGATATTTCTCGAAGATAAACTTGAGAAGTGGTTACCATCAGTTGAAGGTGAGACATGAAGATGTACCAAAGAAAGAGTTCAGAACTCATTATGGTCACTACAAGTTCTTGGTGATGTCATTTGGTCTAACAAATACTCCTGCAGTGTTCATGGACCTAATAAATAGGGTGTTTAAACCATTTCTGGATAAATTCGTAGTGATGTTCATCGACAATATTATGGTGTTTTCTAAAACCAAGGAGGAGCATGTGGAACATTTGAAGGTGACATTGGAGGCGTTAAGAAGAGACAAATTGTACGACATGTTTTTGAAATGTGAATTCTGGATAGAGCGTGTACAATTACTTGGACATGTGATTGACAAGGAAGGAATTTCGGTAGATCCATAAAAGGTTGAAGCTGTACTAAACTGGGATCAGCCGAAGACAATGTTAGAAGTGAAGAGTTTCCTAGGATTGGCATGTTATTATAGAAGATTCATTCAGGACTTTTCCAAAATCGCGACTCCACTGATGAATTTGACTAGGAAAGCAGTGAGATTCGTTTGGATGGAGAAGTGTGATGAATGTTTTCAAGAATTGAAGAAAAGGTTAAGTACGACACTTGTGTTGTCTCTCCTGGATAGCACGGGAAATTTCATAGTGTATAATGATGTATCGCATAAAATACTAGGTTGTGTGTTTATACAGAACGACAAGGTCATTGCATATGTGTCACGACAACTGAAGGATTATGAGAAGGGGTACACAGCCCATGATTTAGAGCTGGCGGAAGTGGTGTTTGCTTTGAAGATATTAAGGCACTATCTCTATGGGGAGAAGTGTAAGATATATACAGACAATAAGAGTTTGAAATTATTTTCATACAGAAGGATTTGAACATGCGTCAGAAGAGATGGTTGGAAATAATAAAGGATTATGACTGTGAGATTTTATACCATTCAGGTAAACTGAATGTTGTTGCCGATGCCTTAAGCAGAAAGGGTCAGGAGAAATTGTTTCCATTAACTGCTCATTAGGAACTAATTTCAGCAATGACGAAGCTGGAATTGGAAGTGAAATATCTGAAGGAGTCGAATGAAAAACTATTCCAAATGGAAACTGGTCAAACTTTGATGGATAAGGTTAAGGAAGCACAACTTCAAGATGAGGAATATGAAAAGATAAGGAAAAGACAATCTAAAGGTGAAGAGTCAAAATTCAAAGTTGATACAGAAGGGTTATTAAGATTCTAGAAAAGAATTTGGGTTTTGCTAATAACAGAGGTTAAAGAGGAAATTTTGAGCGAGGCTCATAGTTCAAGGTATTCAATTTACCCGGGGAGTACGAAGATGTATCAGGATCTCCGACATCATTTATGGTGGAAAAATATGAAAAGAGATGTAGCTGATTGTGTGGCCAAATGTTTGACTTGTCAAAAAGTTAAAGCAGAACATCAAAGGCCGAGTGGGTTATTAAAATCGTTAAAAATACCAGAATAGAAATAGGAGCATAGCACGATGGATTTTGTGGTAGGTCTTCCAACGACTCATAAAGGTTTTGACACAGTTTGGGTTATTGTGGATCGACTGACAAAATTAGCGCATGCTTCTTACCGATCAAGATCATATTCAACTTAGATCAGGCGGCGAAGTTGTATTTGAAAGAGAATGTTTCAAGGCACGATGTTCCAGTGTCTATTGTATTAGATAGAGATTCGTATTTCACATAGAACTTCTGGAAGAGAGTACATAAATGTATGGGAATGCAGTTGCATATGAGCACGACATACCATCCTCAAACCGATGGGCAAAGTAAAAGGAAAATCCAGACATTAAAAGATATGTTAAGGGCTTATATCATGGAATCAAAGGGGAATTGGGATGATCATCTACCGCTGGTGGAATTTACTTACAATAACAGTTACCACATCAGTATTGGCATGCTGCCTTATGAAGCGTTGTATGACAAAAAGTAAAGAACTCTAGTATACTGGGATGAAGTTGGCGAACATCAATTTCTAGGACCAAATTTGGTACAACAGACCGTCGAGATTGTGAAGGTGATCAGGACAAGATTGATAGCTGCTCAGGACAGGCAGAAGAAATACGTCGATCAACATTGACAGAAGCGAGAATTGGAGTCTGGTAGTTTCTTTTTCTTGAAAGTATCTCCTTGGAAGGGGAAAATCAAATTTGGGAAAATGGGAAAATTGAGCCCGAGGTTCATTGGACCCTTTGAAGTATTGTAGAGAATTTGTGAAGTCGCATATGAGGTAGCCTTACCTCCGGCATTAGAGCATATCCATAATATTTTTTATGTCTCGATGTTATGACCATATAAACCCGATTACAAATACGTTATCGAATATGAACCCCTACAATTTGAGAAAAATTTATCTTATGAAGAAGCTCCTGTTCAGATAGTCGACAGAAAGGAACAAGTACTCATAAATAAAGTAATACCTTTTGTTAAGGTAATCTAGAGGAACCACAACGCTGAAGAAGCTACGTGGGAACTCGAAAAACATATGATGAAGAATTACCCTAATTTATTTGCTTATTCTATGTGTAGCGATTCTGGGGACAAAATCTTTGTAAGGGGTAAAATGTAACAGGACAAAGTAATTGAATCATAATTCTGGGGACAAAATCTTTTTTAAGGGGGGAAAGATGTGATGAACGAGATTTTTGTAATTTATTTTAGATATTTATTGAAGTAAATAAATATTTTTGTTGATTTTTATTGAGTTAAATAAATATTTGATAGAATTATGGTAGATTAATTTAATTTAATGTATTACATTAATTAAATTAATGTTGGTTAATGTTATAATTCAAAGTTTGAATTTAATTGGGAGAATTAAATTAAATGAGTTATTTAATAATTATAATGTTGTTCTAATTAATTTAATAATTAAATAGAGATTTAATGATTTTTCATGATTAATAAATAATAATTTTAATTATGTGGTGATTTGATTTAATGAGTATTTTTGGTTTTTATTTAATTGAATTTAAATAATATAATTTGATTAATTAAAGTGTGACGAATAAACTATATAATAAACAAGTTAATTAAAATAAATGGAGACGAGCCTTTTAAAGGATAGCCAAACGTGGCCTTATGAACATGGGAGTAGTTAAGTGCATAATGGCCTTAACTGACACCCATGTTTTATAAATTAATATTATACGTATATTTATATTATTCAATTGGCAGTCATTTAGAAAACAAGTCAAGAAGTAAATAAAGAGAAAATGAGAGAATTTAAGAGAATTGTGAGATTGAAGAACAAGAAGAAGTTGGAGAATTAAAGGAGTTTCTATCATCTTCTAATAATCTACACAACTAATCAAGGGTAGTTTCTTAATCCCAAGTTTCAATTTATGTTTTTTAAGTTTTCTCTATGAACTTATATTTAAGTTCTCTGTTAATGGAGTTTCATGATTAAATTGTTGAAAAGTTTTTGTAATCATTAATATGCATGTATAATCTAATATACGATGTTTATAAACGATTTTGGGTGAGTTAATCCATGAAATTATGTTTAAATTGGAGTTTTGAAGTTTATAGAGAAATATATTTGAATATGACCTATATGTGCAAAAAATGATGCCTAAATTGTATGTTAAACGGTAAATTGATGGTTGATTATGTTTATACATGTAAAAACGAAAAGAACGAAACTTGTATAGACTAATTTGGTTGAAAAACGAGTTCGTGGTAGTTGATTTTGTTAAGAATGCCAAAAATGGAGTTTTTCACAAAAATATTAAATTTATGGCTTTAAATTTTGTTGTTTATGTGATTTATGTTGTTAAAATCATGCTACAATTGTTTTAAGACGTTTCTGTGAAGTTCAGAACTTATGGGTAGTATTAAATTTGTTGTTTGAGCGAAGTTTTGGCATAATTTGACTTTTTTTGTGTTCTTCGCGAGCTCTATCTGCATCTCACTGTGTCGCGACGCTGCAACACCTGTTTTGTGAAGAACAGGGTGCTGCATCGCCCTAGCTGTGTCTGACGTGGAGTCGTGGCGCCGCAGTACCTGTTCAGAGAAAAAATAGAGTGCCGCATCGTAAGACCTAAGATGTAGTGCTTGTTGTAGACTTAATTGGTGCGCGACAGTGCCTGGTTGCGCCGCAGCGTCAGTTTCCAGTTCATTTTGGGGCACTGTAAAACTGCCCGAAAAATTCTATTTAATTGTATAAGTCCAAAAAAGGTAATTTAAACCTAACCTAATGAACATGATAATGTAATGAAATGTTAAAACAGATTATTAACATGTTAATGATGGTTTTACATGATTAATTGATGAGTTGTATATGTGTTTAAACTCGTTAATTGTGATGTTTAATGATGTGTTTAAGAACTAATGTTTGTGATTTGATTAATATAATCAGGCTTAAAGTTAAGTTAAGTTAAGTTAAAAGAGAATTTACTCATGATGCTAGATATGTTATGATTAATTGGTATTATTAATGTAAATGGTATGAAGGATTAAATTGAGGAACGTGAATAGTAAACGTATAATCTACGCATGAGGTAAGTTTCCTTACCCTATCTCGATTACAGTTATGCAAGTTCTATAATTCTAAGCTTTCATTGAGCAAGTTCTTAAGCCTTATTATCGTTGAGCAAGTTTTATTTGGAAATGTTCAAACTTAATCATTCAAGTTCATGATTCCAAATGAAATGTCCTATTTCTTTTGAAGTATTACTTCTGTTATACAATGTTCATTCAATTGTATAGAGTTGAAATTCAATCTTTGATTTAAATATCGATTGCATTATCGTGTTGAAATCTTGAAAGGCTAGTGAATCCCCATTGATTCGACTAATCCTTAGTTAATGATTATTGAACTCTAAAATACCCTCAAAGTTAATCCAAACCAAACTCCCTTTGGTGCGGACTCTAATGTTAAATATGATATGAACTACCCTATTATTAGATGATTATATTACGTGTTAGCGTTGAGATGTTGTGCATATACACGGTACTAAGTGTTGATCCCCCTAAGTATGAGAATTAAGGTCTATATAGTCTTACGACTATTAAAGGTTTAAAGTAGAAATACTTGATAACTTGGGACATAGTTCTTGGTCTTGTGACCCTCAAATGTACATTTGATTCTTCTTTTCTATCTTGATTCAAAAGTAGAGCTTTCTATTATTCAAGTATCCATTATTTAATCGCATGTTTTCATTATTATCATTGTTATACTTGTGGGCAATTATTGCTCATTCTTGCATGATAACATTGCAGCTAAGGTTGAAAGGGTTGATGAGTCATCTACTAGTAAGAGCAAAGGCAAAACAAACAAGTGATGAAGACTTGTTTATTATTATTTGAGAATGTTATTGTTAAGACTTATGATGTTAGGTTTAAGACTTATTTGTTTATGATGTTACCGCATTTGATGTATTAAGGTTAGATAACTTGGGATTGATCTGTTTAAGATATTGTAACCCTTTATTGGGAGGATTTCTATTTCATTTATTAGTTAATTTATTTATGGGTAGTTAAATGTGTTATTTTGGAGAGTAAACACCAAATCTGTGGAAAATTTGAGTACCAGGATTTGGGGGTGTCATAAAACAAGTGATTCTCCTAGCCAACTAAACGATCGTTGATAAAGACTCGATCATATAGCAATCAAGCCTGACAAACTGACAGACATTGGAGTGTTAGAATTTAAAGGTCCCAATGCACTCTCAAAATATCCTTGGCGAGAATGGAAGATCAGATTATGTGTCTACCAGCTAGTTCGTGACAGTGACACTTCAAGGGTGTTAGGTGAGAAAGCAAACTGATGTGATAGGCAAGGAAAACAAATTGTCTACAAGGTTTAAAATGTCAACATTAAAACTCCTAGTGCATCTAAGTATTAATTGTAAAAACGGGCATTTTGCAATGAGAAGATTTCTTAGTAGAGTATAAAAGGCTACAAGGATATTACTTTAAAAGTGTTGAACATTGATCAAAAATCAAAAAACTCTATAAAAAAGAAGAACAAACTCAACGATCCAATTTACAAAGTTTGAGTTGCTAAGTACCTAAGAAGAAAAGCTTAATGTAAACTTAGCAACACCTTACAACAAACATTAAAGAATCTGAGGGCAAACTGTCCTTGTCTTTGTAACTAAATATCCAAGTTTGCGGGGCTTGAAGAGGGAAAAAGTGTCCTAGTGGTTGTGACTAAATTTCTAAATTTGTTGGACTTGAAGAGGCAAAAGGGTCCTTGTCTATGTGACTAAATCTTTAGTGGATTTCCTACTCGAGGAGTAAAAGAGTGGAGTAGGAGTTATTCACTCTTCGAATCACTTAAAATTGCATGTGTCTTTGCATATTGTTTTTTGTTTCTCACTTGCTTATTTATTTATCTTTCAATTTGTCAGAACTGATATTTATTTTTGGATCTTTAAGGGGTTTTACAAAAGACATATTTTGCTGTGCTTAATAAATTAAATTATCAAGTTTTTTATAATACTTTTTAACCAATATAAATTTTTAAAAGATCTATTCAACCCCCCTTCTAGATCTACAAATACCTATAGGAAATAACACATTAAATGCTCCAACAGATACTTCTCAACGGGAAGATTTCAATAGGACTATAAAAAGAAATATTATTTGAAATGCATGATATAATGATGATAAGCAATTGAACGATCAATAAAAGAAGAGGATCATCATCGAAAAAGAACACAATGCTAAAATATGAAAAACGTATAGTATGTATCACTTTACAATTAAAGATGTGTTCAAGGTTGTTAAGTACAAAGAGATAAGGAGATTAAACGTAATCTTGGCATCACCTTATCAGACTGCAAGCAATTAGAAAAGCCAGAGCTGCAGAGCCAAATATAAAGAGCAAAGAGCCAGAAAGCTAAAGAACTAGAACCGAAGAGCCAAGATAATGGAAGACATGACAGTGCTAAAAGTTTACATATGAAGAAGCCATGCAGTTTATGTTGGCTATGTAGGAGTGACATATCAGATGTCAAATCTCAAGTATCACTCTACGTTCCACCAGGAACACTTAGAGCTAACCAGTTGAAGACGTAGAGCAGAAGTCTACAACCCAAAAAAATGTTCAAGGATGCTAAGCACAAAAGATGTAGAGGTTAATTGAATAGCTTAGCAGCACATCAACCATGATCATAAGTAGTTGCTAATTATTAGAAGAGTTCAATCTTCAACGACAAAGTTCAGTAAGCACCAAAGAGATGATCAACAATGCTGCTAAGATCCATAAGATGAAGAGCATACAAGCCATCTTAGCAGCACCTCCAACACACTTCAATAAATAGGAAGAAAGGTCAGAGGATCCTGGTCTGAGTGACCTAATTGGGGTCATTGGATCCTGGTTTGTGCGACCAAATTGGGGTCATTGGATTCTAGTCTATTTGACCGAATTGGGGTCAGAGGATCCTGGTCTAAGTGACCAAATTGGGGTTAGAGGATCTTGGTCTTAGTGATCGAATTATTGAGATTTAGTGGTTCAAAGGAACCTTAGTGGTTCAATTGTAAAATGGTCTGTTGGGCCTATATCCTTAGCGGATATCCTACTCGTTGAGTAGAAGATTAGAGTAGGAGTTGTTCAGTCTCCGAATCACTTAAAACCTCTTGTGTCTTTAGCTTTACGGCATTTACATTATGCAAACTATAACTTCCATATCTGTTATGTGTTTTTCTATTCATAGAATTTATTTTAAGATTGAGATTTCTTAGTAAATCTTGAAGGGGAGTTTTTAAAATTATATACCATTGTTCATAGATAATCTTGATTAATTAATTATTTGGTAATACTCAAATAAGTAATCAAAGAAGTTTTAATGATGTATTCAACTCCCCCTTCTAGATCTCTATTGTACCTCTAGGAAATAATAAATACAACTTTTTTTATACATCTTATTCTAAAAAAGTTATATTGGGGTACAAAATTCATTTATTATCATTCAAAATACTTTTCATGTTTTATGTATGGTCAATTTATTGTTTTGTCACCAAATTGGGTTCGATTTACATTTTTATTTTTGAATTCAAAATTTATGATCAACTCAACTCATTAGACTATATATTTTTTTAACAAAAAAATTAAAAATCCGTTTGAAGCGTTAAATATTCACGAACATGACAATATTTATGTGTATAAAACTGACCAGAAAGTTAGAAATTGAATGTGTGTCACTTTTTCCTAGTTTGTATGTCCAAAAAAATGTAACTAAACCAAAACAAAACATCTATCCACAATCAAACTCATACCCACCACCACCCATCTTTCTCATCTTCAATTACTACCACACATGTATAATATTTTTGATTTGTTGTCTTTTTTATACCATTAACATCACATTGCCTACCACCACCATTTGTACATATAACCTCCATTTTGAGGTACTCGTCATCTTGAGAGAAAGAATCATAAATTGAAACCTAACTTGATTGATGACGTTTTGTGTGAAAAAGAGGGAAATTTTCAAATCGTATGTCTTTGTAGTTAACTTTAGATTTATTAACACAAATATATTAAATTGAATATGTACACTTTGTCCTAATCTATATGTCCAAGAAAAAGTAACTCAGCCAAAACATAACCCCTATCCACTACAAAACTCATACCCACTACCACTCATCTTCTTCATCTTTAATAACTACCACCTATCTATAATATTTTTTTGTCTTCTTCGTACCACTAAACATCACTGCCTACCACCACCACCACCATTGTCGTTACTGCCATCATCTAGACCTATAAACTCTATTTTGAGGTCATCATCATCTTGAGAGATAAAATTATAAATTGAACTATAACTTGATTTATGACGAGTTGTGTGAAAAGAGGGGATTTTTAAAATCGCTTTTCTTTGTAATAAATTTTAGATCTATTAACGCAAATAAATTGAAATTGATTATGTGCCACTTTATCCTAATCTATATGTCCAAAAAAAGTAACTCAACCAAAACATAACCCCTATTTACTACCAAACTCATACCCACTACCACCCATCCTTTTCATCTTCAATTACTACCACATGTGAATAATTTATTTATTTTTTTGTCTTCTAATACCAATAATATCACTTCCTACCACCACCACCACTATCGTCACCTCCATATAGACCTATAACCTCCATTTTGAGGTCATCATCATTGTGACACCCCCAAATTTCGGTACTTTATTACCTCAAGATTTGGTGTTCACTTAATCAAAACATTCGTATCTAACTACCCAATCATAATAAAATTGAATAATAAAACCTGCCCATACATGATTACATTAAAAAAATTATCTCCCAGGTTGTCTAACCTTTAAACATCATATAAGTGCGGAAATAGAATTATTACATCACATCATTATAAAAAGCCTATCATTATAACAATAAAATAAAATTACAAGTCTTCATCACTTGTACATTTTTCCCTTTCCTTTGTTAGTTGTAGGTTCATATACCTTCTCAACCTTAGCTGCAATGAGTGTATAAATATGCAAGAGTGAGCAAAATAATTGCTCACTAGATATAACAATGAATCAACACGAATGAAACAACTGCCAACAAATAGGCTCATCAACACTGAATAGTACTATATCAATAATAACCAACGACTAGAATCAAAATATGGAGTACATAAAACTGAGGGTCATAAGACCACGAACTATGTCCACAGTTGTAAGTAATCTTTCAACTACAACTTTAACAGTCATAAGACTATAAGGACTCCTCGTACTTAGGGGGATCAGCCCTTCGTATAATGTATTGTGCACAAACATTTCAACGCTAAGCGTAAACCCTTAATAATAGAGTTGTTCATCTAAGTATTTAGAGTACAAGTCCAAACCAAAGAAAGTTTGGTTTGGATAAGCTTTAAATGATAATTTGAAGTTTAACGAACATCAACTAGATGACTAGTTGAATCAATAGTGTTTGATAACACAACAGTTGATCAATAATATCATAATATGGAACAATTAATAAGTGTAAGCGAACTAACTATATCTTGAAATCATGCTTAGAAATAACTACAAAGCATAAGTATTGAATGACAACAAACCTTTCTTGCATAAAATTAAGCTAGGACTATGAATTATTGAGTTTACATTAAGTAATAGAAATATGAAATTAAAGCTTGTTCATCATGAGAATGGCTTGTGTCAAGTAAATGAACTAAGATAATTCAACATTAGAAATTAGAATTCAAGAAAATTGCATTCATCGTACATGAATGACAATAAAGAAATTTGTCTAACAATAAACAAGTTAGAATACATCATTAAATATTGGAATTCAAAACTTGTTCGAATAAAGTTTAAGTCATAGCTAGCTTGTTAAAATAATGATGAGGAATAAAAGAATTCGATTAATGAAAGATTAATGTAAGAAACTTTCTCAATGTAAATGTAGGGTTAGAAAACATGCTCAATGTAAAAAGAGAAGTTTAGAAACTTGCCTCGAGCGTAAGCTATAATATTAAACTCACGTTCATCTACACATTGGTTTAGAACCACATTTATCTATTAGATATGATAACATACAACAACATGTACATTTCTAGCTAAACTTATCATTTTAGTACAAGTCTTATGCTACCATTTACATTTCAGAATTCCCGAGTGTTAACATCAAAACACTTAACTAACCTTCATTGTATAAGCTAAGTTATAACATAATACGTTCATGAATTATAAATCATTTTTACAACTTTGAATTTACAATCCACATAACACAACTTTGTTTAACCTTGTTATTACATGGTTCTCACATTAACCTAACATTAAGCTAAGTTACGTTGAACGTCCAAAGTCTGTAGAATTAACAGACTTCACTGTCTGAGACAGGGCATTGGCGCGGTCGCGCCTGTGACGAACGAGATTTTATAATTTAATTTTAATATTTATTGAATTAAATAAATATTTTTTGATAATTTAATTATTATATTAAATAATTAATTGATGAATTTGTGATATATTAATTTAACTATATGTGTTATATTTATTAAATTAATGTGGAGAGTTTTATTATTCAAAGTATGTAATTATGTGAGCTTATTGAATTAAATGAAATATTTAATAAGCATAATGTTATTTTAATAATTAATTAGAGATTTAATAATTTGACGTAATTAATAAATGAGAAATTTAATTATGCGACTATGTGAATTAATGAGAAATTATTATATTTTATTTAAAATAAATTAAATAGGATATTTGATAATGAGTGTAACACTATTAAACTATAGTATAAAAGATTTATTAAATTAAATGGTTATGATTCTTTTAAGGCTAGCCAAACGGAGCCTTATTGGGAGTTGGGAGCAGTAAACCCATGATCGGGTTAACTGAACACAATTGCATCAGTTCTTAATTATTATATACGTATTCTTCCTTCTTTATTCTCTAAGTCTGAAAACAAGAAAAACAAGTTTATAGAGAGAAATTGAGTTCTGTTAAGGGAGATTGTGAGTGGATGATTGAAGAAACAACTGAGAAAAGTTTCCCTACTAATCTACACTCTACGCTTTGGGTAAATTCTTCAACCCAATTTTTATTTACATCATTTAAAGTTTCATGAAAAATGGCTTTCAAATTAATTGTTTAAGTCACTGTAATCGGAAAGGGTAGTAATTGTGTGGATGTAATATGTTAATGTAGTATATTTTTTTACTATGAGGTATGAACCATAACATTAGTTTCATAAAATAGGTTGTATATTGTTATTCAAAAGTTACAGAGTATGAAAATATGGCTATATGGCCTTACGTACCAAATTTGATACGATAATCATAAGTTGTATCATAAATTGACACTTATGTGGATGTATGTGTTAATATGTTAACGTAGTATGTTTTTACTATGATGTATGAAACATAACATCAGTTTCATAAAATAGGTCGTATATTGTTATTCAAAAGTTACAGAGTATGAAAATATGGTCATATGGCCTTTCGTACCAAATTTAATACGATAATCATAAATTGTATCATAAATTGACACTTATATGTAATTATGCATGTTAAAATGAAGAAAACAAACTTCAAATGAACATATTCGGTGTTATAACGAATCCGTAGTTTTGATTTTTATGTTTTGTGTTCAAAACTTTCAAAAACATCAAGAACAGTAAAATTACATGTGTTGATTTTGTTAATTAAGTGTTTTAACTATTAAAATCATGCTAGAAGGGTTGAGTAGTAGTTATATGTGTATTACTGTGTTTGGGTATGTCTAAATTTGTGTAAAAATAAATTAATTGGAAGTTATGGCCATATTCTGTGTTCTTCACAGAACGTATAATTGAACTTGAGAAAGATTTTTTGGCCTAATTTGGCCTTGTTATGTTCGCGAATTGCAGAAACTGCAGAAACTGAGTCTGGGTAACCCCTCCCCCGGCGGGCGTTACCAAACTAAATTAACCCGCCCCGGCGAGCAAAAATAAAAATAAATAAATAAATAAAATTATTAATTAAAATATTTATCAAATAAAATGAATATTTTAATTGAGATATTTATGGAATAAAATAAATATTCGATGAAAATTATTATTAAAATAAATTAAATATTTTAATTGAGATATTTATAGAATAAAATAAATATTTAATGAAATTTATTATTCAAATATTTATAAAATAAAGTAAATATTTTAATTGAGATATTTATGGAATAAAATAAATATTCTATGGAAATTAATATTAAAATATTTATCAAATAAAATAAATATTTTAGTTGAAATATTTATGGAATAAAATAAATATTTGATGAAAATTATTATGAAATAATTTATTCGAGTATAATAATATTACGGGAATGAAAATATTCTAATTTAATTAAGTAATTAAATTAGAAGGGTAATGATTTGTTAAATAAAGTGGAGTTTATATTAAATAATTAAGTAAAAATGTAACTAATGAATGTCGTGAATACATATGGTATATGTGTAGAATTTGTGGTGAACGAAAGTAGTAATCGTTCAGCCTACGCATGAGGCAAGTTTTCTAACCCTACTTGTTATCGTTATTCAAGTTTATAAACTTACATCGAGCAAATTCTTGTTATTATTAATCAAGTTCAATTTGTTATATTAAAGATTTTTAATCTTTTCAAAGTATGATTTTGTTATACAATACTTATTCTATTTATACCTCTTGAGATTGTTATTTGATTTAAATATCAGTTATTGTTGAACCTTGTTAGACTAGCGAACCCTTATTGATTCGACTAGTCCATAGTTGATGAACGTTCTAAATTTCAGAACCCTTATTGATTTATCCAAACCAAACTTCCTTTGGTGCGGACTCTAATGTCAAACTGAGATGAACAACCCTGTATAGGGATTACTTATGCGTTAGCGTTAAGATATTGGGCACAATATGGTACTAAGGGCCGATCCCTCTAAGTATGAGAAGAAGAGTCCATAGTCTTATGACTGTTAAAGATTTCAAGTATAAACATTTCACAACCTAGGACGTAGTTCAAGGTCTTACGACCCTCAGAAGTTCTTTTGATTCTTGTTATTCACTCTTGATTCAAAAGCCAAGTTTTCTTATTTTAGAAGTTATTGATTCATTCGCATGTTATTATTTTATTGTTATATTATTATACTTATGGGCAATCGTGCTCACTCTTGCGTAATAATAACATTGCAGTTAAGAACGAAAGGTCCGATGAGCCTTCTTCTAGTAAAGGCAAGGGAAAAGTTAACAAGTGATGAAGACTTGTTGTTTATTTGTTATGTTTTATTTCAGACTTATGTTTAAGTTGTGTAAGACTTAATATTTATTTATGTTTCCGCAATTGAGATTTAAGGTTAGTATGACCTGGGATTGATGTATTTATTTTCAGATGTTATAACTCCATAAGGAGAGGATTTATTTCTATCTATTTATGGTTTTTCATTTATTATGGGTAGATAGATACATGATTTTGGATAGTGAACACCAAATCCCATGGGAATTGAAGTACCCGGATTTGGGGGTGTCACAGGTAGGTAACATAGCTGTAGGTTATAAACCTTAGGTGGGGGAACAACCTTAGGTTGTAGCCTTATAAGAAGAATATAGTGATGGAAAACTCTTATATAGTTCTTAGAAATGAATTTATTAATTCATTGAAGATAATAAAAGAATTTATGTGCTTATGTGTTAATTATGTGTTCACTAGTACGACTCAGTAACCAAAACTTAAAACTGTGTTGTCAGGATGTCTGATGTTGGAGGAACTAGTCAAGCTGGGGAGGAGGAACCCCGAGTACCTACATAGGAGGAACCCTAAGTACCTACATAGGAGGAGCCTAGAGACATTCATGTCGTCAGGGAATAGTTGGTACGGAGAGAACCATCTCCATTGATCACTGTTGTTGGTCAGGAGCATGAGCCTAAGACTGATCCAGAGGAGGATCCTGAAGAGGAAGAAGAGGAGTTCCCACCGAAATCCATTGATGCTGAGATGTACGACGAGTTATATGTTCGTAACGTAGAGTTACGTGACACTGTTCAGGATCTGACTGAGCGGACGATTATTCAGCAGATTACCATCGAGCAGAAGGATAGGGAGGTTGTGACTCTTCACACCTGTCTAGGGAATGTGGAGTGGGATTCAGTTCACGAGAAGGGTCAAACCGAGGAGAAGTCTGAAGAAATAGAGAAGTTGAAGAAGGAACTGAAAGAGAGCTCAGAAAGACTGACCATAGCAGAGGAGGGCTGGGTAAGAGAATCACGTCGTACTGATCTTGCAGAAGAGGATTGTTGTGCAAAGAAGGCTAAGCTTGGGGAGACGTACTCTACACTTCAAAATGCAATGAATGAGGCCCAGGATCGAGTTATGAGGTACCCAATCCAGTTCGAAGGACTACCATCGTATATGCTAGATCGCCGAACGATGTTCTGCATCATGGAAGAGGAACGTAGCAAGGCTATTCAGCGCCTTAACAGGTAGTGATATGATTTGTTTAATTATGTGAAAAACTTATCTCGTGTTAGATGTAAATTTCGATGTGTTTATAAACAAAGGAATATTTTAATATTTTAAATCCTGTAGATTCTTTATCTCGGGATAGTTGATGTAAATAGCAGTGATTCTATCGTTTAATGTTAAAACTTTCGATTTGAATAAATATATCAGGGTTTATTGAGATAATGTGTTAAGTGATTATGTTTAAATGTTTTAGTTAAGCCTTAAAGATTTAAAGAATTGAATAAAGACCTAATAAGCGTATATTCTTATCAGAAACATGCCGCCGAGAAGACGACCAAATCGTCGACCAACCCAGGAAGGGTTAACGAATAACAACAACAACGCCAATGCTGACCCCGTTTAGCAGTTGGTGAACTTACTAGCTGGAGCGATGAATAATCCACCTCATGCTCCACCGAACAAGACATTTAAGGATTTCAAGGTGGTGGGACCGCCAGAGTTTAAAGGCTCTATGAACTCTATCGAGGCTCAAACGTGGGTTATGGAGATGGAAAAAGTTTTTGACGTCGCCAGAGTCAGAGAGGACCAAAAAATCGCCTACGCGACGTTCATGCTGAAATCTGAAGCCAATTATTGGTGGCAAACAAATAAGGTCCGGGGAGGTTCAAGGAGATATTTTTCGAGAAGTATTTTCTGACAGCTCGCAGAACCAAATGGAGGTCCAGTTTCTGGAGTTGAAATAAGGAAATATGTCTGTACCAGATTATGTGGCAAAATTCAATGAGTTGGCTAGGTTCACCCCATATCAAGTACACACAGATGAGAGAAAAACAAGAAGGTTTGAACAAGGACTAAAGCCCTAGGTATATAACAAAGTATCAATGTTTCAGCAAAACACTTTTGTTGGAGTACTGAAAAAGGCCATCCTCACTAAAGGTGGGAGCGATGCGGTGACCAAGTACAATCAGGATCAGAAGAAGAAGAAGAGTGAAAATGAGGGAAATAACAAAGCCAGTGGCAGCAACACGGGAGGAAGTATCAATCAGAAAAGGAGGTGGACTGACAACTCGTCAACTGGAAATCGGCAAGGAGGTCAGAAGAAGAGGATCGAAGAGTGCCCGACCTGTGGGAAAGCTCACATGGGGGTTTGTATGAAAGGAAAACGGGTGTGCTACAATTGTGGTCAGGAGGGCCACATAGCACCTAACTGTCCTAACCCAAAGAAGGGATCATGTTTCACTTACGGCTCAAAGGATCATCTGGAAAGGGACTGTCCCAAGAAGGGATCTGGAGGGGTAGGATCAGGAGGGAACATGGGAAACAGCGGTGGAAGTGCTTTAACTATTACGAGACCAACCGTAACCAACCGACCGTACGCCAGGACATTCAACATGACAGTGCAGGATACTGTGCAGTCTCGTGATGTGGTGTCAGGTATCATTTCGATCAATAAAAGTTAATATTTATGTATTATTTGATTCAGATGCTACTTGTTCATTTATATCCGATGACTTTGATAAGAACTTAAAATTTCCTAAGGATGAGTTAGAACACCCCATGAACATAGAAATTGCGAATAGAGAAATAATCCTTGTTAAGTACGTACATAAGATTTGTAGAGTGGATATTAAGGGTAATATCATGAACGTAGATCTTATCCCTATTCGACTTGGAGAATTTGACATTATTTTGGGTATGGACTGGTTATTCAATCACTGAGCCGTAATTGATTGCCAGAAGAAGAGTATTAACCTCATGACTCCGTCAATGGTGGTGTTTTATGGTAGCAAGTTGCCTAGACAAATGAGTTGTCTGACGATGATATAGGCCATGAAGTTGTTAAGATAAGGTTGTGTAGGATATCTAGCTTACATAGTCGACAGTCGTAAAAAGAATCCAAAAGTAGAGGAGATACCAGTAGTGAGGGACTTCGCAGACGTATTTCTAGATGATTTGCCAGGACTTCCGCTAGATAGAGAGGTTGAATTTATGATTGATTTGGCACCAAAAATGACTCCAATATCGAAGGCACCGTACCGAATGGCACTGATAGAAATGAAAGAATTGATGGTACAACTACAAGATTTACTGGACAAGAAGTACATTCAATCGAGCGTATCACCATGGGGAGCGCCAGGGTTATTTGTGAAGAAGAAGGACGGGATGATGTAACTCTGCATTGCCTACAGAGAACTGAATAAGGTCATGATTAAGAATAGATATCCATTACCGAGGATCAAAGACCTGTTTGATCAATTGAAGGGAGCGAGATATTTTTCCAAGATAGACTTGAGGAGTGGTTATCATCAACTGAAGGTGAGGCCAGAGGATGTACCAAAGACATTGTTTAGAACATGATATGGTCACTATGAATTTTTGGTAATGTCATTTGGTCTAACCAATGCTCCGAAAGCATTTATGGGCCTAATAAATGGAGTGTTCAAGCCGTTTTTAGACAAATTCGTAGTGGTATTTATAGATGACATTTTGGTATATCCGAAAACCAAGGAAGAACATGAAGAACATTTGAAGGTAACATTAGAGGCATTGAGAAGGGTGAAGTTGTATGCTAAGTTATTGAGATGCGAATTTTGGATTGAGTGGGTACAATTTCTTGGACATGTGATGATAAAGACATAATTTCGGTAGATCCATCCAAAGTCGAAGCCGTGATAAACTGGGATCAACCGAGAACGCCATTGAAAGTATGAAGTTTTCTGGGATTGGCAGGGTATTACAGGAGATTCATTCAAGACTTTTCCAAGATCGCAACCCCGTTAACGAATTTGACTCGAAAAGCTATGAAATTTGTTTGAACGGAGAAGTGTGAGAAAAGCTTTCAGGAACTAAAGAAGAGGTTGAGTACAGCACATGTGTTATCTCTTCCAGATGATACAGGAAATTTTGTTGTTTATAGTGATGCGTCGCATAAAAGACTTGGTTGTGTGCTTATGCAAAATGGCAGAGTCATTGCATATGCATCATGACAGTTGAAGGATTATGAGAAGGGGTATCTGACCCATGACTTGGAGTTAGCTGCTGTGGTTTTTGCTTTGAAAATTTGGAGGCGCACTATATCTACAGGGAGAAGTGTGAAATATATACAGATCACAAGAGTCTGAAATATATTTTTACACATAAGGATTTGAATATGCACCAAAGAAGGTTACTGGAGTTAATTAAGGACTATGATTGTGAAATTTTATACCATCCAGGTAAGGCAAATGTGGTTGTCGACGCCTTAAGTAGAAAGGGTCGGGAGAAATTGATGATGTTGACCGCTCAAAAGGTGCTCATTTCAGCCATGGAGAAGTTAGAACTGGAAGTGAAGTATCCTATGAAAATTGATTAGAAGCAGTTCCAGGTGCAATATTGTACAACCCTACTGGATAAAGTTAAGGAGGCTCAACTTCAAGATGAAGAATGTAAAAAGGTGAAAAAGAAAATATCTAAAGGAACCGAACCGAGATTCAAGTTGGACAAGTAAGGAATACTGAGATTTGAGAACCGAATTTGGGTACCGCCAGTACCAGAGATTAAGGAAGACATTTTGAGTGAGGCTCATAGCTCACGATATTTGATTCACCCCGGTAGTACCAAAATGTATCAATATCTTCGATAACATTTCTGGTGGCCAAATTTGAAACGAGATGTGGCAGAGTGTGTTGCCAAGTGTCTGACATGTCAAAAAGTGAAAGCAGAACATCAAAGGCCGAGTGGGTTTCTACAACCGTTGGAGATCCCAGGATGGAAATGGGAACATATTACGATGGACTTCGTGGTTGGCCTTCCGACAACTAAGAAAGGCTATGACGCAGTATGGGTTATCGTTGACCGATTGACGAAATCCACACACTTCCTTCTGATCAAAATTAGATTTAACTTAGATCAGTTGGTAAGGTTATATGTGAAGGAGATTGTTTCAAGGCACGGAGTTCCGGTGTCAATTATTTTCGATAGGATTCTACGCTTTACATCGAACTTCTAAAAATGACTACAACAATGCATAGGCACAATTGCGAATGAGTACGTCATATCACCCTCAGACAGATGGGCAGAGTGAAAGAACGATTCAGACATTAGAAGATATGTTAAGAGCTTGTGTAATTGACTTTAAAAGAAATTGGGATGATCACCTACCGCTCGTAGAGTTCGGCTACAACAATAATTACCACGCTAGTATTGTCATGCCACCTTACGAAGCGTTATACGGTAGAAAGTGCAGAACTCCGCTATACTGGGATGAAGTTGGTGAGAGATAATTACTAGGCCCAGAATTGGTACAGCAGAAAGCAGAGATAGTTAAAGTGATTCGAACAAGACTGGTAGCAGCTCAAGATAGATAGAAGAAATACGCCGATCCACACCTTAAAAATGTTGAGTTTGAGTCAGGTAGTTATGTGTTCTTGAAGGTCTCTCCTTGGAAGGAAAAAATCAGGTTGCGTATGAGGTAGCCTTACCTCCAGCACTCGAGAATGTCCACAATGTCTTCCATGTTTTAGTTTTATGACCCTACAAACCCGATTATAAGCATGTAATTGAATACGAACCCCTATATTTTGAAAAAGATTTATCTTACGAAGAAATTTCTGTTCAGATTGTCGACAGAAAAGAGCAAGTTCTCAGAAATAAAGTAATACATTCTGTTAAGGTAATTTGGAGGAGCCACAACGCTGAAGAAGCTATGTGGGAACTCGAAGAGATTATGATAAAAAATTATCCTCATTTATTTACTTAAATTATGTGTAAGTGATTCTAGGGACAGAATCATTGTAGGGGGAGAATGTAACGGGTCGAATTGATTGAGTCGTGATTCTGGGGACATATTCCTTTTAAGGGGGGAAAGATGTGATGAACGAGATTTTATAATTTAATTTTAATATTTACTGAATTAAATAAATATTTTTCAATGATTTAATTATTAGATTAAATAATTAATTGATGAAGTTGTGATAGATTAATTTAATTATATGTGTTATATTTATTAAATTAATGTTGAGAATTTTATTACTCAAAGTATGTAATTATGTGAGCTAATTGAATTAAATAAAATATTTAATAAGCATAATGTTATTTTAATAATTAATTAGAGATTTAATAATTTGACATAATTAATAAATGAGAAATTTAATTATGTGACTATGTGAATTAATGAAAAATTATTATATTTTACTTAAAATAAATTAAATAAGATATTTGATTATTGTGTAAATGAGTGTAACACTATTAAACTATAGTATAAAAGATTTATTAAATTAAATGGTTATAATTCTTTTAAGGCTAGCCAAACGGAGCCTTATTGAGAGTTGAGAGCAGTTAACTCATGATCGGGTTAATTGACCACAATTGCGTCAGTTCTTAATTATTATATACGTAATCTTCCTTCTTTATTCTCTAAGTCTGAAAACAAGAAAAACAAGTTTACAGAGAGAAAATGAGTTCTGTTAAGGGAGATTGTGAGTGGGTGATTGAAGAAACAACTGAGACATGTTTCCCTACTAACCTACACTCTATGCTTTGGGTAAATTCTTTAACCCAATTTTTATTTACATCATTTAAAGTTTCATGAAAAATGGCTTTCAAGTTAATTGTTTAAGTCTCTGTAATCGGAAAGGGTAGTGATTGTGTGGATGTAAATGTTAATGTAGTATGTTTTTTTACTATGATGTATGTACCATAACATCAGTTTCATAAAATAGGTCGTATATTGTTATTCAAAAGTTACAGAGTATGAAAATATGGCCATATAGCCTTGCGTACCAAATTTGATACGATAATCATAAGTTGTATCATAAATTGAAACTTATATGTAATTATGCATGTTAAAATGAAGAAAACAAACTTCAAATTAACATATTCGGTGTTATAACGAACCCGTAGTTTTGATTTTTATGTTTTGTGTTCGAAACATTCAAAAATATCAAGAACAATAAAATTACATGTGTTGATTTTGTTAATTATGTGTTTTAACTGTTAAAATCATGCTAGAAGGGTTGAGTAGTAGTTATATGTGTATTGCAGTGTTTGAGTATGTCTAAATTTGTGGAAAAATAAATTAATTGGAAGTTATGACCATATTCTGTGTTCTTCACAGAACGTATAATTGAGCTTGTGAGAGATTTTTTGGCCTAATTTGGCCTTGTTAAGTTCGCGAAATGCAGAAACTGAGTCTGGGTAACCCCGCCCCTGACAAGTGTTACCAAACTAAATTACCCCGTCCCGGCGGGCAAAAATAAAAATAAAATAAAAAAATAAATAAAAATATTAATTAAAATATTTATCAAATAAAATGAATAATTTAATTGAGATATTTATGAAATAAAATAAATATTCGACGAAAATTATTATTAAAATATTTGTAAAATAAATTAAATATTTTAATTGAGATATTTATGGAATAAAATAAATATTCGATGAAATTTATTATTTAAATATTTATAAAATAAAGTAAATATTTTAATTGAGATATTTATTGAATAAAATAAATATTCGATGGCAATTAATATTAAAATATTTATCAAATAAAATAAATATTTTAGTTGAAATATTTATGGAATAAAATAAATATTCGAGTGGAATAATAGTACGAGAATGAAAATATTCTAATTTAATTAAGTAATTAAATTAGAAGGGTAATGATTTGTTAAATAAAGTGGAGTTTATATTAAATAATTAAGTGAAAATATAACTAATGAATGTCGTGAATACATATGATATATGTGTAGGATTTGTGGTGAACGGAAGTAGAAATCTTTCAGCCTACGCACGAGGCAAGTTTCCTAACCCTACTTGTTATTGTTATTCAAGTTTATAAACTTACATCGAACAAATTCTTGTTATTATTAATCAAGTTCAATTTGTTATATTAAAGATTTTTAATCTTTTCAAAGTATGATTCTGTTATACAATACATATTCTATTGTATACCTCTTGAGATTGTTATTCGATTTAAGTATCAGTTAATGTTGAACCTTGATAGACTAGCGAACCCTTATGGATTCGACTAGTCCATAGTTGATAAACGTTCTAAATTTCAGAACCCTTATTTATTTATCCAAACCAAACTTCCTTTGGTGCGGACTCTATTGTCAAACTAAGATGAACAACCCTGTATAGGGATTACTTATGCGTTAGCTTTAAGATATTGTGCATAATATGGTACTAAAGGCTGATCCACCTAAGTACGAGAAGAAGAGTCCATAGTCTTATGACTGTTAAAGGTTTCAAGTATAAACATTTAACAACCTAGGACGTAGTTCAAGGTCTTACGACCCTCAGAAGTTCTTTTGATTCTTGTTATTCATTCCTGATTCAAAAGCCAAGTTTTCTGATTTCAGAAGTTATTGATTCATTCACATGTTATTATTTTATTGTTATATTATTATATTTGTGGACAATCGTGCTCACTCTTGTGTGATAATAACATTGCAGTTAAGAACGAAAGGTCCGACAAGCCTTCTTCTAGTAAAGGCAAGTGCAAAGTTAACAAGTGATGAAGACTTGTTGTTTATTTGTTATGTTATGTTTCAGACTTATGTTTAAGTTGTGTAAGACAAAATATTTATTTATGTTTCTGCAATTGAGATTTAAGGTTAGTATGAGCTTGATTGATGTATTTATTTTCAGATATTGTAACTCCATAAGGAGAGGATTTATTTCTATCTATTTATGATTTTTCATTTATTATGGGTAGATAGATACATGATGTTTGGACAGTGAACACCAAATCTCGTGGGAATTGAAGTACCCAAATTTGCGGGTGTCACAAAGCCAGTTTTATACTGGTTTACCGCACACCCGCGCGGCAGCTGCGCGCCCTTGCCAAGATGTTGCGCGGTCGCGCTATGTACAGATTCCAATTTTGCAGAAAATAATTATGACACTTTTCATAAGACAACTAACACGAATTTCACCCACTAAACAGTGATAATAACACGTACAAATGGTATATAACTATCACAAACATGTTTCTTCACATATATATCAATATAGAATAATTTAACAACAACTTAAGCTAGTTTAATTTCTCAAATTCCATGTTTTTCATATAAAACTCCATTTTTGATATTCATCCCAAAAATCAACACTGTGACTTCAATACTTGGCCAAATCACTTCATTCAAATTACGCTATGCTCGTTTCTTAATGAACTAACATAATCAAGCTTCAATTTGCAATTTGACATACTAATTGGCCACTACAATTGATACTTTTCATGAACCATATGAAAATACATATATTGACATTATTTTCTTCTTACTGTCAACGAATTTAGCATATAAATTTCTTGTTTAAACATAAACTCTAGCATTATATCACATATAACCACCAAAACTTAGTTACATAACAACAATTCGGAAAAAATAGAATTCACAGAGCATAACAAAACTTTGTCGTGATACTCATAAACATATATAATATCAAAGTTGTGAACAAACCTTCAAGTTAGCTTGCACAACCTTGCAACTGCAGACAATTTTCTCAGGTTTCACTCTCAAACTCTTTCAATTCTATCTGTAATTCTCTTAGTCTTAGCAACTAGAATGAAAACACTGATAGCTATAATGCGTAAACTCAACCGATAGACAATCGTAGGAAATAAAATTGATAATCTTAATACGCCCATTTAATAAAATAACAGTTACAAAACTAACGTATATATTATAATTATATTGTATTTATTATTTTATTTTATTTATATAATTCAAAATTAAAAGAATTTCAAAAGCCATAGGGCCTTGTTTGGCAAAACCATTAAAAATTAAACACTTAATTTCCTTGAACCTTGTTTGGATAAAACTAAATTAAACTACTTTAATGTATTTTAATAACTCCTTATAATATAGTTATTTGTCACACTTTATTTAATCAAGCTTTCATTTTTAATTTAATTAATCCAAATAACAATTAATTAAATAAATCATTTAATCACATAACTCAATACAAATAATCAACTATTAAATTGAAATATCAATATAATAATAATTTCCTTAATTTATTAATTATTTATTTAACAAATAACTAACCAAATAAAATCAAATCCATTAAAAAAATATTTATTCAACGATAAACACATCCATTAAATATTTATATAATTCAATAAATATTTAATATTATAATTAAAATTCTGGAATGTTACATCATTCCCTCCTTAAAAGGATTATGTCCTCAGAATCACAATTTAAACAATCAAATCATCACATTCTTCCCTACTTACAAAGATTCTGTCCCCAGAATCGAAGACATAGATTAAACAAATAACTCAGGGTAATTTTTCATCATTTCAGCTTGAAGTTCGCACGTTGCCTCTTCGACATAGTGGTTTCTCCATATCACCTTCACAGAAGGTATCACTTTATTTCTGAGCACTTGTTCTTTCCTGTCAACTATTTGGATAGGAATCTCTTCATATGACAAATCTTTATCGAATTGCAATGGTTTGTACTCGATCACGTGCTTGTAATCAGGTTTATACGGTCGTAACACCAAAATGTTAAAAATATTATGAATGTTTTCCAACTTTGGAGGTAGAGCTACCTCATAAGCCACTTCTCCAACTCTTCGTAGTATCTCAAAAGGTCCAATAAATCTTGGGCTGAGCTTTTCTTTCTTGCCAAAACGAATTTTCCCCTTCCAAGGAGCAACTTTTAGGAAAACAAAAGTTCCTACTTCAAATTCGCGATTCTGCCTGTGTAGATCGGCATACTTTTTTTGTCTGTCTTGCGCTGCTACCAATCTTGTATTGATGAGTTTGATAACCACAATAGTTTGTTGTACCAGTTCTGGTCCTAACAGTTGGCGTTCACCGACTTCATCCCAGCACAGTGCAGTTCTGCACTTTCTGCCGTACAATGCCTCGTAAGGCGGCATACCGATGCTCGCGTGGTAACTGTTGTTGTAGGCAAATTCCACAACCGGTAAATGTTCTTCCCAGCTTCCTTTGAAATCCATGACGCATCTATTCTTGGCAATGGATATTTGTTTTTAATAGTGACTTTGTTCAATTCCCTATAATCAATGTAAAGACGCATCAATCCATCATTCTTCTTCACGAATAACACCGACACTCCCCACGGTGATACGCTTGGTTGAATATACGTCTTGTCTACCAACTCTTGCAACTGTACCATCAGTTCCTTTATTTCTGCCAGAGCCATTCTGTGCAGGGCCTTCGATATCAATGTTGTTCCAGGCGCTAAGTCGATCACGAACTCAATCTCTCTGTCAGGCGGAAGTCCTGACAAATCCTCTGGAAACACATCCTCAAATTCTCTAACCACATGTATCTCTTCCAGTTTCACATTCTTCTTTTGAGTATCGACTATGTAAGCTAAATAGCCCACACAACCTTGATTCAACAATTTCTTGGCCTGCATAATCTTCAGACATTTCATTTGTCTAGGTGACTTGCTACCATAGAATACTACATTTGACAGAGTCATAAGGTTTACACACTTCTTTTGGCAATCAATTACCACTCCATATTTAAACTACCAATCCATTCCCAAAATAACATCAAACTTTCCAAGTCTAATCGGAATCAAATCTACCATCAAGATATTCTCCTTAATGTTCACCCTACAGTTCTTTTATACGAATCTAACAAGGATTACTTCCTTATTCGCATTTTCTATGTTCAAATGGGAAATTCAGTTCTTTTCTAGGCAATTCTAACCTTTTAGCAAATTCATTAGAGATAAACGAGCAAGTAGCACCCGAATCAAATAATACATAAGCATTTATATCATTGATTGGGATAATACCTGAAACCACATCTTTTGATTGCACAACATCTTGCACAGTCATGTTGAAGGTTCTTGCTGTGGGTTTGTTTGATGTTGTAGGTCCAGCAATGGCCCATGTACCTCCACTGTTACCTCCATTGCTTCTGGTTGTCTCTCCAACCTTTTTCTTAAGGCATTCACGAGCAAAGTGAACTTTGGATCCGCACGTGAAACACACGTTATTCTTAGGTTGAGTGCAATTTGGGGCGATGTGACCCTCCTGGCCACAATTGAAGCATAATCATTTCTCCATTAAGCACGCACCCTTGTGAAACTTACAGCATGTAACACATGCTTCAAACTTCTTATTTTGTTGGTTACCCTGCAAGTTTCCCATACCCACATTTCCATTCCACTTCCTCTTCAAGTTGTTGTTGTTGTTGTTGTTGTTGTTTCCACCACAAACACCTCCATTCTTAATCTCCACCTCATTCTTCTTCTTCTTCTTCTTCTTCTTCTTCTGTTCTTGATTGAACTTTGTCACTACCTCGCCCCCACCTTCAGCGAGTATTGTTTTCTCCATCATTGCTGCGAAAGTCTTCAATTGGAACAAGGAAATCCTACTGTACAACCAGGGCTTCAGTCCATGTTCAAACCTCTTCGCATTGCGTTCATCCGTACTGACTTGATAAGGCATATGTAAAGTCCCCGAACCCGGATACTTGAAACCCGAACTCGGTACTTCACGATACCATTTTTATGAGCGGAAATATTAATAATAATAATAACAATAATATAAATTTTAAACTTAACTTACATTTATCAGAGTCTAATCCCAAGTACGCAACCTTTACTATATTCTTTACATGATATATAATACATATCATAACTTAGTACAGTCTAACTATTACAAATGATACAAATAAACAAGTTGTGTTTGCTTTCCTTTTCACTTGATCTTGGCCGATCCCTTCTAGCTGTTCACACTTAGCTGAAAACATTTAAATTAAGCAAGGATGAGCATTTGAGTGCCCAGCAAGTATTACATATATATATATAAGCTGAAAGAATTTAAATGTTTTCTTTATAATATTCTTCTACAACCAGTCAATAGTTGTGAAGTAATCTGTACCAATAATAATAACATAACAACCCTCATTCAAATTTTTAAAATTTTGTATTGACTATACATGGGGTTTCTGTGACATACTACGAACATTGTTTTTCATTTTCGAAAAGGTTAAACAGAAATTCATCTGTAAACCGGCCATTGCTTACGGGCCTGCGGGTGTACAGTCCATGGGCCCTGTATTGATCAATACTACATTGCTAGAACGATATTATCGTTCATCCTTTGTCCGCCGTAGCGCATAAAAATTTTCCCATTATCGGGATGTTCATACCTGTCGGGTTTTTATAACAAAGGTCTTATATAATTCAACATATATGTATATCAAAGGCATATCAACATGTGATGAAATACAATGATTATCCAAGTGGGGACACTTGTATAATCATTTATAAGAACTAACGAACATAATATATTTATCCGAATTATCATATACTAACATGTTGATAATCAATGGGCTTATATAATATAAGTTTAACAATCTGTATAATGATATAACTTTGAAACATCCTTACACTTGTCCATTGCATAAAGAAAATGCAAAGTTAGGATACTTGCCTGATGCGCTTCTTACAAATACGCAACTTAGACTTATCTTTTCTATCACGACCTATCATTAATCAAATCATTCTATCGATTAGAATCACATATCATAACACATAATACTGCATATTGCAGTCAGCACATAACATAATCACATTGTCACACATGTTTCACAGTCATTGCATCACAATCAAACAGTTAACTCATTCCTAATTACATTGTCACACAACTTTATTCCTCATTGAATCACAAATAAAATAACTAACTAAATTTCTAAGTCCAGATCAATTTCTGAACCATGTCGGTCTACCGACATCTTTATCGGGTAATTATCAAGTCTAAGACTCTATATCGAAGTTCAATATCTGATTAGACTATTTAAGTAACAGTCATATCATTTTTAAATGACCTACAATAATTTTTAAACATTTATCACTAATTTTCAAACACTTGAATCATTATTAGATGATTTAAATACTAATCAATTCTATTATCATTAATATTTACTCAATATTAAACTATTAATGAAACCATTGCCAAAATATTAAAGTTATGTATAATAACTCAAAATATTCTTAACGTATTTATATTACCCTTAAATGATTTTTAAAACATTTAAAATCATTATTAAATAATTACCATTAATATTTAAATATTAATGAACTATTATCTAAATATTAAAAGTCATTAATTACAACTTTAAAATATTTTTAATTCACTTATATCATTTTTAAATGATTTTTAAATAAATAAAACCATTTTTAAACTATTTATTTAATATAATTATTAAATAAATTTAATATCATTAATCATTAAATAAATATCATTAATATTAAATTATTAATGAAAATATCCCTTAAATATTAAAAGTTATATTTTATAACTTAAAATATCTTTAAACACTTTATTTTTATTTAAAATGATTATTATAATATTAAAATCATTTTTAAACTAAATTATTTAATATAATTATTAAATAATTTTAACATCATTAATAATAATTAATTAATGAAATTTACCTTTAAATATTAAAAGTTATATTTTATAACTTAAAATATTTTTAAATACCTTATTCTTATTTAAAATGATTTTTAATTTAATAAAATTATTTTTAATTCATTTATTCAATTCATTTAATAAATAACTTAATTATCATTAATATTAATTTATTAATGAAAATTATCACATAATATTAAAAGTTATCAAAAATAACTAAAATTATTTTCTTATACCTTAATATAATTTTAAATGATTTTTCAAATATTAAAATTATTTTTTAATAATTTATTTAATATTATAATTAAATAAATTAAATACTTTTAATATTCTAAAAATATTAAATATATATGAAATATATTTAAAATAATTAAAAACTAATTTTTAGAATTTAAAATAATTTTTAATAATTTATTTTATATTTTTAATAATTAAAAACTATTTTTTTCTATTTATTAATTAATTTTCAGAAATAATAATAATAAACCGTCGCTGTAGGTCTTTAGCGACAAAAAGCGTCGCTGTAGGTGTTCTTGAGCCTCAAGAACACTAACAGCTTCGTGATCAACATGCCATGTTTGACCATGTATAACGTTCTGTAAAAATTGTTTCTGGGCGATCTAACACATACATCTTGTCGTACTCATGTAATACTACAATTAACAACAAACATAATGGCTTAACATCATCCGAGCTAAGAGTTATTAGCCATCAAAGTAGCTTGTCAGAGCTGTTCTTCACGAAGAACAGCTCGAGGTGCCTACTTTGGACCTCTATAACTTGCAATCCGTGTAAGTTTTGTGTGATCTATCAATTTCAGTGTGTAGACCTCATGTAGGACTACAACTATAACACTTAAAATCATCCGAAAAACAAGAAATCAAGCAGATAAAGTATGGTCAAACGTTGTTATAAAAATCGACACTTAGAAAATTCTGGGATGCCTAGAATTTGGCTGGTCAATGCCGGTCAACTCACTTTGACCTTAAATAACTTTTGATCCACAATATATATGGACCTGATTCTTTTTGGAGATTAAATAAAATATTACATATTACATATAAAAACTTTTAAACAACACAAATCATGATCTAGAAAAGAGTTATAAGCCCTGACATTTGATGAAAAATCACAGATTCGGTTTTTTCCAACTTGCTTAAAACTTCAAATTCGTGCACTTTGATGTTATGGGTCTTTGATTTATCAACCCAGATCATCAATTGACACCTTATTACACATATTTAACAAATCAATTTCATCAATTAACAAAGAATCAAAGGATTTCAAGATTTTGAGATTTTATACCTTTATGCTTTGATTTCGATTTCTTGACTTCTGATTTGTTATGGGACTTCGTGGGGCTGATCTAAGGGACTGATTTGCTTGATATTTTCGTTGGTTTTAGTGAGAGAGAAGAGTGGTTGAGTATTGGACAAATATTAGTGTACTAAATAATTTTCTCTCTCTTCCAATCTTTATATACACATCTTAGATGCATGAATGGGCTGAATTGGCTGATTTGCTGGCTGGTATAAGTCACATGGAGTGGGTAGAAGTTGTTGGAGTGGTTCAACAACTTAACCTATTGTCAAAACCTACATTTTTAGCCTCAATAATGCAAGAGGGACATTTTTGTCATTTGGTAAATCATTTAAATGGTAAAATTGTAATCATGCAAACCCTTAGGGTTTAGGGTTTGGACGATTTTAGGGTTTAACAATAATTTTAAGAATTTCCAAAATTAGGATTTGCACAAAATTATAATAAATAAATAAAATAATAAAATTTTAGTTTCTAAAATACAAAATTAGGGTTTCTTAGTTAATTAAGTTTTTAATTAATTAACACCTTACTAATTAGGTTTAAGATACCCTAATTAGTATTAAGCTTTCCAATTTAACAATTAGGGTTTACACTTTAAATAATTTAGGGTTTATAAAATAAATATTAGGGTTTCTAGAATACAATTAAATTAAGGTTCTAGGTTTTAGGGTTTTAATTTCTATATCACCAGTCGTTAATCACATTAATGTGATTACAAATTCTCAAAGTCGTGAATGACTTTCGCTTTAAAGTTTCAATTCAATTAGGGTTCCAAAATTATAATTAAGGATTATAATATAGAATAATAATAATAATAATAATAATAATAATAATAATAATAATAATAAGGGTTTTGAATAATTACGATTCTCCCTAATTAGGGTTAATACATAAACACCGATCATAAATCACATTAACATGATTACATATCAGTCTTAAGCCGGCATTCGGCTTTAACTTAGGGTTTAACAGCTTAAACTAGGGTTTTGACATTTTATACCATAATTGACCAACCATTGTCAGTCCACAAACATACAGTACATATTTATAACACTGAAAAATCAAAATATTATAATATTATAATATTATTATCATTCCTTAATTCAGACCCATAATTAGGGTTTGATAGTAATATATTAAAACTGTTCCACACATTAACATTATACACATAACCACACATATCTATAACACTGGTAAATAATAATATAATATTATTATTTTCATTCCTTGTTCAAAACCCAGAACTAGGGTTTGGATTCCATATCTGATTTTATCTACCGTAATTAACCTTATAATTAAGTAGAAATAATTTACTTAACTATTCTAAAATAATTTCATATAATAAATAATTATTATAATAATTCTATAATCATATCATATATTATTCAATTAATATAATTATCATATTTTCATGGAAAATACACATTAAAAATATTTTTACTATAAAACTAATTATTATTAGAATATAATTTATAATGAGCAATAATTCTAGAATAAAATTATTCATAACCATTAATGTAATAAATATATTTTATATTCATCACATAATTACATACATAATACCTTTCACGCATTCTTACCTTTATAATAGATAATTATTCTAAAATCATTTCATATATTATTTAAATAATATAAGATAATATTTTCTTTGAAAAATAATTAATAAAACATTTCTAATAAGGAATTAATTAGTATAAAAATATAATTGATAATAATCAATAATTCTAAAATAAATTTATTTGCAATATTTAATAAATAAATTTTATTTATCACACATATAATTATAATTACACATTACCTTGACACATATCATTCATATTTATTTTATTAAAAAAAAATTATACGCAAAATTTATGATTTATTTATATAAAAAATATCGGGTTGTCACAGCGCAAACCTTGCCAACTCATTGAATTTAGTGGCATACTCGAATACCGTCATCGTTCCCTGCTTCAGTTCCAAAAATTGCACTTCTAGCTGACTCTTCGAACTCTCTGGGAAATAGGTCTCAAAGAATATCTCCTTAAACCTATCCCAGGTCATCACCTTGGCCCTTCACGAGTTTTATTGGCCTGCCACCAATAACTAGCCTCTGCTTTCAACATGAATGTTGGAAAAGCAGTCTTCTGATCATCCCGTACCCTAGCAACATCGAAAACCTTTTCTATCTCCATAATCCAGGTTTGTGCCTCGACTGGATTCATGGACCCACGAAATTCAGGTAGTCCAACCGCCTTGAAATCCTTAAACGTTATACCTTGGTTCTGTGGTTGATTCTGCAATGCTCCTCTTAGTAGCGTCACTAGTTGTTGAACAGGGTTATCATCAACATTGTCGTTACTGGTTCCTTCAATGGTTCTCTGTCGTGGTGGTTGACGTCTGAGAGGTATTTTTTTTGATAAAAATACACTCATTAGATTATTATTCAACTCTTTTAAGTAATTTCTACTTAAGTTGCCTCCACAAAAGAAATAGCCACATAATCACATAACACTTTGAATAAAATAATAAATTTTATTTATTCATAATTTCTTTGAAAATATAAAACAATAACATCACTGCTATTTATGTGACGCCCCCAAAATATGTATACATCACCCATCTTGAGTCGCCAAATACATGATAAAAAATACAAATAAAAACTTAATTATACAACTGTCGTGTAAAATACGACAAAACATATGCTATGAGTTTTAATACAAATATTGTCATCTAGACAATATCCACACTCAATGGAGTCCTCATTACATTTATTTTCACACTATGTTATAGAATAATGAGGACTACTAAAACAACCATCTAAACCATCAATCAATTCCCCGACTCGTCCCAGCTATATTCTCATTTCCTGAAGAGAAAAGTGAAAGAAAGGGTGAGCTCAACTAGCCCAGTAAGAAAATATTATGACTAAGATAATGTAAAATAATTTATCGTTAGCCTTCAACAATGTTAAACTGATAAAATATAACAAACATCAAGTTTAACTGCAGCGGAACAAGCAATCCATTAGAAGAGTCAAGTAGAGAATAAAATCTTCTATCTTCTATGATTTAAAAGGTTTTTCATCACTTTTATCGCTGAGACTCAGCTTAATAAATAAACCACATCATCCCTGCACTATGGCCAAAGATATTTATTAGTATCACGACCACAAATTATCCATGCACTACGGGCCAAGGATATTCGTGTATTCATTAATGGTCATGATCATGCCAACAACTGTACATCCATGCACTACGACCAATGAGGATTTTTACCACATCATTTGTAACATTACGATCATGATTATACCGAATAATCCCTTGCCATAATCATACCAAGTCCATCTATGCACTACAGGCTACATATGACTTTTAACATATTATAAACATGAGGATGATGACAATTAAATAAAACAAGTTCAAGAATAAATTTTAAAGATTTATAAGTTAATTTATCCTGAACTCAATAACGTCCAACTTGTCAACATGATACTGCTTTGTGAAGTAAAATTCAAGAATGCTCAGAAGAATATTTCCATGAAAAGTTACTGGATGAAGCGCAAATATCAAGAATATTCCACTAATTTCATGGAGTATAGAAGCCAAAACTTTAACCACCGAGTATAATAGAATATATGAAATCGCAAATGGATTTTTGCCGCTATGCGATAATCCACGTAGAATGATTATTCCAACAGAATAATAAAGAATGGAATAACAGAAGAATTCATCAGGCGTGTGTAATCCACATTGACAGGTTATTCCAACAGAATAATAAAGAATGGAACCAGGTCATGCGTAACCCGCACAGACAGGGTATTCCAACAGAATAATAAAGAACGGAACCAGGTCATGCGTAATTCGCACAGATAGGATATTCCAATAAAATAATAAATAACGAAATCAGGTCATGCGTAATCCACACAGACAGGATATTCCAACAGAATAATAAAGAATGTAATAACAACATAATTCACCAGGCATGGGATAGACCACACAGACAGGTTATTCCAATAGAATAATAAAGAATGGAATAACAACAGAATTCACTAGGCATGCGATAGACCGCACAGACAGGTTATTCCAATAGAATAATAAAGAATGGAATAACAACAGAATTCACCAGGCATGCAATAGACCGCACAGACAGGTTATTCTAATAGAATAATAAAGAATGGAATAACAACCCTTACGAGTATTGAAAGAAAATAACTCTCTTCATGAATACGAAAGAATAATACCCCTTACGAGTACAACAAATAATATCCCTTACCTTAGAAAAATGGAATACTGGAGTAGTGAAGTAGCAGAATACTTTTCTTCTTTCTCTCTATAGTTTCTCTCTCTAGAGTTTAAGTGAATTCGTAAGAAATAATAAAGGATTGATCTTCTATTTATAGGAGAATGGACTGCATAGTAACTAATTCATGAACAATCCAGATTGATTTACTTTTAAATGGACGATCCATATTGATTTACTATTAAAACTTTAAAGCAACGATCCATACTAATTTACTATTAAAACTTTAAACCAGCGATCCATATTGATTTACTATTATAACTTTCAACGAGCGATCCATATTGATTTACTATTATATGTTCAACAAACGATCCATATTGATTTATTATTATAACTTCAACCAACGGTCTAAAAAATTATCATATCTCCTCGTGGAATAATATTGTACCCAAATATGATTTGGACCGAAAAGAAATATATTTTTCGGGTTAATAGTACCCCATGAATAGTACTTCGGGAATAGTACCCAGACACGAAAAGTTTGCCAAATACCCGAATGAACAATACTAGAGTGAATGGTAATCAGGTGAATAGTAACTCATGAATAGTACTCCGACACGAAAAGTGTCCCAGATACCTGAGTGAACAATACTAAAGTAAATAGTAATTGGGTGAATAGTAACCCGTGAATAGTACTCCGACACGAAAAGTGTCCCGAATACCCGATTGGTCAATATAACCTCCAGTCATCAATTATTATCGAAATAAATATCGATTTCTACTAACACTAATAATTCCCACACAATGGAACTATCAATTTCATCTTTAATCAACACGAACTTATTCATCATTAATATTATAATTCACAATATTTAACAACCAGGTCGTTCCCATGAAAGATGGGGTTTTCAGATAAGGATTTCTCCTTATTGGCGCGCAATTAGGTGACCAAACCTCTCCTTGACAGAACTTCTAGACATTGTCAATATTGCAAATAATAATATGAATAACTTTGCAGTCTCAATTATTGATTTAATAATAATAAATATTATGCAGATGATACTGTGATAATAATTGAATCAATAATATGAGAGATATGATGCAGCATTTACTGTAGCAATAATTGAGTATAACTGAATGACTTCTTACATAAGCATCAATAATCAATACCGTGTACTACTATGCAACCACGCGTATTACTGTACTTTTACTACCGAGTAGTTCAACAGTTTTAACGGTAACACTTTCGCCGTTATTTTTATAAAAAGATAATTCTGTTGTTTTCTAACTACGATAATACTTCCGTTGTGGGGTCCACCAATAATTGTGCCATCGTACGGATATTTCCCGACAAAAAGAATATTCCCCGACTAAACGAATATTTTAAAAAACTTGCATACTTTGCAAAATTTATAAATATTACCCACAACTATAACATTATATCAAATCCATACTATAATATTTAAAAAAATATTTCGAGAATTTAAATCTTTATTCATAAAATTTGGGGTCTCACAATCTCCCCTCCTTAAGAAATTTTGCCCTCAAAATTTATGTACGTACCTGGTATGCCGAAGAGATGAGGATACTTTGACTTCATTTCAGATTCTAACTCTTGAGGTATAACCTTTGAGTGTCAAATAAGATTTTTCTTATCCAAGATTTTAACATGTAGCTCCTCATAAGTTAAATCTTCTGCTATCTCATCTAGTTCTAATTTAATAACGTGGTTCGGGTCATACACATATTTACGTAACATCGATACGTGAAAAAATGTTATGAACACACAACATATTTGGCGGTAAAACGAGTCTATAGGCCACAGTTCCTACCCGATCGAGGATTTCAAATGGGCCAATTAAATCGAGAGTTGAGATTTCCTCTCTTCAGCAACTCTTGCTTTTAAAATAACACCTTTTTGAACATTCTTCTTCGTATTCATCAGCTCCGGGTCTGTAGCTTTAGCACCTTTAACATTATCGACTAAAGTTGGTTCTAATCATATATTCGTTATCTTCACGTAGGTTCGTATATTCGCACTTGTAAACGCATATGATCTTCTACTCAATGCGTCAGCTACCATGTTTGCTTTTCTATGATGATATTAAATGGTATTATCGTAATCTTTCAACAGCTCGAGCCAACATCTTTAGCGCATAATACATTTGTTTTAGTTAAAGAAATATTTAAGGGTTTTAGAAATGGGGTTTTGTACTGGGGTCAATACAAAATTCAATTTCACGTTCTAGGTGTAGGCTAAGTCTTCAAGAATACATCAGGAAATTTATTAACAATAGAAACGTCATTCAAAACTACGGCTCTCATCCAAGACTTGGATAACACATCACCTTGATATCTATAAACTTTCCACTGTTACTCACAACGTCCCCTACAAATATTCTAGCTTCGGTGTATTCCAAGACTTTGAAGTCACCAACGAAGGGCTCGGGGCACTTTACTTATGGCTTGATATGATAATGATTGACTTTTACTGGTTTGGTTGCTTGAATTTGCATAACAGGTTGGTTAGGAATATGAAAGCTAACAACCTTACGAAAAGTATGATGAGTAGTTAACCAATCGATTCCTAAAATCACATCAAAGGCAAGTATTTTCAAAGAGATAAGATCGACAGGTAACGTGAAAATGTCGATTTGAATCAAACAAGATTTATAAACAGTGGAGGTAACGAAGGTTTCTCCTAACGGAGCTTCAACCGATAAGTCAAAGTCTAATTTCTCCGGAGTCAAATTTAAACGCTGAGCGCAAGCAAGAGAGATAAAAGAATGGGTAGAACTGGTATCTAATAAGGTATAGACTACGTAAGAGCTTATGATTAACTTACCCGTAATAACCTCATTTGGGTTCCTTGATAAATGCTCTCACATAAACTACCAGCTTTAACTAGTCTGAGACATCCTTTGGCATCACTATCCCAGCTGGACTTGACTTCACTACATGATAAAATCAAGCTAGGTGACATTCTCTTCCGTAATTGAAACACGCTTTGGATTACTGCGTACAGTTTGGACGGATGTGTCCCTCTTGTCCGTATTTGAAACATACGACTGGTGGTCGTTCTTCTTCCTTTGAACTGGGTGCTGGTATTGATTTGTTTCCATCATTATTAAACATTCTCTTCTTGAAATTTCCACTTCTATTATCTTGGCCATGATTACCACCGAAGTGGTTACCATTCTTGGCATGATAATTTCCCCCACGATGGTTATCATTGTTCCGATGGCCGTTGCCACTGATATGATTATTATTGTGTTGTTATTTACCTGAGGATTATTGTCTTCCTGTTGCACATTTTTCTAGGTATTGATTGTTGGTGACTCAATCGGTCTCATGTGCTTTATTGATGATCTTAACATTCTCGGATGTCATTTTCAAACACTGCAACAAGAAAAGGGTTAATTAACATATCACATATTATCCCTATACTCTGACGGACCAATTAAATACCAAATGAACTTAAGTAGGTCATACTAGCGAAGGAATTCCCCGTATCTCCCCTCCTAGTTCTTGTGTGAGGGCCCCGAATCCAGGTCCCAAATCACCTCGATTCCGTTTCGATCATTCTCTATAACTATTACTATTTATGGAAGATATAAACATAAATTGTTTATACAATACATTACGCACTATTCTCCAAGGTCGAGTAACCTTAACTTAATACATAATTCATAACTATATAACACATAACTTTATTATCAAACTACACTATTACATTTCTAATCGCATACATAAACTAAAGCTGGAACTTTCTTTAATCTTTTCCTGTATCCGAGCGTTCGTATTAATCTACAATGTTTATCATGATATAGCAAGGGTGAGCATAAAATTGCCCAGCAAGTTTAAATTCAATAATATAACGATATATCATGATTGAAAGATTTGAATATTTGGCTGACTATAATTCAACAATATAATTATGAACTAGCAAGAACAAATTTATGACTGAACAAGTATTATAAATGAACAAATATAACTGAAACCAATTGGTAATGAAGGTGATCAACCTTTCATACCTGACTTATACATGCAATATGTACCGATTACAATTATACATGGCAATCAGCAATGATTAACCATAAGCTTATCCGAATGAAACACTCTTAGTAGAGTTAAGTAAAAATAAACTTGCCTGAACCATTGATTACCGCTACGCAATTTATATCGCCTTATCCGAAGACCTAATATTAATAATATAGATCTCCAATATTAGAATAATATCATCACAATACCATAATATATATATATATATATATATATATATATATATATATATATATATATATATATATATATACACACACACATATACATGGAATAACCTAAACACATTAACACATAATCCTATCAGTCTATTCAGCACATAAAACTTAGCATCAAGTCAGACTATTTAAGTCTGAGTTGAAACCGACACAATTCTATCATCCCGACAGTCTAGTCGGACAATTCTTCGAGTATAAGTTCAATTAAACTCTGCCTAACTCTTAACAATCAACTTAAATAATTTTAATATCAGTCGAAATATTTTTCAAAGTCTCATAATAATTTTTAAGTAATTATTACTATTTATCATGAATTTTCAATCATTAAACACGTATTTAAATAAATGAAATACCACATAATTACTTTATCATTAATATTTATTTATTATCAAATATTAATGAAATACATGTCATAATATTATAATATATTTATAATATCATTAAGTATTTTTAATACTTTAAAATTACCTTTAAATGATTTTCAAACAATTAAATTCATTATCCGATAATTGTTATTAATATTAAAATATTAATATTTTCATGAAAAAATATAAAAAATTATATTTTATAACTTAAAATATTTTTATAACACTCAAATCATTTTTACATAATTTATAAAGCATTAATTCCATTTTCCTTAATTTATTTAATATAGTTATTAAATAAACTAATTATCATTAATATTAATTAATTAATGAAATTCATCCTAAAATATTAAAAGTCACTTAAAATAACTTAAAATATTTTCTTATACCATAATATTATTTTTCATGATTTTTCATGAATTAAAATCATTTTTAAATCATTTATTTAATATTATAATTAAATAAATAAATACCATTTATATTCTAAAAATATTAAATATTTATGAAATATGCTCAAAATAATTAAAAACTATTTTTCAGACTTTAAAATAATTTTTCGGAATTTATTATATATTTTTAATAATTAAAAACCATTTTTATCTATTTTTAAATAATTTCCTGAAAATCAGAAAATAAAATAAATAGAAACTGTCGCTAAAGGGGCCTATAGCGACAGACCCGTCGCTATAGGTGTTCTTGAGCTACCAAGATCTTCATATCAGTGTTCGAGGGGCTTAGTTTGACTAGTAATTAATCTATGATCTAAGCGTTTTCTGGGTTGGTAGAAGTGTTAACGTTGTAGTATAAGTGAAATACTACAACTACATACCAAGTTTATGATCATACAACAACACATCTGAGAGATCTAAGCTCCAGAAAAATCTAACAACGCTGTTTTTCATTTCTGGGTTTTCCAGAAAATGAAGAACAGTCAAGGGTACTAGTTTTTGATCCTTCTAACTGGTATTCTGTAATTTTTTTGGGCGAACTATTGGTTCCATAAGGCAGACCACATGTCAAGGTATAACAACATAAAATCAGAACATCATAACAACCCTGAATCTAAGAGATTAAGGCAGGTCAAACTAGGGTCAGGAAACGATCCTTGAAGATCTGGGTTTTCCCAGAATCTTCATCCGGTCAGTTGGTCAACGGTAATTTGACCATGAATTTTTACGATCCTGTTATAGATCTGGGTGATCTAAAGGTTTGAAAGTGTAGATCTCCTATCAGGCTACAACTACAAAACAACAACATGACATAAAACATAATAGAAAATCAAGATCAAGGCCTGCAATATCATTGTCAGACTTTCTGGGTTTGTGGGTTGCCCAGAAACTCAGTTAGTCATGCTCGGTCAACGCACTTTGACCGATCATATCTTGAAATATGTACATGATCTAATTTTGATTCAAGTTTCAGATCCACGTCCTAACAACAGAGAACAAATCTACAACATAAAACATACATAAAACTTAATACACACAGATTTACGAGCACTGACATAAGGCTGTCAGACAACATTTTTAAGGTTCAAAGTCAGTTTCAAAAAATTTTGATTTCGTGTATCTAGATGGTATAGATCCTTGATATATCAATCCAGATCACTAATTGACATCTTAATACACCACTTTGAACAATAAACCATAACTTTTAACATAAAATACATAGATCTACAAGTTTGAGTTTTATACCTTTTGAATGCCCAAATCTTGAATCTGATACTTGATGATCTGATGTTGGTAAGCTAGAATATGATCATAACCTATCTTATCACTCTCTTTCTCTTTCCATTTTTGAAATCTTAGAGAGAGAAAGCTTTGGTTCAAATGAAACATAAAGTTAGCATTTTCTCTCTCTTTAATCTATATAAATTGCTTGGTTCAATGCATCAAGTTGCTAGGTGGCACTCCTATCTAATATAAAATACATATAGAGCACATGGGATAAACATTATAGGGATGACTCACAAGATTTTCAAAATCTTTTACTCAAGTTTAAGAAAGGGCATTTTGGTCATTTCGCACTTAATTTAATGGCATACATGTAAATTAGCTAAACCCTTAGGGTTTAGGGTTTGGAAAACCTTAGAGTTTAGGGTTTGCAATAATTTTCTAAAATTTCCAATTTAGGTTCTAAAAATTAACATTTCTAAATTATATTAAAATTTCTTAATCATAACTTTAATCTTGCTAATTAGGATTAAAAAGTCCCAATAAAATCGCCAATTTAGTAATTAGGGTCGTAATTGGTCATTAGGGTTTTAAACCCAGAATTAGGGTTTCTAATAGAAAAATTATTTTTTCTAAAATAGAAATTAGATTTCGTAATTAGATTAGGGTTTTCTAATTACTTAAGCTTTACCCTAATTAATCTTATAATTATTTACACTTACGCCATTAAGTTCCCGATTTAGGATTTTATACACCGAATTAGGGTTTCGGATTCCCGAAACTGAATTTAGGGTTTCCAGAACTGATTTCTAGGATTCCCTATTAATCACTAGGGTTTTCTAATCGAACGTTGACGTTCTTAATATATAATTAGGGTTTGTTACATATATCATTTATCTAGTCAACCCTTGACCATTAACCACATATCGTACGCATATACAATCATATACACAGAATATTTTCACGTATTACCTTACTCCTGAATAATTCACTTAAATCCTTTACAGAATTTTGAAATCCTTAAAATTCTATCTTAAAAATATCAAATGCATACACTTATTTTTTGTCTAGGTTCTAATTTCGAGCCTTAAATCAATGAATAAAAATTTTAAAAATATTAAAAATTCTCGGGTTGTCACATTCACCCCTTCTTCTAAAAATTTTGTCCCCAAAATCTACCTTACACCGTACACCATACTGCTTACATCATTCACATACATTATCACATGCTACCCAATACACCACTCACAAGAGTAAAAAAAATTCAAATTGTGCTAAGGGGTTTTACAGACTATTGTCTGTCATTTTCGCAAAGGTTATATGGAAATTCAGCTGCAAACTGAATTACCCTGAAGACACATAGGGTGATTAGCCCAGTATGCCCAGGACTGGCCCAGTAATACTGGTTTTATCTGTTTCTCATATCTACCTTGGGCGCATAATTTACCTCAGTCTTATTAGATTCCCCACCAAAACAATTTGGTTCGGGAAAATTTTCAAAGAACTCTTAGAGTTTTATAAATGTTTGTCTAGCTGAATCAAATAGCATAGACTCATATCAATAATTCAATTCAATCGAATTATTTAAGTGTAGCCAAACCCCGTTGGCAAGTTAAAATTTTTGAAAATATTTTCGAGAATGACGTCATGATGCCGTACTGTATTAACAGTCTATTTGAGGATGCCGTCATTATATGACTTTGACATAACACATCATACAATAGTGGAATAACAATTTTAGATCAAATTCACACTAAGTATTCCTATATTTACAACTCCATCAAATTTTCATCATCTCTGCACCAGGTTACATGGTACATGAGTGATAAATAAAAAATATTTTGGTATTTCAAATCATTTGCGTCTAGTTGAAATAAGTAGCATATACTATACTTTAAACCGTTTCAAAAATGATTACGAGTCTACATTTTTTTTCTTAAAAGGACATAGTGCGTATTTAGCTTGATGTCAAAATTTCGAAGTCTAGCATAGCTAGGAGTTTTGGAAAACTTATGTCTCCACTAATAATCATTTACTTAACAATCTATCTGTTCTTATTATCCTCAATATTCCGTTTATACACAATTATACCTAGTTCGTCAAACCACACTTATGAGTTCATTTACTTTCCACAATCATATGAGTTTAAGAACTTGTCCTAGTCAGACCTTTGGCGTCCATTCGATGAGGGGTTCATAAACATTTCATATAACTGTGAATCAAGAATGTCACATAAGTATGAGTTTTAAGAACTCGTACTTAACCTTATATCCTCTACCTATGACCTATCTATCTGTTATACACATGAGAAAGGAATCACCCTCTTAACATGCATATAACGAATAACGCGACACAAACATTTCATTGATTATCATTGCCATCACTAAGTGGTTTTTACACCAAGTATAATTTCCCGCCCATACAAGGAATTATAAAACTCAGTTGCTGAAATGAATCCTCAATTGAATCCCCACCTAACACTAACCCCCTTTTTAAATACAAATTTCATTTAACTCGTATTTATAATTCTTTCCTGAATTTGTACCAATTCGTAGTACAACTGACACACAGCAAACTTGCTGTAAACTTTCTAATCATTAGATCGATTCTTTTCCCTGCTATCACTTTATCAGATCACGGAGTGATCTCATCGTATATGTTACCATTTATTTCTATATCTTAATCGTTTTTTTTACGATCTCCTATCCCTGTTCTTAGTCTTTTAGACTTTATCTATTCACTACTACTGTTCAACTTTATTATCAGAGTTAGGGAACTCTATATCTTTATAACTCGCCGAGATTCATCTTTGAATCTTACCGACCAACTAACTCTATGTGAGTTAGTACTTATCCTAATCACTACGGTTATTGGTCTCAGGTATTCCTACCTAAGGTTCATAACCAACAACTTTGATACCAACTGTGATGGCCCCGAATCCAGGTCCCAAATCACCTCGGATCCGGTTCGATCATTCTATACAACTATTACTATTTGCGGAAGATATAAACATAAATTTTTTATAAAATACATTACACACTATTCCCCAAGGTCGAGTAACCTTAACTTAATACACAATTCATAACTATATAACACATAACTTTATTATCAAACTACACTATTACATTTCTAATGGCATACATAAACTAGAGTTGGAACTTTCTTTAATCTTTTTCTGTATCCGACGCGTTCGTCTTAATCTGCAATGTTTATCATGATATAGCAAGGGTGAGCATAAAATTTCCCAGCAAGTTTAAATTCAATAATATAACGATATATCATGATTGAAAGATTTAATAATTGGCTGGTTATAATTCAACAATATAATTGTGAACTAGCAGGAACAAATTTATGACTGAACAAGTATTATACATGAACAAATATATCTGAAACCAACTTGTAATGAAGGTGATCAGCCTTTCATACCTGACTTATACATGTAATATGTACCGAGTACAATTATACATGGAAATCAGCAATGATTAACCATAAGCTTATCCGAATGAAACACTCTTAGTAGAGTTAAGTAAAAATAAACTTTCCTAAACCATTGATTACCGCTACGTAATTTATATCGTCTTATCCGAAGACCTAATATTAATAATATAGATCTCTAATATTAGAATAATATCATCACAATACCATAATATATATATATATACATATACATGGAATAACCTAAACACATTAACACATAATCCTATCAGTCTATTCAACACATAAAACTTAGCATCAAGTCAGACTATTTAAGTCCGAGTTGAAACCGATACAATTCTATCATTCCGACGGTCTAGTCGGACAATTCTTCGAGTTTAAGTTCAATTAAACTCTGCCTAACTATTAACAATCAACTTATATAATTTTAATATTAGTCGAAATATTTTTCAAAGTCTCATAATAATTTTTAAGTAATTATTACTATTTATCATGAATTTTCAATCATTAAACACGTATTTAAATAAATTAAATACCACATAATTACTTTATCATTAATATTTATTTATTATCAAATATTAATGAAATATATGTCATAATATTATAATATATTTATAATATCATTAAATATTTTTAATACTTTAAAATTACCTTTAAATGATTTTCAAACAATTAAATTCATTATCCGATAATTGTTATTAATATTAAAATATTAATATTTTTATGAAAAAATATATTAAAGTTATATTTTATAACTTAAAATATTTTTATAACACTCAAATCATTTTTACATAATTTATAAAGCATTAATTACATTTTCCTTAATTTATTTAATATAGTTATTAAATAAACTAATTAACATTAACATTAATTAATTAATGAAATTCATCCTAAAATATTAAAAGTCACTTAAAATATTTTCTTATACCATAATATTATTTTTCATGATTTTTCATGAATTAAAATCATTTTTAAATCATTTATTAAATATTATAATTAAATAAATATATACCATTTATATTCCAAAAATATTAAATATTTATGAAATATGCTCAAAATAATTAAAAACTATTTTTCAGACTTTAAAATAATTTTTTGAAATTTATTATGTATTTTTAATAATTAAAAACTATTTTTATCTATTTTTAAATAATTTCCAAAAAATTAGAAAATAAAATAAATAGAAACTGTCGCTAAAGGGGCCTATAGCGACAAACCCGTTGCTATAGGTGTTCTTGAGGTGTTCTTGAGCTGCCCAGATCTTCATGTCAGTGTTCGAGGGGCTTAGTTTGACTAGTAATTAATTTATTATCTAAGCGTTTTCTGGGTTGGTAGAAGTGTTAACGTTGTAGTATAAGTGAAATACTACAACTACATATCAAGTTTATGATCATACAACAACACATCTGAGAGATCTAAGCTCCAAAAAAATCTGACAACGCTGTTCTTCATTTCTGGGTTTTCCAGAAAATGAAGAACAGTCAAGGGTACTAGTTTTCGATCCTTTTAACTGGTATTCTCTAATTTTTTGGGCGAACTATTGGTTCCATAAGGTATACCACATGTCAGGATACAACGACATAAAATCAGAACATCATAACAACCCTGAATCTAAGAGATTTAGGCAGGTCAAACTAGGGGTCAGGAAACGGTCCTTGAAGATCTGGGTTTTCCCAGAATCTTCATTCGGTCAGTTGGTCAACGGTGGTTTGACCATGAATTTCTACGATCCTATTACAGATCTGGGTGATCTAAAGGTTTGAAAGTGTAGATCTCCTGTCAGGCTACAACTACAAAATAACAACATGACATAAAACATAATAGAAAAGCAAGATCAAGGCCTGCAATATCATTGTCAAACTTTCTCGGTTTATGGGTTGCCTAGAAACTCAGTTAGCCATGCTCGGTCAACGCACTTTGACCGATCATATCTTCCAGTATGTACATGATCTGAGTTTGATTCAAGTTTCAGATCCACGTCCTAACAACAGAGAACAAATCTACAACATAAAACACACATACAACTTAATACACACGGATCTACGAGCCATAACATAAGGCTGTCAGACAACATTTTTAAGGTTTAAAGTCAGTTTCAAAAATTTTTGATTTCGTGTATCTAGATGGTATAGATCCCTGATATATCAACCCAGATCACTAATTGACATCTTAATACTCCACTTTGAACAATAAACCATAACTTTTAACACAAAATACATAGATCTACAAGTTTGAGTTTTATACCTTTTGAATGCCTAAATCTTGAATCTGATACTTGATGATCTGATGTTGGTAAGCTAGAACATGATCATAACATATCTTATCACTCTCTTTCTCTTTCCATTTTCAAAATCTTAGAGAGAGAAAGCTTTGGTTCAAATGAAACATAAAGTTAGCATTTTCTCTCTCTTTAATCTATATAAATGGCTTAGTTCAATGCATCAAGTTGCTAGGTGGCACTCCTATCTAATATAAAATAGATATAGAGCACATGGGATAAACATTATAGGGATGACTCACAAGATTTGCAAAATCTTTTACTCAAGTTTAATAAAGGGCATTTTGGTCATTTTGCACTTAATTTAATGACATGCATGTAAATTAGCCAAACCCTTAGGGTTTAGGGTTTGGAAAACCTTAGAGTTTAGGGTTTGAAACCCTTAGGGTTTGTAATAATTTTCTAAAATTTCCAACTTAGGTTTTAAAAATTAACATTTCTAAATTATAATTAGGATTTTCTAATTATATTAAAAAAATTTAATCATAACTTTAATCTTGCTAATTAGGATTAACAATTCCTAATTAAAATCGCCAATTTAGCAATTAGGGTCGTAATTGGTCATTAGGTTTTTAAACCCAGAATTAGGGTTTCTAATAGAAAAATTAATTTTTCTAAAATAGAAATTAGATTTCGTAATTAGATTAGGGTTTTCTAATTACTTAAGCTTTACCCTAATTAATCTTATAATTATTTACACTTACGTCATTAAGTTCCCGATTTAGGATCTTATACACCGAATTAGGGTTTCGAATTCCCGGAACTGAATTTAGGGTTTCCAGAACCAGTTTCAAGGATGTCTTATTAATCACTAGGGTTTTCTAACCGAACGTTGACGTTCTTAATATATAATTAGGGTTTATTACAGACATCATTTATCTGGTCAACCCTTGACCCTTAACCACATATCGTACACATATACAATCATATACACAGAATATTTTCATGTATTTCCTTAATCCTGAATAATTCACTTAAATCCTTTACATAATTTTGAAATCCTTAAAATTCTATCTTAAAAATATCAAACGCATACACTTATTTTCTGTCTAGGTTCTAATTTCGAACCTTAAATCAATTAATAAAAATTTTAAAAATATTCAAAATTCTCGGGTTGTCACATCTTGTCTCACATCTCAGCCACGGATAGTATCCTTAAGCTTTGATACCAACTGTGATGCCCCCAAAATAGGTATACATCACCCATCTCGAGTCGTCAAATACATGGTACAAAATAGAAATAAAAACATAATGATACAACTGTCGTGTAAAATATGACAAAACATATGCTATGAGTTTTAATACAAATATTGTCATCTAGAAAATATCCATACTCAATGGAGTCCTCATTACATATATTTTGACACTATGTTATAGAATAGTGAGGACTACTAAAACAACCATCTGGACCGTCAATCCGTTCCCCGACTCGTCCCAGCTATATTCTCATTTCCTGAAGAGAAAAGTGAAAGAAAGGGTGAGCTCAACTAGCCCAGTAAGAAATATTATGACTAAGATAATGCAAAATAATTTATCGTTAGCCTTCAACAATGTTAAACTGAAAAAATATAATAAACATTAAGTTTAACTGCAGCGGAACAAGCAATCCATTAGAAGAGTCAAGTAGAGAATAAAATCTACTATCTTCTATGATTTAAAAGGTTTTTCATCACTTTTATCGATGAGACTCAGCTTAATAAATAAACCACATCATCCCTGCACTACGGCCAAGGATATTCATTAGTATCACGACCACAAATTATCCATGCACTACGGGCCAAGGATATTCATGTATTCATCAATGGCATGATCATGCCAACAATTGTCCATTCATGCACTACGGCTAATGAGGATTTTTACCACATCATTTGTAACATTACGATCATGATTATACCGAATAATCCCTGGTCATTATCATACGATGTCTATCTATGCAAAACAGGCCACATATGACTTTCAACATATTATAAACATGAGGATGATGACAATTCAATACAACAAGTTCAAGAATAAATTTTAAAGATTTATAAGTTAATTTATCCTGAACTCAATAACGTCCAACTTGTCAACATGATATTGCTTTGTGAAGTAAAAGTCAAGAATGCTCAGAAGAATATTTCCATGAAAAGATACTGGATGAAGCGCAAATATCAAGGATATTCCATTAATTTCATGAAGTATAGAAGCCAAAACTTTAACCAACGAGTATAATAGAATATATGAAACCGCAAATGGATTTTTGCCGCCATGCGGTAATCCACGTAGCCAGATTATTCCAACATAATAATAAAGAATGGAATAACAGAAGAATTCACCAGGCATGCGTAATCCACACTGACAGGTTATTCCAATAGAATAATAAAGAATGGAACCAGGTCATGCGTAACCCGCACAGACAGGATATACCAACAGAATAGTAAAGAAGGGAACCAGGTCATACATAATCCGCACAGATAGGATATTCCAACAGAATAATAAATAACGGAACCAAGTCATGCGTAATTCGAACAGACAGGATATTCCAACAGAATAATAAAGAATGGAATAACAACAGAATTCACTAGGCATGCGATAGACCGCACAAACAGGTTATTCCAACAGAATAATAAAGAATGGAATAACAACAAAATTCACCAGGCATGCGATAGACCTCACAGACAGGTTATTCCAACAGAATAATAAAGAATGGAATAACAACCCGTACGAGTATTGAAAGAAAATAACTCTCTTCATGAATACGAAAGAATAATACCCCTTACGAGTACAAAAAATAATATCCCTTACCTTAGAAAAACGGAATACTGGAGTAGTGAAGTAGCATAATACTTTTCTTCTTTCTCTCTATAGTTTCTCTCTCTAGAGTTTCAGTGAATTCGTAAGAAATAATGAAGGAATGAGCTTCTATTTATAGGAGAATGGACTGAATAGTAACTAATTCATGAACGGTTCAGATTGATTTACTTTTAAACAGACAGTCCATATTGATTTACTTTTAAAACTTTAAAGCAACGGTCCATACTGATTTACTATTAAAACTTTAAACCAGCGATCCATATTGATTTACTATTATAACTTTTCACCAGTGGTCCATATTGATTTACTATTATATATTCAACCAACAATCCATATTGATTTACTATTATAACTTCAACCAACGGTCTGAAAAATTATCACATCTCCTCATGGAATAATATTGTACCCAAAAATGATTTAGACCGAAAAGAAATATATTTTTCGGGTGAATAGTATCCCATGAATAGTACTTCGAGAATAGTACCTCGTGAATAGTACCCCAACACGAAAAATGTCTCAAATACCCGAGTGAATAATACTAGAGTGAATAGTAATCGGGTGAATAGTAACCCATGAATAGTACTCTGACACAAAAATTGTCCCAAATACCTGAGTGAACAATACTAGAGTGAATAGTAACCGGGTGAATAGTAACCAGTGAATTGTAACTCGTGAATAATACTCCGACACGAAAAGTGCCCCGAATACCAGATTGGTCAATATAACCTCCAGTCATCAATTATTGTAGAAATAAATATCGATTTCTACTAACACTAATAATTCTCACGCAATAGAACTATCAATTTCATCTTTAATCAACACGAACTTATTCATCATTAATATTATAATTCACAATATTTAACAATCAGGTCGTTCCTGTGAGACCCCAGATTTTATGAATAAAGATTTAATTTTCTCGAAATATTTTTTTGAATATTATGGTGTGGATTTGATATAATGTTATAGTTGTAGGTAGTATTTATAAATTTTGCAAAGTATGCAAGTTGTCATATTATATTCGATTGGTCGGGGAATATTTGTTTTATCAGGGAATATTTGTGCAACGGCACAATCATTGGTGGATCCCACAACAGAATTATTGTCAGATTTAGAAAACACCAAAAATATTTTTTTTGAAAATAACGGCGGAAGTTTTACCATTAATACTGTTGAATTACTCGGTAGTATAAGTACAGTAATAAGCGTGGTTGCATAGTAGCGCACGGTATTGATACTTATGTGATAAGTCACTCAGTTTTGTTTTATTGGTATTATTAATGTAATAAAACAGAATACTTTTATAAAGTTATTATATAATTAGAATATATTATATTTTATTATGCATAGTGTTTGCATAGTAAAATATTTTATAAAGTTATTCGTTTTATTAGATTATAAATAGAATATACTATATTTTATTTAAAAGATTTTGCTTTAAATATGGACCGTCAGATTAAAGTAAATCAATCTGGACCGTTCACGAGTTAGTTACTATGCAGTCCATTTTTCTATAAATAGAAGCTCATTCATTCATTATTTCTTATGAATTCACCGAAACTCTAGAGAGAGAAAGTATAGAGAGAAAGAAAAAAAATGTTCTGTTACTTCACTACTTTTATATCCAGTACTCTTCTTTCTAAGGTAGGGAATATTATTTGTTGTACTCGGAAGGGATACTCTTTCTTTCTTAATTAAGAAGAGAACTTATGTTATTTCATTCTTTATTATTCTGTTGGAATAACCTGTATACGCGGGCTACCCTATACTTGGTGAAATTCTTCTGTTATTTCATTCTTTATTATTCTGTTGGAATATCCTGTCTTTGCGTTTTACACCGGATCTTGTTCCGTCTTTATTATTATTCTGTTGGAATATCCTGTCTGTGCGTTTTACGCCGGACCTGGTTCCGTCTTTATTGGTATTCTGTTGGAATAACCTGTCTATGTGAAGTACCGCATGCATGGTGATTTCTGTTAATATTCCATTCTTTATTATTCTGTTGGAATATCCTGTCTGTGCGTTTAATGTTGGACCTGGTTCCGTTATTTATTATTCTGTTGGAATATCCTGTCTGTGCGTTTTACGCCAGACCTGGTTCCGTTATTTATTATTATGTTGGAATATCCTGTCGGTGCGAATTTCGCCTGACTTGGTTCCGTTATTATTATTCTGTTAGAATAACCTGTCTATGCGAAGTACCGCATGCATGGTGATTTCTTTTATTATTCCATTCTTTATTAAACTCAGTTGGTTAAAGTTTTGACTTCTATACTCCATGAAATTAGTGGAATATCCTTGATATTTGCGCTTCATCCAGTATCTTTTCATGGAAATATTCTTCTGAGCATTCTTGAATTTTATTCTACAAAGCAATATCATATTGACAATATGGACGTTATCAGTTCCTAGATAAATTAATTCTTGAACTTGTTTGATTGAATTATTATGTCATTGTCATCATCCTCATGTTTATATTATGTTGAAAGTCATCTGTGGCCTGTAGTGCATAGATGGACTTGGTATGATAATGACCAGGGATTATTCGGTATAATCATGACCGTAATGTTACAAATGATGTGAAAAAAGTCCTCATTGGCCCGTGGTGCATTGATGGAGAGTTTTTGGTATGATTATGGCTATAGATTCTTTTTGTCTGTAGTGCAAAGATAAATTATTTTATGGCATGATCATGACCATTAATGAATACACAAATATTCTTGGCCCGTAGTGCATGGATAATTGTGGTCGTGATACTAAAGAATATCATTGGCCGTAGTGCAGGGGTGATTCGATGATGTGAATTATTTATTAAGCTGAGTCTCAGCGATAAAAGTAATGAAAAACCTTTTAAATCATAGAAGATAGTAGATTTTATTCTCTACTTGACTCTTCTAATGGATTGCTTGTTCCGCTACAGTTAAACTTGATGTTTGTTATATTATATCAGTTTAACACTGTTGAAGGCTAACGATAATTTATTCTGTTTTATCTTAGTCATAATATTTCTTACTGGGCTAGTTGAGCTCACCCTTTCTTTCATTGTTCTCTTCAGGAAATGAGAACGTAGCTGGGACTAGTCGGGGAATAGAGTGATGGTCCTAGATAGTGCATTAGAAGTCCTCACTATTCTGTGAAATAGTGTAATAATAAATGTAATGAGGACTCCATTGAGTGTGGATATTGTCTAGATGTTAATATTTGTATTAAAACTCATCACAGCTCATGTTGTATATTTAATTTTGTATTTGAATTATGTACCATGTATTTGGCGACTCAAGATGGGTGATGTATACCTATTTTGGGGGCGTCATAGTTGGTATCAGAGCTTAGGGATATGATCCCTGGCTAGGATGTGAGAATAGAACTAGGAGGGGAGAGATAGGGAATTTTTTTGCTAGTATGACCTACCTAAGTTTATTTGGTATTTAATTGGTCGTTCAGAGTATATGGAACATATGTTACGTCAATTAACCTTTGTTTTGTGGCAGTATTTGTAAATGGCATCCGAAAATGTTGAGATAAGCAATGAAGCACATGAGACCGTTGAGACACCTTTAATCACTAACCAGGTTAATGTGATGTCAGACGAAGAAGAAATTAGAGATATCTATGTGGTGCGTGAAGAACTAATAGTTGCACCCGAGCTAGTTACAGAGGTAGCAACTGAGAGTGAGGAAGAAGAGGAACCTGGGGAGAATTTATTAGAAGAATTTTATGATCAAAATTTAGCATTACAAAATTGTATTCATGAGTTAGAAGAGCAGGCTAAAGAACGGCAGGTGGTCGTGGAGCAAAGAGATGTAACAATTCAAAATTGTGTTACCCGATGTGCGACGCTTAAACAGAAGCACTCTTTGGCAGAGTATAAGATATTAGAGCTAGAATCTGAGAATGCTATGATCAAAGTTATGATGAAAGAAGAAACAACTGAACGAAGGAGAATAGATGATGCGTGGGTAAAATCCGCACGACGCGTTGATATTGTCAAAAAAGACGTCCGGTCCAATAAAGTCAAAATAGATGAAAGGGATTTTGCTTTTTGGACAATAATTAGGAGAATCCAACATCGAATTCAGAATTATCCTGTGCATAGCAGTCTACCCCAATTCAATATGGATCAGAGAATAATGATTCAAATCATGGATTAGGAATGTGAAAAAGCACTTAAGGGTGGAATGTACCCTATAACAAAGTCAAATCAAGTAGTTTAAGTGAGAGCGTTTGTCGAGAAACCCGAACGAAGTTATTATGGGTAAGTTAATGATAAACTATTGCGAAGTTTATACCTTATTAGATACCGGTTCTACCCATTATTTTATCTCTCTTGCTTGCGCTCAATATTTAAATTTGACTTCGGAGAAATTAGACTTTGACTTATTGGTTAAAACTTCGATATTAGAAACCTTCGTTACATCCACTATTTATAAATCTTGTTTAATTCAAATTGACACTTTCACGTTACCTGTCAATCTTATTTCTTTGAAAATACTTGCCTTTAATGCGATTTTAGGAATCGATTGGTTAACTACTCATCATGTTTTTCGTAAGGTTGTTAGCTTTCATATTCCTAACCAACATGTTATGTGAATTCAAGCAACCAAACCACTAAAGTCAATCATTGTCATATCAAGCTATAAGTAAAGAGCCCCAGTCTTTTTGTTGTTAACTTCCTTGTGTGGAATGCACCGAAGCCAGATTTTCTGTAGGTGACGTCGTGAATGACGATGGCAAGTGATAGGTATCAATGTGACGTACTATCCAAGTCTTGGATGAAGGTCACAGTTTTTAATGATATTTCTATTGTTAATAAATTTACTGACGTATTCTTGAAGACTTCTTAGCCTACCACTAGAGCGTGAAATCGAATTTTGTATTGACCCCAGTACAAAACCCATTTCTAAAACCCTCAAATATCTCTTTACTTAAAATGGACGTAATATGCGCTAAAGACGTTGGCTCGAGCTATTGAAGATTACGATCATACCATGCAATATCATCGTGGAAGTGTGAACGTGGTAGCTGGCGCATTGAGTAAAAGATTGTATGCGGTTACAAGTGCTAATATACGAACCCACGTGAAGATAACGAATATACGAGTAGAATCGACTTTAATCGATAAAGTTAAAGTCGCTCAAGCTACACACCCAGAGCTAATGAATGTGAAGAAAAAGGTTCAAGACGGCGTTATTCTAGAAGCAAGAATCGACGAAGAGAGGAAATCTCAACCTTCAATTTAATTAGCCCATTTGAAATCCTCGATGAAGTAGGAACTGTGGCCCATAGACTCGTTTTACCGCCAAGTATGTTGCGTGTTCATAACGTTTTTAACGTATCGATGTTACGTAAATATGTGGACGACCCAAACCACATTATTAAATTAGAACAAAACGATATAGCAGAAGATTTAACGTATGAGGAGATACGTGTTAAAATCTTGGATAAGAAGGATCGTATTCAACACTCAAAGGTTATACCTCAAGAATTAGAATCCGAAATAAAGTCAAGGGATCCTCACCTCTTCAGCATACCAGGTACGTACGTAAATTTCGAGGGCGAAATTTCATAAGGAGGGGAGATTGTGAGACCCTAGATTTTATGAATAAAGATTTTATTTTCTCGAAATATTTTTTTGAATATTATGGTGTGGATTTGATATAATGTTATAGTTGTGGGTAGTATTTATAAATTTTTCAAAGTATGCAAGTTGACATAATATATTCGATTGGTCGGGGAATATTTGTTTTATCAGGGAATATTCGTGCAACGGCACAATCATTGGTGGATCCCACAACGGAATTATTATCGGATTGAGAAAACGACAAAAATATTGTTATTGAAAATAACGGCGGATGTTTTACCATTAATACTGTTGAACTACTCGGTAGTAAAAGTACATTAATACGCGTGGTTGCATAGTAGCACACAGTATTGATGCTTATGTGATAAGTCACCCAGTTTTGTTTTATTGGTATTATTAATGTAATAAAACAGAATACTTTTATAAAGTTATTCTATAATTAGAATATATTATATTTTATTATGCATAGTGTTTGTATAGTGCCTGCATAGTATTTGCATAGTAAAATCTTTTATAAAGTTATTCGTTTTATTAGATTATAAATAGAATATATTATATTTCATTTAAAAGATTTTGCTTTAAATATGGACTGTCAGATTAAAGTAAATCAATCTGGACCGTTCATGAGTTAGTTACTATGCAGTCCATTTTTCTATAAATAAAAGCTCATTCATTCATTATTTCTTATGAATTCACCAAAACTCTAGAGAGAGAAACTATATAGAGAAAGAAGAAAAGTGTTTTGCTACTTCACTACTTTTATATCCAATACTCTTCTTTCTAAGGTAGGGAATATTATTTGTTTTACTCGGAAGGGGTACACTTTCTTTCTTAATTAAGCTGAGTCTCAGCGATAAAAGTCATGGCAAACCTTTTAAATCATAGAAGATAGTAGATTTTATTCTCTACTTGACTCTTCTAATGAATTTCTTGTTCCGCTGAACTTGATTTTTGTTATATTGTATCAATTTAACACTGTTGAAGACTAACGATAATTTATTCTGCATTATCTTAGTCATAATATTTCTTACTGGGCTAGTTGAGCTCACCCTTTCTTTCATTGTTCTCTTTAGGAAATGAGAACGTAGCTGGGACTAGTCGGGGAACAGAGTGATGGTCCTAGATGGTGCATTAGAAGTCCTCACTATTCTGTGAAATAGTGTAATAATAAATATAACGAGGACTCCATTGAGTGTGGATATTGTCTAGATGACAATATTTGTATTAAAACTAATCACAGCTCATGTTGTATATTTAAGTTTGTATTTGAATTCTGTACCAGTATTTAGCGACTCAAGATGGGTGATGTATACCTATTTTGGGGGCGTCACAGTTCCCAGGAAAGAGGGGGCTTTCCGATAAGAATTTCTCCTTATTGGCGCATAATTAGGTGACCAAACCTCTACTTGACGGAACTTCTAGACATTGTCAATATTTGCAAATAATAATATGAATAACTTTGTCATCTCAATTATTGATTTAATAATAATAAATATTATGCAGATGATACTGTGACAATAATTGAATCAATAATATGAGAGATATGATGCATCAATTACTGTAGCGATAATTGAGTATAGCTGAGTGACTTCTTACGTAAGCATCAATAATCAATACCATGTGCTACTATGCAACCACGCGTATTACTGTACTTTTACTATCGGGCAGTTCAACAGTTTTAACGGTAACACTTTCATCGTTATTTTTATAAAAAGATAATTCTGTCGTTTTCTAACTACGACAATACTTTCGTTGTGGGGTCCACCAATGATTGTGCCTTCGTACGGATATTCCCCGACCAAATCAATATTTTATAACAACTTGCATACTTTGTAAAATTTATAAATATTACCCACAACTATAACATTATATCAAATCCACACCATAATATTTAAAAAAATATTTCGAGAATTTAAATCTTTATTCATAAAATTTGGGGTCTCACAATTTACATTACTTTCCTGAACAACAAAAGTTTCAGGACAACATCATCATCATATCCCATAGGTTTCATAACACTTGGGATTTACAATTTATTAATCTCACAACAACTACGATGTTCTACTAAGATACTACTTAGCCTTACTACGTTCTTCCTCCATGATCCGGAATATTGTTCTGCTATCTAATACATATGATGGCAGCGTCTCGAACTGAATCGGATAACCCATGACCCGATCCTGAGCTCGATTAACCGGGGTGTTGAATATCCTATTCATTTCTTCCATCTTCATTCTCTTTGCTTGTGCGTCTTTCACTGTTATCCCGGCTCATTAAAACGCTTCCTCGTATGCGTCTTCGGCTCTTGCCCTCTTAGTAGCCTCTTCCTTCAGCTTGTTCCTCAGTTCTACGACCTCCTCCATTAGTTGTTATTTCTCTCCTTCAGTCTGTACTAGCTTATCCTCTACATTAGTCAGTCGTTCCTCACGATCCTGGATTTCATCGTCTTTCTGTGTCATTGCAGTCTGTTGTTCAGCTACTATCTCTTGCAATTCCTCTACTGTATCCTGAAGTTCAATGTTACGGTCGTAGACTTCATTGTACATATGAGCGGCTATTGAGGTTAGTGGAGTCTCTTCCTCCTTGTCCTCGTCATCCTCATCCTCCTGTAGCAATTCAACAGGATCCTCCTCATCCGTCTCCACGTCATCATCCTCATCTTCAACTACTGTGACCAACGGGGCTGACTCCCGTGGCAGTAGTTGTTCCCAAGAAACCTTAATATCGCGAGGCTCCTCCTCTATAGGCATCTGAGGTCCGTCCTCCCTATCCTGACTGGATTCTCCGACATTAGTCATCCTGATAACAAAATTTTAAGTTTTAATTATTAATCATTACTACTCGACACTCACGAGCACATAAGTTATAAACATATAAGCACATAAGTGTTTTATTACTTCTTCCTTAAAACTCGATAAGAGTTTATCATCACTATCTTTTCAAAGGTTATTTCCTAAGGCTTTTCCCCACCTAAGGTTCATAACCTAAGGCTTTCATACCAACATATGACACCCCCAAATCTCAGTACTTCATTATCTCAAGATTTGGTGTTCACTTAATCAAAACATTCGTATCTAACTACCAAATCATAATAAAATTGAATAATAAAACATGCCCATACAGGATTACATTAATAAAAATTATCTCCCAGGTTGTCTAACCTTTAAACATCATATAAGTGCGAAAATAGAATTATTACATCACATCATTATTAAAAGTCTATCATTGTAACAATAAAATAAAATTACAAGTCTTCATCACTTGTACATTTTCCCCTTTCCTTTGCTAGTTGTAGGTTCATCTACCTTCTCAACTATAGCTACAATGAGTGTGTAAATATGCAAGAGTGAGCAAAAAAATTGCTCACTAGATATAACAATGAATCAACACAAATGAAACAACCTGCCAACAAATAGGCTCATCAACACTGAATAGTACTATATCAATAATAACCAACGACTGGAATCAAAATATGGAGTATATAAAACTGAGGGTCATAAGACCACGAACTATGTCCACAGTTGCAAATAATCTTTCAACTTCAACTTTAATAGTCATAAGACTAAAGGACTCCTTGTATTTAGGGGAATCAGCCCTCCATACAATGTATTGTGAACAAACATTTCAATGTTAAACGTAAACCCCTAATAATAAGGTTGTTCATCTAAGTATTTAGAGTACAAGTCCGCACCAACGAAAGTTTGGTTTGGATAAGTTTTCAATGGTAATTTAAAGTTTAACGAACATCAACTAGAGGACTAGTTGAATCAATAGTATTTGATAACACAACAATTGATCAATAATATCATAATATGAAACAATTAATAAGTGTAAGCGAACTAACTATATCTTGAACTTATGCTTAGAAACAACTACAAAGCATAAGTATTGAATGACAATAAACCATGCTTGCATAAAATTAAGCTAGGACTATGAATTATTGAGTTTACATTAAGTAATAGCAAGCTGAAATTAAATCTTGCTCATCATGAGAATGGCTTGTGTCAAGTAAATGAACTAAGATAATTCAACATTAGAAATTAGAAATCAAGAAAATTGCATTCATCGTCCATGAAGGACAATAAAAAAACTTGTCTAACAATAAACAAGTTAGAATACATCAATAAATATTGGAATTAAAAACTTGTTCGAATAAAGTTTAAGTCATAGCTAGCCTGTTCAAATAATGATGAGGAATACAAGAATTTGATTAATGAAAGATTAAAGTAAGAAACTTGCTCAATGTAAATGTAGGGTTGGAAAACTTGCTCAATATAAAAAGAGAAGTTTAGAAACTTGCCTCAAGTGTAAGCTATAATATTAAACTTATGTTCACCTACACATTGGTTTAGAACCACAATATCTATTAGATATGCTAACATACCACAACATGTATATTTCTAGCTAAACTTATCATTTTAGCACAAGTCGTATGCTACCATTTACATTTCAGAATTCCCGAGTGTTAACATCACAACACTTAACTAACCTTCATTGTATAAGCTAAGTTATAACATAACACATTCATGACTTATAAATCATTTTTACAACTTTGAATTTACAATCAACATAACACAACTTTGTTTAACCTTGTTGTTACATGGTTGTCACATTAACCTAACATTAAGTTAAGTTACGTTGAACGTCAAAGTCTGCAGAATTAACAGACTTCACTGTCTGAGACTGGGCACTGGCACGGCCGCGCCAGTTTTATACTAGTTTACCGCATGCCAGCGCGGCAGCTGCGTGCCTATGCCAAGGGGCTGCGCGGCCGCGCTATGCACATATTCCAGTTTTGTAGAACATGGTTACGGCACTTTTCATAAGCCAACTAATACGAATTTCACCCACCAAACAGTGATAATAACACGTACAAATGGTATAGAATTATCACAAACATGTTTCCTCGCATATATATCAATATAGAATAATTTAACAACAACTTAAGCTAGTTTAATTTCTCAAATTCCATGTTTTTCATATAAAACTTCATTTTTAATATTTATCCCAAAAATCAACACTGTGACTTCAATACTTGGCCAAATCACTTCATTCAAATTATGCTATGCTCGTTTCTTAATGAAGTAACATAATCAAACTTCAATTGACAATTTCATATACTAATTGGCCACTACAATTGATACTTTTGATGAACAATAGGAAAATACATATATTGACATTATTTTCTTCCTACTGTCAACGAATTTAGCATACAAATTTCTTGTTTAAACATAAACTCTAGCATTATATCACATATAACCACCATAACTTAGTTACATAACAACAATTCAAAAGAAATAGAATTCACAGAGCATAACAAAACTTTACCGTAATACTCATAAACACATATAATATCAAAGTTGTGAACATACTTTCAAGTTAGCTTACACAATCTTGCAATTGTAGACAATTTTCTCAGGTTTCACTCTCAAACTCCCTCAATTCTCTCTGTAATTCTCTTAGTCTTAGCAACTAGAATGAAAACACTGATAGCTATAATGCGTAAACTCAACTGATAGACAAGCGTAGGAAATAAAACTGATAATCTTAATACGCCCATTTAATAAAATAACAGTTACAAAACTAACGTATATATTATAATTATATTTTATTTTATTTTATTTATTTTATTTATATAATTCAAAATTAAAAGAATTTCAAAAGACATAGAGCCTTGCTTGGCAAAACCATTTAAAAATTAAACACTTAATATCCTTGAACCTTGTTTGGATAAAACTAAATTAAACTACTTTAATTTATTTTAATAACTCCTTATAATATAGTTATTTGTCACACTTTATTTAATCAAGCTTTCATTTTTAATTTAATTAATCCAAATAACAATTAATTAAATAAATCATTTAATCACATAACTCAATACAAATAATCAACTATTAAATTGAAATATCAATATAATAATAATAATTTTCTTAAATCATTAACTATTTATTTAACAAATAACTAACCAAATAAAATTAAATCAATTAAACAAATATTTATTCAACGATAAACACATCCATTAAATATTTATATAATTCAATAAATATTTAATTTTATAATTAAAATTTTGGAATGTTACAATCATATTGAAAGATAAAATCATAAATTGAAGTCTAACTTGATTAATGATGTAAGACCCCAACTTTTATGAATAAAGATGATTTTTCTATAAATATCATTTTTTGAATATTATGGATTGAATTTGATATAATGTTATAGTTGTGGGTAATATTTATAAATTTTGCAAAGTACGCAAGTTGTTATATAATATTCGATTGGTCGGGGAATATTCGTTTTAACAGAGAATATTCGTACAACGACACAATCATTGGTGGATCCCACAACATAATTATTGTCGGAGTTAGAAAATGACAAAATTATCTTTTTATAAAAATAACGGCGGAAGTTTTACCGTTAACTGTTGAAACACCCGATGTTAAAAGTACAATAATACGCGTAGTTGTATAGTAGCAAACGGTATTGATTATTGATACTTACGTGAGAAGTCACTCAGTTTTGTTCAATTATTGCCATAGTAATTGCTGCATAATATCTCACGTTATTTGATTCAATTATTGTCAATATTTATATATATTATTAAATCAATAATTGAGACGACAAAGTTATTAATATTATTATTTGCAATATTCACGATGTCTAGAGTTCTGTCAAGGAGATGTTTGGTCACCTAATTACGCGCCAATAGGGAGAAATCCTTATTGGAAAGTCCCCTATTTCCTCGGAACGACCTGAACGATTAATATTATGAATTATAATAATGGTGATAAATTTTGTTTTATTATTATTATTATAAATGTAATAAAATAGAATTTTTTTTATATATAACAGAATACTTTTTTATAAAGTTTTGTTTTATTTGATTATAAATATAATATATTATATTTTATTATGCATAGTGTTTGCATAGTGCCTGCATAGTGTTTGTATAGTAAAAATTTTTTATATAAAACAGAATATTTTTATAAAGTTATTTGTTTTATTAGATTTTAAATAAAATATATTATATTTTATTATACATAGTGTTTGCTTAGTGCTTGCGTAGTATTTGCATAGTAAAAACTTTTTATATAAAACAGAATACTTTTTATAAAGTTTTTTTTATTTGATTATAAATAGAATATATTATATTTTATTGCATAGTGTGGCATAGTATCATTTCCATTCTCCTATAAATAGGATGCTTAGTTAGAATTGAAAATCACACCAGAAATTCAGAGAATTCTTCTTCTATAATCTTGAGCGTATTTCTTTTGAGTTTAAGAAACTTTGAGTGTAGAAAATAGTGCAAGTTTTCTTCAAGTATATCCCCGCCCTACCAATCGGAATACTCTTCTTTTTAAGGTAAGGGGTATTATTCTTTCATATTCATGAAGAAAGTTATTTCTTTCAACACTCGTAAGGGTTGTTATTCCATTCTTTATTATTCTATTGGAATAACTTGTATCTGCGGTCTATCGCATGCCTGGTGAATTCTGTTGTCATTCCATTCTTTATTATTATGTTGGAATAACCTGTCTGTGCGGTCTATCGCATGCCTGATGAATTCTGTTGTTATTCCATTCTTTATTATTCTGTTGGAATATCCTATATGTGCGAATTACACATGACCTGGTTCCATTCTTTATTATTATGTTGGAATATCCTATCTTTGGGGGTTACACATGACCTGGTTCCATTCTTTATTATTCTGTTGGAATAACATGTCTGTGCGGATTACGCACGCCTGGTGAATTCTTCTGTTATTCCATTCTTTATTATTCTGTTGGAATAATCTGTCTATGTGGATTACCGCATGGCGGCAAAATAATCCATTTGCGGTTTCATATATTCTATTATAATCAGTTGGTTAAAGTTTTGGCTACTATACTCCATGAAATTAGTGGAATATCCTTGATATTTGCGCTTCATCCAGTATCTTTTCATGGAAATATTCTTCTGAGCATTCTTGAATTTTACTCCACAAAACAGTATCATTTTGACAATTTGGACGTTATTGATTTCTAGATAAATTAAATTATAAATCTTTAAAAATTTATCTTTGAACTTCTTTTATTTAATTCTTATATCATTGTCATAATCCTCATGTTTATAATATGTTGAAAGTCATTTGTGGCCTGTAGTGCAAAGATGGACTTGGTATGATTATGACCAGGGATTATTCAGTATAATCATGACCATAATGTTACAAATGATGTGGTAAAAGTCCACATTGGCCGTAGTGCATTGATGGACAGTTGTTGGCATGATCATGACCATTAATGAATATACGAATATCCTTGGCCCGTAGTGCATGGATAATTTGTGGTCGTAATACTAATGAATATCCTTGGCCGTAGTGTAGGGATGATGTGGTTTATTTATTAAGTTGAGTCTCAGCGATAAAAGTGATAAAAAAAACCTTTTAAATCATAGAAGATAGTAGATTTTATTCTCTACTTGACTCTTCTAATGGATTGCTTGTTCCGCTGCAGTTAAACTTGATGTTTGTTATATTTGATCAGTTTAACACTATTGAACGCTAACGATAAATTATTCTGCATTATCTTAGTCATAATATTTCTTACTAGGCTAGTTGTGCTCACCCTTTCTTTCACTGTTCTCTTCAGGAAATGAGAATATAGCTGGGATGAGTCGGGGAACGGATTGACGGTCTAGATGGTTATTTTAGTAGTCCTCACTATTCTATAAAATAGTGTGACAATAAATGTAATGAGGACTCCATTGAGTGTGGATATTGTCTAGATGACAATATTCTTATTAAAACTCTTAGATTATGTTTTGTCGTATTTTACACGACTGTTGTATAATTAAGTTGTATTTAAATTTTGTACCATATATTTGGTGACTCAAGATGGGTGATGTATACCTAATTTGTGGGAGTCACAGTTGGTATCAAAGCTTAGGGATATGATCCCTAGCTGAGATGTGAGACTAGAACTAGGAGGGGGGAGACGAGGAATTCCTTTACTAGTATGACCTACCTAAGTTTATTTGGTATTTAATTGGTCGGTCAGAGTATAAGGATAATATGTTGCATGTCAATTAACCCTTGTTTTATGGCAGTATTTGAAAATGACATCCGAGAATGTTGAGAATAGCAATGGAGCACAGGAGACCGTTGAGTAACCACAGATCATCACCCAGGATAATGTGCATCAAGAAGGCAATAATCCTCAGGTGAACAACAACACCGACCAAATGGCGAACGACAAAATTTTTAGGAACTTTCTGCAATTCGCACAACATCAGGCAAGTGAGAATCCTGTCCAAAATATAGGTGCAAACACTGGCAACTCTCGGACGGTAACCGCTAAAAAGTTCAAGGGGCTGGGACCACCGGAGTTTATTGGAGAGCCAAAACTGTGACGCCCCCAAAACAGGTTTACATCACCCATCTTGAGTCGCCAGATACAAGGTACTGAATACAAATACAACTTAATTATACAACAGTCGTGTAAAATACGACAAAACATAGGCTGTGAGTTTTAATACAAATATTGTCATCTTGACAATATCCACACTCAATGGAGTCCTCATTACATTTATTATCACACTATTTCACATAATAGTGAAGACTACTATTGCACCATCTAGGACCATCACTCTGTTCCCCGACTAGTCCCAGCTACGTTCTCATTTCCTGAAGAGAACAGTGAAAGAAAGGGTGAGCTCAACTAGCCTAGTAAAAATATTATGACTAAGATAATGCATAATAAATTATCATTAGCCTTCAATAATGTTAAACTGATAGAATATAATAGACAACAAGTTTAACTGCAACGGATCAAGCAATCCATTAGAAGAGTCAAGTAACGTATAAAATCTACTATCTTCTATGATTTAAAAAGTTTTTCATCAACTTTATCGCTGAGACTCAGCTTAATAAATAAAATTGAATCATCCCTGTTCCACGGCCAAGGATATTCATGTAATCATCAATGGTCATGACTATACTGAATAATTCCTGGTCATAATCATACCAGCAACTGTCCACCAATGAACTAAAGGCCAATGAGGACTTTTACCACATCATTCGTCACATTATCGTCATGATTATACCAAATAATCCATGGTCATAATCATACCAAGTCCATCTATGCACGTAAGTCAAAGATGACTTTCAACATAATATGAGCATGAGGATGATATTCAATAAAACAAGTTCAAGAATAAAATTTAAAGATTTATAAGTTAATTTATCCTGAACTCAATAACGTTCAAATTGTCAACATGATACTGCTTTATGCAGTAAAATTCAAGAATGCTCAGAAGAATATTTCCATGAAAAGATACTGGATGAAACGCAAATATCAAGGATATTCCACTAATTTCATGGAGTATAGAAGCCAAAACTTTAACCAACTGAATATAGTAGAATATATGAAAATGCAAATGGATTTTCGCTCGCCATTCGGTAATCCACGCATACAGATCATTTTCACAATTTAATAAGGAATGAATACAAAGGATCATTCACCATGCATGTGGTAATCCATATAAACAAGTTATTCCAACATAATAATAAAGAATGGAATAATAGAAGGATTCACCATGCGTGCGATAGACTACATAGACAGGTTATTCCCAACAGAATAATAAATAATGGAACCAGGTCCGGCGTAAATGCACAGATAGGATATTTCGACAGAATAATAAAGAACAGAATATTAGAAGAATTTCACCATGTATGCGGTACTTCGCATAAACAGGTTATTCTAACAGAATAATAAGAATGGAATAACAACAGAATTCACCAGGCATGCGATAGACCGCACAGACAGGTTATTCCAATAGAATAATAAAGAATGAAATAATAGAAGTTCTCTTCATGAATATGAAAGAAATAATACCCCATACGAGTGCAACAAATAATATCCCCTAACATAGAAAAACTGAATACTAAAGTAGTGAAGTAGCAAAATACTTTTCTTCTTTCTCTCTATAGTTTCTCTCTCAAGAGTTTTAGTGAATTCGTAAGAAATAATGAAGGAATGAGCTTCTATTTATAGGAGAATGGACTGAATAGTAACTAATTCATGAACGGTCCAGATTGATTTACTTTTAAACGGACGGTCCATATTGGTTTACTATTAAAACTTAAAGTAATGGTCCATACTGATTTACTATTACAACTTTAAACCAAAGATCCATATTGATTTACTATTATAACTTTCCACCAGCGGTCCATATTGATTTACTATTATATCTTTAACCAACGGTCTGAAAAATTAGCACATCTACTCATGGAATAATATTGTACCCAAAAATAATTTGGACCGAAAAGAAATATATCTTACGGGTGAATAGTACCTCGTGAATAGTAACTCATGAATAGTAACTTATAAATAGTACTCCGACACAAAAAGTGCCCCAAATACCCGATTGAACAATATAACCTCCAGACATCAATTGTTATCGAAACAAATGTCATTTTCTACTAACACAAATAATTCTAACACAATGGAACTATAAAATTCATCTTTAATCAACATGAAATTATTCATCATTAATATTATAATTCACAATATTTAACAACAAGGTCGTTCCTAGGAAAGAGGGGGCTTTCCGATAAGGATTTCTTCTTATTGGCGCGCAATTAGGTGACCAAACCTCTCCTTGACAGAACTTCTAGACATTTCCAATATTGCAAATAATAATATGAATAACTTTGCCGTCTCAATTATTGATTTAATAATATAACATATTATGCAGATGATACTGTAACAATAATTGAATCAATAATATGAGAGATATGATGCAACAATTACTGCAGCAATAATTGAGTATAACTGAGTGACTTCTCACGTAAGCATCAATAATCAATATCGTGTGCTACTATGCAACCACGCGTATTACTGTACTTTTACTACCAAGTACTTCAACAGTTTTAACGGTAACACCTCCGCCGTTATTTTTATAGAAAGATAATTTTGTCGTTTTCTAACTACGACAAAACTTCCGTTGTGGGATCCACCAATGATTGTGCCGTCGTACGAATATTCCCTGTTGAAACGAATATTCCCCGACCAATCGAATATTATATAACCACTTACTTATTTTGCAAAATTTATAAATATTACCCGCAACTATAACATTATATCAAATCCACACAATAATATTCAAAAATATATTTCGAGAAAATTATTCTTTATTCATAAAAGTTGGGGTCTTACAACCTCCCATTCTTATGAAATTTCGTCCTCGAAATTAGGGTACATACCTAGTATTCTAAGAGATGAGGATACCTTAACTTCATCTCAGATTCTAACTCCCAAGTCATTTCCTCCACATCGTGGTTTCTCCACAAAACTTTGACTTGAGGTATAACCTTGGAGCGTAGAACATGATCCTTCTTATCCAAGATTTTAACAAGTAACTCTTCATACATTAAATCTTCCTCTATCTCGTCTGGTTCTAACTCAATAATGTGGTTCGGGTCTTTCACATATTTACATAACATCGATATGTTAAAAATGTTATGAACACGAGACATACTTGGCGGTAAGGCGACTCTATATGCCACAGTTCCTACTCGCTCAAGGATTAAAAATGGGCCAATGAATCGAGGATTGAGCTTTCCTCTCTTTCCAAATCTCATAACTCCTTTCCATGGAACAACACGTAACAACACATAATCCCCGATATCGAATTCTACATCATTTCGATGAAGATCAGCATAACTCTTTTGTCGATCTTGTGAAGTTTTTATACGTTGTCGGATCGTTTGAATCTTTTCTGTAGTCATACGTACCAACTTCGGTCCCAACAATGTTGCTTCACCCCCCTCATCCTAGCATACTGGAGAATGACACTTTCTCCCATACAACGCCTCAAATGGAGCCATGCCAATACTTGCTTAATAACTTTTGTTGTAGGAAAAACTCCACCAACGGTAAGAACTTGTCCCAATTCCTTTGAAGTCAAGGACACAGAGTCTTAATAGGTCTTCATGAATTTGAATAGTCCTCTCCGACTGCTCGTCCGTCTGAGGATGATATGCCGAGCTAAATCGTAAATCCGTCCCCATAGCTTTCTGCAAACTAACCCAAAATCGTGAAGTGAATCTTGAGTCTCGATCTGAAACTATGGATATTGGCATTCCATGCAGTCTTACAATCTCATTTATGTACATACAAGTAAGACGTTCAAGTGTATAAGTTTCTCGTATAAGTAAGAAGTGAGCAGACTTGGTCAATCTATCAACAATGACCCAAATTGCATCTATGCCTTGAGAAATCTTGGGAAGACTAGTAACGAAATCCATGGTAATATGCTCCCACTTCCATTCTGGAATTTCAAGTGGTTGCAATGGACCTTTTGGTTATTTGATACTCTACCTTGACTCGTTGACAAGTTAAACACCTTGAGATAAATTCCGCTATCTCTCTCTTCATATTGCTCCACCAAAATGTATGCTGAAGATCATGATACATTTTGGTACTCCCGGAATGGATTGCAAACGGTGTGTTGTGCGCCTCCATTATGATTTTATACTTTAAATCTGGGTCGTTAGGAACACATAGTATGGAGTTAACTCGAAGTATTCCTTCTTCATCGATTCTTGCTTCCAGAATAGCACCTTCTTGTACTTTCTTCCTCATACGTATCAGCTCCAGGTCTGTAGCTTGAGTAGCTTTAACTTTATCGATTAAAGTCGGTTCTACTCGTATATTCACCATTATCACATGGGTCCCTAGAGTCTTTAACTCTATCCCCATCCTTTGTAAGTCATACAAAATAGGCCTTTATGTTGAAAATATTGCACTCGTACCCGCATATGATCTTCTACTCAATGTGTCAGCTACTACGTTCACTTTACCAGGATGGTATTGAATGGTATGATCATAATCTTTCAATAGTTCAAGCTAACGTTGTTGCCGCATGTTGAGTTCCTTTTGGGTGAAGAAATATTTGAGGCTTTTATGATCCGTATAGATCTCCACCTTCTCTCCATACAGGTAATGCCTCCAAATCTTAAGTGCGAAGACAACAGCTGCCAACTATAGATCATGAGTAGGATAATTCCTCTCATATTCTTTGAGTTGCCGAGATGCATATGATATGACTTTCACATATTGCATGAGAACACATCCTAACCCATTTCTCGAAGCGTCACTGTAGATGACAAATCTCTCTGAGCCAGATGGTATAGCCAGAACAGGTGCTGAAATGAGTCTTCCCTTGAGTTCTTGAAAACTCTTCTCATATTCCTCACTCTAACCGGACTTTGTATCTTTTCGAGTTAGCTGAGTTAATGGAGTAGCGATTCGAGAAAATACTTCCACGAATCTCCGATAATAACCAGCTAAGCCGAGAAAGTTACGTACTTCGATCACTGACTTCTGTTGCTCCCAGCTTTGAATTCCTTCAATCTTCGCTGGGTCAACAGATATTCCATGATTTGATATTACATGCCCAAGGAATACAACTTCCTCAAGCCAGAACTCACATTTCTTCAACTTGGCATAAAGCTTATTTTCACAAAGCTTTTGGAGTATCAGCCTCAAGTATTGCTCATGATCTTCACGGCTTTTGGAATATATGAGAATGTCATCAATAAAGACAACCACAAAGTGATCCAAATATTCCTTGAATACTCGGTTCATCATATTCATGAAGGCAGCAGGAGCATTAGTCAATCCAAAAGACATGACCAAGAATTAATAATGCCCGTACCGAGTTCTGAAGGCAGTCTTTAGAATATTCTCAATTTTAACCTTCAGCTGATAATATCCAAAACGAAGATCGATCTTTAAAAAGAATTGTGCTCTTTGCAACTAGTCAAACAGGTCATCAATGCGAGGTAACAGATACCTATTCTTGATGGTGACATGGTTCAATTCTCGGTAGTCAATACAAAGTCGCATACTCCCATCTTTCTTCTTCACGAATAGAACAGGAGCACCCCAAGGAGACGTACTAGGACGAATGTGAGACCCCAGATTTTATGAATAAAGATTTAATTTTCTCAAAATAATTTTTTAATATTATGGTGTTGATTTGATGTAATGTTATACTTGTGGGTAATATTTATAAATTTTACAAAGTAAGCAAGTAGTTGTATAATATTCGATTGGTCGGGGAATATTCTTTTTGTCGGGGAATATCCATATAACGGTACAATCATTGGTGGACCCCGCAACAGAATTATTGTCGGATTGAGAAAACGACAAAAATATTTTATGAAAATAATGGCGGAAGTTTTACCGTTAATACTGTTGAACTACTCGGTAGTAAAAGTACAGTAATACGTGTGGTTGCATAGTAACACATGTTATTGATTATTGATGTTTATGTGATAAGTCACTCAGCTTTGTTTTATTGGTATTATTAATGTAATAAAATAGAATACTTTTATAAAGTTATTTTATAAATAGAATATATTATATTCTATTATGCATAGTATCTGCATAATATTTTGCATAGTAAAATCTTTTTATATAAAACAGAATACTTTTATAAAGTTATTCTATAAATAGAATATATTATATTTTATTATGCATAGTGTTTGCATAGTATTTTACATAGTAAAATCTTTTTATATAAAACAAAATACTTTTATAAAGTTATTTATTTTATTAGACAATAATTAGAATATATTATATTTTATTATGCATAGTGTTTGCATAGTACCTACATAGTGTTTGCATAGTAAAATCTTTTATAAAGTTATTCGTTTTATTATATTATAAATATAATATATTATATTTTATTTAAAAGATTTTGCTTTAAATATGGACCATCAGATTAAAGTAAATCATTCTGGACCGTTCATGAGTTAGTTACTATGCAGTCCACTTTTCTATAAATAGAAGCTCATTCATTCATTATTTCTTACGAATTCACTAAAACTCTAGAGAGATAAACTATAGAGAGAAAGAAGAAAAGTATTCTTCTACTTCACTACTCATATATCCAGTACTCTTCTTCTTAAGATAGGAAATATTATTTGTTATACTTGTAAGGAGTGTTATTCTTTTATATTCATGAAGAGAACTTATGTTATTCCATTCTTTATTATTCTGTTGGAATAACCAGTATACGCGGGCTACCATATACTTGGTGACATTCTTCTATTATTTCGTCTTTACTATTCTGGTTAAATATCATGTCTGTGTATTTTACGCCGGACCTGATTCCGTCTTTATTATTCTGTTGGAATATCCTGTCTGTGCGTTTTACGATGAACCTAGTTCCGTCTTTATTATTATTCTGTTGGAATATCCTGTCTGTTCGATTTATGTTGGACCTGATTTCGTCCTTATTAGTATTCTGTTGGAATAACCTGTCTATGCGAGGTACCGCATTCATGGTGATTTCTATTATTATTCTATTATTTATTATTCTGTTGGAACATCCTGTCGGTGCGAATTTCGCCTGACCTGGTTCTATTATTTAGTATTCTGTTGGAATAATCTATCTATGCGAAGTACCGCATGCATGGTGATTTCTTTTGTTATTCCATTCTTTATTATACTCAGTTGGTTAAAGTTTTGACTTTTATAATCCATGAAATTAGTGGAATATCCTTGATATTTGCGCTTCATCTATTATATTTTTATGAAAATATTCTACTGAGCATTCTTGAATTTTACTCTACAAAGTAGTATAATGTTGACAATTTGGACTTTATTAGTTTCTGAATATATTAATTCTTGAACTTGTTTTATTGAATTCTTATATCATTGTCATCATTCTCATGTTTATCTTTTTTTAAAAGTCATCTGTCGCCTATAGTGCATAGATGGACTTGGTATGATTATGACTAAGGATTATTCGGTATAATCATGACCGTAATGTTACAAATGATGTGGAAAAAGTCCTCATTGGCCCGTAGTGCATTGATGGACAGTTTTTGGTATGATTATGGCTATGGATTCTCTTTGGCCGTAGTGCAAAGATGAATTGTTTTATGGCATGATCAGGACCGTTGATGAAAATATGATTATCTTTAGCCTTAGTGCATGGATAATTCGTGGTCGTGATACTAAAGAATATCCTTAGCCGTAGTGCAGGGGTGATTCGATGATGTGGATTATTTATTAAGCTGAGTCCCAGCGATAAAAGTGATGAAAAACCTTTTTCAATCATAAAAGATAGTAGATTTTATTCTCTACTTGACTCTTCTAATGGATTGATTGTTCCGCTGCAGTTAAACTTGATAGTTATTATATTTTACCAGTTTAACACTGTTGAAAGCTAACAATAAATTATTCTTCATTATCTTAGTCATAATATTTCTTACTGGGCTAGTTGAGCTCACCCTTTCTTTCATTGTTCTCTTCAGGAAATGAGAACGTAGCTAGGACTAGTCGGGGAATAGAGTGATGGTCCTAGATGGTGCATTAGTAGTCGTCACTATTTTGTGAAATAGTGTGATAATAATTATAATGAGGACTCCTTTTGAGTTTGTATACTCTCTAGTAGATAATATTTGTATTCAAACACACAGTTTATGTTTTGTCGTATTGTACACGACAGTTGTATTATTAAGTTGTATTTGAATTCTGTACTATGTATCTGGCGACTCATGATGGGTGATGTATACCTAATTTTGGGGGCGTCACAGTTGGTATCAAAGCTTAAGGATATGATCCCTGGCTAAGATGTGAGACAAGAACTAGGAGGGGAGAGACGGGGAATTCCTTCGCTAGTATGACCTACCTAAGTTTATTTGATATTTAATTGGTTGGTCAGAGTATATGGATAATGTGTTATATGTCAATTAACCCTTGTTTTGTGACAGTGTTTGAAAATGGCATATAAAAATGTTGAGATAAGCAATGAAACACATGAGACCGTTGAGTTAGCTCAACCAAAAGGTAACGAGCAACAACACGATAAAAATCATACCAGTGACAATGACCATCGGAACAATGATAACAATCGTGGGGGAAATTATCATGCCAAGAATGGTAACCACTTCGGTGGTAATCATTGCGAAGATAACAGAAGTGGAATTTTCAAGAAGAGAAGGTCATTTAGCTCGATTTTATCGTATAATGAAGTCAAGACCAGCTGGAACGGTGGCACCAAAGGCGGATACGAACAAAACAAAGTCGGTGGTTTCAGGGAGAGCATTTTTCGTGACTTCTCAAAAAGAGAGTGACCCAAACGAAGTTAGCACGATTTAGTTAATTATAAATTCTTGCGAAGTCTATACCTTATTAGATACCGGTTCTACCCATTATTTTATCTCTATTACTTGCGTTCAACGTTTAAATTTGACTTCAGAGAAATTAGACTTTGACTTATTGGTTGAAACTTCGATAGTAGAAACCTTAGTTCCCTCCACTATTTATAAATCTTGTTGATTCAAATCGACACTTTCACGTTACCTGTCGATCTTATCTCTTCGAAAATACTTGCCTTTGATGCAATTTTAGGAATCTATTGGTTAACTACCCATCATGTTTTTCGTAAGGTTGTTAGCTTTCATATTCCTAACCAACCTATTATGCGAATTCAAGCAACCAAACCACTAAAGTCAATCATTGTCATATCAAGCCATAAATAAAGATCTCCGGTCCTTTCGTTGTTGACTTTCTTGTGTGGAATGCACCGAAGCCAGACTTTCTCTAGGCGATGTCGTGAATGACGATGGCAAGTTGATAGGTATCAATGTGACGTATTATCCAAGTCTTGGATGAGGGTCACAGTTTTGAATGATATTTCTATTGTAATAAATTTCCTGATGTATTCTTGAAGACTTCTTAGCCTACTCCTAGAGCGTGAAATCGAATTTTGTATTGACCCCAGTACAAAACCCATTTCTTAAACCCTCAAATATTTTCTTCACCTAAAACGAACGTGTAATGTGCCAAAGACGTTGGCTCGAGCTATTGAAGATTACGACCGTACCATTCAATATCATCGTGGGAAAAATGAACGTGGTAGCTGACGCGTTGAGTAGAAGATCGTATGCGTTTACGAGTGTGGTGTTGTTAACACAAAGACCCATTTTGTATAACTTACAAATGATGGAGATAGAGTTAAAGACTCTAGGGACCCATATGAAGATAACAAATATACGATTAGAATAGACTTGAATCGATAAAGTTAAAGCTGCTCAAGCTACATACTCAGAGCTGATAAATGCGAAGAAGAAGGTTCAAGAGGGCGTTATTCTAGAAGCAAGAATCGATGAAGAGAGGAAATCTCAACCCTCGATTTTATTGGCCCATTTGAAATCCTTGATCGAGTAGGAACTGTGGCCTATAGACTCGTTTTACCGCCAAGTATATCGTATGTTCATAACGTTTTTTTCACATATCGATGTTACGTAAATATGTGGACGACCCGAACCATATTATTGAATTAAAACTAGGCGAGATAACAAAAGATTTAACGTATGAGGAGCTACGAGTTAAAATCTTGGATAAGAAGAATCGTATTCAACACTCAAAGGTTTTACCTCAAGAGTTAGAATCTGAAATGAAGTCAAGGTATCCTCACCTGTTCGGAATACCAGGTACGTACGTAAACTTCAAGGGCAAAATTTCATTAGGAGAGGAGATTGTGAGACCCCAGATTTTATGAATAAAGATTTAATATTCTTGGAATAATTTTTTAATATTATGGTGTTGATTTGATGTAATGTTATAGTTGTGGGTAATATTTATAAATTTTGCAAAGTAAGCAAGTGGTTGTATAATATTCGATTGGTCGGGGAATATTCTTTTTATCGGGGAATATCCATAGGACGGTACAATCATTGGTGGACCTTGCGACAGAATTATTGTCGGATTGAGAAAACGACAAAAATATTTTATGAAAATAACGGCGAAAGTTTTACCGTTAATACTGTTGAACTACTCGGTAGAAAAAGTACAGTAATACGTATGGTTGCATAGTAGCACACAGTATTGATTATTGATGCTTATGTGATAAGTCACTCAGTTTTGTTTTATTGGTATTATTAATGTAATAAAACAGAATACTTTTATAAAGTTATTCTATAAATAAAATATATTATATTCTATTATACATAGTGTCTGCATAGTGTTTTTCATAGTAAAATCTTTTTATATAAAACAGAATACTTTTATAAAGTTATTATATAAATATAATATATTATATTTTATTATGCATAGTGTTGCATAGTGTTTTCATAGTAAAATCTTTTTATATAAAATAAAATACTTTTATAAAGTTATTTGTTTTATTAGACAATAATTAGAATATATTATATTTTATTATGCATAGTGTTTGCATAGTAAAATCTTTTATAAAGTTATTCATTTTATTAGATTATAATATTTAAAAGATTTTGCTTTAAATATGGACCGTTAGATTAAAGTAAATCAATCTGGACCGTTCATGAGTTGTTTACTATGCAGTCCATTTTTTATAAATAGAAGCTCATTCATTCATTATTTCTTACGAATTCACTGAAACTCTAGAGAGATAAACTATATAGAGAAAGAAGAAAAGTATTCTGCTACTTCACTACTCATATATCTAGTACTCTTCTTCTTAAGGTAAGGAATATTATTTGTTGTACTCGTAAGAGGTGTTATTCTTTTGTATTCACGAAGAGAACTTATGTTATTCAATTCTTTATTATTCTGTTGGAATAACCTGTATACGCGGCCTACCCTATACTTGGTGACATTCTTCTATTATTTCGTCTTTACTATTCTGTTGGAATATCTTGTCTATGCATTTTACGCCGGACCTGATTCCGTCTTTATTATTCTGTTAGAATATCTTGTCTTTGCGTTTTACGCCGGACCTGGTTCCGTCTTTATTATTATTCTGTTGGAATATCCTGTCTGTGCATTTTACGCCGGACCTGATTCCGTCCTTATTAGTATTATGTTGGAATAACCTGTCTATAAAAAGTACCGCATATATGGTGATTTCTGTTATTATTCCATTCTTTATTATTCTGTTGGAACATCCTGTCGGTGCGAATTTCGCCTGACTTGGTTCCGTTATTTAGTATTCTGTTGGAATAACCTGTCTATGCGAAGTACCGCATGCATGGTGATTTCTTTTGTTATTCCATTCTTTATTATACCCAGTTGGGTAAAGTTTTGACTTTTATACTCCATGAAATTAGTGGAATATCCTTGATATTTGCGCTTCATCTAGTATCTTTTCATGGAAATATTCTACTGAGCATTCTTGAATTTTACTCTACAAAGCAGTATCATGTTGTCAATTTGGATGTTATTAGTTCCTGAATAAATTAATTCTTGAACTTGTTTTATTGAATTCTTATATCATTGTCATCATCCTCATGTTTATATTTTTTTTAAAGTCATCTGTGGCCTGTAGTGCATAGATGGACTTGGTATGATTATGAACATGAATTATTCGGTATAATCATGACCGTAATGTTACAAATGATGTGGAAAAAGTCCTCATTTGCCCGTAGTGCATTGATGGACAGTTTTTGGTATGATTATGGCTATGGATTCTCTTTGGCCGTAGTGCAAAGATGAATTATTTTATGGCATGATCAGGACCGTTGATGAAAACATGATTATATTTAGCCGTAGTGCATGGATAATTCGTGGTCGTGATACTAAAGAATATCCTTGGCCGTAGTGCAGGGGTGATTCGATGATGTTGATTATTTATTAAGCTGAGACCCAGCGATAAAAGTGATGAAAAACCTTTTAAATCATAAAAGATAGTAGATTTTATTCTCTACTTGACTCTTCTAATGGATTGATTGTTCCGCTGCAGTTAAACTTGATAGTTATTATATTTTATCAGTTTAACACTGTTGAAGGCTAACGATAAATTATTCTACACTTAGTCATAATATTTCTTATTGGGCTAGTTGATCTCACCCTTTCTTTCATTGTTCTCTTCAGGAAATGCGAACGTAGCTGGGACTAGTCGGGGATCAGAGTGATGGTCCTAGATGGTGCATTAGTAGTCCTCACTATTCTGTGAAATAGTGTGATAATAATTGTAATGAGGAATCCTTTTGAATTTGTATACTCTCTAGTAGACAATATTTGTATTCAAACTCACAGTTTATGTTTTGTCGTATTGTACACGACAGTTGTATTATTAAGTTGTATTTGAATTCTGTACCATGTATCTGGCGACTCAAGATGGGTGATGTATACCTAATTTTGGGGGCGTCACAACGAATGAAACCAATGTCTAACAATTCCTGCAATTGTGTCTTTAACTCCCGAATTTCAATAGGAGCCATTCGATATGGGGCTTTGGAAATGGGTTTTGTACCAGGTTCAAGGTCGATACAAAATTCAATTTCACGCTCTGGGGGTAGGCCAGGAAGTTCTTCAGGGAATACGTCAGTAAATTTATTAACAATAGAAATATCATTTAAAACTGACGTATTTTTGTTTAAATCTGTGACATGAGCTAAGAAAGATTGACATCCATTTTTCAATAAACGAATAGCTTTATGGCTTGAAATGACCGCGATTGATTTTAATAGGTTGGTCGCTTGAATTCGCATAATAGGTTGATTAGGAATATGAAAACTAACAGCCTTACGAAAAAAATTAATTTTTGCATGATGAGTAGTTTACCAATCAATCCCTAGAATTACGTCAAACGGAAGTATTTTTAAAGAAATAAGATCGACAGGTAATGTGCGGTTACCGATTTGAATCAAACAAGACTTATAAACCGTGGATGTAATGAAGGTTTCTCCCAACGGAGTTTCAACCGATAAGTCAAATTTCAAATTCTCCGGAGTCAAATTTAAACGTTGAGCAAAAGTAGGAGAAATAAAAGAATGGGTAGAGTTGGTATCAAATAAGGTATATACTTCACTAGAGTTTATGATAAGCTTACACGTGATGACCTCGTTTGGTTTCCTTGCTTTCTGGGAGGTTACAACAAACGCTCTCCCTTGAACTACCAGTTTTGTCTTGTCTGGGACAGAATTTGATGCCTCCATCCCAGTTGGACTTGACTTCGGTGCACGACAAAATTAGGCTAAGTGACCTTCTCTTCCACAGTTGTAAGATGTTTTGGACTGCTGCGTACAGTTTAGACTGATGTGTCCCTCCCCTCCGCATTTGTAACATACGACCGGTGGTCGTTCTCCTTCCTTAACAACAGGTGCTGGTGCTGACGTCCTTCCATCATTATTAAATCTCCTCTTCCCGAAACTCCCACTTTTATTGTCTTGGCCATGATTACCACCGAAGTGGTTACCATTTCTAGCATGTTGATTCCCTCCACGTTTGTTGTCACCGCTTCGATGACTGTTAACACTAGTATTTTTATTCTGATGGCTGCTTTCTCTTGGTTGCGTTGACCAGTTATCGCACTCCAATAACTGAGCCCTATTTACAACATCTGAATACAACCACAGTTTATGAGAAATAAGATATTAACGTATCTCCCGTTTTAAACCTCTTAAATACATCCGCGTCATTCTCTCCTCATTATCAACCAAGTGGGACGCAAACCGGGACAACTCGACAAACTTATCTTCGTACTACGCCACGATCATATTGTTCTGCTCCAACTTGATGAACTCTACCTCTTTAATGTGACGAATACTTTCGGGAAAGTACTTGTCGTTGAACAGTTTTGGAACTTCTCCCAAGACATCTTCAGTGCGGTAGGTTGAGTACGCTTTACTGATTCCCACCAGTAATCTGCCTCTCCTCGCAACATAAAGGTGGGAAAATGAACCTTTTGCTCCTTAGAGCATCCCAAGACATCAAATATCTTAGTGATTTACTTTATCCATGCATCCGACTTAAGTGGTTTTGGCACTCCAATAAACTCCGGTGGTCCCAGCTCCTAGAACTGTTTAGCGGTAACCATCCGAGAGTTTTCAGTGTTTCCACCTAAATTTTGGACAGGAGTTTCTCTTGCCTGATGTTGTACGAATTGCAGAAAGCTCCTAAACATTCCGTCGTTCGCCATTATCCTGGGTATTAATCTGTGGTGACTCCACGATCTCATGTGCTTCATTGCTTATCTCAACATTTTCGGATGCCATTTTCCAATACTGCAACAAAACAAGGGTTAATTAATATATCACATATTATCCCAGTACTCCGACCGACTATTTAAATACCAAAGAAACTTAGGTAGGTCATACTAGCGAAGGAATTTCCCGTCTTTCCCCTCCTAGTTCTTGTCTCACATCTCAGCCAGGGATCATATCCCTAAGCTTTGATACCAAATGTGACGCCCCCAAAACAGGTTTACATCACCCATCTTGAGTCGCCAGATACAAGGTACTGAATACAAATACAACTTACTTATACAACAATCGTGTAAAATACGACAAAACATAGTCTATGAGTTTTAATACAAATATTGTCATCTAGACAATATCCACGCTCAATGGAGTCCTCATTACATTTATTATCACACTATTTCACAGAATAGTGAGGACTACTAATGCACCATCTAGGACCATCACTCTGTTCCCCGACTAGTCCCAGCTATGTTCTCATTTCCTGAAGAGAACAGTGAAAGAAAGGGTGAGCTAAACAAGCCCAGTAAAAATATTATGACTAAGATAATGCAGAATAAATTATCATTAGCCTTCAGTAATGTTAAAATGATAGAATATAATAGACAACAAGTTTAACAGCAGCGGATCAAGCAATCCATTAGAAGAGTCAAGTAAGGTATAAAATCTACTATCTTCTATGATTTAAAAAATTTTCATCAACTTTATCGCTGACTCAGCTTAATAAATAAAATCGAATCATCCCTGCTCCACGGCTAAGGATATTCATGTAATCATCAATCGTCATGACTATACCGAATAATCCCTGGTCATAATCATACCAACAACTGTCCACCAATGAACTACATGCCAACGAGGACTTTTACCACATCATTCGTCACATTACAGTCATGATTATACCGAATAATCCATGGTTATAATCATACCAAGTCCATCTATGCACGTAAGCCAAAGATGACTTTCAACATAATATAAGCACGAGGAAGATGACAATTCAATAAAACAAGTTCAAGAATAAAATTTTAAGATTTATAAGTTAATTTATCCTGAACTCAATAACGTCCAAATTGTCAACATGATACTGCTTTGTGCAGTAAAATTCAAGAATGCTCAGAAGAATATTTTTATGAAAAGATACTGGATGAAGCGGAAATATCAAGGATATTCCACTAATTTCATGGAGTATAGAAGCCAAAACTTTAACCAACTGAATATAATAGAATATATGAAACTGCAAATGGATATTCGCTCGCCATTTAATAAGGAATGAATAGAAAGGATCATTCACCATGCATGTGGTAATCCATATAGACAGGTTATTCCAACATAATAATAAATAATGGAATAATAGAAGGATTCACCATGCGTCCGATAGACTGCACAGACAGGTTATTCCAAACAGAATAATAAATAATGGAACCAGGTCCGATGTAAACGTGTAGACAGGATATTTCGACAGAATAATAAATAATTGAACCAGGTCCGGCATAAACGAACAGACAGGATATTTTAACAGAATAATAAAGAACAGAATATTAGAAGAATATCACCATGTATGCGGTACTTCGCATAAACAAGTTATTCCATCAGAATAATTAGAATGGAATAACAACAGAATTCACCAAGCATGCGATAGACCACATAGACATGTTATTCCAACAGAATAATAAAGAATGGAATAACAGAAGTTCTCTTCATGAATACGAAAGAAATAATACCCCTTACGAGTACAACAAATAATATCCCCTACCTTAGAAAAACTGAATATTGAAGTAGTGAAGTAGCAGAATACTTTTCTTCTTTCTCTCTATAGTTTCTCTCTCTAGAGTGTCAGTGAATTCGTAAGAAATAATGAAGGAATGAGCTTCTATTTATAGGAGAATGGACTGAATAGTAACTAATTCATGAATGGTCCAGATTGATTTACTTTTAAACTGACGGTCCATATTGGTTTACTATTAAAACTTAAAGCAACGGGCCATACTGATTTGCTATTACAACTTTAAACCAGCGATCCATATTGATTTACTATTATAACTTTCCACCAGCGGTCCATATTGATTTACTATTATATCTTCAACCAACGGTCTGAAAAATTAGCACATCTCCTCATGGAATAATATTGTACCCAAAAATGATTGGACCGAAAAGAAATATATCTTACGGGTGAATAGTACCCCGAGAATTGTAACTCATGAATAGTACTCTGACACAAAAAGTGCCCTGAATACCCGATTGAATAATATAACCTCCAGACATCAATTATTATCGAAACAAATATCAATTTCTACTAACACAAATAATTCCAACACAATGGAACTATAAAATTCATCTTTAATCAACACGAACCTATTCATCATTAATATTATAATTCACAATATTTAACAACCAGGTCGTTCCCAGGAAACAGGGGGCTTTCCGATAAGGATTTCTCCTTATTGGCGCAAAATTAGGTGACCAAACCTCTCCTTGACATAACTTCTAGACATTGTCAATATTGTAAATAATAATATGAATAACTTTGCCGTCTCAATTATTGATTTAATAATATAACATATTATGCAGATGATACTGTAACAATAATTGAATCAAGAATATGAGAGATATGATGCAACAATTACTGTAGCAATAATTGAGTATAACTGAGTAACTTCTCACGTAAGCATCAATAATCAATACCGTGTGCTACTATGCAACCATGCGTATTATTGTACTTTTACTACTGGGTAGTTCAACAGTTTTAACGGTAACACCTCCGCCGTTATTTTTATAGAAAGATAATTTTGCCATTTTCTAACTACGACAATACTTCCGTTGTGGGGTCCACCAATGATTGTGTCGTCGTACGAATATTCCTTGTTAAAACGAATATTCCCCGACCAATCGAATATTATATAACCACTTACTTACTTTGTAAAATTTGTAAATATTACCCACAACTATAACATTATATCAAATCCACAACATAATATTCAAAAATATATTTCGAGAAAATTATTCTTTATTCATAAAAGTTGGGGTCTTACAAAAACCACTTAAGGCGGAGATGTGGATAAAGCAGATCACTAAGATATTTGATGTCTTGGGTTGCTCCGAGGAGCAAAAGGTTCCCTTTGCAACCTTTATGTTGCGAGGAGAGGCAGATTACTGGTGGAAATCGGTAAAGCGTACTCAACCTGCTGCACTGAAGATGTCTTGGGAGAAGTTCATCACATGAAAGAGGTAGAGTTCATCAAGTTAGAGCAGAACAATATGACCGTGTTGCAATACAAAGCTAAGTTTACCGAGTTATCTCGGTTTGCGTCTGTAGCGCCCCCAAATCCGGGTATCTTACAACCCGACAGATGGTGCTATACTGTACAAACATTCACACATTCATTCAATTGAAAGTCTCAAAGAATGAACATAACTTATATATATTAAATTCAATATTTACATTTCCCAGGTTCTAAACCCATTACAAAGGTTCTCTTGTCATAATATTCATTACATTACAACAATAGACCTATACTATTACATGACAGCTTAACAATCTGCCTTAGCTTTTCCTTTATTCTTATTTGATCCTTCAGGACGTTCAGTCTTAGCTGCATTCATATGATTTAAGCAAGAGTGAGCATGACTAGCTCAGCAAGTATAACAATTTCAATAACAACAAGCTTGATACATATGAATCATATATCTTCGATAACTGAACAATAGCTATGAAGTACTATTGATGATTCAAAATAGCAATTCATCTTTACTTTCAAAATGTTTCACAATAAATAAATTCAGTAAAACATTCACCCCGGTCAAAGACCTTGAGCATTCATTCTTTCTTTGAAAAGGACAACCCGGACCTAAGTCCGTAAGCCCGATATTACTTACGAGCACTTCTAGGTGATTAGCCTATTGTACTCTGTATTGATCAATACTACATCCATTAAACGTATGTACGTTTAATCATTTGGCAACCTCGCGTGCCTGTCGTTTTATCGACAAAACATTCGTTTTAACAATTCAATCTTCTTTTGAAAACTGTCAGTAGTTGACAAAAGATACTAACATTTGATAACAGATGAACAAATTATCAATAATCTACTCAATATGTTAAGTCTAGCCAAAGAAACTGGCTTTAACTTCATCATACTTCAATTCATGCGAAAGGATACATGAACATCATAAACTTGTTCAGATTGCACTGAAACAAGAGTTAGAATACTTGCCTTTAGCGTCTGCTACTGTGTATTTTACTTTACGTTCAAGTCTTTCAAGTCTCTACAATACATGATCACATAATGCCTTACATTAGGTGACATATAATCAAGTATGTATTTGAACATATCTTACCCTGTATTTCAATCTAATTATAGATTAAATTTCATTCTTATGCGTTTCGACTTATCGTTTGCTTTACATCCATTCGACTTGGTTATATTAACCATTCTTCATTACTTTTAAGTCTTAATAATGTCCCAACAATGTTACTTTTAAGTTGTTTAAGGTAGGTTTAGTTCAATCTCTTACCATCCCCTTCTTTTCCCTTCATTTTTATTCTTTACTGTCTAAGTTCTATGCCTGGCGCCGCGGCGCGGGCATTACTCTTGCAACTCGCGCTGCGGCGCGAGTTAGCAGTAACCGAGTCCCAGATGTCGCGCTGCGGCGCGACCAAAAAGGCTGAGGGTTGGCGCCGCGGCGCCAACTCTGTGCACCAGAAAATTTTTCTAACTTTTAATTTTTTTTGTGAACTTCCCGGACGCATAACTTCTTCGTTTTAAGTCCGAATTGGCTCATTCAAAAGCCTATGGTTCACAAATTATGTAATCTACGCGTTCATGCAAGAATTTTATCTATTTGACTTCGTTTGCTAAAAATTCACCTATTGGTTCATTTTTAACGAAAACGATAAACGTTCGTGAACGTTAAACGCTCGTTTCTTCGTTCTAAGTCAGAATTCGTCCATTTTCGAGTCCACAACTCTTAAATGACAAACATGACTTGTCTCCATTGGAAAATACAATTTTCGAACTCAAACTCAAAATTTAACTTTCATTCCGGGAAATTTATGAATTCGACGATTATCGTCTAATCGTACGATTTCTGGCAATTCTTTGTTCTTAGAACTTGCTTAATACTACCTATGAATTCCATTCATCATGTGAACATCTCAACATATTTAATACAACAACTTATATTCATTGTTGGATTTTGACTTATTTCTTCATAAGCTTATAACTTTATAAACTACTTATGATCTCATCATTCATGACTTATGATAATTAAAGTTTCTTAATCATCATACATATATGATTTCATCATATAACTTTACTTATGTATTCTTGATACGTATGATCATACAAGTTCTTTTACTTTCATATTACTTCAACTAACAACCTCACATAGGTTTATCACGTATACTAGTTCCAATGACTTATTACCAACTTATGTGGCTTAAGTTCATTACTCACACATACTTCTTACTTTTTATCATTCATGTTCCTCAATCCAAACTTTTATTATCAACCTATCATGTTAGAGATAGAAGATAATTGGAGAAGAGGTCTTACTTTTGAAGTCTTTAATATGAAATCTTCTTCTTCTTCTTTGCTTATGGAAGTAACTTATTTGCAACTTAATTCTCCTAACACTTAAGCACTTTGAGAGAGAGTGATTGGATTATTTGAACAACTATTAAATGACTTGCCAACCTTCACTATTTATAGAAGTTGCAAGGTTTAGGGCAATTTAGTCAATTCCATCATCCCACCTCTTTTTGCACCTCCTTACTATTCATTAATTGGATAGCTCTAATCTTATCCTTTGCTTGGCCACTACTCTTAATACTTGATCACTACATAACTTGGTCATTACTCATATAACTTGGTCACCACTTTTCTTGGTCATTACACCTTAACCATATTAATATGGATTTCCTCATGGGGTCAATCCATTCATTAAATCCTAGCTTGGGCTTGAATCAACTTAATCTTTGGGCTTTGCTTTAATAAACTTTTATATGTTTATTAATTCATAAGTTGGGCCTTAACCCTAAATTCACTTGGGCTTGTAACAATTATAAACAATCTTCCAAGTCCATTACTAAGTCATAATATAAATACATATAGTTTATGTATTACTCTCGTATTCTAATTCATATAGAATTTATATACGATAATGCATTCTTCTTACAAACTCATATAATACTTTGTATTATACTCGTTTCCATTCTTTGTACAATACTCACGTATCATACCATCATTCCTTAACGCAATAGTTTTTAATTTTCCTTACGTTCTCGATTTAAGTCCGCAAGTGAAATATTACGTTTTCCATAACTAGATTATTATTACATAATCCGTCTTACTTTAATATTCTACCATTACGTATTTCTCGGAAATTCAAAAATAAATCCCGAACAAATACCGATGAATAGTGTTTTTCGGAAAATTTCTCGGAAAACATTTATTTTCGTCTTGGAAATTCAAACACAATAAATCCTTCACATAACTCAAATACTACGATATTTCAATATCAATAGGTTACAAAACGACAATCATCTTGATATCCCACATAATATGATTTTATTATTATTTAATCTAATAAAATCATCTTATATTAAAATTCGAATTTTCTCGGTCGTTACATTATTCCCCCCTTATAAAGATTCTGTCCTCAGAATCTAATTTTTTTTTTTTCAAATAAATGAGGAAAATTTTTCTTCATCTTTTCTTCTAACTCCCACGTTGCTTCCTCAGCATCATGGTTCTTCCATAACACCTTCACTGATGGTATTACTTTGTTCCTCAGAACTTGTTCTTTTTTCTATCAATGATTTGAACTGGAGATTCTTCATATGATAAATCCTTCTCGATATGAATCGGCTCATACTCGATTACGTGCTTATAGTCCGGCTTATACGGTCGTAATACAGATACGTGAAACACGTTATGTATTCTTTCTAGGTCTGGAGGTAATGCTATCTTATAAGCTACCTCTCCCACCCGGTTTAATATTTCAAAAGGTCCTATAAACCTTGGACTTAACTTTCCTTTTTTTCCAAAGCGTATCTTTCCTTTCCAGGGAGATACCTTCAGAAAAACATACGAACCTACTTCGAACTCTCGATTTAATCGATGTGAGTCCGCATACTTCTTCTGTTTGTCTTGAGCCGTGACGAGACGCATCCGAATTAACCTTACTATATCTGCTGTTTGCTGCACCAATTCTGGTCCTAGCATCCGGCGTTCTCCCACCTCATCCCAACACAATGGTGTTCTGCATCTTCTTCCATACAGAGCTTCATAAGGCGGCATACCTATGCTTGCATGATAACTGTTGTTATAAGCAAATTCTACCAGTGGTAGGTGATCATCCCAACTACCCTTGAAATCCATGACGCAAGACCTCAGCATGTCTTCTAACGTCTGAATTGTTCTCTCACTCTGCCCATCAGTTTGTGGATGATAAGCCGTGCTTAACTTTAACTGTGTTCCCAGCTGTTCTTGCAAACTTCTCCAGAAGTTCGATGTGAATCGTAGATCACGATCTGACACAATCGATATCGGTACTCCATTTCTGGAAATAACTTCCTTGACATAAAGTTTAGCTAACTGGTCTAAGTTATACTTGACCCTAATTGGTAAGAAGTGAGCCGATTTCGTCAATCGGTCGACTATTACCCAAATAGAATCGTGCCCTTTTGACGTTGTTGGAAGTCCTACCACGAAATCCATCGAGATATGCTCCCATTTCCATTCTGGAATCTCCAATGACTGTAGCAAGCCACTGGGTCGTTGATGTTTGGCTTTAACTTTTTGACAAGTCAAACACCTACTTACATACTCTGCTATTTCCCTTTTCATGTTTGGCCACCAAAAACTCTTTCGAAGGTCTTGATACATCTTAGTGCTACCAGGATGTATCGAGTACCTTGAACTATGAGCTTCTTGTAACACTTGCTCCTTTAATTCCGTCTCATTCGGAATCCAAATTCTTCCTTCAAATCTTAATAATCCTTCATTATCAAGACTATACTTATCATCTCCTTTATCGGATAACCGCTTCTTCATTTGGTTACACTCATCAGTCTTGAGTTGTACCTCCTTGACCCTCTCTAAAATGGTAGATTGTCTTTCCATGGTAAAAAGTATTTGTCCCGATTCACTCGGCATCTTCACTTCTATTTTCATCCTAGCCATCTCTGTTATTAACTCATTTTGAGCCGTTAACATAGACAACTTTTCCCGACCCTTCCTACTTAAGGCGTCGGCAACTACATTGGCTTTCCCAGGGTGATACAGGATTTCACAGTCGTAATCCTTTATCAACTCCAGCCATCTCCTCTGTCTCATATTCAACTCCTTCTGAGTGAAGATATACTTTAGACTCTTATGGTCTGTATATATCTCACATTTCTCCCCATAAAGATAATGCCTCCATATCTTTAGGGCAAATACTACCGCGGCCAGTTCCAGATCATGAGTAGGGTAAACTTTCTCATAATCTTTAAACTGTCGTGATGCATACGCAATGACTTTGCCATGCTGCATGAGCACGCAACCAAGCCCTCTATGCGAAGCATCACTATATACTACAAAATTTCCTGTGTCATCTGGCAATGACAAAACAGGTGCTTTACTTAGTCTTTTCTTTAGTTCTTGAAAACTGTCTTCACATTTATCTGTCCATACGTATTTCACTGTCTTTTTTGTTAAATTAGTCAACGGGGTAGCTATCTTCGAAAAATCTTGGATAAATCTTCGATAGTAACCCGCTAACCCTAGGAAACTCCGTACTTCAGTCGGCGTTTTCGGTTGTTCCCAGTTCATCACTGCTTCTACCTTTGCTGGATCCACTGAAATCCCTTCCTGATCAATGACATGACCTAAAAACTGAACTTTCTCCAGCCAAAATTCACACTTAGTGAATTTCGCATATAACTTCTCCTTTCTTAGTGTTTCCAAGACTAATCTTAAGTGTTCAGCATGATCTTCTGGCGTCTTTGAATAGACTAGAATATCATCAATAAACACAACCACAAAATTGTCCAAATATGATTTGAACACTCTGTTCATCATGTCCATAAATGCAGCAGGTGCATTCGTCAACCCAAATGACATCACCAGAAACTCGTAATGACCATAACGAGTTCTGAATGCCGTCTTTGGTATATCCTCTTTCCTCACCTTCAACTGGTGATACCCCGTCCGCAAATCTATTTTAGAAAAATACTTTGCCCCTTTCAACTGATCAAAGAGATCATCAATCCTGGGTAATGGGTATTTATTCTTTATCGTTAATTTGTTCAACTCTCGATAGTCGATACAAAGTCTTAAAGATCCATCTTTCTTCTTGACAAACAACACTGGTGCACCCCACGGGGAAACACTTGGTTGAATGTACTTCCTATCCAACAGTTCTTGTAATTGAACCATTAATTCTTTCATTTCCACCGGCGCCATACGGTACGGTGCCCTTGACACTGGTGCCGCTCCTGGCACAATGTCTATTACAAATTCGATCTCCCTATCCGGTGGTAAACCCGGTAACTCACTTGGAAATACATCCATGAATTCGTTTACTATAGGTATTTGTTCCATGGTTGTTCCCACTCGCTGGGTATCAACAACATGGCATAAATAACCCATGCATCCCTTTCTTAAGAGTTTTCTAGTTTGTGTCATCGTAAGACAACACGATCTCCCCGGTGATTTATTACCGTAGAATACTACAGGAGGTTACTTCAACGTCCTGATGCTCACACTTTTCTTTTGGCAATCAATAATTGCTTCATGGTTAATCAACCAATCCATACCGAGAATTACATCGAATTCTCCCAACCTTATCTGTATTAAATCTACCGATAACTTACATCCACGTATATCTACGCAACAACTCCTATGAATACTATCCACATGAATTATCTCTTCATTTGCTACCTTAATGATCACAGGTATAGGCAACTTTTCGGGAAATAATTCTAATCGTTTAGCAAAATCACATGCTATAAACGAACAAGTAGCACCCGAATCAAAAAGCACATATGCATTAATGTTATTGATTGGGATAATACCTGCAACTACGTCTCCGAATGCCACCGCATCTTGGACTGTCATATTAAAAGTGCGGGCCATTGGTCTACCCGGCTGAGCTGGACCGCTAATAGCTAACTTTCCACTATTAGTGCCCTTATTTCTTTCCATACCCTTCTTCGGGCAATTCTTTGCTATGTGGTCAGTTGATCCACATACAAAACATCCGTGATTTTTCTTCGGATTTGGACAGTTAGGCGAAATGTGCCCGTCCTGTCCACAATTATAACATACGGCCTTTCCTTTGAGACAGACTCCCAAGTGAGTCTTCCCGCAGGTTTTACAGGCCTCCATCCTCCTTTTTGAATCTCCTTGTTTCACTCCGGTATTCCCAGAGTTAAAACCCTTCTTTTCTGACCGTTGCCACTACCACTGGCTCCTTCGGTCTTAATTCCCCCATCAACTCTTCCTTTATTTTTCTTATCTTTGTGGTACTGGCTTAAAGCCTCATTCCCACCTTCGGCTATTATTGCCTTCTCTAATATGGTTCCAAAGGAAGTACTTTGGAACACAGAGATTCGGCTATAGAGCCAGGGTTTTAAGCCCTGCTCGAATCTTCTAGCCTTTCTCACTTCAGTGTCCACTTGATGTGGAGCAAATCGTGTCAGTTCATTAAACTTGGCGGCATACTGGGGAACTGTCATATCCCCTTGTTTCAATTCCAGAAACCTCATTTCCATTCTCCCTTGCATACTCGTGGGAAAATAATTCTCGAAGAAAATCTCCTTAAATCTCTCCCACGTTAGGTTTCCTATTTCGGCCCTAGCCTGGTTTGCCTCCCACCAGAAGTTGGCCTCTCCTTTCATCAAATAGGTTGCAAAGGCAACCTTTTGACCCTCCTCCACATTTGTAATTACAAATTCTTTCTCAATTTCTTTCACCCAAGTTTGGGCTTCTATAGGGTCCGTAGTTCCATTGAACTCCGGCGGACCTACACTTTTAAAGTCCTTAAAAGTAGTAGCTCGTACTACTCCAGGAATTACAGGTACATTAGCCCCCGTTCTATTAAATGCAGCTGTTAAAAGATTAACGAACTCTTGCATTGGATTAACCGGACCACCTTCCGGTTGGTTAACATTAGTTTCTTGATTTCGTTGTCCCCTTCTTGGCGGCATTTCGCTGTTAAGAAAACAACACATCATTATTACTTTCTCCTTGTGATTTAGTTATTATTTGTAATAAAACAATAACTCATACTCATTACTCAATATGTTCCATAAAAGAGGCTTATATTGATTAATATCTTGTATTATAACACTACATTGTTTACATCATTCAGCCTTAGCTGATTACATTACTCAGTCTTAGCTGATTACATTACCATCCCGCAATTACTTTCCAAAAATTGGGATTTACAAAAGACTACCCTTGTTTATACAAAAGAGGGTTTTACGTCACTACTAGATACATAATATTTACATATCTACGCTACTCTAGCTATTGCTAGATTACATCTGCCGTAAGGCATTCTCAAAATCTTTGCTGGCCAGACCGGCAATAACATCCCGACTGATGGTATGTCGTGTCTGTCCCGCCTCTACCGGATACCCAGCCACTTGCTGCTGGAAGTCCACATGAGAACTCCTATGTATATAGGACATTCTCTCCAATCTCCTCTGTTTAGTCTTTAGCTCTTGCTTGAGCTCAAAGACTTCACATTTTAGCTCTCGGACCTTGTCCTTAGCTAAAACACGATCATCGTGTTCCTCCTCCCACATTCCCTCCATGCTAAGCTTGTCCTCACGGACAGCTTGGAGTTCCGCTTTCAACTCCTTTACCTCCTGGCAATAATGGACATTCCTATCCAATACTGCCATAAACAATGCTTTCGTCGAATCCCCCGTAAACATCTCCTCTGCGGGTGGAATTTGGTCAAAGGACATTACGTCCACCTCCTCCTCTAGCATGCCATCAAAAATAGACATATAGTCTAAATTGTCCGAGTCTCCAGACTCTATTGCTACCACTTCTGGCTCTATCGCTACGGGATTTGGTAGTATCTCTACCCGATTAACCGAATCCTCGCTTACTATATGTATATTTCTATACATATCATTTTCTCCTGACATCTACAATAAAACAATACAGTTTGATTAGTACATGTCAGTAACATAAATAAAAACACATAACATACTATAATGCATTTTTATAAGGTTATCTTTCTTCTTTTACTTCTTTATTAAGGTTATGACTTAAGGTTCTAATTCCCTTTAAGTTTTATAACCTAGGCTCTGATACCAACTTGTAGCGCCCCCAAATCCGGGTATCTTACAACCCGACAGATGGTGCTATACTGTACAAACATTCACACATTCATTCAATTGAAAGTCTCAAAGAATGAACATAACTTATATATATTAAATTCAATATTTACATTTCCCAGGTTCTAAACCCATTACAAAGGTTCTCTTGTCATAATATTCATTACATTACAACAATAAACCTATACTATTACATGACAGCTTAACAATCTGCCTTAGCTTTTCCTTTATTCTTATTTGATCCTTCAGGACGTTCAGTCTTAGCTGCATTCATATGATTTAAGCAAGAGTGAGCATGACTAGCTCAGCAAGTATAACAATTTCAATAACAACAAGCTTGATACATATGAATCATATATCTTCGATAACTGAACAATAGCTATGAAGTACTATTGATGATTCAAAATAGCAATTCATCTTTACTTTCAAAATGTTTCACAATAAATAAATTCAGTAAAACATTCACCCCGGTCAAAGACCTTGAGCATTCATTCTTTCTTTGAAAAGGACAACCCGGACCTAAGTCCGTAAGCCCGATATTACTTACGAGCACTTCTAGGTGATCAGCCTATTGTACTCGGTATTGATCAATACTACATCCATTAAACGTATGTACGTTTAATCATTTGGCAACCTCGCGTGCCTGTCGTTTTATCGACAAAACATTCGTTTTAACAATTCAATCTTCTTTTGAAAACTGTCAGTAGTTGACAAAAGATACTAACATTTGATAACAGATGAACAGATTATCAATAATCTACTCAATATGTTAAGTCTAGCCAAAGAAACTGGCTTTAACTTCATCATACTTCAATTCATGCGAAAGGATACATGAACATCATAAACTTGTTCAGATTGCACTGAAACAAGAGTTAGAATACTTGCCTTTAGCGTCTGCTACTATGTATTTTACTTTACGTTCAAGTCTTTCAAGTCTCTACAATACATGATCACATAATGCCTTACATTAGGTGACATATAATCAAGTATGTATTTGAACATATCTTACCCTGTATTTCAATCTAATTATAGATTAAATTTCATTCTTATGCGTTTTGACTTATCGTTTGCTTTACATCCATTCGACTTGGTTATATTAACCATTCTTCATTACTTTTAAGTCTTAACAATGTCCCAACAATGTTACTTTTAAGTTGTTTAAGGTAGGTTTAGTTCAATCTCTTACCATCCCCTTCTTTTCCCTTCATTTTTATTCTTTACTGTCTAAGTTCTATGCCTGGCGCCGCGGCGCGGGCATTACTCTTGCAACTCGCGCTGCGGCGCGAGTTAGCAGTAACCGAGTCCCAGATGTCGCGCTGCGGCGCGACCAAAAAGGCTGAGGGTTGGCGCCGCGGCGCCAACTCTGTGCACCAGAAAATTTTTCTAACTTTTAATTTTTTTTTGTGAACTTCCCGGACGCATAACTTCTTCGTTTTAAGTCCGAATTGGCTCGTTCAAAAGCCTACGGTTCACAAATTATGTAATCTACGCGTTCATGCAAGAATTTTATCTATTTGACTTCGTTTGCTAAAAATTCACCTATTGGTTCATTTTTAACGAAAACGATAAACGTTCGTGAACGTTAAACGCTCGTTTCTTCGTTCTAAGTCAGAATTCGTCCATTTTCGAGTCCACAACTCTTAAATGACAAACATGACTTGTCTCCATTGGAAAATACAATTTTCGAACTCAAACTCAAAATTTAACTTTCATTCCGGGAAATTTATGAATTCGACGATTATCGTCTAATCGTACGATTTCCGGCAATTCTTTGTTCTTAGAACTTGTTTAATACTACCTATGAATTCCATTCATCATGTGAACATCTCAACATATTTAATACAACAACTTATATTCATTGTTGGATTTTGACTTATTTCTTCATAAGCTTATAACTTTATAAACTACTTATGATCTCATCATTCATGACTTATGATAATTAAAGTTTCTTAATCATCATACATATATGATTTCATCATATAACTTTACTTATGTATTCTTGATACGTATGATCATACAAGTTCTTTTACTTTCATATTACTTCAACTAACAACCTCACATAGGTTTATCATGTATACTAGTTCCAATGACTTATTACCAACTTATGTGGCTTAAGTTCATTACTCACACATACTTCTTACTTTTTATCATTCATGTTCCTCAATCCAAACTTTTATTATCAACCTATCATGTTAGAGATAGAAGATAATTGGAGAAGAGGTCTTACTTTTGAAGTCTTTGATATGAAATCTTCTTCTTCTTCTTGGCTTATGGAAGTAACTTATTTGCAACTTAATTCTCCTAACACTTAAGCACTTTGAGAGAGAGTGATTGGATTATTTGAACAACTATTAAATGACTTGCCAACCTTCACTATTTATAGAAGTTGCAAGGTTTAGGGCAATTTAGTCAATTCCATCATCTCACCTCTTTTTGCACCTCCTTACTATTCATTAATTGGATAGCTCTAATCTTATCATTTGCTTGGCCACTACTCTTAATACTTGATCACTACATAACTTGGTCATTACTCATATAACTTGGTCACCACTTTTCTTGGTCATTACACCTTAACCATATTAATATGGATTTCCTCATGGGGTCAATCCATTCATTAAATCCTAGCTTGGGCTTGAATCAACTTAATCTTTGGGCTTTGCTTTAATAAACTTTTATATGTTTATTAATTCATAAGTTGGGCCTTAACCCTAAATTCACTTGGGCTTGTAACAATTATAAACAATCTTCCAAGTCCATTACTAAGTCATAATACAAATACATATAGTTTATGTATTACTCTCGTATTCTAATTCATATAGAATTTATATACGATAATGCATTCTTCTTACAAACTCATATAATACTTTGTATTATACTCGTTTCCATTCTTTGTACAATACTCACGTATCATACCATCATTCTTTAACGCAATAGTTTTTAATTTTCCTTACGTTCTCGATTTAAGTCCGCAAGCGAAATATTACGTTTTCCATAACTAGATTATTATTACATAATCCGTCTTACTTTAATATTCTACCATTACGTATTTCTCGGAAATTCAAAAATAAATCCCGAACAAATACCGATGAATAGTGTCTTTCGGAAAATTTCTCGGAAAACATTTATTTTCGTCTTGGAAATTCAAACACAATAAATCCTTCACATAACTCAAATACTACGATATTTCAATATCAATAGGTTACAAAACGACAATCATCTTGATATCCCACATAATATGATTTTATTATTATTTAATCTAATAAAATCATCTTACATTAAAATTCGAATTTTCTCGGTCGTTACAGCGTCCCACTTGGTTGACAATGAGGAGAGAATGACGTGGATATTTCTGATAGATTTGAAACCTGAGATACGTCAATATCTAAAATCTCATAAAATATGTTTGTATTCAGATGTTATAAATAGGGCTCAATTATTGGAGCGGGATAACGAGTCAACCCAACCAAAAGAAAGCAGCCGACAAAATGATAATACCAGTGGTAGCAGTCATCGAAGTGGTGACAACAAACGTGGAATGAATCAACATGCCAGAAATGGTAACCACTTCGGTGGTAATCATGGCCAAGACAAGAAAAGTGGACATTTCAAGAAGAGGAGATTCAACAATGATGGAAAGACGTCATCGCCAGCACCCGTTGTTAAGGACTGAGAACGACCACCTATCATATACTTCAAATGCGGAGGGGGGGGACATATCAGTCCAAACTACGCGATGCCATCCAAAGTGTTTTATAATTGTGGAAGACAAGGTCACCTAGCCCAATTTTGTCGTGCACCGAAGACAAGAACAGTTGGAACGGTGACACAAAATACCGTCCCAGACAAGTCAAAACCAGTAGTTCAAGGGAGAGCATTTGTTGTGACCTCCAAGAAAGTAAGGAACCTGAATGAGGTCATCAAGGGTAAGCTTATCATAAACTCTAGCGAAGTCTATACCTTATTTGATACCAGTTCTACCCATTCTTTTATTTCTCCTACTTGCGCTCAACGATTAAATTTGACTCCAGAGAAATTAGACTTTGACTTATCTGTGGAAACTCCGTTGGGAGAAACCTTAATTACATCCACTGTTTATAAATCTTGTTTGGTTCAAATCGGTACCCTTACATTACCTGTCGATCTTATTTCATTGAAAATACTTGAATTTGATGTGATTCTAGGGATTGATTGGTTAACTACTCATCATGAAAAAATTAATTATTTTCGTAAGGTTGTTAGCTTTCATATTCCTAACCAACATATTATGCGAATTCAAGCAACCAAACCATTAAAATCAATCACTGTCATCTCAAGCCATAAAGCTATTCATTTATTGAAAAATGGATGTCAAGTTTTCTTAGCTCATGTCACAAATTTAAACAAAAATACGTCAGATTTGAATAATATTTCTATTGTTAATAAATTTCCAGATGTATTCCCTGAAGAACTTCCTGGCCTACCCCCAGAGCGTGAAATTGAATTTTGTATCGACCTTGAACCCAGTACAAAATCCATTTCCAAATCCCCATATCGAATGGATCCTATTGAACTTCAGGAGTTAAAGACCCAATTGTAGGAATTGTTAGCCATTGGTTTCATTCGTCCTACTACATCTCCTTGGGGTGCTCCTGTTCTATTTGTGAAGAAAAAAGATGGGAGTATGCGACTTTGTATTGACTACCGGGAATTGAACAATGTCACCATCAAGAATAGATATCCGTTACCTCGTATTGATGACCTGTTTGACCAGTTGCAAGGAGCACAATTCTTTTTAAAGATCGATCTTCGTTCTGGATATCATCAGCTGAAGGTTAAAATTGAGGATATTCCAAAGATAGCCTTCAGAACTCGGTACGGGCATTATGAATTCTTAGTCATGTCTTTTGGATTGACTAATGCTCCTGCTGCCTTCATGGATATGATGAACTGAGTATTCAAGGAATATTTGGATCACTTTGTTGTCGTCTTTATTGATGACATCCTCATATATTCCAAAAGCCGTAAAAATTATGAGCAACACTTGAGGTTGATACTCAAAAAGCTTCGTGAAAACAAGCTTTATGCCAAATTGAAGAAATGCGAGTTCTGGCTTGAGAAAGTAGCATTCCTTGGGCACATAGTATCAAGTCATGGAATATCTGTTGACCCAGTAAAGATTGAATCTATTCAAAGCTGGGAGAAACCTAAATCAGTGACTGAAGTACGTAGCTTTCTCGGCTTAGATGGTTATTATCGGAGATTCGTAGAAGGGTTTTCTCGAATCGCTACTCCATTAACTCAGCTGACTCGGAAAGATACAAAATTTGGTTGGAGCGTGGAATGTGAGAAGAGTTTTCAAGAACTCAAGAGGAGACTCATTTCAGTACCTGTTTTGACAATACCATCTGGTACGGAGGGATATGTCATCTACAATGATGCTTCAGGCAAGGGTTTAGGATGTGTTCTCATGCAACATAAGAAAGTAATAGACTATGCCTCGCGACAACTCAAAGAATGTGAGAGGAATTATCCTACTCATGATCTAGAGTTGGCAGGTATCGTTTTCGCACTTAAAATTGGGAGGCATTACTTGTATAGAAAGAAGGTGGAGATCTTTACGGATCATAAAAGACTCAAATATTTCTTCACTCAAAAGGAACTCAACATGCGACAACAACGTTGGCTTGAACTGTTGAAAGATTATGATCATACCATCCAATACCATCCTGGAAAACTGAACGCGGTAGCTGACGCATTGAGTTGAAGATCATATGCGGGTACGAGTGCGATATTATCAACGCAAAGGCCCATTTTGTATGACTTGCAAAGGATGGAGATTGAGTTGAAGACTCTAGGGACCCATGTGATGATGGCGAATATACGAGTAGAACTGACTTTAATCGTTGAAGTTAAAGCTGCTCAAACTATAGACCTGGAGCTGATGCAAATGATGAAGAAAGTGTAAGAAGGTGCTATGTCGGAAGCAAGAATCGATGAGGAAGGAATACTTCGAGTCAACTCCAGACTTTTTATTCCTAACGACCTTGATTTAAAGTATAAAATCTTGATGGAGGCGCACAACACACTGTTTGTAATCCATCCTGGGAGTACCAAAATGTATCGTGATCTTCGACATACATTTTGGTGGAGCAATATGAAGAGAGAGATAACGGGGTTTATCTCAAGGTGTCTAACTTGTCAATGAGTCAAGGCGGAGCATCAAGTACCAAAAGGTCTATTTCAACCACTTGAAATTCCAGAATCGAAGTGGGAGCACATTACCCTGGATTTCTTTTTCGGTCTTCCCAAGGTTTCTCAAGGCATAGATGCGATTTGGGTCATTATTGATAGATTGACCAAGTCGGCTCATTTCTTACCTATACGAGAAACTTATACACTTGAACGTCTTGCTCGTATGTACATAAAAGAGATTGTAAGATTGTATGGTATGCCAGACCCAAGATTCACTTCAAGATTTTGGGTTAATTAGCAAAAAGCTGTAGGCACGGATTTACGATTTAGTTCGGCATATCATCCTCAAACGGACGGGCAGTCGGAAAGGACTATTCAAACTCTTAAATATTTATTAAGACTTTGTGTCCTTGACTTCAAGGGAAGTTGGGACAAGTTCTTACCATTGGTGGAGTTTTCCTACAACAATAGTTATCAAGCAAGTATTGGCATGGCTCCATTTGAGGCGTTGTATGGAAGAAAGTGTCATTCTCCAGTATGCTAGGATGAGGTGGGTGAAGCAACGTTGTTGGGACCGGATTTGGTACGTATGACTACAAAAAAGATTCAAACGATCCAACAATGTATAAAAACCTCACAAGATCAACAAAAGAGTTATACTGATCTTCATCGAAAGGACGTATAATTCAATATTGGAGATCATGTGTTGTTACGTGTTGCTCCATGGAAAGGAGTTACGAGATTTGGAAAGAGAGGAAAGCTCAATCCTCGATTCATTGGCCCATTTTTAATCCTCGATCGAGTAGGAACTGTGGCCTATAAACTCGCATTACCGCCAAGTATATCTCATATTCATAAAGTTTTTCACATATCCATGTTACGTAATTATGTTGAAGATCCGAACCACATTATTGAGTTGGAACCAGATGTGATAGCAGAAGATTTAACATATGAAGAGGTACCTGCTAAGATCTTGGATAAGAAGGAACATATTCTACGCTCCAAGGTTATACCTCAAGTCAAAGTTTTGTGGAGAAACCACGATGTTGAGAAAATGACCTGGGAGTTAGAATCTGAAATGAAATCAAGTTATTCTCACCTCTTCAACATACCAGGTATGTACCCTAATTTCGAGGATGAAATTTCATAAGAAAGGGATGTTCTAAGACCCCAACTTTTATGAATAAAGATGATTTTTCTATAAATATCATTTTTGAATATTATGGAATCTATTTGATATAATGATATAGTTGTGGGTAATATTTATAAATTTTGCAAAGTACGCAATGTGACGCCCCTCAAAATTAGGTATACCTCACCCATCTTGGGTCGCCACTTACATGGTACAAAATTCAAAAACAACTTAATAATACAACTGTCGTGTATAATACGACAAAACATAAACTGTGAGTAATATAAATATTGTATACTAGAGATTATACAAACTCAAAAAGAATCCTTATTACAATTATTATTACACTATTTCATAGAATAGTGAGGACTACTAATGCTATCATCTGGTCCGTCACTCCGTTCTCCGACTAGTCCCTGTTACGTTCTCGTTTCCTGAAGAGAACAATAAAAGTAAAAGGGTGAGCTCAACTAGCCCAATAGGAAATATTATGACTAAGATAATGCAGAATATATTATCGTTAGCCTTCAACAGTGTTAAACTTATACAATATAACAACCATCAAGTTAAACTGCAGCGGAACAAGCAATCCATTAAAAGAGTCAAGTAGAGAATAAAATCTACTATCTTTTATAATTTAGATGGTTTTTCATCATTTTTATCGCTGGGACTCAGCTTAATAAATAATCCACATCATCAAATCACCCCTGCACTACGGCCAATGATATTCTTTAGTATCACGACCACAATTATCCATGCACTACGGGCTAAGAATATTTGTGTATTTATTAATGGTCATGATCATGCCAACAACTATCCATCAATGCACTATGGGCCAATGAGAACTTTTACCACATCATTTGTAATATTACGGTCATGATTACACCGAATAATCCCTGGTCATAATCATACCAAGTCCATCTATGCACTATAGGCCACAGATGACTTTCAACAAAATATAAACATGAGGATGATGACAATGATATAAGAATTCAATAAAACAAGTTCAAGAATTATTTTATCCAGGGACTAATAACGTCCAAATTGTCAACATGATACTGTTTTGTAGAGTAAAATTCAAGAATGCTAAGAAGAATATTTCCACAAAAAGATACTGGATTAAGCGCAAATATCAAGGATATTCCACTAATTTCATGGAGTATAGAAGTCAAAACTTTAACCAACTGAGTATAATAAAGAATGGAATAACAAAAGAAATCACCAGGCATGCGATAGACCACACAGGCAGGTTATTCCAACAGAATAATAAATAACGGAATTAGGTCCAGCGTAAAACTCACAGACAGGATATTCCAACAGAATAATAAAGACTAAATCAGGTCCGGCGTAAAATGCAAAGACAGGATATTCCAATAGAATAATAAATACAGAATCAGGTCCAACGTAAAACACACAGACAGGATATTCCAATAGAATAATAAAGACGGAATCAGGTTCGGCGTAGAACGCACAGACAGGATATTTCAACAGAATAATAAAGACGAAATCAGGTCCGACGTAGAACGCACATACATGATGTTCTAACAGAATGATAAAGAATGGAACAACAGAAGAATTTCACCAAGTATAGGGTAGCCCACGTATACAGGTTATTCCAACAGAATAATAAGAATGGAATAACAGAAGTTCTCTTCATAGATAAGAAAGAAACAATACTCCCTACCTTGGAAAAATTGGATACTGGAATAGTGAGTAGCAGATTTCTCTTCTTCTTTCTCTCTATAATTTCTCTCTATAATAATCGCTCTAAAGCTTTTGTGAATTGGTGAGAAATGAAGGAAGAATGAGCTTCTATTTATAGGAAAATATAGTTTCGATAATTGCACATTTTGGGTCTTGAAAATTACAGTACAATACCTCCAACTTTTCTTTCATTTTTAATTTAGTCCTGCAAGTATTATCAATCTTGAACCAACTCCCCTAATAGTAAATAATGTTATTCAATAGTTGAATCATGTGAATCAATAGTAGAATCATGTGAAAAAATATGAATTACAGTATAGTACCTCCATCTATACCTCAATTTTTAACTTAGTCATGCAAGTATTATCAATCTTGCACCAACTCCCCTAAAAGTAAATAATGTGATTCAATAGTACACATATGTGAACAAATAGTTATATAAGCATGTGAATTAGTAGCAATTAATTGCTCATTTATTCGATAAATTACCCGATTTATCAATATAATCCCTAGACATCAATTATCATCGGAATAAATGTCGATTTTCACTAACACAAACAATTCCAACATAATGAAACTATTTTTATCAAAAATATAAATTTTGAAAATTCTAAGTTTGACTTTTCCCGAAAAAGTCAACTGTTGACTTTTTGACCAAATAGTGAATCCCGAAAAATTTTGTGTTTATAGACTATTTTTACTAATTTCATTGTTCCGGACTCAAATATCATGTCCGCGTCTCCAAATTCAACTCCGAACAACATTCATCATTAATATTATAACTCACAATATTTATCAACCTGGTCGTTCCCAGGAATAATGGGGCTTTCCAATGAGTCCACACAACCTCTTGTAAAGGTACCAGCCAATGTAATGGCTATGTTATTTCCCAAACCGGTACCTGTAAAGGAGAAAGAAGTCTTTGTTCCAAATCCCGTAGTGGAAGAGGAGGAACGAAGAATCAAGCAATATGTCATCCGAATGATGTCAGGCATACGCATTATCGTTCATGATGAGCATACCAATAGATATACCCCAGACGATGATTGCCCAGACGTAATGGCCATCATTCGGGATAGGGAGGATGATGACAATCCCTCCATCGCTGCGGTCCACCCGGACTTTACCCATGCCAATTGGAACATCATTCCTTGCATTGGTCGACAAGGGTAAAACGGGCAAAACTCTTTCTACCCTATAGATATAATAACTGCTTACTTTTCTGTACATCATTAGCAGTTTATTTTGCCAGTATATGCTAACACTGTGTATGATCAACACATTTCATATATACTAAGTGAAAGCATATTTTGTTTCAGGACTCTGAGTTTAGATGTACCTATACTTACTGATACGGTGCCTCTTCTCCACAAGGATTGTACCTTTGATGTAGAGATGAATTCAGCCTTGATGGATATACAGGATGATATTGAGGTGCCTCCAGAAATTCAAGATTGGGTCAAAGACAAACCTAAACCCAACTTTGAGCAAACCACTTCTTTCAATTTCGGAACCTTAGAAAGCCCTAAGTTAATCCAGATTGGTTCAGACCTTAACCCAAACCAACGGAATAACATGGTTACACTATTAACCCAGTTCCAAGATGTGTTTGTATGGTCTCATGAAGACATGGTGGGTTTGTCTACTGACATTGTCCTTTATCGCGTTCCCATTAAAGAGGGATTTAAGCTAGTCAAGCAAAAGCTCAGGCGATTGAAACCTGATTGGAATTTAAAGGTGAAAGAAGAAATTGTGAAATAATTTCAAGCTGGCATCATCATGGTGTCTACATATCCTAAGTGGATATCCAACATTGTGCCTGTACCTAAACCTGGAGGGAAGGTACGAGTTTGCGTGGATTACCGGGACTTGAACAAAGCTTGCTTAAAAGATAGCTTTCTCGTGCCATTTATCCACATTCTCATTGACAATACTGCGCAATACGACATATACTCCTTTGTTGATTGCTTTGCGGGGTATCATCAGATCATGGTTGCTGAGGAAGATTGTGAGAAAATTGCTTTCATCACGCCTTGGGGAACCTTTTGCTATAGACGGTTGTCATTCGGCCTCATCAATGCCGGAGCCACCTATCAATGAGCTATGATGGCCCTTTTCCACAACTTAATGCACAAAGAGATTGAGATCTACGTGGATGACATCATTGTTAAGTCCTGGAAGGAGGATGACCATATAAACCATCTCAGGAAGTTGTTCAACAGGTTGTGTAAGTACAACTTGAAGTTGAATCCAGCTAAATGTGCCTTTGGTGTTAAATCAGGCAAGTTGCTAGGATTTCTAGTCAGCCATAAAGGGATTGAGCTGTATCCTGCCAAAATCCAAGCCATCACGGAAATGCCCATTCCTCAGACAAAGAAGGAAATACGGAGATTTTTGGGAAGAATCAACTTCATTAGCAGGTTTATCTCCCAACTCACAACAACCTGTTAGCCAATCTTCAAGCTATTAAGGAAGAACTCCTCCATGAAATGGAATGATGAGTGTCAAAAGGCCTTCTTTACAATCAAGAAACAGTTAGTCAAAGCTCCCATGTTGGTACCACCTAGGGATAATGTTCCCTATTTATGTACCTGTCCATAAGTGACAATGCCATGGGCTGCATGCTGGGACTGAAAGACGATAGAGGCCAAGAACGAGCTATTTATTACCTTAGCAAAAGGCTCAGCAGCAGTGAACACAAGTACACTCTGATCAAAAAGACGTGTTGTGCTTTAGCATGGGCTTCCATGAGGTTACAACATTACCTCCATGGTCACACAACCCATCTCATATCCCGCGTGGATCCTCTCAAATATGTGTTCAACAAACCCATGTTAAATTGCCGACTGTCCAGATGGCAGTTGATCCTACAACAATTTGACATCGTATATGTGACTCAAAAGTCCATCAAAGGTCAAGGAATTGCGGATCAACTGGCCACCGCACCTTCAGGGGATTTCAAACCCTTGGAAACATATTTCCCCGATGAAGGAGTAATGACAGTGCAGCAACACCATCAGTATGATATGCACCAATCATGGAAGATGTATTTTGATGGAGCTGTTAATATGGAAGGTTCTAGAGCTGGAGCAGTTCTCGTATCTGGTACAGGGAAGCAGTATCCCGTCGCCATCAAATTGCAGTTTGTCAGCACCAACAATACGGCTGAGTATGAACGTTGTCTCATGGGGCTAAAACTTTCCCGTTCAATGGGCATCAAGCGGTTAACTGTCTTTGGAGATTCAGAGTTGGTAATCAGGAAATCCGCCATAATCTATCAAACCAAGGAACTACATTTACTGCCTTACCATCGGCAGGTTTTGTAGATAGTCTTGGAGTTCGAAGAAATCTTCTTTCTACACATTCCTCATAATAGGAATGACTTTACGGACGCATTAGCAACTTTGGCCGCCTTGATTCGAATATCAGACAAGGAACACTTGCCAAGCCTCACAATTTCCCTGCATAAGGCCCCAGCCCATGGGAATTACGTTGGAGAAGTATCGGATGAGCTACCTCCCATCCAACATCCTTGGTATCAGCATATCAAGGAATATCTACGAGACGGATCTACACCCGCTGAGGTGAATCCGACTGAGAAAAGGCGGATCCATCGACTTGCTATGAAATTCTACCTGAGTGGAGATGTGCTCTACAAAAAAGATGCAGGACTAGGTCTCCTCATATGTTTATATAAAGATTAAGCCCAAAGGCTTATAGATATAATCCATGGCGGAGTCTGTGGCCCTACATGAGTGGCCCCCTCCTTGTCAAGAAAGTCCTCAGGACGGGACATCATTGGCTATCTCTCAAAGCTGATTGCAATGACCACATCAAGAGATGCTATTAGTGCCAGATTCATGGGAATGCTATACACGCCCCTCCACGGGAACTCCACAATATGAGTTTACATTGGCCCTTCTCAATGTGGGGAATGGACGTTATCGAACCCATCGAGCCTAAAGCCAGTAATGGCCACCGGTTTATCTTCACCATGATCGACTACTTCACCAAGTAGGTAGAAGCAACCTCCTTCCCCAGGGTTACTAAAGAAGTCATCATTGTTTTCATTAGAAACAATATCGTTTGTCGATATGGACACCCAGAGGTGATTGTGTCAGACAATGCTAAGAACCTCAACAACAAAATGATGGAGGAATTATGCAGTAAATTCCACATCAAACATCTTAACTCTGTCATCTATCGTCTGAAGATGAACGGTGCTGTTGAAGCTTCTAACAAAAACATCAAGAAGATTATGCAAAAGATGTCCGCCAACCACAAAGATTGGCCTGACCTAATGCCTCTTACTCTGTTAGCCTATAGAACCTCAATGTGCACTTCCACTGGGGCAACTCCCTACGCATTAACCTATGGGATGGAAGCAGTACTCCCCATAGAAGTTGAAATGGAATCCCTCAGAGTGTTGATAGATGCTCAGCTGAATGAAGACCAATGGGTACAAGACAGGTATCACCAATTGTCTCTAATAGACGAAAGGTGAACCGTGGCTATCTTCCATGGTCAGTTATATCAACAAAGGATCGCCAGATCCTAAAACAAAAAAGTCCGGCTACGGCATTTTAAACAACATGACTTGGTTTTGAAAAAGATCCTTGACAACCAAGATTAATCTAAGGGAAAATTTTCTCCTAACTGGGAAGGCACGTTTGTTGTCAAAGAAATATTGACAGGAGGCGCTCTCAGATTAAAAGAAATACACGACAATGAATTTCCACAACTCATCAACTCAGACGCCGTGAAACGGTATTATGTCTGAAGTAACCAGCAAAAACCCTGGTGTTGGACCATCAGATCACCAGTCATTCTGGTTCTTTAACCCTTTACCACATACAACTCTTCTACACTTTTCCCCTCAGGGAAACATACTTTTCAAGACAGCAGCCTGGCTCTCCTTTGAGTTCCTACGACTTAGGTCATCCCACCGTGGATTGAACATCTCGCGCTTGTAGTTTGGCTACCCATGCATGGGATCAAACTTCTCATACATGCAGTTTATCCTCAACCTATGATTCAACTTTCTCCTCCCCGCACTCTGACCTGCACATGGGATCACGCTTTTCATCTCGCCCTGAGGGGCGAACTACGTCGACTTGATCTCCTCTTCTATAGGAGTATGTAGGCAACCATTTCATATGGCCTGGTCGCAATAAAACAAAAACAACAAAAACATTTCTACCCTTACAAAAACAAAAATAACAAAAACATTCCTACACCATTTCTACCATATACAGCGTTGAACCTCTTACACTAGGTTCGAACTATGCAGACCAGATCTCCTCTTAATAGGAGTACATAGAAAGCCATTTATGGTGCGGTCTCACCCCCTACCAAAACACAAACCCTTGCCAATTGGTATTGGGATCATCCTTCAATCCACTACATTTCACTCGGCTTCAGACCAAAGGGATGGAATTACCTGAACTCCTCCCAAATTAGAGATTCAGCGACCATCTAAGCTGTGGTCATACCTTGAAGAGCAACACCATTCTATAAGAGGTGGAATTAATTAGGATTCTTCTAAATAGAAGTACTGGCGACCATCTGTGGTGCAGACAATCTCAGAGAGGAAAGCCACACTGCTCTCCACATTTTCATCAGAAACTAGTCCCAAGACACCAAAGATGGTAGGGATAAATAGAGATCAATGATCCATTCTGAACTATCCAGAGACAACTCAATGTCCATCCACCTAGGAGGAATTCAGAATACATCAATACCATAAGCCCTGAAGCAGTAGGCAAAATATCAAGCAAATAGCGAGGCATATCTAAAAGGGAAGTGATCTAAAAATATATTTCCATGTCATATATATAATGTTGTTTGATATATACAATGTAAACTGTACATGAAAAAATGGCTAAGCTAGTCTGTGCAGGTAAATACAAGCTCATCTACAAGTCAGGGTATATGCGAGCTAACAAGCCCAACATGGCGACCCTCTCAGAAGATGGAGGTGAAGCTGTGGTCTCCTGTACGAGAATATCCACATGACCCAACAGATCTGCAGCCATCTGCATGGTGACCATATGATCATCAATATATGTGCTCATCTCTGCGATCTTGCTAGTGGTATAGTACTATCTGTGACGGCTACATCCCGGGCAGATATAGCACTATCCCACTCAACTATCACTGCATCTCTGGTTGATCTGGCCTCATCCCACTCAACAACATCTGCATCTCTGCGAGCTAATGCCTCGTCTCTCTCTAATAGAGTTGCGTCTCTCCCATCAAGGGAAGTCAACATCAAAGCTCAGGTATGATCTCTCTCAAAGGTCATCAGATGAAGACTCTGCTCTAGGTATTGTGCTGAGTGCTGAATCACAACAGTACTGGTACTAGGAGAATGAGGAGGAAATGATGGCAACCCAGCAGTGGGTTCCTCCTCGATGTATGAATCGATGTCCTCTATGGGCTCTACATCATCTGACTCACTATTCGGTACTGTGGACACTACCACAGCCGATAAAATCTTTCTCTCCATCCATGCGGAATACTCTGCAGAACAACCTGGATGACTGATAGAGAAAGAAGCTATCTCACACTGATCCCAACAAGAATACACGCGGGATCAGTCCTCTTCTAAGATATATCGAGAAGTTGAATGCTGACCTATCGCCCCCTCAAAAGGATGAAAATCCAGGAACTGGTCAAACTATGACATCACGGACAATGGGTGATAAGTAGTCACGCCCCTCAAGCCAGCCAGAGGGAGGAAGTCTATGCCCGGAGCGTGAGTAATGAAGATGTATGGTGAGCTAAGCCCCGAACACGGCAATATACTGAATGGATCTCTGATATCTGCCAAAAATATGGACCAGGACAGAGCATCTATACACTCCAATGGCTGAAAGGAGTATGACATAGCTACGTCATGGGTGAAGCAATATCCATGCCGTCTAAAGGTACCAGTGTGACATAAACCACACATACAGCATAACCGAACTCCCAGTGAACACTCATGTTGGATAAGTGCTGCACTAGGATGCTGACCGCAGGGTCTCTGCTACAATCATAGGTACAATGGTACGACCCTCCTTAAGAGCTCTCACGGCCATGATGACACCAATGTCTATCTCATCCATGTATCATGGCATATAGACATACGACAGTACGAACAACAACAGTACATCAACCCTGGCCAAACGTCAATGATCCTTCGCTGCGGTGAAATCCCCGGAATGTCATGAATAGTTATCCTCCGAGCCAAATCTGTCATACAGAAAATGCTGGGATATCACGTGGCCAGACGTCAGCTCATCCTGTACCACTCTGCGCCATAATCTAGTGAGAGTCATGAACCTTCTACTCATGTCTCCCAAAGCAATATACACGTAAGGTCTGTCTAATGGCATCATCGTCAATTGTGCATACTCCTCCAGAGTTAGAGTCAACTCATAGATTAGGAATTTGAAAACCTGGCTATCTGGTATCCAATGCTCTAGCATCCCGTCCACAAACCCTGCGGGAACCTGAAACATCAATAAAGTCATGGTATGCTGCAGAAAATGATCTACATTCACCCTGTCTGGTGGTGAGATGCTATCATACCACGATCACATACCCAATGCCACCAATGATGGTGCGGTATGATCTATACGGCTAACTGTAGAAGAAGACATCTGTGCGGGCCGTGTCATAAGACACCCAGGGGTCAATGCTAAATATCTCTGGACATACATACATATGCATAACATGATACATGCATAGAAGATAATAAATGGCAATATGATATAGGGAATGGAAAAACTGTACATACATTCCTAAGTATATCATCATCTTCATACATCATCTCTGTACAGTTAAAAATATAGGGAAATGGGCACATACACCCAACAAACTCCTATGACACCCTATGTGGGCCCCACCCCTCAGGCTCAGTCCAGTTCGAGTTGCAAAGGAGTTCTTGCGGACTAGAAAGGTCAAATCGAGAATAAAAATGCCACGCGATTGAGCAAAATAGCATATAATCCTAGTCTTCTCAGATGAAACTTTAAGTCTGTACATCGTTCATTGGTAGTCACCCGAACACGAGGTATACTATATCAATGATTTCATTTGTTATAAATCACATCTGGTAATACCTTGTACAGGTCTGATGCCGCCAACTCTGGGTCGTTAACCTACGTGAGTCCCCGACGAGGGTTACAACGTGAGTCCCCGACTGGGGTTACAACGTGAGTCCCCGATGGGGGTTACAATGTGAAGCCCCGGTAGGGGATTACAATGTATATTCAAGCCGTTGACACATATATCAATGAAGGTCAAGCAGCCTTGACGTTATCTCAGCCGATAGCGATTAAACCTATCGGAGATCTAGAGCTATTCGAGGATTTCATGCTCGATTACTCATATTCCCCAGCGGATCCCCGGTGGAGGGTCAAAACGCAGTGTTCTATTGATTCACACATCAGCGAAGGTAGAGCAGCCTTGACATTATATCCCACAGGATTTTTTTCAATCGTTGATTCACATGTCGGTGAAGTACACGTCAACAAAGGTCAGGCATCCCTGACAGCATTTGTTGTTGGCAGTAAATCCAACAGAATCTTGACATGTCCTGGAGATACCAACCAGGAAAGGTCAACGTTATCAAAGAGGATAGATGATGGAATATGTTATACACATCCTCAAACAGACCAAGCTTTATCCCCACAGATCTCTTGCACATAAGAGGTACCTCTTCAGGATCAAGTCGTTATCAAGAACACAAGAATTTGGTGATAACTCCAACATCAACATCCTAACAGATTCGGCTTACACATCAAATCTGGTCAGCATTGCCAATCCCCAGTTGAAGCAACAGGGATCCAGAAATTATCCCCAGCGTGTTGGGCTACAACTCCGTACACATGCATCATACATTTGCATCATGTTGCTACATATAGTACCATGTTTGTCTTATTACGTTTCAAGTGTCCAGGATTCTTTATCCTACCCATGCATCACCATGCATGAGTATGATAAAGAGGAGCATCTGTACATACTCGAAATTTTCTGTACTACTATCACTAACATTGTAGGAGGACAGATTTGCCTTTTAAGAGGGAACCTTGAAAGACAATCCATATACATACCGGATACTACCGAAAGTTCAGCATCAACCCCGGAGCCCACTCTGGGAGTAACAATTCCAACCTTAGAGATAACCCCGAGGCGTGCAGATCCAATACCGGAACACACACCGGAGAAGACCGATTAATCTTGGAGATAACCCCGAGGTATCCAGTCTCAGTCCCAACTATGGGAATAGCCACCAACCTTGGTGATAGCCCCAAGGAATGCAGTTTCGGCGATAACCTCGGGAATGATTGTTTTAAATACGACCAGCTTCAATCTCGGCGCTCACAACGAGATACACTATACCAACCCGGCGATAACATCGGGAAGACAAGCACACCTCAAAGATGACAATGAGGACCTTCAACAATTACAGCAGTCCAATCTCAGCGAAGTCTGAGCAATGTCTGCTTTATCAGCCTAATCCGACGATAACACTGGTGAGGGGCAACATCGTCATCTCGCCAACGTGATGCCATGCCACGTCGTCTCAACATCTCTACGCAACGATGTCCCACAAGACTAACCAATCCCGAGTGACTATTGTGCGGGGGTAACGGATGAAAGTTTAAGCTTGAAGACCGGAGGGCATCGCCCTATCTTTAATGACTTTGTACAAACTCTAATCCCATGCCATTGTACAACTCTCGACAACGACGGTCCGAAATAGGTCCTGTATACCTCAAACGGATGCCCGGATTACACTCCTGAAAGTTCGAGTGGACATTATAGTGCCCAAGTGCACGTACTACGAGACGACCAGCGGCTAAATCGTCTATAAATAGAGGGCTTGGGCTGCCAATTTTGCAAGAGAAAATGGCGAGGAAGCCCTGCCCAATTTTCTCTGCACTCACCCCATGCAGTGTACTTTCTCATTTTAAACACCTGTGAGCTCATATATAGCCCTTTTGTACCTACAAAAGCCAGTGTTTACCCACTCTAAAGATATAGAAGTCTTCTTTGGCAGTCAACTGTAAGCCTTCTCACACACTTTAGAGTATTTCTCTTCATCTCTGCACACACCTTTCTTCACGTTGAGAGTCGTGTTGCGCGCATTTGCCCGGACTTTGGTCCGTGGTTTTATTTTAGCTTATATATATATATATATATATATATATATATATATATATATATATATATATATATATACATTAACTGTGTGTCAGACTCTGTTCGATGAGCCTGGATTTTAAATCCGGTACGTTTACTCATTTATATATATATATATACTTATATATATAAACTGTTGTCAAACTCTGTTCGATGAGCCTGGATTTTACATCTGGTGCGTTTATTACGTATATATATATATATATATATATATATATATATATATATATATATTCGTCCTGTCTGGAGTTTCCTTCGTGGCAGTTGATCGCTATTACAGCTTTATTTACATTTCGTCTTGCCTGGAGTTTTCTTCATAGCGGTTGACCGTATTTACAACTTTATTTACGTTTTGTCCCGCCTAGAGTTTCCTCCGTGGCGGTTGATAGCTTTTACCACTTTATTTACATTTCTGATCCCCCATGGAGGTGCTTTGTGGTTGGTGATCCTGTCTGTATATATATATTTACTGCTTTTATATATATACCTACTTACTTCTTTTATACAAATTGCGGTATCCTGTGCGCCTAGGAATCATGTGATCACAGATTCAGCCTATTGGATCTAGATTCGGTTCCCATGAGGGACATTTTCAGTTGTAAGCAGCTTGTAAATTATTTTGCGATGTCTGAATTTCCTCAGATGGTTTCCATACCCACGAGGAAGTCGGCATTATTTTATACATCATTTTCGTGCGGATGCCTCACATCTGTAAAATAAAATCTATCAAGTTGAACACTTAATAAAATGGGAGTATAAAAGGTCTCAATTACTATTGAGCATCAGGGTTTGAAAAACCTCTTTTATAAAACATCACTGCCATATCTTGCTTAAAATTGAATTTTTGCCTAAATTCAAACCCTGTGTATATAGGTGCGAATGAGGCCTCGCACTACTTCCAAATAACAGCACATTGACCCACACACACACATATTCAGACAACAGTTTCTCAAAAAGAGGAGGTCGCCGTGGTAACACGGATGTTAGGGGGTGCCTAACACCTTCCCTCCGCATAACCAAGTCCCCGGACCCTAATGAATCTCGGTTTCACCGACCCGTTTAGCATTGTCACATCACTGGGTCAATGTGCAAACCTTTTCTCGGTTGTGTTGGTACAATCATTTAAAAAACCAACTGGCAACTCTTAACAGTCTATCGTCGACATTATACATGTCGGACCTTTTTCACTTATTTTTTCAAACAAATCTCACCTAAAATGAGAACACCAAAGAACAAGTAACGGAAAGGGACATCTAAAAATCCCGACGTCGATAATAATTATTTATTAATTATAAGTATAATGATGATAAGGTTTTTATTATTATTATAAGTTAATAAGATAAATTTATTTAAATTAATTAAATTAAGGTGTGACACAAAGTAACTATATAATATAAGATTATTTAAATAATTTAGCTTGAGAAATTATTGGTTAGCCAAACAAGGCCTTGTGGCTTTTGGTTTTTTCAACTAACGTCTTTTATTTTTTAAAAAAACTAATGAGTACGTGGGGTGAGGGAGGTCGGTTATTTTTCCTACCCGTCTTTGTTTTTCCCCCCAAGTCTAGTTATCAGTGAAGAGCATAGAGAGAGCTTGGAAGCAAGAGAGAAAACATTATAATTTCGAGTTTCTAAGATTGTCCAGAGGAAGAAGTAGAATTTCTAAGCCTTAATACTATCTTTTGCTAGCATTCAATCAAGGGTTTAAGGTATAATCTACCCCTAATTCTAATATTTTGTTTTTATAATTTTTTATTCTCTAGAAATTGGGTTTTGGTTGAATTGTTGTAGAAGATGTTGTTTATATATATGTATTCTCTTGCTAAATCTATTAGTTATCCTTTATAAGTCCATGTTGGTGTTCAAATACATGAAATTTGGGTTTATAAGGAGAAAAATAAATAACAGTGTTTTTGTTTGAAAATGGCTTTAGAAAGTACAAAATTGCATGCTCAATATGTGTTATAATCTGTTATTTGTTATTGGATTATGTTAATATGTTAAGAAACAAAAACGGCGTAATTGGAATCGTGTCAATTGATGGAGAAACAAATTCGTGGTATTCGAATTCGCTAATAGTGTAAAATATGATGAAATTTGGAAAATTGGGATTTTGATCATTCAAAATTGAATATATAAAGTGTTTATGTTGTTATTATGTGGTATTGCATGTTTATAGATGTTATTACAAAGTTTTAGTTGCTAGGTGTCATAATTTCTGTAGGAATTGGATTGAGATGGGTGACTACCGAGTAACAGAGCTGCTGCTAGAGTTTCTGTCTGTGCGTGGTGCAGCTGCACCGGTACCACAGGTAGAATCGGCGCAGTTGCGCCTTGGGACAGCGCAACTGCGTCGTGCCCTGAGCCTAGATAGTGACTTCTGCCTATTTGCAGGTCATGTGTAATGGACTTATGTTAGCTAAGAAAGCATGTTAATGATGTTAAGACATAATATAAACTATAATAACAGATTATAATGTGTTATAATGCTTTAAATAATTATAAAATGAAACCAAATGTGGTGTTTTCAAAGTTAGAGGTGAACGATTAAGTTATGTTGGATCGTAATGAGATTTCAGATTCGTTAAGTATGTTAACATACGTGGTTAGGTGCTAGATTAGGGTTATGACCTAAATGATGGTTTAAACCCCTAAAGCTAGTATTCATACAACTAATTGTTGTTGCGATTTCAATGATATATGTAGGGTATTTTGCGAATATTACATTTGTGTAGCTTACATTCAAGGCAAGTTTCTAAACCTTATCTTTTACATTGAGCAAGTTTTTAAACCTTATCTTTTACATTGAGCAAGTTTCTAATCTTGAACTTTCATTGAGCAAGACTATTGATTCTATTCTTATGTATGATTGAATAAGCTCTTGTAACCTAATTCGTTATATCGAATGAGTTTCACATTCTCATTTCTTGTTATTATTATTCAAAGCGTATATTGTTCTAACACATTGACTCAAAGGAGATTGTTCTACTTCTTTAAATATAGTACTTTGCATGTGTATCATGTTTATTCAATTATATATTGTGGATATCCGATATTTGACATTGATAGCCTTGTTCAGTTATACATTTTTGTATTAAACCTTTATTGATGGGAATTGAATAAGTATTCTAAAATTCTAGAAACACTGATAAGCTAGTTCTAAACTAAACTTTTTTTAGTACGGAAATTCTTAATTCATACTGAGACGAGCAACCCTAACATAGGGAATTTTGTACGTGTAACGTTTAGATGTTTGTGCACAATACATGGTACAAAGGGTTAATCCCCTAAGTACGTTAAGAAGAGTTTGTATAGTCTATATGACTGTTAAGGTTGAGGTAATAACACCTTAATACCAAATACATAGTTCGTGGTTTTAAGACCCTCAGATATTAAATTCGAACTTGTTTTCTATTTTTAAATTCGTAGAACAAGTCCAAACAAGTTCCTTATTGTTCAAGATTCGTTTTTCATTCTCATGTTGTTATTATTACTACTCTTTATATCAATGAGCGATTATTTTTTCACTCTTGCAATTAGCATTGCAGCTAAAGCTGAAAGTGTCGATGAGCCATCTACTAGCAAAGGAAAGGGCAAGATGTCCAAGTGTTGAAGAGTTATTTAGAATTTATTTAAATGCATGATGTTATAAGACTTGTTTTCTTTTATGATGTTTTTCTCAAAATTATGTAAAAAATTAAGGTTAGATTACCTGGGATTGTTTATGAGATGATGTAACCCTTAAATGGGAGAGATTATTCTTTAAATTAATTAATGTTTATCCTTTATTATGGGTAGTTAGATGTAATTATTTTGATAGTGAGCAGCAAATCTTATGGGAATGAAGTACCTGGATTTGGGGGTGTTACAGCTAGTTTCCTTTATCTTTTCCACACATGGCTCTGAGGTGGATTCCCCAAATCCTAAGCCTGTTCTGTCAAATGAACTTCTCTGACTAGAGAGCAGGGAGTCCATGGATGATGAGGATTTATTCCATGTAGAGATAGTCTTTTCTAGTTCCTAAATTTTAAAGGTTAGACTTGACTCTCTTTGTGTATTAAGCTCATTGGTCTGTTTTAAGAACTTATTCTCAGCCTCAAGCTTGGAGAGAGAGTTAGTACTTAGAAGGGATGTTTCCAGTTCTTCTTGAAATTTCTTTTTCTCCTCTTGAAGAAGTGAATAATCCTTTGATAGAACTCTGAACCATTTCATGTATTGATGCAAATCAGATGTTATGTCATGCAGTGCATTCCTTAAATCATCAATTTCTACATCAGGAGAGTTAAAGTCAAATACCTCATCGATATTTACTTCATATATGGTGGAGTTTTGTTTGTCATTTGTATGTTTAGATATTAGGCACATATTTGCCATTTAAAGATCTTCATCATCTCCAGAATCTGGAGTTGAGTCATTGTCTGAGTCACTCCACGATCCTCCAGCTACAAGGCCTTTTTCTCTCTTCTGAGGCCTTTTATTGCCTTTGTATTCCTTCTTTGTATGTGATTTCTTTTTTAGTTCTTCTTTGAGAGGTTTGTTTCAGTTGGCAATGAAATGACCAAGCTTCTTGTAGTTGTAACATAGATCATTCATTTGCTCCTAGCTGCTGTAGTTGGTGACCTTCTTTGGCTTGCTAGTTTTTCCTTGATGCATGAACCTTCTTAGTCTTTTTCCCAATATTGCAAAGTCCTCGTCATCATCTTCATCGTAGTCAAATTCAGTTTCAGTGTTGACTTTGGAGTTACTTTCAGTTGCTTTGAGAGCAACACCCTTATCCTTCTTTCTTCCTTCTAATAGAGTTTTTGCTCGTTGAGTCAAATCCAGTTCGTATGTAAGAAGGTTTCCATATAACTATTGAACAGTCATCTCATGGAGATTCTTTGACTCTCGAATAGCAGTGGTTTTGGCATCCCACCTGCTTGGTAAAGATCTCATGAACTTTATGATTAGATCTTTATTTGGATAGATCTTTCCATAGGCTCGTAGAGAGTTGAGCAGGACGTTGAATCTCTCGTAGGTGGCAGTGACGTTCTCTCCTTGAACGTGTGCAAACATTTCATATTGCTGTGTTAGGAGAGATTGTTTATTTTCTCTGACTTCCTCCATTCCTTCATGCATGATGAGCAGTGCTTCCCAAACCTCCTTTGTTATTTTGCTGTTGACCACATTTTTGAACAGATCATCTTCTAATGATTGGAAAAGAATTTTCTTGGCCTTCTTATCGAGTTGAACAACTCTCTTCTCGTTGTCTGTCCACTCCTCTTTGACTTTGATTTGTATTCTGTTTGGATCGTCTGTAGTTGGTGCAAGCTTTGTTGAAATATAGGGCCCATTCTGAAGAGTCTCAAATAGATCATCATCTATTGAGTCCATGTATGCTTGCATCCAAACGTTCAAGTTTGAAAATTTATATTTGTTACACATTGGTGGCTTGCTTCCTCCTCCAGTCCTTGATTCGTTTGGTAGGTGTGCCATTAGATCTACTTAAGCTTTATAGGCTATATAATAGAACCTGCTTTGATACCAACTGTTAGTTCCTGGAAGCACAATAGTTATCTAGAAGGGGGGTTGAATAGATATTTACAAATTCTTTTAGTTTTAACTTGTTAGTTGATAATGATTAAAACACAGCAGAATTAATATTTATTTTAATCTCCCTTAAGATATAGTGAATTAATGAGAGTGAGGCAGTTATAGCAGTTATGGCAGATATAGCAGTTATAGCAAGAAAGTAATAAACACAGTAGCTTTAAGTGGTTCAGAGCACTTAAAGCTCCTAGTCCACTCTTTTACTCCTCGAGTAGGAAATTCACTAAGGATGTCTTTTACACTTTCTGAATCACACATATTCCTTCTAGAGCAGCAGTCTAGGAACTTCTTAGTTCACTCTTGAACTCTTCAAGTCCAGCAGACTTGGTTCTTCACAGTTCACTTAGAACTCTTCAAGTCCTTCTGACTTGGAACTCTTCCTTCAGTTGATTAGTAGTTGTTGAGTTCTTGGTTGTTGCTACTCAGTTGCTGTTAAGCACTTGTTCAAAAGAACTGAGTAACTGAGAAAGCTTTTCTCTTTTTCTCAGATCGTAGAGTTGAGCGTTGAGTGTTCTTGTGCGTTTTTGTTCAATGCTTGCTTGCCTTTCTCATCTCCTTGTTTTGCATATATGTGATCTTGAAACCTATCCGTTGGATCCATCCATTGAAGCATTAAATGTATTTGATATTTTTGTACTTTGATGAAGACTTTTCTGCACATCTTCTTAATTGCATTCTGGCCCACTGACACAGTAGACTACTTTCTCACCTAACACCTGAAAAGGTGTTTTCTTCTTTCCAATGGTACTTTCCTTAGCTTCTTCAATACGCTTCTTTGTTGCATACTAGGGATATCTTTTATGCCTTTGGGAATGGTGAGTACTTCAACATTTAAAACCCATTCCACATTCGTTGGAGATATATCTTCAAACAAAAAGGTGGGGCTCGATGCTTCTGACACAAGACAGATGGTACTCTACGTTTCAGATCGTGGTGTCTTATCACCTTGGTGTTTGGTCTGATGCTATCGACAGAGAGCACTACGATTTCTCTTAAAGACTTGCACACTACAATATTCACTTGCATGTTTTGCAAGCTCTACGTTTCTGAGAGCACATTACGATCTCTGAGTTGGCTCGGCAAACGTTGTGACCACTCTACGATTTCTGAAGAGGCCCTTCAAGGCAGGCACACTACGATCCTCGAAGCTCTACGTTTCTGCCTTGGCTTCTGTACTCTTGATCAACTTGATTCACTATGATTCTTGTTGAAGCCTATCTATTACACTTCAAGATGTAGATCAACCTAATAAATTTGATCTTTCACTAAGTCCTTGTACATATATTTCTCGAAGGACTTTACATATAATCATGAGCATTTACATTTAAAAATAAAATCAAAATATGCACTCTCCCAACAAGTTCAACTAGCCCAATAAGAAATATTATGACTAAGATAATGCAAAATAAATTATTGTTAGCCTTCAACGGTGTTAAACTGATAAAATATAATAAACACCAAGTTTAACTGCAGTGGAGCAAGCAATCCATTAGAAGAGTCAAATAAAGACTGATATCTACTATCTTCTATGATTTAAAACATTTATCATCACTTTTATCGCTAAGACTAAGTTTAATAAATAATCCAGATCACTAAATTATCCTTACACTACGGCCAAGGATATTCATTAGTATCACGTCCACAAATTAACCATGCACTACGGGCCATGGATATTCGTGTTATCACCAATGGTTATGATCATGCGAACAACTGTCCATCAATGCACTACGGGCCAATGAAGACTTTTACCACATCATTTGTAATATTACTGTCATGATTATACCGAATAATCCCTGGTCATAATCATACCAATCAACAGTCTATCTATGCACTACGAGCCAAAGATGACTTTCATAACAATATAAGCATGAAGATGATGACAATGATATAAGAATTTAATTAAATAAAAGCAAGTGATAAATTTTTAAAGATTTATAATTTAATTTATCTAGAATTCAAAAACTTCCAAATTGTCAACATGATACTGCTTTGTGGAGTAAAAGTCAAGAATAATATTGTATCAAAAATGATTTGGAACGCAAAGATATCAATTTTTGTCATGAATAGTACCCCGGGTGAATAATACCTCGTGAATAGTACTCCGGCATGAAAAAGTTAAAACTTATCAAGAATGTTCAGAATAATATTTCCATGAAAAGATACTGGATGAAGCGCAAATTTTAAGGATATTCTACTAATTTCATGGAGTATAGAAGCAAAACTTATCAACATGAGTGTAGAATTATGAATACGAAAACGAAATAATATTACTTACATACTACAAAGTATAGAAGAAAATATTATCTCATACGAATATTGGTTAAAAATAATATCCCCTACCTTAAAAGGAGAGTACTTCTGACTGGTAGGACGACGATATTCTTGAAGAAAACTTGAACTGTTTCTATGCTCAAAGCTTCCTTAAACTCTAAAGAAATATGCTCAATATAATAGAAGAAGAATTCTCTGATTCTTGTATGATTTTCAATTATAAACTAAGCATCCTATTTATAGGAGAATGGAAAGAATACTATTTGAATAAATCACGGGTGAACAATATTTTTTTTCTTTCTTTCTCAAGGCTGAAACAACTGAAAGGTTCACGGACGAAATGAATTTGCAAACTTCTGATTTCACAATTACCTTACACACACATTACCCACTTTAAACTCTATCTTTTCCCCGGCACCTCCCACCTCCCACCATACCCATTCACATGCACACCACACTACACACACATCTCATATATATATATATATATATATATATATATATATATATATATATATATATATATATATATTACATACACCACACGACACACAAATAAATTCACACTTTCTCCCACCATTCCCCACTTTCATTGTTCTTCCCACATGTGGGCCCCACCCCACTTGTCACTTTCATACACATCACACTCACACACAAATATTATATATATATATATATATATATATATATATATATATATATACTGAATAATTTTCTACCGATTATTTTGAAAAAAAATGAGTAAATGAGGGTCCATATAATAAGCAAAATTTACAACAAATACTTCATAAAAATCCCCTCAATATTTTTAACAACATTTATTCATCATTATTATAACTCGCAATATTAACAAGTTTATAGACAAGTTATCATTATCCTTCAACAATGTTAAACTGATAGAATATAATAGACAATAAGTTTAACTGCAGTGGAACAAGCAATCCATTAGAAGAGTTAAGTAGAGCATGATATCTACCATCTTCTATGATTTAAAACGTTTATCATTCAATTTATTACTGGGACTCAGCTTAATAAATAGATCACATCATCGAATCATCCCTGTACTATGGGTCAAGGATATTCATTAGTATCACGTCCAAAAATTATCCTTGCACTACGGGCCAAGAATTATTCGTTCAATCATCAATGGTCATGACTATACCGAATTATCCCTGGTCATAATCATACCAATCAACAGTCCATCTATGCACGTATGCCAAATATGACTTTCATTACAATATAAGCATGCGGATGATGACAATAATATAAGAATTTAATTAAAAGAAAGTAAAGGATAAATTTTTAAAGATTTATAATTTAATTTATCCAGAATTCAATAATGTCCAAATTTTCAACATGATACTACTTTGTAGAGTAAAATTCAAGAATAATATTCATGTATCAAAAATAATTTGGACAGAAAAGAAATAAATTTTTCGGTGAATAGTATCCCGTGAATAGTACCCAGTGAATAGTACTTTAGGAATAGTACTCCGACATGAAAAGTGCCCCAAATACCCGAGTGAATAATATTTGAGTGAATAGTAAATTGGATGAATAGTAACCCGTGAATAGTAATTCGTGAATAGTACCTCGACATGAAAAGTGCCCCAAATACCCGAGTGAATAATATTATAGTGAATGATATATGAATTTTTTCAAAAATACGCAAGTGGTTATAAAATATTCATTGTTGTCGGAAAATATTCGTTTGTTCGTGGAATATTCTTTCTGTCGGGGAATATTCGTACGACGGTGCAACCATTTATGGGTCCCATAATAGAATTACTGTCGGATGAAGAAAACAACAAATTAAAGTTTTTATAAATAACGGCGTAGTGGTTACCGTTAACACTGTTGGAATACCCGGTGGGTAAAGTAAAGTAATACGCGTTGTTGCACAGTAGCACACGGTATTGCACAGTATTTTTGAATTATTGATTCTTACGTAAGAAGGCACTACTCAATAATTGTTACAGTAATTACTGTTCAATATTTTATTTTTGATTCAATAATTGCTGCGTTGATATTTTATATTACTGTTGTTTTAATAATAGTCACTACACATTATTTTCCATTATCGAAGCAATAATTCATATTATCTGAATAATATTATTAGATAACATTATTGGTAATGTCTAGAAAGTTCTGTCTAAGGAGAGGTTTGGTCACCTAATTGCGCGCCAGTAAGGAGAAATTCTTATTGGAAAACCCCCTCTTTCCTGGGAACGGCCTAGTTGACAATATTGTGATTCTGTATTATTATTTGTGAATAATTAATTATTGATTTATATGATAAGGAAAATATTCATTTTATGTGGATATAGATGGAGAAAATTTTTAAAGTGACAATTGTTGAAAATCGATATTTTATCTTTTCTGATAAAATAATATTTTATTATATTATTATAATATAATATTGATGATATTTTTTACAATGAATGTGTAATATATGAGTATAAGAGGAAGAGTATTTTTATTGCATTAAAGTATTAACACATGTTTTGTGTGTTGGTGGACCCATTTCTTGACTGAAATTTGATTATAGCATGTAAAATCGTCCGTATGTGGATTTCGGTCAATTTTTGTTTGGAATTTGGAAAAACTTTCTTCTGTAAAGTTGTAGAGAATTGAATTTCCTGTAAAAATTCGCGAGATTCGAATTTTCTAATAAAAGGGACTATTTATTATGAATTATTGAAGTTCTTAATTAATTGATTATCATTTTTGGAGTTTTAAATGGTTTATATGAGAAAAACGTTTTTGTGGCTTTTATTTGGGTGTGGTTGATGGCTGACTTGAGTTGGTGTGCGTAGGAAATTTAGAAAAAAAATAATATTATTATTTATTAAATTTTCTGCTTTGGTGTTCTAAGCAATTTCCTATAAATAGGTGCTTAAGTTAGAATTGAAAATCACACCAGAAACTACAGATTTCTCTCTCTATATTATCGAGTGTATTCTTGTGAGTATTTTGATATCTTGAGTGTTGCTATACGGTGCAAATTTGTTCAGCATTATTTCAGTCAGAAGTACTGCTCTTTTGAGGTAAGGGATAGTAAGGGATTTATTTTATTCAAAAATGATATTATTTCTTCAATATCATTATGCCGAAATATTGGTTTGAATTTTTTTTATCAAATTTGAAACTTTTTTATGTTGGGATTACTATTCATGAGTTACTATTTACGAGTTACTATTCATAAGTTACTATTCACGAGTTACTACTCACAATTTACTATTCACGAGTTACTATTCACGACGGGTTACTATTCACGACGGGTTACTATTCACGAGTTACTATTCACAGGTACTATTCACTACAAAATTGGTTTCTTTTTCTAACCAAATTATAATTGATTTATGAATATTACTCTGGAGATTAAAACTATGTATCGATTATATTGATTTTATTATCAAATATAACATTTTTATAACCCTGATGTTGAAATTCTCTTTCACTGAAGTGTAAAGATGGGTAGATTATTGGTATGATCATGACTAGGGTTCTCTTTGGCCAGTAGTGCAAAGTTTAATTGTTGACTGATATGATCATGACCATTGAATTTATAATTGAATATCTTTAGCTTAAGTGTAAAGGTGAATTGATCAACGTGGTTATAATTATTGTTTATATAAATTCTGAAATGATTATATATTTCTTTGAGATATTAATATTTTTGGTCTGTAGTGCAAAGATGACTTGTTGTTGAATATCTTTGGCTTGTAATGCAAAGATGACCTGTTATTGAATATCTTTGGCATGTAATGCAAAGATGACTTGTTGATGAATATCTTTGGTCCGTAGTGCAAAGATGAATTTATTAGTAGGATTATGAACATGAATTATGATTTGGTATAACCATGATCTTTGATGTTTCAGGTGAAGAAAATTAACTTTGTCCTGAATGAGGATAGGAATTTAGAACTAGAATTACAATTATGAGTTATACAAATGATTGTGGACATGAATTGTTGATTAATGTTACAGGGATAAAATATTGTTGATGGACTTTTAACATGGAGAAGATAATAGATTTTATGGTCTATTCGACTCTTCTAATGGATTGCTCGTTCCGCTACAGCTATGGTTGAAGTGTTTTATCATCTACCATATGTTCTAAATCTCGTATTTAATACTGATAAAGTCTATTGATAATGTAATTATCTTAGTCATAATATTCTTTACTAAGCTAGTTGTGCTCACCCTTTTGCTTCACAATTCCTTTCAGGTAATATGAGTGTAGCTGGGTCGAGAGGGAATAACAGGGGAATAGAATGGTGGTCTATAGCTGTTGAGGTTCTCCCTAAATAAGTGAGGCGAACCCAACTTTGTAAGGGTATTTTGTCACAATCATACAAGATGTCTAATGACATACAATCTCGAGTCATTATAAGATAGGGATGTGCTCATCCACTTGCTGAGTATATTACAAGCACTACCTATATAATCTTGGTGTTTGTTGGGAGTATAATACCCAATTAGAAACAGTGGAGATAATGATATGTCAAGAAAAGACTCACCATTGGGAAGAATATGTTAGTAATCTTCTCATTTTTCTTTGGGGTCTATTGGGTCAACCAAGGATAATTCTGTGGCCATATGATATCTATCATAACCTAGACGCATGGCCTACCATGTACGAAGGTTTCCATGAGCACTTCCCAAATATTCTAATTTCTAAAATAGTTTTCGACTATACCTTTATGTAAGGTGTCATTATGAGGTGTTGTCCACGGTTGGGACATAAGTCACAGTTGATATATTTTTGTATCCAAACTCACAGCATATGTGTCGTTGTATCTTGCACGACAATTGTTGTAATAAAGTTGTAGTTGTTTTCTGTACAATGTATTTGGTGACTCAGAATGGGTTGGATGGAATGGACCTATTTTCGGGTTGTCACAGTTGGTATCAGAGCTTAGGGATATGATCTCTGGAGGAGATCGGGATTAGAACTAGGAGGGGAGAGATGAGTAAATCCTTCGCTAGTGTGTCCTACCTAAGCTTAATTGTTGGTCGGTCATAATATACGGATATTATGTGATATGTTAATTTGCTTAATTAACCCATGTTTTATGGCAGTATTTGAGAATGGTAGCTGAGAATGCTAACAATGGAATGAATAAGACTGTGGGGATACCTCTAATCACTAACCATGATAATGTGATGTCAGACGAAGAAGGAATTAGAGATATCCATATGGTGAGTGAAGAATTGATAGTTGCACCTGAGATAGTCGCAGAGGTAACAGCTGAGAGTGAGGCAGAAGAGGAAGAAGAGGTACCTGAGGAGAGTTTATTAGAGGTATTATATGATCAAAATGTAGAATTTCAAAATCGTATTCATGAGTTAGAAGAGCAGGCTGAAGAACGACAGACGGTCGTGGAGCAAAAGGATGCAACAATTCAAGCTTGTGTTACCCGATATGTGATGCTTAAACAGAAGCATTCTTTGGCAGAGTATAAGATGATAAAGATGGAATCTGAGCTGAAAGAAGGAAAAATTGAACGAGTGAGAATAAGTGATGCATGGGCAAAAGCCGCACGGCACGTGGATATTGTGGAAAGAGATGTCCGATCTAAGAAGGCTAAAATAGATGATATGAATTTCTCTTTTTGGAAAGCAATTGGGAGAACCCAACATCTAGTTTTGAATTACCCTGTACAGAGCGGTCAACCCGAATTCGATATGGATCGAAGATTGATGATTCAAATCATGAATCAGGAGTACGACGAGGAAGTTGAGGGAGGAATATGCCCTATAGAAAAGTATATTCCAACGGTAGTGATGACGCCAAATGCTGCCCCAGACAAGTCAAAGCCGAGTAGTTTGAGGGATAGCGGTTCTCATGACTTCCCAACAAGTGAGGAACCCAATTGAAGTTATTACGGGAGATGAGAAATGGAGAAATCATGATGACCCAGGAGATAGAATCTGAAGTGAAAGCAAGGTATTCTCAACTTTTCGAAATACCAGGTACGTAAATTTCGGGGACGAAATTTCATAAGGAGGGGAAATTGTAAGACTCCGAATTTTATGAAATAAAAGTATTCAATTTTTCTTATAATTACTATTCAGTAAATGGTTAAATTGATAAAAAAAAAAGTTAAGGGTGATATATGAATTTTTTCAAAAATACGCAAGTGGTTATAAAATATTCATTGTTGTCGAGGAATATTCGTTTGGTCGTGGAATATTCTTTCTGTCGGGGAATATTCGTACGACGGCGCAACCATTTGTGGGCCCCATAATAGAATTACTGTCGAATGAAGAAAACAACAAATTAAAGTTTTTATAAATAACGGCGTAGTGGTTACCGTTAACACTGTTGGAATACCCGGTGGGTAAAGTAAAGTAATACGCGTTGTTGCACAGTAGCACACGGTATTGCACAGTATTTTTGAATTATTGATTCTTACGTAAGAAGGCACTACTCAATAATTGTTACAGTAATTACTTTTCAATATTTTATTTTTGATTCAATAATTGCTGCGTTGATATTTTATATTACTGTTGTTTTAATAATAGTCACTACACATTATTTTCCATTATCAAAGCAATAATTCATATTATCTGAATAATATTATTAGATAACATTATTGGTAATGTCTAGAAAGTTCTGTCTAAGGAGAGGTTTGGTCACCTAATTGCGCGCCAGTAAGGAGAAATTCTTATTGGAAAACCCCCTCTTTCCTGGGAACGGCCTAGTTGGCAGTATTGTGATTCTGTATTATTATTTGTGCATAATTAATTATTGATTTATATGATAAGGAAAATATTCATTTTATGTGGATATAGATGGAGAAAATTTTTAAAGTGACAATTGTTGAAAATCGATATTTTATCTTTTCTGATAAAATAATATTTTATTATATTATTATAATATAATATTGACGATATTTTTTACAATGAATGTGTAATATATGAGTATAAGAGGAAGAGTATTTTTATTGCATTAAATTATTAATACATGTTTTGTGTGTTGGTGGACCCATTTCTTGACTGAAATTTGATTATAGCATGTAAAATCGTCCGTATATGGATTTCGGTCAATTTTTGTTTGGAATTTGGAAAAACTTTCTTCTGTAAAGTTGTAGAGGATTGAATTTCCTATAAAAAAATCGTGAGATTCGAATTTTCTAATAAAAGGGACTATTTATTATGAATTATTGAAGTTCTTAATTAATTGATTATCATTTTTGGAGTTTTAAATGGTTTATATGAGAAAAACATTTTTGTGGCTTTTATTTGGGTGTGGTTGATGGCTGACTTGAGTTGGTGTGCGTAGGAAATTTAGAAAAAAAATAATATTATTATTTATTAAATTTTCTGCTTTGGTGTTCTAAGCAATTTCCTATAAATAGGTGCTTAAGTTAGAATTGAAAATCACACCAGAAACTACAGATTTCTCTCTCTATATTATCGAGTGTATTCTTGTGAGTATTTTGATATCTTGAGTGTTGCTATACAGTGCAAATTTGTTCAGCATTATTTCAGTCAGAAGTACTGCTCTTTTGAGGTAAGGGATAGTAAGGGATTTATTTTATTCAAAAATGATATTATTTCTTCAATATCATTATGCCGAAATATTGGTTTGAATTTTTTTTTATCAAATTTGAAACTTTTTTATGTTGGGGTTACTATTCAGGAGTTACTATTCATGAGTTACTATTTACGAGTTACTATTCATAAGTTACTATTCACGAGTTACTACTCACAATTTACTATTCACGAGTTACTATTCACGACGGGTTACTATTCACGACGGGTTACTATTCACAGGTACTATTCACTACAAAATTGGTTTCTTTTTCTAACCAAATTATTGTTGATTTATGAATATTAGTCTGGAGATTAAAACTATGTATAGATTATATTGATTTTATTATCATATATAACATTTTTATAACCCTGATGTTGAAATTCTCTTTCACTGGAGTGTAAAGATGGGTAGATTATTGATATGATCATGACTAGGGTTCTCTTTGGCCAGTAGTGCAAAGTTGAATTGTTGACTGATATGATCATGACCATTGAATTTATAATTAAATATCTTTAGCTTAAGTATAATGGTGAATTGATCAACATGGTTATAATTATTGTTTATATAAATTCTGAAATGATTATATATTTCTTTGAGGTATTAATATTTTTGGTCTGTAGTGCAAAGATGACTTGTTGTTGAATATCTTTGGCTCGTAATGCAAAGATGACCTGTTGTTGAATATCTTTGGCATGTAATGCAAAGATGACTTGTTGATGAATATCTTTGGCCCGTAGTGCAAAGATGAATTTATTAGTAGGATTATGACATGAATTGTGATTTGGTATAACCATGATCTTTGATGTTTCAGGTGATGAAAATTAACTTTTTCCTGGATGAGGATAAGAATTTAGAACTACAATTACGATTATGAGTTATACACATGATTGTGGACAGGAATTGTTGATTAATGTTACAGGGATAAAACATTGTTAATGGACTTTTAATATGGAGAAGATAATAGATTTTATGATCTATTTGACTCTTCTAATGGATTGCTCGTTCCGCTGCAACTATGGTTGAAATGTTTTATCATCTACCATATGTTCTAAATCTCTGATTTATTACTGATGAAGTCTATTGATAATGTAATTATCTTAGTCATAATATTCTTTACTAAGCTAGTTGTGCTCACCCTTTTGCTTCACAATTCCTTTCAGGTAATAAGAGTGTAGTTGGGTCGAGCGGGAATAACAGGGGAATAGAACCGTGGTTTATAGCTGTTGAGGTTCTCCCTAAATAGGTGAGGCGAACCCAACTTTGGAAGGGTGTTTTGTCACTATCATACAAGATGTCTAATGACTTACAACCTCGAGTCATCATAAGACAAGGATGTGCTTATCCACTTGCTGAGTATATTACAAGCACTACCTATATAATCTTGGAATTTATTTGGAGTATAATACCCAATTAGAGACAGTGGAGATAATGATATGTCAAGAGAAGACTCACCATTGGGAAGAATATGATAGTAATCTTCTCGTTTTTCTTTGGGGTCTATTGGGTCAACCAAGGATAATTCTGTGGCCATATGATATCTATCATAACCTAGACGCATGGCCTCCCATGTACGAAGGTTTCCTTGAGCACTTCCCAAATATTCAAATTTCTAAAACAGTTTTCGACTATACCTTTATGTAAGGTGTCATTATGAGGTGCTGTCCACAGTTGGGACATAAGTCACAGTTAATATATATTTGTATCCAAACTCACAGCATATGTGTTGTTGTATTTTGCACGACAATTGTTGTAATAAAGTTGTAGTTGTTTTCTGTACCATGTATTTGACGACTCAGAATGGGTTGGATGGAATGGACCTATTTTGGGGTTGTCACATGAATAGTAACTCGTGAATCGTACTTCGGGTGAAAATATTGATATTTAATAAGAAAGTTCATATCAATGTTCCAATAAAATGATACTGGATGAAGCGCAAAACTCACAGATATTCCACTAATTTCAAGGATTATAGAAGCAATACGTACCATAGTAAGTTTAGATTTAAGAATATGAAAAGAATTAACATACGAAAATTGCAAATGGATTTTCACCTGTCACACGGTACGTAATCCGCGTAGACAAGTTATTCCGACATATTAAAGGATGAATACGAAAAATATTATTCCATATGAATACAAAAGAATTAATACCCCTTACCTTAGTAGAAAGCTTGATACTGTAAAACTGAAGTATCAGAATACTCTTCTTCTTGCTCTCTATAGTGTCTCTTGTGAATCTCAGTGAATTGGTGAGAATGAAAGAAGAATTAAGCTTTTATTTATAGGAGAATGGACTAAATAGTAACTAATTCATGAAAGACCCATATTGATTTACTATTAGAACGGATGGTCCAGATTGATTACTATTAAAACCACAATCGACGGTCCAAATTGATTTATTTTTAAAACCACCACCGACGGTCCAGATTGATTACTTTTAAAACCACCATCAACGGTCCAGATTGATTTACTATTAAAACCACCACCAATGATCTAGATTGATTTACTATTAAAACCACCACCGACAGTTCAAATTGATTTACTATTAAAACCACCATCGACGGTCTAGATTGATTTACTATTAAAACCACCATCAATGGTCCAGATTAATTTACTATTAAAACCACCACCAATGGTCCAAATTGATTTAACTTATTACACTTTGGTACCCCTATAGTTTTCCAAGTTTGCATTAATATTCCCCTCTAACTTTTGTAATTCACTTATCTTCAATAAACACATTCTTAATACTTCAACAATTATTCATCATTAATATTATAACTCATAATATTTAACAACCAGAACGTTCCCAGGAAAGAGGGGGCTTTCCAATAAGGATTTATCCCTATTGGCGCGCAATTAGGTGACCAAACCTCTCACCGACAGAACTTTCAAGACATTGTCAATATTGCAAATAATAATATGAATAACTTTGTTGTCTCAATTATTGATTTAATAATATATAATATTATGCAGGTGATATTGTGATAATAATTGAATCAAATAACGTGAGATACTATGCAACAATTACTGTAGCAATAATTGAGTAAATTGAGTAAATTGAGTGGCTTCTTACGTAAGCATCAATAATCAATACCGTGTGCTACTATGCAACCATGCGTATTACTGTACTTTTACCACTGGGTAGTTCAACAGTTTAACGTTAAAACTTTCGCTGTTATTTTTATAAAAAGATATTTCTGTTGTTTTCTAACTACGACAATACTTTTATTTTGGGGTCCACCAATGATTGTGCCGTCGTACGTATATTCCCTGTTAAAACAAATATTCTCCGACCAATCGAATATTCACTGACACAACGAATATTTTATATCAACTTGCTTACTTTGCAAAAAAAATCAAATATTACCCACAACTATAACATTATATCATACTCACACCATAATATTAAAAAATACATTTCGAGAAAAATTATTCTTTATTCAAAAAAGTTGGGGTCTTACATCCACCACTGTCGTCATCACCATCATCTCACCACAACCCTCAACCTATAACCTCCATTTTTAGGTCATCATCATATTATGAGATAGAATCATAAATTGAAGCATAACTTGATTGATGACCTTTGTGTGAAAAAACAGATAGAATATTTCAAATCGCATATCTATGTAATAAACTTTAGATCTATTAACATAAATATATTGAAATTGAATATGTTCCATTTTGCCCTAATCTATATGTCCAAGAAAAAATAACTCAGCCAAAACATAACCCCTATCCATTACTAAACTCATACCCATCACCGCCCATATTCTTCATCTTCAAGTACTACCATCTATATAAAATATTTTTAATTTTTTTTCTCTATACCATTAACATTACTTTCTACCACCGCCATTGTCATCACTGCCACCATCTCATCACTTCTATATGGACCTATAACCTCCATTTTGAGGTTCTCATCATCATGAGAGACATAATCATAAATTGAAGCCTAACTTAATTGATGACGCTTTGTGTGAAAAAAGAGGGGATTTTTCAAATCGCATTTCATTGTAATGAACTTCAAATCTATTAACACAAATATATTGAAATTTGAATATGTGCCACTTTTTCCAAATTTACATGTCCAAGAAAAAATAAGTCGGCCAAAATATAACCCGTATCCACTTCCAAATTTATACCAACTACCACCCATCTTCTACATCTTCAATTATTACCATCTATATATAATATTTTTATTTATTTTTATCTATTCTATACCACTAACATCGCCACCTACCACCACCACTGTCGTCACACCTATTATCTCACCACCACCAGGACCAATAGCCTCCATTTTGAGGTCCTGGTCATCTTAAGAGACAAAATCATAAATTGAATCCTAAATTGATTGATGATGCTTTGTGTGAAAGAAGAGGGGCTTTTTCAAATCACATTTCTTTGTAATGAACTTCAAATCTATTAACACAAATACATTGAAATTGTTCAAGAGTTGGATATGTCAAAAGTTAAATTAGGAGACTTGTAAGTTTCTTTTTAAGCAAAGATTGAAAATCTGTTATGCTTACACAACTAACAATATTTTATCAAAAAATAAAAATATCTTGATGCAATTAAGGTTTGGATTGTTAGTTTGCTTATTATTTTAATTTCATTAAATTTTAAAGCTCGAGTGTCTCTCTCCTGGTCATCATTGTAGACACAAAATTTTCATAAATAAGTTAATTTTTTTTTCATAAATACGTCTTCAATTTTTGTAGGGACCAGTATGCCAAGATTTTGCCAAAAACCATAAGTCTGCACACCAAGCTCCTTGGCTATAAATAAGGTAATTTTTTTGCCTCTCTATAGGCTAAGGTCATATTGATCTGGTTCTGGAAGTAGGAGACGTCAGCTTGAAAAACCTCCAAGTCCTCGAGTATTTGCCTATAAAGCTTAAGGTCCACATCAGAAATGTCGGCAAGCTTCTCCATACGAAATCTCTCATACGGTCAATCTCCCCAAATAAGTACACTAGCGAGCTAACATAACCTCTGCAGAAACCCTGGAACATGTGAGGAAATCGCCTAAGAAGGCGATCCAAATTGGGACGGTCACGGGGGTCAATAGAAAAGCCCTCCTAAACGATCAAATCTGACATATGACCCGCAGAAGTAGGGGGACCTTTGGCCTGAGCAATAATGCTAGTAGCTCGACTTGGTAAGGCGCCCACATCAAAAGTTGTTGCCTCACGATCCGAGCTAGGGGCAGGGAAACAATCAACAACCCTCCCTCTCTATAAGCATCTGTAGCTTGCCCACGCAAGGCTCCACATAAGAAAGTGTCGCTTCGCAGCCCAAGCTAGGGGCAGAAACAACAATTAACGACCCTCCATCCACGCCTGAAACACCTAATGCAAAACACAAGTTAATGTACAATGCATGACTTGAGTAAGCTTAAAATCACATAATAAAATAACTTCAACACAATACATGTGGAAGGCATAGCTGAAGACAAATGCTTCTCAGAGATAGATTTTATCACCAACGCGAAGGTGGCATAAGAGTCATCAAGCACCTCTAGCTGCCCATCAATGCAATCAAGGGTCTCCTCTTGGGAAGTAGATTCACCACAATCATTAAGAGGATTCCCTCAAGAGGGAGGGGTACAAGGTCGAGCCGTAGGCGCGGGGCACTAGCTGAAAGCTTAAGAAGGGCACAAACATGAGAAAAATCACTGTAAGAAGGTGTTGAAGGAAAGAAAGAACCTCCAACAACCAAAGATGGCTCCTCCAGGATAACATCAACACCAGGGGCAATCAACCCCGAAGACGGTAAAGCTTCCTCCTCCAAAGCAACACCAGAAGGACTCACCAAACATTGTGGGCGTGTTGAAGAAGAAACATGAGTAACCCCGTCAAAAGCAAGTAAAGGGGAAGAAGAAGCCCGAATTTTCTTAACCTTCGATCTTGAAGAAGAAGGAGCATCAATGACTTGGGGTGGTCCTAGCAGACAATAGTTCAAAGTCAAACAATTGACATGTGTCCAAGACAGAATGGAGCAACAACGTTTCAACAGGGAGTTCTCAAGAGGGCTTTATAAAAAGAATACACCTTCGAGCATTATAACTAACGATTCATCAAGAAACAGAAGTGTTGATAGTCCAAGTTATCAAAGCTCTACTATACGATTCTGAGAATGACCAATTGCTGCTAAGTCAATTGAAGGACTTAAAGAAACTTGGCAACACCTCAAACAAGTACATTTTTCTTAATGATTAGTGATCTTAGTGATCGTCTGTAATCAAATTTTAGGGACTTGTTTGATTCTTTGTGAATCTCCATGCTGTTTTGGTTCTTACTGAACATGTGGTTATTTGTAACATCATTGTTGGTGGATCATTCCTACTCTCGGAGTAGAAGAGAGGATTATGAGACTTTTGTGCTCTGAAAATCTTAAAAATTCTCGTGTTCTTTAAATTCTGCACTTTTACTTTTCCGGTCACTCTACGTTTTGCATGTGACTAATTTATGCAGTTTACACTAAATTTAGAACTAAAATTTTCTTTTAATCTTTGAAGGAGATTTCAAACTAATAATTCGTTGCTTAACTTAATAACTTAATCAAATTAACTTGTTTATCTGATTTAGTAATCTATCTTTAAAAACTTAAAGAATTTATTCAACCCCTTTTTAAATCTTTTTGTGTGCCTTTGGGAAAAACAAAGTGGTAATCGAGTTGTCCAAGAAGTGACACTCAACAACAATCACCCCGTGGGAGAGGTTACACCATCCTCTGAATGCCCCGAACAATGTGGCAGTGCCACTAATACAACAAGCAATGCCAACCAACTACACTCGGATCTAGGTGGTGCAAGTCCAAAAACCTCAGACATGTGCCTAGCATGAAAGCCTCATCATCCACCCCACATGTTCGAGCCACTCAATGCCCACCAGTGCAACTTGCCAAAGGTCAACAAAGCAATTACATCACAAAGAAAGACATGATGGATACCATTAATAAATTGAGAAAGCCATTCGTATGAAGGCAACCTTATCCGACCGACTATATAGAGCACCCACCTCAGTTCATACAACAGGAGAAAGGGAATGCAAGGGAGCATATAGCCAGATTTATTGAATCAATGTCCCCCACGACTTTCAGAGAATGAGATGGTCAATCAAAACTTGTTAATGAGGGAGTTCAATAAATCACTGAAGTTCTTCAACGTGTAGAAACATGTTACAATGGTGGAGCCGGTTAGGTTGGAGCATAGGACGAATGAAGATCTCTCAGATTACATGGTGCGATTTAGAACAAGTGCTCAAAAGTGTGGAGTCGATTGAAGAAAAGAACTTGCTGAGCATTTGTGTCATTGGTCTCATTGGTGTTAGTTTTTATTATTGGTGATTTTAATAATTGACAATATATTTATACATGTTGATTAAGGAAATATGTAGGATTGCATGAAGTATTCCTTGCCCAAGAAGCTTAAAATGTATATATATATATATATATATATCTTTATTACAGGAAATTTAATTAATATATATTGTTAATACAATTTGTTTTTATTGGGTCTTTTAAGGAATTTGGTTCTACTATGTCATCTGTTTGTGTTAGAGTCCATCATGGAAATTATTTGACTAATTCAAATTCGTATGAAATTAAGTTGATTAAGGAAACATGCTATTAAATCTCATGGACTCTTTTACCTCATCATGCATATCTTTTAGCTCCTTTATTTTTGCGTAGGTTATTATTATTATATCTTTCTAATATATATATATACATGGTTAGCAATTCGAATATTGGTTTGGAGATTTTCTAGGAGTTGGTATATTTAAGAAATCTCATTCAAAGTTGCTAACAACTAGTTGGACTGTAATAACCTGATATTTTCTATATAAATAAATAAGAAATTTTGCATATTAATTTTTTTTTAAAGATGGGAATATGTGCCAAGTAATGTGTATATATATATGTGATAAATAAAATTTATTTATTACATGAATAATTTCAAATAATTTAATTTTAGAATTATTGATCAGTATAAAGTATATTCTTATAATAATTAATTTTATAGTAGAAATGCTTTTATTATCTATTTTCTATGAAAATATGGTTATTATATTATTTAAGTAATATATGAAATGATTATTGAAATTATTATAATTATTATTTTATTATATGAATTTTAGTTTAGATTATTAAGTTAATTATTTTAACTTAATTAATAATGCTATATATGAAAGATAAAGCAGATATGGAATCCAAACCCTAATTTTGGATTTTGAGCTATGAATGAGAATAATAATATTATATTAAATATAATATTATTTTTTAGTGTTATAAATATATATATATACTGTATGTGTTGGTCAATTATGATGTTTAATGTCAAAACCTTATATCAATTTTGTAAAACCTATTTTGAAACTCAATTATGAGTTCAAAACTATGTAGTATTGGTGTTATAGGATTTATGTGGTGTATTATTAGATTTAATGTTAATTAGAGAAAACCCTAATTAATATTTGAAAATCCTAATTGTTAAAAACCTTAATTTCTAAATTAGTAAACCTAATTTGCTAGAATGAAACCCTAATGACTAATTGTAAGCCTCTATGCTAATTGTGGGATCTTAAACCCTAATTGTTAAAGTAATGTAATTAGAAAACTAATTATAATTAGTAAATTCTAAATTTACATTTTTAGGAAACTAATATTTTATTTTAAATCCTAAATGAAATCTAAGAAATCCAATTTTGGAAAACTTTAGGGTTAGGTTAAACCCTAAGGGTTTGTCAAGTTTACAAGAATGCCATTGGAATTGTTTGCAAAATGACCACTAAATACCCTTTTTGTCCCATTCATACATTATTGCTAGAAAATCTAGCAAAATCTTGCCAAATCCTCAACCCTAGATATGCTCATGTGCTAGAATCCTTTCAAATCAGTCAACATTACCAACCAAATACATTGAATTAATATCAAGACTTAAAAGATAAGTAAAGTTACTTTACTTTTCAAAGCAACCAAGCCATCCTCTCTCTCTAGATTTCAAAACTTAGAGTGAGATAGAGTGAGAAACAAAGTCATGATCAGTTCATAGCCTTCCAAAAATAGAATCCATGATCAGAAGTCAAGAATCAAGTTAGAAAGGTGTAAGACCCCAACTTTTATGAATAAAGATGAATTTTTTATAAATATCATTTTTGAATATTAAGGTGTGAATTTGTTATAATGTTATAGTTGTGGGCAATATTTATAAATTTTGCAAAGTAAGCAAGTTGTTATAAAATATTTGTTTGGTCGGGAAATATTCTTTTTGTCTGGGAATTAATATTCGAACGATGACACAATCATTGGTGGACCCTACAACAGAATTATTTTCGGAGTTAGAAAACGACAAAATTATCTTTTTATAAAAATAACGGCGAAAGTTTTATCGTTAACTATTGAAATATCCGGTGGTAAAAGTACAGTAATACGCGTGGTTTCATAGTAGCACACGGTATTGTACAGTATCTTGGATTATTGATGCTTACGTAAGAAGTCACTACTCAATAATTGTTACAGTAATTACTGTTCAATACTTTATTTTATTGATTCAATAATTGCTACGTTGATATTTTATATTATTGATTCAATAATTGTCATTGCATAGTATTTCAAATTATCAATAATTCATATTATTTGAATAATATTATTATTTACATTATTGACAATGTGTAGAAATTTCTGTCGAGGAAATGAGTTTGGTCACCTAATTGCGCGCCAATAGGGAGAAATTCTTTTCGGAAAGCCCCCTCTTTCTTGGGAACGACCTGTTTGTCAATATTGTAATGTTGTAATATTATTTGTGAATAATTAATTGTTGATATATATGATAAGAAAATATTTATTCGAAGTGGATTTAAACTGAGGAATTTTTAGCATGTGACATTTATTGAAAGTTGGTATTTTATCTTTTCCGATAAAATAATTCATTCAAATATATTATTATAATATTACATTATAGTAGTATGATGTGATTATATAATAGTACGTTTTTTATAATTTGAATGGTAGCATTATTATAGTAAATTCATGGTATAAAAGTAGAAGGAGGTGGAAGACAACAAATTTAATTTGAATTCCTATGATGCAAGCGATGATGTCATCGAACGATGAGGTAAGCGATGATGTCATCGGACGATGAGGTAAGCAATGATGTAATATGATCAATGATGTCAGCGATGATGTCATAAATTATGGCAAAAAGATTATTTTACCCTTACTCTGCCAAGCCTATAAATAAAAGATGATTTCTTCATTATTTTTCACTAATTCATTCAAGCTATAGAGAGAGAAAGTATAGAGAGAATAAGAGAGAAAGAAGAAGAGAATTCTATTACTACACTATTGCAGTATTCAATCTCCTACTAAGGTAAGGGGTATTATTTCTTTCGTATTCATGAAGAAAGTTATTTTCTTTCAATACTCGTAAGGGTTATTATTCCATTCTTTATTATTCTATTGGAATAACCTGTCTGTGCGGTCTATCGCATGCCTGATGAATTCTGATGTTATTTCATTCTTTATTATTTTGTTGAAATATCCTGTTTGTGCGGATTACACATGACCTGGTTTCATTCTTTATTATTCTATTGGAATATTCTGTCTGTGCGGGTTACGCATGACCTGGTTCCATTCTTTATTATTCTGTTGGAATAACCTGTCTGTGCAGATTACGCACGCCTGGTGAATTCATCTGTTATTCTATTCTTTATTATTATGTTGGAATAACCTATCTATGTGGATTACCGCATGCATGGTGAATGATCCTTCGCATTAATTCCTTATTAAATCATGGAAATGATCTGTCTACGTGGATTACCACATGGCGGGTAAAAATCCATTTGCGGCTTCATATATTCTAGTATACTCAGTTGGTTAAAGTTTTAGCTTCTATACTCCATGAAATTAGTGGAATATCCTTGATATTTGCGCTTCATCTAGTATCTTTTCATGGAAATATTCTTCTGAGCATTATTGAATTTTACTCCACAAAACAGTATCATGTTGACAATTGGACGTTATTGATTTCTGGATAAATTAAATTATAAATCTTTAAAAATTTATCCTTGAACTTGTTTTATTGAATTCTTATATCATTGTCATCATCCTCATGTTTATATTATGTTGAAAGTCATATGTGGCCTGTAGTGCATAGATGGACTTGGTATGATTATGACCAGGGATTATTCGATATAATCATGACCGTAATGTTACAAATGTTGTGGTAAAATTCTCATTGGCCCGTAGTGCATTGATGGACATTTGTTGGTATGATCATGACCATTGATGAAAACACAAATATCATTGGCCCGTAGTGCATGGATAATTTGTGGTCGTGATACTAATGAATATCCTTGGTCGTAGTGCATGGATGATATGGATTATTTATTAAGCTGAGTCTCAGCGATAAAAGTGATGAAAAACCTTTTAAATCATAGAAGATAGCAGATTTTATTCTCTACTTGACTCTTCTAATGGATTGCTTGTTCCGCTGCAGTTAAACTTGATGTTTGTTATATTTTATCAGTTTAACATTGTTGAAGGCTAACGATAAATTATTCTGCATTATCTTAGTCATAATATTTCTTACTGGGCTAGTTGAGCTCACCCTTTTACTTTCATTGTTCTCTTCAGGAAATGAGAACGTAGCCGAGACTAGTCGGGGAACGGAGTGACGGTTCAGATGATAGCATTAGTAGTCCTCACTATTCTATAAAATAGTGTGATAATAAATGTATTGAAGAATCCATTTGAGTTGAATACTGTCTAGAAGACAATATTCGTATTAAAACTCTCAGTTATGTCTTGTCATATTCTACACGACAGTTGTATTATTAAGCTGTATTTGAATTTTGTACCATGTATTTGGCGACTCAAGATGGGTGATGTATACCTATTTTGGGGGCGTCACAAAAGGTATAATCCCTAAGCCAAAATTTTAATCATGTATGCTATGTTAGATTTGGTGTTTTTATGTTTAATCATGTTATATAAGGTGTTAATCAATGATCTAGGTTGATAGATGTTAGATCCATAACATCTATAGGCTCGAATTTGATGATTTACAAAATCTGGAAAATGTTTAAAACAGTGGTGTCGACGTCGGGATTTTTTAATGTCCCTTTCCGTTACTTGTTCTTTGGTGTTCACATACATCGCGTCTCACCGTATGATAATGATGACATGTGTGAAGCACTAATATCACAAGAAGATATGGTGCGAAGCACTAATATCACAAGCAGCTATGGTGCGAAGCACTAAGTGCAATCAGGAAATGCATTCGTACACATTCATCAAATGTAAATGCAACATCCACACACAAGCAGATAGCATTTTTGAAAAAAATGTAATAACGGCTTAAGCCCTCTTACTGAAGTCCCCAGCAGAGTCGCCACCTGTCGACGTCGGGATTTTTTAATGTCCCTTTCCGTTACTTGTTCTTTGGTGTTCTCATTTTAGGTGAGATTTGTTTGAAAAGACAAGTGAAAAAGGTCCGACATGTATAATGTCGACGATGGATTGTTAAGAGTCGCCAGTTGGTTTTTTAAATGGTTGTACCAACACAACCGAGAAAAGCTTTGCACATTGACCCAGTGATGTGTCACTGCTAAACGGGTCGGTGAAACTGAGATTCATTAGGGTCCGGGGACTTAATTATGCGGAGGGAAGGTGTTAGGCACCCCCCGACATCCGTATTACCACGGTGACCGCCTCTTTTCAAGTAGTTATTATCTGAATATGTGTGTGTGTGTGGGTCAATGTGCTATTATTTGGAAGTAGTGTGAGGCCTCGTTCACACCTATATACATAAGGTTTGAATTTATGTAAAAATTCAGTTTTTTAGCAAGATATAGCAATGAGGTTTTATAAAAAAGGTTTTTCAAACCCAGATGTTCAATAGCAATTGAGACCTTTTACACTCCCATTTTATTAAGTGTTCGACTTGATTGATTTTATTTTACAGATGCGAAGCATCCGTACAAAAATAATATACAAAATAATTCCGACTTCCTCATGGGTATGGAAACCATTTGAGGAAATTCAGACGCCGCACAATAATTTACAAGATGCTTACAGCTGAAAATGTCCATCACGAAAACCAAATCTAGATCCAATAGGCTGAATCTGTGATCACATTATTCCTAGGCGCACATGATACCACAATTTGTATGAAAGCATTAAGCAGGTATATATATAAAAGATGTAAATATATATATATATATATATATATATATATATATATATATATATATATATATATATATATATATATAGACATGATCACCAACCACGAAGCACCTCCATGGGGGATCAAAAAATATAAATAAAGCTGTAAAAGCTATCAACCAACACAGAGGAAACTACAGGCAGGATGAAATGTAAATAAAGTTGTACAAAGCAATCAACTGCCACGAAGTGAACTCCAGGCAGGACAAAACGTAAAGAAAGCTGTAAAAAGCAATCAACTGCCACGGAGTAAACTCTAGGCAGGACAAAACGTAAATAAAGCTATAAAAACGATCAACCACCACGAAGTGAACTCCAGGTGGGACGAAATATATATATATATATATATATATATATATGAACTGTTGTCGAACTCGCTTATATATATATATATATATATATATATATATATATATATATATATATATATATATATATATATATATATATATTAAAGCAGTAAACGCTCCAGACCGAAGTCTAGGCTAGTCGAACAAAGTTCGACACACAATTCATATATGTATATATATATATATATATATATATATATATATATATATATATATATAAGTAAATAAATGCTCCAGACTGAAGTCTAAGCTCAATCGAGGGATAACTCGATAATGTTAGTCAATATATATATATATATATATATATATATATATATATATATATATATATATATATATATATAAAATGAAATAAAACCACGGACCGAAGTTCGGGCAAACGCGCACAACACGACTCTCAACGTGAAGAAGGGTATGTGTAAAGATGAAGAAAAGGGCTTTAAAGTGTGTGAGAAGGCTTACAGTTGATTTCCAAAGAAGACTTTTATATCTTTAAAGTGGGTAAACACTGACTTTTGTAGGTACAAAAGAAGCTATATATGAGTTCACATGTGTTTAAAATGTGAAAGTACACTGTATGGGGTGAGTGCATATCAAATTGGGCAGGCCTCTCTCGCCGTTTTCTCTTGCAAAATGGCTACCCCAAGCCCTCTATTTATAGAGGATGGAGCCGCATGCGGCTCGGCCGCAGGTGTACTAGAGGTAATCCGGGTTGGCCCGGGTTTCTCGGGTCAGGTCGTCTCGTAGTACGTGTACTCGGGCACTGTAATGTCCACTCGAACTTTCAAAAGTGCAATCCAGGCATCTGATTGAGGTATACATGACCTATTTCGGAACACCATTGTTGAGAGTTGTACAATGACAAAAGATTAGAGTTTGTACGAAGTCATTGAAGATGGGACGATGCCCTCCGGTCTTCAAGCTTCAAATTTCATCCGTTACCCCGCACAATAGTCACTCAGGATTTGTTATCCTTGATTCTTGTGGGACATCGTTGTGTAGAGATGTGTATGAAATGTTGAGACGACATGGCGTGGCATCGCGTTGGCGAGATGACGATGTTGCCCCTCACCGGTGTTATCGCCGTTTTGGGCTGATAAAGAAGACGTTGCTCAAGGCTTCGCTGAGATTGAACTACAGCAATTTGTTGAAGGTCCTCAGTGTCATCTTTGAGGTGTGCTTGTCCTCCCGGTGTTTTCTCCGAGTTGGTACTGAATATCTCGTTGTGAGCGCCAATATTGAAGTTGGTTGCATTTGAAAATAGCATTTCCGGGGTTATCGCTGAAACTGTATTCCTTGGGGTAATCACCAAGGTTGGTGGCTATTCCTATGATTGGGACTGAGACTGGATACCTTGGGGTTATCTCCGAGATTAATCGATCTTCTCCGGTGTGTGTTCTGGTATTGGATATGCACGCCTCGGGGTTATATCCGAGGTTGGAATTGTTACTCCCAGTGTGTGTTCTGGGGTTGATGTTAAACTTCTGGTAGTATCTGGAATGGATATGAACTATCTTTCAGGGTTCTCTCTTGAAAGAAGAATCTGTCCTCCTGCAATGTCAGTGACAGCAGTACAGAAAATTTTGAGTGTCTAAATGTGGTCTGACAACGAATGTCAGAGCCTCTAGATCTTGCTGTGTTAAGTGTTATGTGTGTTTTATGTTATGAACTTGTTCCTTGATATGAGGAGAGTAGACTGGAAGTGGAATCACCTCCATACCATGTCTAGATCTCCAGATATAATGGGTCAAAGTGCGTTGACCGCTCATGGAAAACTGTTCTGGAAAACCAAGAAATTTTCCAGATTTTCTGACAAGCAACTTCGAAGCTTCTATTTTTCCTGATCTGTTATAGTTAGTCAATGTTGTTGTTTTGATGTTGTAGTCTAACATAAGGACTACATAATCATGCCTCTAGAAACCCCAGATCTCACACTGAATCGAATTTAATGACGGTCAAAGTAGGTTAACCAAACTGCTTGAAGAATAAATCCGGCTAACCCAGATTTTTCCCAGATCGCTTTGACAGCATATTCATGAGCCCAAATCATGTTTGTGTTTGATGGTTTGTTATGGTTGTTGTATCTAAATTGTAATAAGTGGTATGGACTACATATTTATGCCTTAATATCTCCTAAACATCATACTGGGTAGATTTAGTGGCCGGTCAAAGTAGCTTAGTAGAACACGAAATCTATTTTTTGGGTAACCCAGAAAACGTTTGAGTAACTTCTCTGACAGGCTTTGACCGGCATGTATCTTGAGATGGCGTTGTTGTTATGATAATGTTAGGTAATAGATCTTTTCTTTGACATGTTGTCTACAAACTGAAATTTTAAGAACACAAAATAATCACATGGATTGAAAGTTGTGGAAGCCCAAATATGCTTGCACGAACTGTTCTTCATTTCTGGGTAACCTAGAAAATGAAGAACAGTTCTGACAACTTTTTCAATAGCTTAGATCTTTCTGACTTATGATGTCTAGACTTGGATATTGGGTCAATCAAGTACTATATTAGTTAGTCTACAAGGCCCGACATCTAACACAACTATAACATGAACTGATTGACTGTAATGAGGCCACAAAGGTCGTTGACCGGCCATGACTGAAAATTCTGGGCAGCTCAGAATATGTTGAACACGTTCTGACAGCTAGTTCAAAGCTTAATAACTTTTGATTGTGATGATGTATGACCTGGTTATTGGTTGTTACATGTAGTGTTACACTAGTACTACAAGGACAATGTTTTATCTTGCCCAAAAACTTCATAGATTGGAATTTAGCAATGGTCAAACTACCAAACTCGAAAACTGACTTTGAAGGCTCAAGAACACATTAGACTACACTTTCTGTCGCTAAAGACCTATAGCGACAGTTCTATTAATTTTAATTAATTTAATTTCTAAAAATGATTTAAAAATAGTAAATAAATTCTGAAAATTACAAAAATTATTTTAAAAATTATTTTAAGTTATAAAAATTAACTTTTAATAATTTGACATATTTTTCATAAATATTAATATTTATTTGGATATTTTGGTATTTAATTTATTTAATAAATGCACTAAATAAATTAATTAAAAATGATTTTATTGTATTAAAAATTATTTTAAATAATAATAAGGTATTTAATAATATTTTAAGTTATAAAACATAACTTTTAATATTTTAAGATAAGTTTAATTAATTATTAAATATTAATGATATTAGATTTATTTAGTAATTATATTAAATAAATTAATTAAAAATAATTTTAATATTATAAAAATCATTTTAAATGAAAATAAATAACTTAAAAATATTTGAAGTTATAAAATATAACTTTTGATATTTAATGACAAATTTTATTAATAAATTAATATTAATGATATTAAGTTTATTTAATAATTATATTTAATAAATAGTTTAAAAATGGTTTTATTGAATTAAAAATCATTTTAAAAGGAAATAAATGAATTAAAAATATTTTAAGTTATAATAAATGACTTTCACTATTTTGATAAATAATAAATTAATATTCTAACATTAATGGTAATTATTTAAAAATAATTTTAAATGTTTTAAAAATTATTTAAGGGTAATATTAATACTTTAAAAATATTTTGAGTTATTATAAAAATTTTAATATTTTGGCAATAGTTTTATTAATAGTTTAATATTAATTAAATATTATTAATAATAGAATTATTTAATATTTAAATTATTTAATAATGATTTCGGTGTTTTAAAAATTATGATAAATTATAATAATTGTTTAAAAATTATTATAAAGCTATAAAAAATAATATGACTGATATTTAAAATATCTAAACGAATATTGAACTACACGACAGAGTCTTAGACTCGATATTTACCCGATAAAGCCGTTGGTACACCGACATATTTCAAAAATTGATTTGGACTTAGATAATTTGACTAGATACGTATTTGTTTGTGATGCAATGACTGTTAAACATATGTGACAATGTGATTAGATTATGTGCTGACTGCAATTAGCAGTACTATGTGATATGATATATTATTCTAATCAAAAGAATGATCTTATTAATAATAGGTTTCAGTATAAAAGATAAAACTAAGTTGCGTTATTGTAAGTAGCAGCTCAGGCAAGTATCTAAACTATTCATTACATTGTGCAAGTATCCTAACCTTGCATTTCCTTTATGCAATCGACATGAGTAAGAAAGTTTTAGAATTATATTATTATTATGCCAGATTATTAACTTTATTGTTATCGATTATGTATCTAATCTTTGTATTCATACAAGTTCTTAAATTATTCGATCATTATTTATCAACACAGTATTAGTGCAAAAATCGAAATATTTATTCTGTTCGTTAGTTTTAAATATGGTTAGACAAGTATCCTCACTTGGATAATCATTGTATTTAATCACATGTTGAAACATACCTATTGATTTTCGGTATGTATACATTAATTAAAAGCTGTCTAAGCTACTTGTTCCAGCTAGACTCATATTTAGAAATATTATTGAGCAAGATAGAACTTTATTGTATCCAACCTGATTGTTTTGGTTCAGATTCCCGACTAAGTATGAACATCCCGAACATGGGAAAAGTTTTGTGCACCTAAGGTGGATAGAGTGAACGATAATATATTTCTTGCATATAGTATTGATCAATACATGGCACATTAGGATGATCACCCTCGTGCCCGTAAGTTATGACGGTTTGTAGGTGAAGTTCTGCTAAACCTTAGCAAAAATAAAAAACAATGTTAATAGTCTGTCGACTAATCTCCTTGTCATAACGTAGTTTCAAAAATTTGATATAGAATTGTTATGTTGTTATTATTGGTTCATCTTACTTCACAACTGTTGATTCGTTGTAGAAGTGTTATTTAAAGAAAACATTTAATCATTTCAGGTTATATTTATTGTTACTATTACTTGTTGGGCAATCAAATGCTCATTCTTGCTTTAAATTTAAATGTTTTCAGCTAAGCATGATCAACTGGAATGTTCAGGCCATGATAAGGGAAAAGGAAAGCAATCAGAATAATCTTATGTTAACTTTTGTAATAGTTAGGCAGTACTAAGATAATGATATTTATTATCTATCATGTAATGTATTGTAGTAAAGGTTACGTACTTGCGATTAGACTCTGATGTATATAAATTAATTTTGATATTTATATTATTATTATTATTATTATTATTATTAGTATTATTTCGCTCATAGAAATTGTATCGTAAAGCACCGAGTTCGGGTTTCAAGTACCTAAATTTGGGGGCGTTACAAGTTGGTATCAGAGCTTTAGGGTTATAAACCTTAGGTGGGATAGACCTTAGGCTATAACCTTAGAACAGAGGAAATGTTGAAAATATAAATAACTCATTTAGATTTTAAAAAGGAGATGAATTGAATAAATTCATCGTTAAACAAAATAAAAGATAACTTGTATAAAATTACTAATTGTTGTATGTATATACTACGTGGTAATCAGGACAATTTATGTTTGTAAATGTCAGATAGAAAGAATTAGGATACCCTCAGATCATAAAGAATGAGTCAACCTCCATAACCGAGCCAATATCAAAGTAACTAACTGAAATAAAGGCTCACTTTGAAAGCAACCCTAATGAGGTGATTATGTTGGGAAAATATAGAACCGGACCTAGAAATGATAGTATAACTGATAGGTAGAATATAGTTAGAGAATATATAGTTAAGCTCGAGTTCTTTAAACTCATACTTTTGGTAAGTTCATGACTCATAATTATATAAAATTTTTGAACCCCTCAGCGAATGGACGCCAAAGGTCTTACTAGGACAAGTTCTTAAACTCATCTGATTGTGGTAAGTTCTTGAACTTATAATATGTGGTATGTTTGACGAACTTGGTATACTTAAGTGAGAATGGATTATTGAGGATAATATGAATATATAGAATGCTAAGTAATTGATCCTTAGTGAAGGCGTATGAAAAAAGTAGTATTAGTGTTACTTGAATATGTATGATGCCATGATGCGTATACGATAAGTATGTCTGTGTAATGTAATATTCTCAACTTTTGTAAAAGTTGTGGCAGCGATTCTCGACTTTTGTGTCATAAAGGGATATCAGATGTTTAAAGCAGTATGTGCTATGCTATGAAAAGTACTATGAATTAGTTAGATGAACATGATCTTATTTAATCAGATAATACCGCCAAGACAAAAATGAAACTAAAAGGCAGAAGAACCTGTCAACAAAGCTGGAGGACAACCAGTCCTGACATAAAATTTGGCAAATATGGACGCTTAAGCTATGCAGAATGGATTACCAGTCGTGGAAAATCAGCCAGATAATCGATCGACATACCTCAAAGACTTCAAGGAAATTGAACCGCCAGGATTTAGAGGATCAACTGACCCTTTAGAGGTGTTTGTGAGGGCTAGGGTAACGGAAGGGCAAAAAACAGTCTTTGTCACCTATACGATGAAAGGAGAGGCAAATTTTTGGTGGGAAACAAATCAAGCTAGAGCCGGAGAAGGAAGTAGTGGTAATAGGACTGGAAAAAGAAAAGGGGAAAATTTTGGGAATACCAGAAATAGACCAGGTGATGGAAAGAAACAGGTTGCGTTGTGTGGGAAATGCGGAAATAATCACTCGGGAGAGTGTCTTAAGGGTATGTCTGTGTGTTACAAGTGTAGGCAGGAGGGACATATCTCTCTTAACTGCCCCAATCCAAGGATGAACAAGGGGTGTTTCTAAAAGTAGTATGCATACAAGTCAATCATGTATGATGATAAAGCATATACTTTGTAACCAATCTTATTTATTTATTAATAAAAGAATTATTTATTAAAGGCATTTATTATCTACATGGTGTTGTTTTAATAATATGTGATAAACCCATAGTTTTAAGCAATGCTTTTAGAATTATGATGAGATCATGTTAATGAGATGTAAATTCTTAGATAGCTTAAAACTAAAATGTTCCCAATCAATGGATTACTAAAAAGGGGATTATTGAATCCGGATAGATTGGTACGTACGTTTCTTGCTCATTGGATGAGGATGATTGATCTCATGATCATTTGTGTGGAGACACTAAAATAAGTATGTAGGTGCTTATTAGAGAATAAGTTCACTGAACGTGACTCGCTAAGGAATACCTAATGGAGTTTTACTTGTCTGTCAATAGGAATTCCTGTAACATTCTAGAATTTTAAAGTGTAATATTAAATATTTATTGATTTATATAAGTATTTAATGGATATGTTTATTGTTGAATAAACATTTGTTCAATTTGAGTTGATGTGGTTTAGTTAATTATTTGTTGAATAAATAATTAAATAATATATATTAAATATTTATTTGCAATATTAAATATTTATTGAATTATATAAGTATTTAATGGCAATTTGAGTTGATGTGATTTAGTTAATTATTTGTTGAGTAAATAATTAAGAATCTAAGAGAATTAATTGTTATAAGAGTATATACCAATTTAATTTAATAAGTAAGTTAGAGAGCTTATAGTGAATTAAATAAATTATAATATTTTAAATGGGAAATTATAATTTAAAATATTAGTTGGTCGAATAAAATTACAATTATAAAAGAAATTATAGTCATGCGATATTAAATTATGTGCTAAAGTAATTTAATAGATTAATGTTTTAATTGATTAATTAATTAAATAAAAGTGTAACTAATAACCTTGCTATAAAAGAGTTATTAAACTAAATTAAAGGACTTTAATTTAGTTTTTGCCAAACATATTTTATTGTATAATAAGTCTTTAATCTAATAGTGTTTTATCAAACAGGGTATAAGGATTAATCCATTTGTTTTAGTTAGATTTGCCAAACAAGGTGTAAGGGTAAATGAGTTATTTTTATTATCTTAACCAAACAAGCCTTATGACTTTTGATTTTCAAAATAAAAATAATTGATGTTAGTTAAGTTAGAGTTATATTATATATTTAATATATACATTATATCCATATACGTTATATTTTTATTACGTAAACTAGAGTTGGGAGAAGAGAGAAGAAGAAGAAGAAGAACACAGAGAAAAATTTGAGAAAACTCTAGAGAGAAAGTGAGTGATTCTAACAGGTTTTTAAGAAAAGAATTGGAGAGAAGAAGCTTGAGAATAACCATTATCAAAGGTAGGAACTTAATCTTTTCTTTAAAAAGTTAGTTTTCTTCTTCTTCCAAAAAGTTCTCTGTGAAAATTTTATAAAAGATAAATTGTTGTTATGTATATAGTTTTGTAAGATTATTGATTATAAGGTTATTCCATGAGTTTATATATGATTATATATAAAGTAATTCATGTATATATGTGTTTTGTAGAAGAAAGTATATTACAGTGTTTACATGAAAATATATATATATATATATATATATATATATATATATATATATATATATATATATATATATATATATATATATATATATATATGAACATGACTTAATTTAAAATAGAAATTAAGGTTTAATTAGTTGTTAAATTGATAAATTGATTTTGGAAATTGATAGAGTATGTATAATCATAACTATGATGTTTTAAAATTTCTGTTTTGATTGAAAAACAAAATTACAGTATTGATTTTCATTAAAAATGTCAACAATAGAGTTTTTGCCAAAAACATTGAAATTGGGTGTTGTAAATTTGATGTTTATGTTATTTTATGAGTAGAAACATGTTAGAAGTCTTCATAATATGTTTATATTAAGTCTATATGTGTATTACATGTTAATCAGTCTATTAGATTCCAGCTTTTAGGCCAATTTGGCTTTTGTTCATACTGTTGCCGAGCTTGGTCGCCAGATTCTAGAGTCTGGCGCTGCAGCGCGACCCAGCAGTACAAATATCGCGCCGCAGCGCCAACCAATGGCCTGTGACTCGAGCCGCATCGCCAACTCAGCGCCGCAGCGTGAACCACAGTGTAAACTGTGGCGCCGCAGCGCGAGTTAGCAGTAGGTTCTGACAGCTTTGTTTAAGTATACAAATTTTGAAAATAAATGTTATTTGTTAATAATATGAATGTTAAATGATGATTTTAGTAGTATTAAATTATTAATGAGCATGTTATCAAGAGTTAATTAGTATTAACGTAGTTTGATTATGTGAATTAGTAATTTAACCTACATGATGTATATATTTTGTCTATATAGATATAAATATTGGTAATGACTAATTATGTCATGATGACATATGTATAGGGTATTGATTCAAGTTGTAAGGTTTAGTTTGTGCTAAAGGAAAGTTTTCTAACTCTAAAACTTTGTTGTACAAGTTTAATTTCGTTGAGCACATTATTGCTTTTAATTCCATTTCAATTATACAAGTTGGTAACTTTACACTTTCGTAGAGTTAGATTGTTTATTATTGATAAAGCTCTTGTATCTATTGGTTCATGAGAATACAAGTATTCCAAATCTTATATTTTATTATTGAACAAGTTCTTTAATATGTAACTTGTGATTTAGCATGCGAGTTGTTCTATTTTAATATTCTAGTATTGAACAACTGTATCGTTCAAATTACTATTCATTATGCATGTTTAGTACCCAAATTCTCAATAACCTTGAATGTTATGATTATTCAATACTTATGCTATTAGATTATTCCTAAAGCATGATGTTAATTTACAAATATCAATTCAGTTATGATTATTCCATAGTATACAATTATTTCTGTTGTAATCAACTAATCCTTAGTTGATTACCATTGAATTCTAAATTACCCTGTAATGTATCCAAACCAAACTTACTTTGGTACGGACTTGTATTCCAAATACTGAGATGAACAACTCTATTAATAGAGGTTTACGCTTAGCGTTGAAATGGTTGTGCACAATACATTGTACGAAGGGTTGATCCCCCTAAGTACGTGGAGTCCATATAGTCTTATGACTGTTAAAGTTTAAGTTGAAAGATTACTTATAACTATGGACATGATTCGTGGTCATTAGACCCTCAGTGAATGTTATAATTTTTAGAAAGTTAATAGAATATATTGTTCAGTTCTATTGAGCCTAATATTCGCAATCGATGTAAAAGTTTAAAGATTTATTTATTGTTATTTCAAGTGGGCCTTGTTTGCTCACTTTTGCCTGTAAAATTTCTTACAGCTAAAGTTGAAACTGGTGACGTACCTAGCACCAGTAAGGGAAAAAGAAAGATGAACAAGTATTGAAGACTTACAATAGATTTGATAGTTTAATTATCAGACTTTGGTTTAAAGATTGTAATGAAGTTTATTTAATTTCCGCATTTGAATGATTGTTGTTAAAGGTTAGATAACATGGGAGTTTTTTTTATTTAAGTTTAATACTGTATGGGCAGGTTTGGATTATTCAATTTTATTATAAATTGGTAGTTAGAAATGAATATTTTGATTAAGTGAACACCGAATCCTGTGGAAATGAAGTACCGGGATTTTGGGGTGTCACAGGTTGATATCAAAGATTTAGGTTATGAACCTTAGGTGTGGGGGAAAAGCCTTAGGAAGTAACCTTTGAAAAGATAGTGGAGTTAGCTCTTATAGAGTTTTAAGAAAGAAGTAATAAAACACTTATGTGCTTATGTGTTTATAGTTTATGTTCTCGTGAGTGTCGAGTAGTAATGATTAATAATTAAAACTTTAAAACTTTAAAACTTTGTTGTTAGGATGACTAATGTCGGAGAATCCAGTCAAGCTAAGGAGGAGGGACCTCAAGTGCCTATAGAGGAGGAGCCTCGCGACATTCAGGTAGTTTGGGAACAACTACTTCCACGGGAGTCAGCCCCGTTGGTCACAGTAGTTGAGGATGATGATGATGATGTGGAGACAGACGAGGAGGATCCCGTTGAGTTACCACAGGTGGATGAGGATGACGAGGATGAGGAGGAAAGGATTCCACTAAACTTGATAGCAGGCCGTATATATGATGAGGTGCATGACCATAACGTGTAACTTTAGGATATAGTTGAGGAGTTACAGGAGATAGTAGCTGAATAACAGACTGCAATAACACAAAAAGGCAGCGAGATCCAGGATCGTGAAGAACGACTGACAAATGTCGAGGAAAAATTAGTACAGACTGAAGGAAAAATGGAACAACTGATCGAGATGGCCGTGGAACTGAAGAAAAAGTTGAAGGAAGAAGCTACTAAGAGGGTAAGAGTTGAAGATACATACGAGGAAGCTTATCAACGAACAAGAAGAGCAGTAAGGGACTCATAGGCGAAGAGGATGAAAATGGAAGAGATGGATAAAGTTTTTAACACCGCAATTAATTGAGCTCAAGATCGGGTCATGGGATATCCGATTCAGTTCGAGACGCTGCCATCATTCGTGTTAGATCGCAAAACAATGTTTCGAGTCATGGAGGAAGAACGTGATAGGGATAAGAAGTATCTTAATAAATCATTGTAGAAAATGTGCCTGTAATGCACGTAATAAGTATTAAAAATCCCTAGTGTTAAGTAACCATGGGATATGATAATAATGATTTTGTCTTGTAACTTTTTTAGTTCATGAAAGGAATGTAAATAGCAGTGATGCTATTGTTTTTATATTTTTTTTCGAAGTAATGATGAATAAATAAAAGTTATTATTTTATTCAAAGTGTTATGTGTTATGTGGGTATTTCTTTTTATGGAGGCAAGTTAATTAGAAATACTTAAAGAAGTTGAGTAATAGTCTAATAGATGTTTTGTTTTAACAAAAAATGCCTCCCAGATGTGAACCACCCCAACAGACAAACAATGAGAGAACTACCAATAACGACAATGTTGACGATAACCCCGTTCAACAACTAGTGACACTACTGACAGGAGCGTTGCAGAATCAACCATAAAACCATGGTACAACGTTTAAGGATTTTAAGGCGGTTGGACCACCTGAATTCCGTGGGTCTATGAATCCAGTCGAAGCACAGACCTGGATTATGGAGATAGAAAAGGTGTTCGATGTCACTAGGGTAGGGGATGATCAGAAGACTGCTTTCACAACATTCATGTTAAAAGCAGAAGCTAGTTATTGGTGGCAGGCCAATAAAACTCGTGAAAGGACAGAAGTGATGACCTGTGATAAGTTCAAGGAGTTGTTCTTTGAGACTTATTTCCCGGAGAGTTCGAAGAGCCAGCTAGAAGTGCAGTTTCTGGAACTAAAACAAGGAACGATGACGGTATCCGAGTATGCCGCAAAATTCAATGAATTGGCGAGGTTTGCGCCATATCAAGTCAGTACAGACGAGCGTAAGGCGAAGAGATTTGAACAGGGACTGAAGCCCTGGCTGTACAGTAGGGTATCCATGTTCCAGTTGAAGACATTTGCAGTGGTGATGGAGAAAGCAGTACTCGCTGAAGGCGGAGGCGAGGCAGTGACAAAGTTCAATCAAGAACAAAATAAGAAGAGGAATGAGAATGAGACTAAGAATAGGAGTGGTAGCGGTGGAAATAACAACAACAATAACAACAACAACAACAACAACAACAGCTTGAAGAGGAAGTGGAATGTGAACATGGATGCTGGAAACCATCAGGGTAACCAGCAAAACAAAAAGTTTGAAGCATGTGCGACATGCGGGAAATTACATAAGGGTGCGTGCTTGATGGGGAAGCGAGTATGCTTCAATTGTGGCCAGGAGGGTCACATCGCCCCAAGTTTCACTCAACTAAAGAAGAATGAGTACTTCATGTGTGGATCCAAGGATCACTTTGCTCGTGAATGTCCTAAGAAGAAGGATGAAGTGACAACCAGAAGCAATGGAGGTAACAATGGAGGTACATTGGCTATTGTAGGACCTGCAACAACAAACAAACCCACAACCAGAACCTTCAACATGACTGTGCAAGATGCTGTGCAATCAAAATATGTGGTGTCAGGTATTATCCCAATCAATGATATAAATGCTTATATTATTTAATTCGGGTGCTACTTGTTTGTTTATATCAGATGAATTTGCTAAGAGGTTAGAATTGCCAAGAGAAGAACTGAATTTTCCTTTGAACATAGAAATTGCGAATGAGGAAGTAATCCATGTTAGATTCGTATACAAGAACTGTAGGGTGAACATTATGGAAAATATCTTATGGGTAGATTTGATTCCGATTAGACTCGGGGAATTTGATGTAATTTTGGGGATGGATTGGCTGTTCAAATATGTAGCAGTAATTGATTATCACAAGAAGTGTGTAAACCTTATGACTCCGTCAAAGGTAGTATTTTATAGTAGTAAGTCGCCTAGACAAATGAAATGTCTGACGACTATGCAGGCCAAGAAATTATTGAGTCAAGGTTGTGTGGGCTATTTAGCTTACATAGTTGATACTCAGAAGAAGGGTGTGAAACTAGAGGAAATACCGGTTGTGAGAGAATTTGAAGACGTGTTTCCAGAAGATTTGTTAGGAATTTCGCCTGACAGAGAAATTGAGTTCCTAATCGACTTAGCGTCGGGAACAACACCGATATCGAAGGCCCCGTACAGAATGGCTCTGGTAGAAATGAAGGAACTGATGGTGCAGTTGCAAGAGTTGCTAGACAAGAAATTACCAAGCGTATCGCCGTGGGGAGCGCCAGTTTTATTCATGAAGAAGAAGGACGGATCAATGCGTCTTTGCATTGATTACAGGGAGTTAAACAAAGTCACTATTAAATTGCCAAGAATAGATGACTTGTTTGATCAGTTGAAGGATGCTAAATACTTTTCAAAAATAAATTTGAGAAGTGGGTATCACCAGTTGAAAGTGAGGAAGGAGGATATACCACGAATGACATTCAGAACTCGGTATGGACATTACGAGTTTTTTGGTGATGTCTTGTGGTTTAACTAATTCCCGTGATGCATTCATGGATTTGATGAACATGGTGTTTAAACCATTTTTAGACAAGTTTGTAGTGGTATTCATCGACGACATTCTAGTGTATTCCATAACTCAAGAAGAACACGTGGAACACTTACGTTTGACTTTGGAAACACTAAGAAAAGAAAAGTTGTATGCAAAATTCTCTAAGTGCGAATTTTAGCTCGACCGTGTACAATTTTTGGGACATGTGATTAACAAAGATGGGATTTCAGTGGATCCGTCAAAAGTGGAAGCTATGATCAATTGGGAACAACCAAGAACACCATCAAAAGTGAGGAGTTTCTTGGGACTGGCCGGTTATTATAGAAGATTCATTCAAGATTTTTCTAAGATAGCCACCCCGCTAACAAATTTGACAAGGAAAACTGTAAAATTCATTTGGACGGAGAAATGTGAAGAGAGTTTCCAAGATTTGAAGAAGAAGCTAAGTGTGGCACCTGTGTTGACATTACCAGATAATACAGGAAATTTTGTGGTGTATAGTGATGCCTCACATAAAGGGGTGGGTTGTGTTCTTATGCAGAACGATAAAGTTATTGAGTATGCATCAAGACAACTAAAGGGTTATGAGAAAGGGTATCCGACTCATGATTTGGAATTGGATGCAGTTGTATTTTCTCTGAAGATATGGAGACACTATCTTTATGGAGAGAAATGTGAGATCTATACGGACCACAAAAGTCTGAAGTATATTTTCACTCAGAAGGATTTGAACATGTGTCAAAGAAGGTGGATGGAATTGATAAAAGATTATGATTGTGAAATCTTTTATCATCCGGGCAAAGCAAATGTGGTGGCAGATGATTTAAGCAGGAAAGGTCGGGAAAAGTTGATGCTGATAACAACTCAGGAGGAGCTCATTTTAGCAATGACAAAACTGGAGTTGAAAATCAAATTTCCAAAAGAATCTGATGAACAACTATTCTAGATAGAAGTTGGTCCAACTTTAGTGGACAAAGTGAAGAATGCTCAACTACAAGATGAAGAGTGTGGGAAAATCAAAGAGAATTTGGTCAACGACGGTGATGTAAAATACAAGGTCGATACCGAGGGATTACTACGATTCGAGGGAAGAATTTGGGTTCCAGCAGTGCTAGAATTGAAAGAAGAAATTTTGACCGAAGCTCATAGCTCAAAATATTCAATTCATCCAGGAAGCACGAAAATGTATCAAGATTTGTGCTGACATTTTTGGTGACCGAATATGAAAAGGGACATTGCAGAATGCATTGCGAAATGCTTAACATGTCAAAGAGTAAAGCCAAACATCAAAGACCCAAAGGATTACTCCAACCGTTGGAGATACCGGAATGGAAGTGGGAACACATCACGATGGATTTTGTGGTGGGTCTTCCAACTACTCAGAGAGGATGCGATGCGATTTGGGTGATAGTGGACAGACTGATGAAATTAGCACACTTTCTACCAATAAAGATTAGATTCAATATTGATCAGTTGGCAAGATTGTACATTAAAGAGATCGTTTCGAGGCATGGAGTGTCAGTATCAATTGTGTCCGATAGAGATCCGTGATTCACGTCGACTTTCTGGAAGAGACTACAAGAATGTATGAGGACACAGTTACGAATAAGTACGGCTTATCATGCACAAATAGATGGCCAAAGCGAACGAACAATTCAGACATTGGAAGATATGCTGAGAGCATGTGTTATGGACTTTAAAGGAAGCTGGGAAGAACAATTACCGTTGGTGGAATTTGCTTACAACAACAGTTATCACGCGAGCATCGGCATGACACCTTACGAGGCATTATACGGCAGAAAGTACAGAACTCCACTGTGCTGGGTTGAAGTCGGTGAACGCCAACTATTAGGACCAGAACTGGTGCAACAAACTACCGACGTTGTCAAACTCATCAGGACAAGATTAGTAGCAGCCCAAGACAGACAGAAAAAGTATGCTGATCAACACAGACAAGATTGTACATTCGACGTAGGAACTTTTGTATTCCTAAAAGTTTCTCCCTAGAAGGGGAAAATTCATTTCAGTAAAAAGGGAAAGCTAAGCCCGAGGTTTATTGGACCCTTTGAAGTGCTGCGAAGAGTGGGAGAAATGGCTTAAGAGGTAGCTCTACCTCCAGAGTTGGAGAAAATTCATAATGTTTTTCACATTTCGTTGTTACGACCATATAAACCCTACTACAAACATGTGATCGAGTACGAACCGTTGCAGTTCGAGAAAGATTTGTCTTATGAAGAGGTTCCTATCCAGATAGTCGACAGAAAAGAACAAGTGCTCAGGAATAAAGTGATACCTTCTGTGAAGGTGATATGGAGGAACCACAACGCTGAAGAAGCTACGTGGGAACTCGAAGAGAAAATGTTGAAAGAGTACCCTGAGTTATTTGTTTAATCTGTGTCTTCGATTCTAGGGACAGAATCTTTGTAAGTAGGGAAGAATGTAACAAATGATTTGTTTGAGTTGTGATTCTGAGGACAGAATCCTTGTAAGGAGGGAATGATGTAACATTCCAGAATTTTAAAGTGTAATATTAAATATTTATTGATTTATATAAGTATTTAATGGATATGTTTATTGTTGAATAAACAATTGTTCAATTTGAGTTGATGTGGTTTAGTTAATTATTTGTTGAATAAATAATTAAATAATATATATTAAATATTTATTTGCAATATTAAATATTTATTGAATTATATAAGTATTTAATGGCAATTTGAGTTGATGTGATTTAGTTAATTATTTGTTGAGTAAATAATTAAGGAGCTAATATAATTAATTGTTATGAGATTATATACCAATTTAATTTAATAAGTAAGCTAGAGAGCTTATAGTGAATTAAATAAATTATAATATTTTAAATGGGAAATTGTAATTTAAAATATTAGTTGGTCGAATAAAATTATAATTATAAAATAAATTATAGTCATGCGATATTAAATTATGTGCTAATGTAATTTAATAGATTAATGTTCTAATTGATTAATTAACTAATTAATTAAATAAAAGTGTGACTAATAACCTTGCTATTAAAGGACTTTAATTTAGTTTTTGCCAAACATATCTTATTGTATAATAAGTCTTTAATCTAATAGTATTTTGTCAAACAAGGTATAAGGATTAATCCATTTGTTATAGTTAGATTTGCCAAACAAGGTGTAAGGGTTAATGAGTTATTTTTATTAGCTTAACCAAACAAGCCTTATGGGTTTTGATTTTCAAATTAAAAATAACTGATGTCAGTTAAGTTAGAGTTATATTATATATTTAATATATACATTATATCCATATACGTTATATTTTTATTACGTAAACTAGAGTTGGGAGAAGATAGAAGAACAAGAAGAACATAGAGAAAAATTTGAGAAAACTCTAGAGAGAAAGTGACTGATTCTAACATGTTTTTGAGAAAAGAATTGGAGAGAAGAAGCTTGAGAATAACCATCATCAAAGGTAGGAACTTAATCTTTTCTTTAAAAAGTTAGTTTTCTTCTTCTTCCAAAACGTTCTCTGTGAAAATTTTATAAAAGATAAACTGTTGTTATGTATATAGTTTTGTATGATTATTGATTATAAAGTTATTCCATGAGTTTATATATGATTATAGATAAAGTAATTCATGTATATATGTATTTTGTGGAAGAAAGTATATTACAGTGTTTACATGAAAATATATATATGAACATGGTTTAATTTAAAATAGAAATTAAGGTTTAATTAGTTGTTAAATTGATAAATTTATTTATGAAATTGATAGAGTATGTATAACCATAACTATGATGTTTTGAAATTTTTGTTTTGATTGAAAAACAAAATTACAGTGTTGATTTTAATTAAAAATGTCAACAATGGAGTTTTTGACAAAAAATTGAAATTAGGTGTTGTAAATTTGATGTTTATATTATTTTATGAGTAGAAACATGTTAGAAGTCTTCACAATATGTTTATATGAAGTCTATATGTGTATTACATGTTAATCAGTCTATTAGATTCTAGCTTTTAGGCCAATTTGGCTTTTGTTCATACTGTTGCCGAGCTTGGTCGCTAGATTCTGGAGTCTGGCGCTGCAGCGCGGCCCAACAGTACAAATATCGCGCCGCAGTGCCAACCAATGGCCTGTGACCCGAGCCGCAACGCCAACTTAGCGCCGCAGCGCGAACCACAGTGTAAACTGTGGCGTCGCTGCGCGAGTTAGCAGTAGGATCTGACAGTTTTGTTTAAGTATACAAATTTTGAAAATAAATGTTATTTGTTAATAATATGAATGTTAAATGATGATTTTAGTAGTATTTAATTATGAATGAGCATGTTATCAAGAGTTAATTAGTATTAACGTAGTTTGATTATGTGAATTAGTAATTTAACCTACATGATGTATATATTTTGTTTATATAGATATAAATCTTGGTAATGACTAATTATGTCATGATGACATATGTATAGGGTATTGATTCAAGTTATAAGGTTTAGCTTGTGATAAAGGAAAGTTTTCTAACTCTAAAACTTTGTTGTACAAGTTTAATTTCGTTGAGCACATTATTGCTTTTAATTCCATTTCAATTATACAAGTTGGTAACTTTACACTTTCGTAGAGTTAGATTGTTTATTATTGATAAAGCTCTTGTATCTATTGGTTCATGAGAATACAAGTATTCCAAATCTTATATTTTATTATTGGGCAAGTTCTTTAATATGTAACTTGTGATTTAGCATGCCAGTTGTTCTATTTTAATATTCTAGTATTGAACAACTGTATCGTTCAAATTACTATTCATTATGCATGTTTAGCACCCAAATTCTCAATAACCTTGAATGTTATGATTATTCAATGCTTATGCTATTAGATTATTCCTAAAGCATGATGTTAATTTACAAATATCATTTCAGTTATGATTATTCCATAGCATACAGTTATTTCTGTTGTAATCAACTAATCCTTAGTTGATTACCGTTGAATTCTAAATTACCCTATAATGTATCCAAACCAAACTTACTTTGGTGCGGACTTGTATTCTAAATACTGAGATGAACAACTCTATTATTAGAGGTTTACGCTTAGCGTTGAAATGGTTGTGCACAATACATTGTACGAAGGGTTGATCCCCCTAAGTACGTGAAGTCCATATAGTCTTATGACTTTTAAAGTTAAAGTTGAAAGATTACTTATAACTATGGACATGATTCGTGGTCATTAGACCCTCAGTGAATGTTATAATTTTTAGAAAGTTAATAGAATATATTGTTCAGTTCTATTGAGCCTAATATTGGCAATTGATGTAAAAGTTTAAAGATTTATTTATTGTTATTTCAAGTGGGCCTTGTTTACTCACTCTTGCCTGTAAAATTTCTTACAACTAAAGTTAAAACTGGTGACGTACCTAGCACCAGTAAGGGAAAAGAAAAGATGAACAAGTATTGAAGACTTGTAATAGATTTGATAGTTTTATTATCAGACTTTGGTTTAAAGATTGTAATGAAGTTTATTTAATTTCCGCATTTGAATGATTTTTATTAAAGGTTAGATAACATTGGAGATTTTTATTTAAGTTTAATCCTGTATGGGTAGGTTTGGATTATTCAATTTTATTATAATTGGGCAGTTAGAAATGAATGTTTTGATTAAGTGAACACCGAATCCTGTGGAAATTAAGTATCAAGATTTTGGGGTGTTACAGGTTGGTATCAAAGCTTTAGGTTTTGAACCTTAAGTGTAGGGGAAATGCCTTAGGAAGTAACCTTTGAAATGATAGTGGACTTCACTCTTATCGAGTTTTAAGAAAGAAGTAATAAAACACTTATGTGCTTATGTGTTTATACTTTATGTACTCGTGAGTGTCGAGTAGTAATAATTAATAATTAAAACTTTAAAACTTTGTTGTCAGGATGACTAATGTCGGAGAATCCAGTCAGGCTAGGGAGGAGGGACCTCAAGTGCCTATAGAGGAGGAGCCTCGCGACATTCAGGTAGTTTGGGAACAACTACTACCACGGGAGTCAGCCCCGTTGGTCACAGTAGTTGAGGATGAGGATGATGATGTGGAGACAGACGAGGAGGATCTCGTTGATTTACCACAGGTGGATGATGATGACGAGGATGAGGAGGAAAGGATTCCACTTAACTCAATAGCATGCCGTATATACGATGAAGTGCATGACCGTAACGTGGAACTTCAGGATATAGTTGAGGAGTTGCAGGAGATAGTAGCTGAACAACAGACTGCAATGACACAAAAAGACGGCGAGATCCAGGATCGTGAAGAACGACTGACAAATGTCGAGGAGAAACTAGTACAGACTGAAGGAGAGAAGAAACAACTGATCGAGATGGTCGTGGAACTGAAGAAAAAGTTGAAGGAAGAAGCTACTAAGAGGGTAAGAGATGAAGATGCATACGAGGAAGCTTATCAACGAACTGGAAGAGCAGTAAGGGACTCACAGGAGAAGAGGATTAAAATGGAAGAGATGGATAAAGTTTTTAACACCGCAATTAATCGAGCTCAAGATCGGGTCATGGTACGTGGAGTCCTTATAGTCTTATGACTGTTAAAGTTAAAGTTGAAAGATTACTTATAACTATGGACATGATTCGTGGTCATTAGACCCTCGGTGAATGTTATAATTTTTAGAAAGCTTATATAATATATTGTTCAGTTCTATTGAGCCTAATATTGGCAATTGATGTAAAAGTTTAAAGATTTATTTATTGTTATTTCAAGTGGGCCTTGTTTTCTCACTCTTGCCTATAAAATTTCTTACAGCGAAAGTTGAAACTGGTTACATACCTAGCACCAGTAAGGGAAAAGGAAAGATGAACAAGTACTGAAGACTTTTAATAGATTTGATAGTTTTATTATCAGACTTTGGTTTAAAGATTGTAATGAAGTTTATTTAATTTCTGCATTTGAATGATTGTTGTTAAAGGTTAGATAAACTGGGAGATTTTTATTTAAGTTTAATCCTGTATGGGCAGGTTTGAATTATTTAATTTTATTATAATTGGGTAGTTAGAAATGAATGTTTTGATTAAGTGAACACCGAATCCTGTGGAAATGAAGTAGCAGGATTTGGGGGTGTCACAATTCATGTAGTGATAGTAGTACAAATGATCCTTAGACTTGAGATCACCATAGTATCTTATATATAATGAATTACATTTTGACTTGTTACTTAAGACTCTTAGAGTATATCAAAGGGTATACTTGGGTGTAATAAGTTATATATGAAGGTAGTGAACGATCAATAAAGAATCTACCACTTCTAGTAAAAGAAGAGAAATGTCCTATGTGATTCGATAAATGACAACCCAGGAATCCTTGGCCAAGGTGGAATGAAATTAGAAAGTAGTTTCTAATTTACATTCATTAGGAGTTGTGCATTTAGGAATCGAAATACATATAATTAAATAAAATAAGACTTGATATGTGACGCCCCCAAAATTAGGTATACGTCACCCATCTTGGGTCGCCACTTACATGGTACAAAACTCAAATACAACTTAATAATACAATTGTAGTGTACAATTCAACAAAACATAAACTGTGAGTTTGAATACAAATATTGTATACTAGAGATTATGCAAACTCAAAAGGAGTCCTTATTACAATTATTATTACACTATTTTACAGAATAGTGAGGACTACTAATGCTATCATCTGGTCCATCACTCTGTTCCCTGAGTAGTCCCTGCTACGTTCTCATTTCCTGAAGAGAACAATAAAAGTAAAAGGGTGAGCTCAACTAGCCCAGTAGAAAATATTATGACTAAGATAATGCAGAATATATTATCATTAGCCTTCAATAGTGTTAAACTGATACAGTATAACAACCATCAAGTTTAACCTGCAGCGGAACAAGCAATCCATTAAAAGAGTCAAGTAGAGAATAAAATCTACTATCTTTTATGATTTAGAAGGTTTTTTCATCACTTTTATCGCTGGGACTCAACTTAATAAATAATCCACATCATCGAATCACCCCTGCACTACGACCAAGGATATTCTTTAGTATCACGATCATAATTATCCATGCACTACGGGCCAAGAATATTTGTGTATTCATTAATGGTCATGATCATGCCAACAACTGTCCATCAATGCACTACGGGCCAATGAGGACTTTTACCACATCATTTGTAACATTACGATCATGATTACACCGAATAATCCCTGGTCATAATCATACCAAGTCCATCTATGCACTATAGGCCACAGATGACTTTCAACAAAATATAAACATGAGGATGATGACAATGATATAAGAATTCAATAAAACAAGTTCAAGAATTAATTTATCCAGGAACTAATAACGTCCAAATTGTCAACATGATACTGCTTTGTAGAGTAAAATTCAAGAATGCTCAGAAGAATATTTCCACGAAAAGATACTAGATGAAGCGCAAATATCAAGGATATTCTACTAATTTCATGGAGTATAGAAGTCAAAACTTTAACCAACTGAGTATAATAAGGAATGGAATAACAAAAGAATTCACCAGGCATGCGATAGACCGCACAGGAAGGTTATTCCAACAGAATAATAAATAATGGAATCAGGTCTGGCGTAAAACGCACAGACATGATATTCCAACAGAATAATAAAGACGGAACCAGGTCCGGCGTAGAACGCACAGACAGGATGTTCCAACAGAATAATAAAGATAAAATCAGGTTCGACATAGAACGCACAGACATGATATTCCAACAGAATAATAAAGACGAAATCAGGTCCGGCGTAGAACGCACAGACAGGATGTTCCAACAAAATGATAAAGAATGGAACAACGGAAGAATTTGAACAAGTATAGGGTAGCCCGCGTATACAGGTTATTCCAACAGAATAATAAGAATGGAATAACAGAAGTTCTCTTCATAGATAAGAAAGAAATAATACTCCCTACCTTGGAAAAACTGGATACTGGAATAGTGAGTAGCAGATTTCTCTTCTTCTTTATCTCTATAATTTCTCTCTATAATAATCACTCTAAAGCTTTTGTGAATCGGTGAGAAATGAAGGAAGAATGAGCTTCTATTTATAGGAAAATATAGTTTCGATAATTGCACTTTTTAGGGCTCAAAAATTACAGTACAATACCTCCAACTTTTCTTTCATTTTTAATTTAGTCCTGCAAGTATTATCAATCTTGCACCAACTCCCCTAATAGTAAATAATATGAATCAATAGTTCAATCATGTGAATCAATAGTATAATCATGTGAAAAAATACGAATTACAGTATAGTACCTCCGTCTATACCTCCATTTTTTATTTAGTCATGCAAGTATTGTCAATCTTGCACCAACTCCCCTAATAGTAAATAATGTGATTCAATAGTACACATATGTGAACAAATAGTTATATAAGCATGTGAATTAGTAGCAATTAATTGCTCATTTATCTGATAAATTACCCGATTATCAATATAACCCCTAGACATCAATTATCATCGGAATAAATATCGATTTTCACTAACACAAACAATTCCAACATAATGAAACAATTTTTATCAAAAATATAAATTTTGAAATTTTGAAGTTTGACTTTTCCCGAAAAAATCAATTGTTGACTTTTTGACCAAATAGTGAATCCCGAAAAATTTTGTGTTTATAGACTATTTTTACTAATTTCGTCGTTCCGGACTCAAATATCATGTCTGCGTCTCCAAATTCAACTCCGAACAACATTCATTATTAATATTATAACTCACAATATTTATCAACCAGGTCGTTCCCAGGAAAGAGGGGGCTTTCTAATAAGGATTTCTCCCTATTAGCACGCAATTAGGTGACCAAACCTCTCCTTGATAGAACTTCTAGACATTGTAAATATTGCAATTTATAATATGAATAACTTTGTCGTCTCAAGTATTGAGTTAATAAAAAACATTTTATGCAGATGATACTGTGACAATAATTGAATCAATAATATAAGAGATATGATGCAGCAATTACTATAGCAATAATTGAGTATGACTGAGTGACTTCTTACGTAAGCATCAATAATCAATACCGTGTTCTACTATGCAACCACGCGTTTTACTGTACTTTTACTACCGAGTAGTTCAACAGTTTTAACGGTAACACTTCCGTTGTTATTTTTATAAAAAGATAATTCTATCGTTTTCTAACTACGACAATACTTCAGTTGTGGGGTCCACCAATGATTGTGCCGTCGTACGAATATTCCCCGACAAAAAGAATATTCCCCGACCAATCGAATATTTTATAACAACTTGCATACTTTGAAAAATTTATAAATATTACCCACAACTATAACATTATATCAAATCCACACCATAATATTCAAAAAAAATATTTCGATAAATTTAAATCTTTATTAAAAAAATCTGGGGTCTCACATAATAGTAACTCCATGTCTTATATTTAATTGAGACATTATATGGTGGAAGGATTGAATTGTACAATAACTATTAACTCAAAGGATCTTTTATGATAAATGTTGAAATCTATATTATCTGGTAAGTCGTTGATCGCTAGGGAGGCTTATCCCTATTTTAGAATAAATATTATTTATTTAAATAAATTAATAGTTTAATTTATTTATTTAAATAAGATTAGAATTGTTCTAATTGATTTATTCACAACCGGTTTAATATGGAGAACCTAAAGGGTGACACCATAAAAGGAATAATAATTATTTAAGAAGTTAATGACATAATCGTAATAATATGTTAAGTATATTTAATTTAATCTATGGTGATAGAATAAATTAAATAGCTTAATATTTATTATTTAATATTTTAGAAATATTAAATATAAATTAATAAGAGGAGTCTTATTAATATTATTACAATTATTATTATTTTAATTTCTAAAAGAGTTTAGAAATTAATTTAATATAAGTACTCTCATTTATTCCTAATAGGATTAAGAGGGAAAATTAGTTAAAGAAGTTTAATTAATTATCCCTAATAAGATTAGGGAGCTCATTTAATTAAAAGAGTTTAATTAAATAAATCATACCTTATTTTAATAAAATAGGGTTACCTGATATCTTTATAAGAGGAGTCTTATCAGATATCAAAATATATACGTAATTCCAATAGTTGGAGAGTACGCCCCCCTTTTTCTATAGAGATAAGAAAAACTAGGGTTTGAGCCAATACACCCTTTTTCTTGAAAATTCTCCTTCCTTGGTGGATAACCTCTAAAGGTCATACACTTGGGTGGCTTACATTGATCAAAGGAAGGAATTTACCCGGAGATTCAAGGAGATCGCGGAGAAGTAGGAGTTGAACTCGTACCTATAGAAGCTCGTATCTACAAGGGTATGGTTACATAACTTCTTGTTCTTCGTTTTAATTAATAATATGCATAAAAGATGATCCGGGTAATTGGTTTGTGAAAAATTTTAAAATCTGATTTTATTATGCTTCCGCTTTTTTTGCAATTTGATTACTACTTTGATTTTCACAAAACCTAACAGTTTCAGTTGTGGATCAACGGAACATAAGGTGAAGGACTGTCTGAAAAAGATAATGGATGCAGGGTGTATGACTACGGGGAAAAGCAGCGGGACATTGGTGACAACGGAACCAACTTCAATAAATAAACCAACATAATCAACCGCAAGAGTCTTCAATATGACGGTCTAGTATATGGTGGCAGCTGAGAATGCAACTCCAGGTATTATTTGTATAACTTGTATATTTTGATATATATGAGTTTCCAATATATAATAAATTGTTTTATAAAGAAATTTTGAAGGAGGAATTTGAGTTCTTTTAGAAATCAAACTTCCGTATAATCAAATAGACAAGCTTTATGATGAATAGTTAAAGATCGGTTTGATCAAATCTGATCAAGATCTATTTGAAATGACTGTGTGTTCGCTATGTAGCCTTGTATGTATAAGTTTTAAAACGGTGATTTCGGAGACGAAATCTTTATAAGGGAGGGTGAATGTAATAACCTGATATTTTCTATATAAATAAATAAGAAATTTCGCATATTAATTTTTTTAAAGATGGGAATATGTGCCAAGTAATGTGTATATATATATATATATATATATGTGATAAATAAAATATATTTATTACATGAATAATTTAAAATAATTTTATTTTAGAATTATTGATCATTATAAAATATATTCTTATAATAATTAAATTTATAATAGAAATGTTTTTATTATCTATTTTCTATGAAAATATGGTTATTATATTATTTAAGTAATATATGAAATGATTATTGGAATTATTATAATTACAATTTTATTATATGAATTTTAGTTCAGATTATTAAGTTAATTATTTTAACTTAATTAATAATGCTATATATTAAAGATAAAGCAGATATGGAATCCAAACCCTAATTTTGGATTTTGAGCTATGAATGAGAATAATAATATTATATTAAATATAATATTATGTTTCAGTGTTATAAATATATAATGTATGTGTTGGTCAATTATGGTGTTTAATGTCAAAACCTTATATCAATTTGTTAAAACCTATTTTGAAACTCAATTATGAGTTCAAAACTGTGTAGTATTGGTGTTATATGATTTATGGTGTGTATTATTAGATTTAATGTTAATTAGAGAAAACCCTAATTAATATTTGAAAATCCTAATTGTTTTTAACCCCTAATTTCTAAATTAGTAAACCTAATTTGCTAGAATGAAACCCTAATTACTAATTGTAAGACTCTATGCTAATTGTGGGATCTTAAACCCAAATTGTTAAAGTAATGTAATTAGAAAACTAATTATAATTAGTAAATTCTAAATTTACATTTTTAGGAAACAAATATTTTATTTTATTTTATTTTATTTTAAACCCTAAATAAAATTTAAAAAATCCAATTTTGGAAAACCTTAAGGTTAAACCCTAAGGGTTTGCCATGTTTACAAGAATGCCATTGGAATTATTTGCAAAATGACCATTAAATACCCGTTTTGTCCCATTCATGCATTATTGCTAGAAAATCTAGCAAAATCTTGCCAAATCCTAAACCCTAGATATGTCCATGTGCTAAAATCCTTGCAAATCAGTCAACATTACCAACCAAATACATTGAATTAATATCAAGACTTAAAAGATAAGTAAAGTTACTCACTTTACTTTTCAAAGTAACCAAGCCATCCTCTCTCTAGATTTCGAAACTTAGAGTGAGAAACAAAGTCATGATCAGTTCATAGCCTTCCAAAAATATAATCCATGATCAGAAGTCAAGAATCAAGTTAGAAAGGTCTAAACCCTAAGCCAAAATTTTAATCTTGTATGTTATGTTTGATTTGGTGTTTTTATGTTTAATCATGTTGTATAAGGTGTTAATGGGACAACCCGAGAATTTTGAATATTTTTAAAAATTTTATTAATTGATTTAAGGTTCAATATTAGAACCTAGACAGAAAATAAGTGTTTGCATTTGATATTTTTAAGAAGGAATTTTGAGGATTTCAAAATTCTGTGAAGGATTTAGGTGAATTATTCAGGATTAAGTGAATACGTGAATATATTATGTGAATTGTTTTCAGATCGAAAAACTGTTTTCGGAAAACAAATTTTTTACCGAGTTCGTCAGTTCGTGGGTGATTTTTTTTTTTCAAAACTAATCTGATTCATGGCTTGTCCTTTTTTGAATCATATTGCGCACGGATATCATGATTTGCATGATATAAGTTTCCTGATGCAACTTTCCCACGTGGTAGTGTATATATATATATATATATATATATATATATATATATATATAACCATAGCTGTGACGCCCCGAAAATCGGTGTACATAACCTATTCTGAGTCGCCAAATACATAGTACAAAATTCAAATACAACTTAATTATACAACAGTCGTGTAAAATAATACTACACATATGCTGTGAGTTTTAATACAAATATTATCATCTAGACAATATACAAACTCAATGGGGTCCTCATTACATTTATTATCACACTATTTTATAGAATAGTGAAGACTACTAATGCTATTATCTTGACCATCACTTTGTTCCCCGACTAGTCCCTGCTACGTTCTCATTTCCTGAAGAGAACAATGAAAGAAAAAGGGTGAGCTCAACTAGCCCAGTAAGAAATATTATGACTAAAATAATACAGAATAAATTATCATTAGCCTTCAACAGTGTTAAACTGATAAAATATAACAAACATCAAGCTTAACTGCAGCGGAACAAGTAATCCATTAGAAGAGTTAAGTAGATAATAAAATCTACTATCTTCTATGATTTAAAAGGTTTTTCATGACTTTTATCGCTGAGACTTAGCTTAATAAATAATCCACATCATCTCTGCACTACGGCCAAGGATATTCATTAGTATCACAACCACAAATTATATATGCACCACATCCAAGGATATTCGTGTATTCATCAATGGTCATGATCATGCCAACAACTATCCATCAATGCACTACGGGTCAATGAAGACTTTTTCCACATCACTTGTAACATTACGGTCATGATTACACCGAATAATCCCTGGTCATAATCATACCAAGTCCATCTATGCACTACAGGCCACAAATAACTTTCAACATAATATAAACATGAGGATGATGACAATGATATAAGAATTAAATAAAACAAGTTCAAGAATTAATTTATCCATGAATTAATAATGTCCAAATTGTCAACATGATACTTCTTTGTAGAGTAACGCTCAAGAATGCTCAGAAAAATATTTCCATGAAAAGATACTAGATGAAGCAGAAATATCAAGGATATTCAACTAATTTCATGGAGTATAGAAGTCAAAACTTTAACCAACTGAGTATAATAAAGAATGAAATAACAAAAGAAATCACTAAGCATGAGATAGATCGCACCGACAGGTTATTCCAACAGAATAATAAATAATGGAACCAGGTCATGCGTAAACGCACCGACTGGATATTCCAACAGAATAATAAATAACGGAACCATGTCATGCGTAAACGCACAGACAAGATGTTCCAATAGAATAATAAATAACGGAACCAGGTCATGCGTAAACGCACAGACATGATGTTCCAACAGAATAATAAATAATGGAATAACAGAAGAATTTCACCAAGTATAGGGTATCCCGCGTATACATGTTATTCTAACAGAATAATAAAGAATGGAATAATAAAAGAATTTCACCAATAAGAAAGAAGGAATACCCCTAATGAGTACAACAAATAATATTCCTTACCGTAAAAGAAGAGTATTTTGATTGGTAGAGCGAGGATAAACTCAAAGAAAACTTGCACTACGCTCAAAGCTTTCTTAAACTCTAAAGAAATATACTCAAGATTATAGAAGAAGAACTATCTCTATAGTTTCTCTCTCCAGAGTTTCAGTGAATTTATAAGAAATAATGAAGGAATGAGCTTCTATTTATAGAAGAATAGACTACATAGTAACTAATTCATGAACGGTCCAGATTGATTTACTTTAAACGGACAGTCCAGATAGGTTTACAATAAAATATAATATATATTCTATTTATAATCTAATAAAATAAATAACTTTATAAAAGTATTCTGTTTTATATAAAAAGATTTTACTATGCAAATACTATGCAGACACTATACAAACACTATGCATAATAAAATATAATATATTCAAATTATTGTCTAATAAAACAAATAACTTTATAAAAGTATTCTGATTTATATAAAGAGATTTTCCTATTAGTTTAATAAAACAAATAACTTTTTAAAATTATTATGTTTTATATAAAAAGCTTTTCTGTTTTATTAAATTAATAATTCTAATAAAACAAAACTCATCATCATTATTGTAATTCACAATATTAATCGACCAGGTCGTTCCCAGGAAAGAGGGGGCTTTCTAAAAAGGATTTCTCCCTATTGGCGCACAATTAGACCAAACCTCTCCTTGACAGAACTTCTAGACATCGTTAATATTGCAAATAATAATATTAATAACTTTGTCATCTCAATTATTGATTATAAAATATTAACAATAATTAAATCAAATAACGTGAGATACTATGCAGTAATTACTGTAACAATAATTGAACAAAACTGAGTGACTTCTCACGTAAGCATCAATAATCAATATCGTGTGCTACTGTGTAACTACGCGTATTACTGTACTTTTAACACTAGGTGTTTCAACATTTAACGGTACAACTTCCGCTGTTATTTTCATAAAGTATTTTTGTCATTTTCTGAATCTGATAATAATTCCGTCGTGGGGTCCACCAATGATTGTACCGTTGTACGAATATTCCCTGTTAAAACGAATATTCCCCGACCAATCGAATATTATATAACAACTGACGGACTTTGCAAAATTTATAAATATTACCCACAACTATAACATTATATCAAATTCATTCCATAATATTCAAAAATGATATTTATAGAAAATTCATCTGTATTCATTAAAGTTGGGGTCTTACAATCTTCCCTTCTTATAAAATTTCGCCCTCGAAATTAGGGTACGTACCTGGTATGTCAAAGAGGTAAGGATACCTTGATTTCATTTCAGATTCTAACTCCCAAGTCATTTCCTCAATATCGTTGTTTCTCCACAAAACTTTGACTTGAGGTATAACCTTGGAGCGTAGAATATGTTCCTTCTTGTCCAAGATTTGAATAGGAACCTCTTCATACGTCAATTTTTCTGATATTTCATCCAGTTCTAACTAAATAATGTGGTTTGGGTCATTCACATATTTACATAACATGGATATGTGAAAATGTTATGAACGCGAGACATACTTGGCGGTAAAATGAGTCTATAGGCCACAGTTCCTACTCGATCGAGAATTAAAAATGGGCCGATGAATCGAGGATTGAGCTTTCCTCTCTTTCTAAATCTCGTAACTCCTTTCCATGGAGCAACACGTAACAACGTATGATATCCTATATCGAATTCCACGTCCTTTTGATGAAGATCAGCATAACTCTTTTGTCGATCTTGTGAGGTTTTTATACGTTGCCGGATCGTTTGAATCTTTTCTGTAGTCATACGTACCAACTCCGGTCCCAACAACGTTGCTTCACCCACCTAATCCCAGCATACTAGAGAATGACACTTTCTTCCATACAACGCCTCAAATAGAGCCATACCAATACTTGCTTGATAACTGTTGTTGTAGAAAAACTCCACCAATGGTAAGAACTTATCCCAACTTCCCTTGAAGTCAAGGACACAGAGTCTTAATAAATCTTCAAGAGTTTGAATAGTCCTCTCCGACTGTCCGTCCGTCTGAGGATGATATGCCAACCTAAATCGTAAATCTGTGCCCATAGCTTTCTGCAAACTAACCCAAAATCGTGATGTGAATCTTGGGTCTCGATTAGAAACTATGGATACTGGCATACCAAGCAGTCTTACAATCTCGTTTATGTACATACGAGCAAGACGTTCAAGTGTATAAGTTTCTCGTATCGGTAAAAAATGAGCAGACTTGGTCAATCTATCAACAATGACCCAAATCGCATCTATACCTTGAGAAACCTTAGGAAGACCGGTAACGAAATCCATGGTAATGTGCTCCTATTTCCATTATGGAATTTCAAATGGTTGCAATGGACCTTTTGGTACTTGATGCTCCACTTTAACTCGTTAACAAGTTATACACCTTGAGATAAACAACGCTATCTCTCTCTTCATATTGCTCAACCAAAATGTATGACGAATATCATGATACATTTTGGTACTCCCAGGATGGATTGCAAACGGTGTGTTGTGCGCCTCCATCATGATTTTATACTTTAAATCAGGGTCGTTAGGAACACAAATTCTGGAGTTAACTCGAAGTATTCCTTCTTCATCGATTCTTGCTTTCGGCATAGTACCTTCTTGCATTTTCTTCCTCATACGCATCAGCTCCAGGTCTGTAGCTTGAACATCTTTAACTTTATCAATTAAAGTCGGTTATACTCGTATATTTGCCATCATCACATGGGTCCCTGGAGTCTTTAACTCTATCTCCATCCTTTGCAAGTCACACAAAATGGGCCTTTGTGTTGACAATATTGCACTCCTACTTGCATATGATCTTCTACTCAATGTGTCAGCTACCACGTTCGCTTTTCCAGGATGGTATGATCATAATCTTTCAACAGTTCAAGCCAACATCGTTGTTGCATATTGAGTTCCTTTTGAGTGAAGAAATATTTGAGGCTTTTATGATCCGTAAAGATCTACACATTCTCCCCATACAAGTAATGCCTCCAAATTTTAAGTGCGAAGAAAACAGCTGCTAACTCTAGGTCATGAGTAGGATAATTCCTCCCATATTCTTTGAGTTATCTTGAGCCATAGGCTATAACTTTTCCATGTTGCATGAGAACATATCCCAACCCTTTGCCCGAAGCATCACTATAGATGACAAATCCCTACGAGCCAGTTGGTATTGTCAAAATAGGTGCTGAAATGAGTCTCCTCTTGAGTTCTTTAAAACTCTTCTCACATTCTTCGCTCCAACCGAACTTTGTATCTTTTGAGTAAGCTGAGTTAATGGAGTAGCAATTCGAGAAAATACTTCCACGAATCTTTGATAATAACCAGCTAAGCCGAGAAAGCTACGTACTTCAGTCACTGATTTAGGTTGCTCCCAACTTTGAATTGCTTCAATCTTTACTGGGTCAACAGATATTCCATGACTTGATACTACGTGGCCAAGGAATGCTACTTCCTCAAGCCAGAACTCACATTTCTTCAACTTGGCATAAAGCTTGTATTCACGAAGCTTTTGGAGTGTCAGCCTCAAGTGTTGCTCATGATCTTCACGACTTTTGGAATAGATAAGGATGTCATCAATAAAGATGACCAAAAAGTGATCCAAATATTCCTTGAATACTCGGTTCATCATATCCATGAAGGCAGTAGAAGCATTAGTCAATCCAAAGGACATGCCTAGGAATTCATAATGCCTGTACCGAGTTCTAAAAGCCGTCTTTGGAATGTCATCGGTTCTAATCTTCAATTGGTGATATCCGTAACGAAGATCAATCTTTGAAAAGAATTTGGCTCCTTGCAACTGGTCAAACATGTCATCAATACGTGGAAATGGGTACCTATCTTTGATGGTGACATAATTTCACTCCCGATAATCAATACAAAGTCGCATACTCCCATCTTTCTTCTTCACGAATAGAACAGGAGCACCCCAAGGAGACGTACTAGGACAAATGAAACCAATGTCTAACAATTCTTGCAATTGGGTCTTTAACTCCTGAAGTTCAATATGAGCCATTCGATATGGGGCTTTGCAAATGGGTTTTGTACCGGGTTTAAGGTCGATACAAAATTCAATTTCACACTCTGGGGGTAGGCCAGGAAGTTCTTCAGCGAATACGTCAGGGAATTTATTAACAATAGAAATATCATTCAAAACTTACGTATTTTTGTTTAGATCCGTGACATGAGCTAAGAAAACTTGACATCTGTTTTTCGATAAACGAATAGCTTTATGTCTTGAGATGACCATGATTGATTTTAATGGTTTGTTCACTTGAATTCGCATAATAGGTTGATTAGGAATATGAAAGCTAACAACCTTACGAAAATAATCAATTTTAGCATGATGAGTAGTTAACCAATCAATCCCTAGAATCACATCAAATGAAAGTATTTTCAATGAAATAAGGTCGACAGGTAATGTGAGGGTACCAATTTGAACCAAACAATACTTATAAATAGTGGATGTAATGAAAGTTTCTCCCAACGGAGTTTCAACAGATAAGTCAAAGTCTAATTTCTCCGGAGTCAAATTTAATCTTTGAGCGCAAGTAGGAGAAATAAAAGAATGGGTAGAACCGGTATCAAATAAAGTATAGACCTCACTAGAGTTTATGATAAGCTTACCCGTGATGACCTCATTCGGGTTCCTTACTTTCTGGGAGGTCACAACAAACGCTCTCCCTTGCACTACCATCTTTGACTTTTCTGGGATGGCCTTTGGTGCCTCCATCCTAGCTGAACTTATCTTTGATGAACGACAAAATTGGCCTAAGTGATCTTCTCTTCCACAATTATAACATGCTTTGGACGGCATCGCGCAGTTTGGACTGATGTGTCCCTCCCCTCCGCATTTGAAGCATATGATAGATGGTCGTTCTCCTTCCTTAACAACGGGTGATGGTGCTGACGTTTTTCCATCATTGTTGAATCTCCTCTTCTTGAAATGTCCATTCTTACTATTTTGGTCCTAATTACCACCGAAGTGGTTACCACTTCTGGCCTGTTGATTCCCTCCACGCTTGTTTTCACCGCTTCGATGACTACTTTCACTGGTATTATCATTTTGCTGGCTGCTTTCTTTTGGTTGCGTTGACTCGTTATTGCGCTCTACTAAATGAGCCCTATTTACAACATCTGAATACAAACACAGTTTATAAGAAATAAGATGTTGATGTAGCTCCGGCTTTAAACCTCTTTAAAACATTCACGTCATTCTCTCTTCATTATCCACCAAGTGGGACGCAAACCGAGATAACTCGGCAAACTTAGCTTCGTACTGCGACACGGTCATATTATTCTGCTCCAACTTGATGAACTCTACCTCTTTTATGTGACGAATACTATCGAGAAAGTACTTGTCGTTGAATAGTTCTTGAAACTTCTCCCAAGACATCTTTAGTGAGGCAGGTTGGGTACGCTTTACCGATTCCCACCAGTAATCTGCCTCTCCTCACAACATAAAGGCGGAAAAGGAAACCTTTTGCTCCTCGGAGCATCCCAAGACATCAAAAATCTTGGTGATCTGCTTTATCCATGCTTCCGCCTTAAGTGGTTTTGGTTCTCCAATAAACTCTGGTGGTCCCAGCTCCTTGAACTGTTTAGCGGTGACCGTATGAGAGTTTCCAGTGTTTCCACCCACATTTTGGATAGGAGCCGCTCTCGCTTGCTGTTGCATAAATTGCATAAAGCCTCTGAACATTCCATCATTCATCATTTGGTCAGTGTTGTTGTTTGCATGAGGATTGTCGCCTTACTAATGCACATTATCCTGATTATTGATATGTGGTCAATCAATGGTCGCCTGTGCTCCATTGCTATTCTCAACATTCTCGGATGTCATTTTCTGATACTGCCACAAAAAAAAGGTTAATTGACATATAACATATTATCCTTATATTCTGACCGACCAATTAAATACCAAATAAACTAAGGTAGGTCATACTAGCGAAGGAATTCCCCGTCTCTCCCCTCCTAGTTCTATTCTCACATCTTAGATAGGGATCATATCCCTAAACTTTGATACCAACTGTGACACCCCCAAAATCGGTATACATCAACTATTCTGAGTCGCCAAATACATGGTACAAAATTCAAATACAACTTAATTATACAACAGTCGTGTAAAATACGACTAAACATATGCTGTGAGTTTTAATACAAATATTGTCATCTAGACAATATACAAACTCAATGGGGTCCTCATTACATTTATTATCACACTATTTCATAGAATAATGAGGACTACTAATACTATTATCAGGGTCATCACTCTGTTCCCCGACTAGTCCCTATTACGTTCTCATTTCCTGAAGAGAACAATGAAAACAAAAGGGTGAGCTCAACTAGCCCAGTAAGAAATATTATGACTAAGATAATGTAGAATAAATTATCATTAGCCTTCAACAGTGTTAAACTGATAAAATATAACAAACATCAAGTTTAACTGCAGCGGAACAAGTAATCCATTAGAAGAGTCAAGTAGAGAATAAAATCTACTATCTTCTATGATTTAAAAGGTTTTTCATGACTTTTATCACTGAGACTCAGCTTAATAAATAATCCACATCATCCCTGCACTACGGCCAAGGATATTCATTAGTATCACAACCACAAATTATCCATGCACCACAGCCAAGGATATTTGTGTATTTATCAATGGTCATGATCATGCCAACAACTGTCCATCAATGCACTACGGGACAATGAGGACTATTTCCACATCATTTGTAACATTACGATCATGATTACACCGAATAATACCTGGTCATAATCATACCAAGTCCATCTATGCACTACAGGCCACAGATGACTTTAACCATAATATAAACATGAGGATGATGACAATGATATAAGAATTCAATAAAACAAGTTCAAGAATTAATTTATCGAGGAACTAATAATGTCCAAATTGTCAACATGATACTTCTTTGTAGAGTAACACTTAAGAATGCTCAGAAGAATATTTCCATGAAAAGATACTGCATGAAGCACAAATATCAAGGATATTCCACTAATTTCATGGAGTATAGAAGTCAAAACTTTAACCAACTGAGTATAATAAAGAATGGAATAAAAAAAGAAATCACCAAGCATGCGATAGACCGCACAGACAGGTTATTCTATTAGAATAATAAATAATGGAACCAGGTCATGCGTAAACGCATCGATAAGATATTCCAACAGAATAATAAATAATGGAACCAGGTCATGTGTAAATGCACCGATAGGATATTCTAACATAATAATAAATAATGGAACCAGGTCATGCGTAAACGCACAGACATGATGTTCCAACCGAAAATTAAACAACGGAACCATGTCATGCGTAAACGCACAGACAGGATGTTCCAACAGAATAATAAATAATGGAATAACAGAAGAATTTCACCAAGTATAAGGTATAAGGTATTCCGCGTATACATGTTATTCCAACAGAATAATAAAAAATTGAATAATAAAATAATTTCACCTACAAGAAAGAAGGAATACCCCTAACGAGTACAACAAATAATATCTCTTACAGTAAAAGAAGATTATTTTGACTGGTAGGGCGAGGATATACTCAAAGAAAACTTACACTACGCTCAAAGATTTCTTAAACTCTAAAGAAATACGCTCAATATTATAGAAGAAGAACTTTCTCTATAGTTTCTCTCTCCAGAGTTTTAGTGAATTCGTAAGAAATAATGAAGAAATGAGCTTCTATTTATAGAAGAATGGACTGCATAGTAACTAATTCATTAACGGTCTAGATTGATTTACTTTAAACGGATGGTCCAGATTGGTTTACAATAAAATATAATATGTTCTATTTATAATCTAATAAAATGAATAACTTTATAAAAGTATTCTGTTTTATACAAAAAGATTTTACTATGCAAACACTATGCATGCACTATACAAACACTATTCATAATAAAATATAATATATTCTAATTATTGTCTAATAAAACAGATAACTTTATAAAAGTATTCTGTTTTATATAAAAAGATTTTACTATTAGTCTAATAAAACGAATAACTTTATAAAAGTATATTGTTTTATATAAAAACTTTTCTGTTTTATTACATTAATAATACTAATAAACAAAACTCATCATCATTATTATAATTCACAATATTAATCGACCAGGTCGTTTCCAGGAAAGAGGGGGCTTTCCAATAAGGATTTTTCCCCATTGGCGCGCATTTAGGTGACCAAACCTCTCCTTGACAGAACTTCTAGACATCGTTAATATTGCAAATAATAATATTAATAACTTTGTCATCTCAATTATTGATTATAAAATATTGATAATAATTTAATCAAATAACGTGAGATACTATGCAGCAATTACTGTAACAATAATTGAACAAAATTGAGTGACTTCTCACGTAAGCATCAATAATCAATACCGTGTGCTACTGTGCAACTACGCGTATTACTGTCCTTTTAACACCGGGTGTTTCAACAGTTAACGATAAAACTTCCGCCGTTATTTTTATAAAATATTTTTGTCGTTTTCTCAATCAGAAAATAATTCTGGCTTGGGGACCACCAATGATTGTGTCGTTGTACGAATATTCCCTGTTAAAACGAATATTCCTCGACTAATCGAATATTATATAACAACTTGCGTACTTTGCAAAATTTATAAATATTACCCACAACTATAACATTATATCAAATTCATTCCATAATATGCAAAAATGATATTTATAGAAAATTCAACTTTATTCATAAAAGTTGGGGTCTTACAATAGCCTTGTCCAAGATATGTTTTCAAGGGTCCTGGAGCTTTACGAAAGGTAGGACTGTTATTATATATATATATATATATATATATATATATATATATATATATATATAATAGTTATATATATATATTAATAATATTAATTTTATAATTAAAATAAAAGAGTTTATTTTAATTTTGAAATTGGATTTCATGCAACATAAAATTGCCCATTAAATGATATTCATAAATATATGGAATTTTTTTAATGATATATATGATGATATGTATGATAAAAAATGAGATTGATTATGGACTATTGACCAATGTGATTGAATTTATTTTGGTTGGATGTTTGAATGAATGAGTTTTATTAAATAGGGTCTGTGTACCTCGTCTTTTCTGGTTTTCTTCTTGATGTAAATTCTATCTCTCTCCTATGTACTTCCCCTTAACTGTTGATCAAGGTTTCTATTTAAATTAAATAATTTATGTAATAGGATTAGTTAGAATTATTTTCGAAGATCCGAAGATCAAGGAGCAAGGAGCGCTTGAAGACCCATTTGTAATGAAGTTCGGGTTTAAATATAATAGTTATATTTAAATGTTTATTCTTGCACCCCTAGGGTTTGACCTTTTGGTTCACTTGGTGGCTCTAGTGAACCAAACTAGAATAAAAGTTCATAATCAATCCGGGTAGAATATAGTATTCTATATGTGCATTCTAGTATTATATATATTATATATTATGCAAACATGCTTCGTATGTTTAAAAATATGACGCGTATTTTATATATATATATATATATATATATATATATATATATATATATATATATATATATATATATGGATATATGTATATATACAGCTGTGTATTACACAGTAAGACTTTGGTGACAGATTTTTTGGGCTATAACGACGGTAAACTGTCGCCATAACTCAGACTATAGCCCAAAAAATCGTCCTAATAGCCTATTATGTAATACACAGCTGTGTACATACATTTTTTCCATATATATATATATATATATATTTGTATGCGCGCTTAACAAGATGAGACAAATAATAACAAATCCCTCAATGTTTTTATATATTAAGTCTTAAGCGTTCAAAGATATTTAGAATATTGAACGTCGCCTTCTAGCATGATAAAATTAATAGAGTATTAAATATTTAATATGAGTTTGTTGTGTCACCACAAGGAAAGTATTAAGTATTTAAGATATTAATTTATCACATTTGACGCTTATAAAGAAAATTGAACAATATTGTTTTGTTATGTCACCACAAGGACAATATTTTTCTTTTTTGAATATATGGAAGTGCTAGGTTGGACTTAACTTAGACAATTTTGATTCGGATGTGCCATCACTTGATCAAAATAATCTAAGAGGCAAAACATAAGGAGTTACATGATGATGTAGTTGAGAAGGAGTTGTCTACCTATTTATTTATATATAGTTTGTTGTGTCACCACAAGGCTATATATATTTGAAATGAGATCCTTATTCTCACTAGCAAAAACTTTAATTAGATTTTGCCGAACTATATAAATGAGGGTAATATAGTTTGAAGAAAATAGTGGGAGATACCAATATGAAATAAGACCTAATTTATTTTGGTAATTAATTAAATGAATGTTTGCTAAAATATTATCTTTTTACATGCAGAATTTTGAAAATGCCACATTCACTAATTTCACTGCGTAGCATACTTGATGCTAACAAACTGACCGGACCGAACTACACGGACTGGTTAAAGAATCTGAGAATTGTTCTCACTGATGAAAAGATTTCTTATGTCCTAAATTCGCCCATACCTGCAAAAGTTGCAGAAACAGCCTCTGAGGAAGAGATTGCTACTTTTAAACAGTGGCAAGATGATGCATCATTGGCTAAATGCATCATGCTCGCATCCATGTGTAACGAGCTTCAGCGTCAGAATGAAAACATGGATGCTCCTACTATACTACTGCACCTTCGAGAGTTGTATGGTGAGCAAAGTAGGACTGCTAGATATGAAATATCTAAGGAGCTCTTCCGATCTCGGATGACCGAGGGAACTATCGTTGAGACTCATGTCTTAAAGATCATAAATTTGATTGAACGTCTTGGACAGCTTGGGTTCATCATGGATGGGGAGTTGAGTCAAGATTTGATCTTGCAGTCACTTCCTGACACCTTTTCACAATTTATTGTGAATTTTCACATGAATAAGTTGGACGTCAGCTTGCCTGAGTTACTTAACATATTGAAAACTGCTGAAGGTCACTTCCCATCCAAGAAGAACCATTTCTTACTGGTGGATGATTCTTCCAAGAAAAGGAAGAGGCCCAAGGTATCTTTTGAAAAGAAGAAATCCAAGAAGACTAAGGGAAAGGCAAAAATGAAGAATCAAAAGAAACCTGATCCAGCTAGCAAAGGAATTTTCTTCCATTACAACAAGTCGGGTCACTGGAAGAGGAACTACAAGGATTATCTTGCGGAACAAAAGCAAAAGAAGCTTGGAGAAGCTTCGAATCCTAATCAAGGTTTGCTTATGATTGAAATTAATTTTTTTGAAAGTCAATATTCTACTTGGGTATTGGATACCGGCTGTAGTTCTCACATATGTAATAATATACAGGGACTGGTCAGAACTAGAAAGCTGAGCAAAGATAAGGTCGTCCTACGAGTGGGAAATGGAGCAAAGGTTGTTTCATTAGCTGTAGGGACTTATTGTTTAGCACTGCCTACGGGTAAGTTCATTAATTTAAATAATTATTATTTTGTTCCAAATATTATTAGAAACATTATTTCTATCTCTGTATTGGATATGGATGGTTTTAATATTATAATAAAGAACAACAATTGTTCTATTTATAATGATAATGTTTTATATGGTGTTGGTAGTTTGCGAAATGGACTTTATATACTTGACTTGCATGAAAATATACTTCAAATTGAACAAACTAAGAAAAGGAAAAGAGATGATGTGAATTATACCTTCATATGGCACTGTAGACTAGGATATATTAATGAAACAAGATTATCCAAGTTGCACAAAGATGGGCTCCTCCTAGAGCTATTGGATTATGAATCATATCCAACTTGTGAATCTTGTCTCATGGGCAAAATGACTAAATCTCCTTTTATTGGAAAATGAGAAAGAGTTATAGAGTTGTTAGCGTTGGTACACACAGATGTATGTGGACCTATGACAACGACTGCACGAGGAGGGTATTATTATTTTATTACATTCACTGACGATCACTCAAGATTTTGATATGTGTATTTAATGAAATACAAATCCGAATCATTTGAAAAGTTCAAAGAGTTCAAAAGTGAAGTAGAGAACCAAACAGGTAAGAGTATTAAGATTCTTCAATCTGATCGAGGAAGAGAATACTTAAGTGGTGAGTTTCTCAATTATGTCAAAGAAAATGGTATAATCTCACAATGGACTCCACCAGGGACGCCACAGATGAATGGTGTATATGAAAGGAGAAATCGAACATTGTTGGACATGGTTCGATCCATGATGAGCTTTATCGACCTTCTAGTTTCCTTCTGGGGATATGCCTTAGAATTTGTTGCATACCTACTTAACAAGGTACCTACAAAATCCGTCCCCAAGACCCCATATAAGTTATGGACAGGGAGGAAACCAAATCTTAATCATGTTAAGACTTGGGATTGTCCAGCTTATGTCAAAAAGTTTGAAAATGATAAGCTACAGACTAGATCTGACAAATGTAGATTTGTGAGATACCCTAAAGAAACATCGGGGTATTATTTCTATCATCTAACTGATCAAAAGGTGTTTGTTGCGAAACATGCTGCCTTCTTGGAAAAGGAGTTTATCCTTGAAGGGGTCAGTGGGAGTAAGACATATCATGAAGAGGTTCAAGAACCACAAAATGCTACAGATCAAAGTGAGGTACCTAACCAAGTAGAGATTCCTTCTGTACCACACCCTATTAGTAAATCTGGAAGAGTACTAAAGATACCTGATAGGCATGGACTTGTCATAGAGAATGACGATGAGGTACGCATCATAGATGATGATGATCCATTGAATTACGAACAGGCTATAAGTAGTAAAGACTCAGAGAAGTGGCAAGATGCCAAAAAATCTGAGATGGACTCCATGTATGAAAACCATGTATGGACTTTGGTTTCACCACCTGAAGGCATTAAGCCTATTGGGTGTAAATGGGTCTTTAAAAGAAAGACTGAAGCAGACGGCAAGGTAGAGACCTATAAGGCCCGACTGGTCGCAAAAGGTTTCAAACAAAGACAAGGAGTTGACTATGATGAAACTTTCTCACCAGTAGAAATACTCAAGTCCATTCGGATTTTGCTTGCGATTCCTGCTTACCATGACTACGAAATCTTGCATATGGACGTGAAAACGGCCTTCCTCGATGGGAAACTTGAGGAGGATGTGTATATGACACAGCCAGAGGGATTTGTTTCAAAGGTTGGAACAAATCAAGTCTGTAAGCTACAACGATCCATTTATGGATTGAAGCAAGCTTCTCGTAGGTGGAACATCCATTTTGATGAGACAATCAAAGAGTTTTATTTTATTAAAAATGAAGATGAACCACGTGTATACAAGAAGGTTAGTGGGAGCGCTGTTTCATTCCTCATATTATATGTTGATTATATATTACTGATAGGGAATGATATTCCTATGCTACAATCAATTAAAATCTGGTTATCTTAACACTTCTCCATGAAGGACTTGGGAGAAGCATCCTATATTTTGGGGATAAAGATCAATAGAGATAGATCTAAAAGGATGCTTGGCTTGTCCCAAGGAACGTACATTGACTCGATTCTAAAATGGTTTAGCATGGAAGATTCCAAAAGAGGTCTCATGCCGATGAGCCATTTAATACATCTCTCCAAGAAACAGGCCCCAAAGACATCTGAGGAGAGAGACCGTATGAGTAAGATTCCTTATGCTTCAGCAATAGGATCTATCATATATGGTATGATATGTACTAGACCAGATATCATTCATGCATTTTGTATAACAAGCAGATATCAGTCGAATCCAGGAGAAGAGCACTGGAAGGCAGTAAAAAATATCTTAAAGTACTTAAGAAGAACTAAGGATGTATTTCTTGTCTACGGTGGGTCTGAATTGAAACTAGAGGGCTTCACAGACTCAAGTTTTCAAATAGACCAAGATGATAGTAAATCCGTTTCAGGGTATGTGTTTACCTTAAACGGTGGCGCAGTGAGTTGGAAGAGTTCCAAACAGTAAACAGTTGCTGATTCAGTGACAGAGGCAGAGTACATAGCTGCAAGTGAAGCTGCAAAGGAAGATGTTTGGATGAAGAAGTTCATTACCGAACTTGGTGTGCTTCCTAACATTACAGGACCCGTGCCTTTATTCTGTGACAACACCGGAGCTGTTGCGCATGCTAAGGAACCTAGGTCTCATCAGAAATCCAAACACGTGTTGCGGTGATTTCATTTGATCATAGAGATCATTGAAAGAGGTGACGTCACCCTGGAGCGTGTGGACTCTCAAGACAATATTGCAGATCCATTTACTAAAGCGTTAACACAACAGTAGTTTGATCGTCACTTAGAGAAGATGGGTATGAGATACCAAGGCGATTGACTTTAGTGTAAGTGGGAGATTGAAAGTAGTATGCATACAAGCCAATCATGTATGATGATAAAGCATATACTTTGTAATCAATCTTATTTATTTATTAATAAAAGAATTATTTATTAAAGGCATTTATTATCTCATGGTGCTATTTTAATAATATGTGATAAACCCATAGTTTTAAGCAATGCTTTTAAAATCATGATGAGATCATCCTAATGAGATCTAAATTCTTAGATAGCTTAAAACTAAAATGTTCCCAATCAATGGATTACTAAAAAGGGTATTAGTGAATCCGGATAGATTGGTAAGTACGTTGCTTGCTCATTGGATGAGGATGATTGATCTCATGATCATTTGTGTGGAGACACTAAAGCAAGTATATAGGTGCTTATTAGTTAATAAGTTCACTGAACGTGACTCGCTAAGGAATACCTAATGGAGTTTTACTTGCCTGTCAATAGGAATTCCTGTAGTGATAGTAGTACAAATGATCCTTAGACTTGAGACCATCATAGTATCTTATATATAATGAATTATACTTTGACTTATTCCTTAAGACTCTTAGAGTATATCAAAGGGTATGCTTGAGTGTAATAAGTTATATATGAAGGTAGTGAATGATCAATAAACAACCTACCACTTCTAGTAAAAGAAGAGAAATATCCTATGTGATTCGATAAATGACAACCCAGGAATCCTTGGCCAAGGTGGAATGAAATTAGAAAGTAGCTTCTAATTTACATTCATTAGGAGTTGTGCATTTAGGAATCGAAATACATATAAATAAATAAAATAAGACTTGAGTAATTCCATGTCTTATATTTAATTGGGACATTGTATGGTGGAAGGATTGAATTGTACGATAACTATTAACTCAAAGGTTCTTTTATGATTAATGTTGAAATCTATATTATCTGGAAAGTCGTTGATCGCTAAAGAGGCTTATCCCTATTGTAGAATAAATATTATTTATTTAAATAAATTAATCGTTTAATTTATTTATTTAAATAAAATTAGAATTATTCTAATTGATTTATTCACAACCAGTTTAATATGGAGAATCTAAAGGGTCACACCGTAAAAGGAAGAATAATTATTTAAGAAGTTAATGGCATAATCATAATAATATGTTAATTATATTTAATTTAATTTATGGTGATAGAATAAATTAAATAGCTTAATATTTATTATTTAATATTTTAGAAATATTAAATATAAATTAATAAGAGGAGTCTTATTAATATTATTATAATTATTATTATTTTAATTTCTAAAAGAGTTTAGGAATTAATTTAATATAAGTACTCTCATTTATTCCTAATAGGATTAAGATGGAAAATTAGTTAAAGAAGTTTAATTAATTATCCCTAATAAGATTAGGGAGCCCATTTAATTAAAAGAGTTTAATTAAATAAATAATACCTTATTTTAATTAAAATAGGGTTACCTGATATCTTTATAAGAGGAGTCTTATATCAGATATCAAAATATATACGTAATTCCAATAGTTGGAGAGTACGCCCCCCTTTTTCTATAGAGATAGGAAAAACTAGGGTTTGAGCCAATACACCCTTTTTCTTGAAAATTCTTCTTCCTTGGTGGATCACCTCTAGAGGCCATACACTTGGGTGGCTTACATTGATCAAAGGAAGGAATCTACCCGAAGATTCACGGAGATCGCGGAGAAGTAGGAGTTGAACTCGTACATGTGAAAGCTCGTATCTACAAGGGTATGATTACATAACTTCTTGTTCTTCGTTTTAATTAATAATATGCATAAAGGATGATCCGGGTAATTGGTGTGTGAAAAATTTTAAAATCTGATTTTATTATGCTTCCGCTTTTTTTTGCAATTTGATTACTACTTTGATTTTCACAAAACCTAACAGTTTCAGTTGTGGATCAACGGAACATAAGGTGAAGGACAGTCTGAAAGAGAGAATGGATGTAGGGAGTATGACTACGGGGAAAAGCAGTGGGACATTGGTGACAACGGAACCTACTTCAACAAATAAACCAACAGAATCAACCGCAAGAGTCTTCAATATGACCGTCCAGTATACGATGGTAGCTGAGAATGCAACTCCAGGTATTATTTGTATAACTTGTATATCTTGATATATATGATTTTCCAATATATAATAAATTATTTTATAAAGAAATTTTGAAGGAGGAATTTGAGTTCTTTTAGAAATCAAACTTCCGTATAATCAAATAGACAAGCTTTATGATGAATAGTTAAAGATCAGTTTGATCGAATCTGATCAAGATCTATTTGAAATGATTGTGTGTATGCTATGTACCCTTGTATGTATAAGTTTTAAAACGGTGATTTCGGAGACAGAATCTTTATAAGAGAGGGTGAATGTAATAACCTGATATTTTCTATATAAATAAAAAAAAATTGCATATTTTTTTTAAAAGATGGGAATATGTGCCAAGTAATTTGTATATATATACGTGATAAATAAAATATATTTATTACATGGATAATTTCAAATAATTTTATTTTAGAATTATTGATCATTATAAAGTATATTCTTATAATAATTAAATTTAGAGTAGAAATGTTTTTATGATCTATTTTCGATGAAAATATGGTTATTATATTATTTAAGTAATATATGAAATGATTATTGTAATTATTATAATTACTATTTTATTATATGAATTTTAGTTCAGATTATAAAGTTAATTATTTTAACTGAATTAATAATGTTATGTATGAAAGATAAAGCAGATATGGAATCCAAACCCTAATTTTGGATTTTGAGCTATGAATGAGAATAATAATATTATATTAAATATAATATTATGTTTCAGTGTTATAAATATATAATGTATGTGTTGGTCAATTATGGTGTTTAATGTCAAAACCTTATATCAATTTGTTAAAACCTAATTTGAAACTCAATTATGAGTTCAAAACTGTTTAGTATTGGTGTTATAGGATTTATGGTGTGTATTATTAGATTTAATGTTAATTAGAGAAAATCCTAATTAATATTTGAAAATCCTAATTGTTAAAACCCCTAATTTCTAAATTAGTAAACCTAATTTGCTAGAATGAAACCCTAATTATTAATTGTAAGACTCTATGCTAATTGTGGGATCTTAAACCCAAATTGTTAAAGTAATGTAATTAAAAAACTAATTATAATTAGTAAATTCTAAATTTACATTTTATTTTATTTTAAACCCTAAATGAAATCTAAGAAATCCAATTTTGGAAAACCTTAGGGTTAAACCCTAAGGGTTTGCCAAGTTTACAAGAATGCCATTGGAATTGTTTGCAAAATGACCACTAAATACCCTTTTTGTCCTATTCATGCATTATTGCTAGAAAATCTAGCAAAATCTTGCCAAATCCTCAACCCTAGATATGCCCATGTGCTAGAATCCTTGCAAATCAGTCAACATTACCAACCAAATACATTGAATTAATATCAAGACTTAAAAGATAAGTAAAGTTACTCACTTTACTTTTCAAAGCAACCAAGCCATCCTCTCTCTCTAGATTTCAAAACTTAGAGTGAGATAGAGTGAGAAACAAAGTCATGATCAATTCATAGCCTTCCAAAAACAGAATCCATGATCAGAAGTCAAGAATCAAGAGTATAAAGGTATAAACCCTAAGACAAAATTTTAATCATGTATGCTATGTTAGATTTGGTATTTTTATGTTTAATCATGTTGTATAAGGTGTTAATGTGACAACCCGAGAATTTTGAATATTTTTAAAAATTTTATTAATTAATTTAAGGTTCAATATTAGAACCTAGACAGAAAATAAGTGTATGCGTTTGATATTTTTAAGAAGAAATTTTGAGGATTTCAAAATTCTGTTAAGGATTTAGGTGAGTTATTCAGGATTAAGTGAATACGTGAATATATTATGTGAATACGGTTATGTATGTGTACAAAATGTGGTTACGGGTCAAGGGTTGATCAGATAAACGATATCTGTAACAAACACTAAGTGTGTATTAAGAACGTCAACGTTCGGTTAGAAAATTCTACGATTGACAAGAAATCCTAAAACCGGTTCTGAAACCCTAACTTCAGTTCTGGGACGGGAATCCAAAACCCTAATTCAGTGTATGAAACCCTAAATTGGGAACTTAATGGTGTAAGTGTAAATAATTATAATATTAATTAGGGTAAAGCTTAATTAATTAGCAAAGACTAATTTCATATTTTGAAAACCCTAATTTCGGGATTAGAAACCCTAATGTATAATTAGGGATGACCTAAGTGTTAATTTAATAATTTCTATGTTAATTAGGAAATATTAATCCTAATTTTCAAGATATAAGTAATTAGAAAACCCTAATCTAATTACGGAAATCTAATTTCTAAATTAAAAAAATATTTTTCTATTAGAAGCCTTAATTTTAGGGTTATAAACCCTAATGACCATTTTGATCCTAATTTCTTAATTAACAATTTTAATTAGGAAATACTAATCTTAATTAGCAAGATTTAGATTATGATTAAGAATTTTAATATAATTATAAAATTCTAATTATAATTTAGAAATATTAATTTTTTATTTTTAAAACCGAAATTCAAAAATCTTAGAAATTAAATTGCAAAGTTAAGGTTTAAACCCTAAACCCTAAGGGTTCAAACCCTAAACCCTAGTTGGCTCAAACCCTAAACCCTAAGGGTTGCAACAAATGACAAATCTAGAAATAAAAATGGTATGGAAATGACTATTTTACCCTTATGTCACATTCTTTAATTGGTAGCTTGCAAATATTGCCATGATTTTTGGTTGTGACTAACCCTAGCCCTAGACCTGGACATGTGTCCAAAAATCAGCCACAAGTTACTAGCAAATTCATTGAATCCAATCAATTATATAGATTAGGAAAGAGAAAAATGCACACTTTAATTCTCATTCTCTCCAACCCTTTCTCTCTCTAAAAAATAGGGAATGGGGGAATGAGAGAGAGTGTAAAGATAAGCCAAGATCACTTCTTAGCTAAACAATATCAGATCACAAAGTCAGAAGTCAAGATCAAGCACTAGAAAGGTATAAGAACCCTAATCCTAGAAATCCTTTGATCTTATGTTTGATGTTGTTGTTTGTTGTTTAGATATGTGTTAGAGGGTGTCACTTGATGATCTGGGTTGCCAAAACTTTGATCCATAACATCAAAGTCCTCGAATCTAGCATTTTGTCAAATCTAGAAAACTGGAAAAATATCGACTGACAGCCTAATGTCAGACGACTTAAATTCTTCTCTGTTTTTTATATTTGTTGTTATATGTTATAAATATGATCTTTGTCATGAGGACTATGATCTAAAATAAGAAACAAGGCCAGATCATTAGTATATTGAAAGATATGAGCAGTCAAACTGCGTTGATCGGCCACGACTGACTTATTCTGGGTAACCCAGTTTACCCAGAAAAGTCTGACAGTGATTTTCGAGGCCTTGATCTTGCTTGTCTTTTATGTTTTATGTCACGTTGTTGGTTTGATCGGGTAGCCTGACATAAATACTACGACCTGAAGTCTTTATTTCACTCAGATCCAGAACAGAATAGTAGATAATCATGGTCAAACCACCGTTGACCTACACACCAGAAGGAGATTCTGGGTAACCCAAAATCTTCAAGACCCGTTTCCTGACCCTTAGTTTGACCGGCCCAGATCTTGTGTATCTGATGTTGTTATGTTGCTATCATGCTATGAGGTTGTACTCTGACATCAAGACTGCAATTGTGAACTTTTATATCACACAAACAAGTCATAGAATACAAACTATATGGATCCAAAGTAGGAATCTCGTCTTTTCTTCAATTTCTGGAAAACCCAGAAATTGAAGAACATCGTCTGACAGGTTTTTAGTTGCTTAGATCTCTTTGTAATTATATGTTTTGGTCATGATCTTTGCTTATATTTGTAGTATTACATTTGGTCTAAAACATCAAAGTAATTACCAGCCTAGAAACCATATAACCTTGAATCAAATGATAGTCAAACTACTTACCTTGGTGACTGGCGATGAAGACTCAAGAACACTCAAGAACACCTATAGCGACGGGTCTGTCGCTATAAGGCCCATTAGCAACGGTTTTATTAATTTTGAATTTCTAATTTTTTGAAAATTATTTAAAAATAGATAAAAATGGTTTTTAATTATTAAAAATATAAAATAAATTCCTAAAATTTATTTTAAAGTATAAAAAATAGTTTTTAATTATTTTGAGTATATTTCATAAATATTTATTATTTTTGGAATATAAATGATATTTAATTTATTTAGTTATAATATTAAATAAATTATTTAAAAATGATTTTAATGCATGAAAAATCATGGAGAATAATATTATTGTAAAAAAAATATTAAGTTATTTTTAGTGATTTTTAATATTTTGTGATGAATTTCATTAATTAATCAATATTAATGATAATTAGTTTATTTAATAACTATGTTAAATAAATTATGGAAAAATAGAATTAATGTTTTATAAATCATATAAAATTGATTTAAGGGTTATAAAAATATTTTAAGTTATAAAATATAACTTTTGATATTTTGTCATGAAAATATTAATATTTTAATATTAATAGCAATTATCGGATAATGAATTTAATTGTTTAAAAATCATATAAAGGTGATTTTAAAGTATTAAAAATACTTTGTGTTATTATAAAATATATTATAATATAATGTAATAATTTTCATTAATATTTGATATTAAATAAATATTAATGATAAAGGGATTATGTGGTATTTAATTCATTTAAATACGTTATTAATTATTAAAAATTCACGATAAGTAATAATAATTATTATGAAACTTAGAAAAATATTTTAACTGATATTAAAATTATCTAAGTTAATTGTTAAGTGTTTAGACAGAGTTTAATTGAACTTAGACTAGATAAAAGTCCGACTAGACCGTCGGAATGTCAGATTTGTGTCGGGTTCAACTCAGACTGTAATAGTTTGACTTGATACCAAGTCTTATGTGTGTTATAGACTGATAGGGTTATGTGTTATGTGTTTAGGTTATTCTATATCTATATATATAATAATATTATATTGTGATTATATTATTCTAATATTGGAGATCTATATTACTAATATTAGGTCTTCAGATAAAGCGTTTTAAATTGCGTAGCGGTAATCAACGGTTCAGGCAATTTTGTTTTTACTTAACTCTACTAAGAGTTATTTTATTCATATATACTTATGGATAATCATTGCTGATTGCCATGGTAGAATTAGAATTGTACTATGTACATATTGCATGTATAAGTCAGGTATGAAAGACTGATCAGCTTCATTATTCTTCGGTTCAGATATATTTATTCATGTTATTTACTTGTTCAGTCAAAAGTTTGTCCCTGCTAGTTCAAAATTATATTGTTGAATTATAGCCAGCTTATTATTCAGATTCTTTCAATCATGATGTATCGTTATATTATTGAACTTAAACTTGTTGGGCAAATCTTATGCTCACCCTTGCCATATCATGATAAACATTGTAGATTAAGACGAATGCGTCGGATACAAGGAAAGGTTAAAGACAGTTCCAGCGTAAAGTTAATGTGTGTGATTAGAGTTGTAATAAATATTATATATAATGTTATGTGTTTAATAAGTTATGATTTGTGTATTAAGCTAAGGTTACTCGACCTTGGGGAATAATGTGTAAATGTATTGTATAAATAATTTATGTTTATATCTTCCGCAAATATAGTAATAGTGATAGAATGATCGAACCAGATCCGCGGTGATTCGGGACCTCAGATTCGGGGCCCTCACAGTTGGTATCAAAGTTGTAGGTTATGAACTTTAGGTAGGAATGCCTGAGACTAATAATCGCGGTGATTAGGATAAGATCTAACTCACATAGAGTTAGTTGGTCGGTAAGATTCAAAGACGAATCTCGGCGGGTTATAAAAGATACAGAGTTCCCTAACTCTGATAATAAAGTTGAACAGTAGTGATGAATAGATAGAGTCTAAAAGACTAAAAGCAAAGTGATAGCAGATCATAAAACAAAACGATCAAGATAGAAAAAATTAATCGTAACATATACGATGAGATTCACTCCGTGATCTGATAAGGTGATAGTAGGGAGAAGGATTAAGCAAAGGATTGAAAAGTTTATAGCAAGATTGCTGGGTGTCAGTTGTACTATGAATTGGTACAGATTCGGGAAAGGATTATGAATATGAGTTAAATGAAATTCGTATTGAGAAGGGAGTTAGTGTTAGGTGGGGATTCAATTGAAGATTCATGTCGGCAGCTGAGTTGTATGATTCCTTGTGTGGGCGGGGAATTGTACTTGGTGTAACAACTACTTAGTTCTGATAATGATAATCATTGAAATGTTTGTGTCGCGCTATTTGTTATATGCATGTTAAGAGGGTGATTCCTTTCTCATATGTATAATAGATAGATAGGTTATAGGTAGAGAATATAAGGTTAAGTACGAGTTCTTAAAACTCATACTTATGTGACATTCTCTATTCATAGTTATATGAAATGTTTATGAACCCCTCAGCGAATAGACGCCAAAGGTCTGACTAGGACAAGTTCTTAAACTCATATGATTATGGCAAGTAAATGAACTCATAAGTGTGGTTTGACGAACTGGGTATAGTTGTGTGTAAATAGAGTATTAAAGATTATAGGAACAGATAGATTGTTAAGCAAATGATTATTAGTGAAGACATAAGTTTTCCAAAACTCCCAGCTATGCTAGACTTTAGAATTTTGACATCAAGCTAAATACGCACTATGTGCTTTTGAAAGAAAAAAAGGTAGACTCGTAATCATTTTTGAAATGGTTTAAAGTATAGTCTATGCTACTTATTTCAGCTAGACGCAAATGATTTGAAATATCAAAATATCTTTTATTTATCACTTATGTACCATGTAACCTGGTGCAAAGATGATAAAAGTTGATGGAGTTGTAAATGCAGGAAAACTTAGTTCGAATTCGATCTGAAATCATTTTCCCACTATTGTATGATGTGTTATGTCAAAGTCACTCGATGACGGCATCCTCAAACGAACTGTTAATACAGTACGGCATCATGACGTCATTCTCAAAAATATTTTCAAAAATTTTAATTTGCCAACGGGGTTTGGCTACACCTAAATAATTTGATTGAATTGAATTATTGATATAAGTCTACGTTATTTTATTCAGCTAGACTAATGTTATGAAAACTTTAGGAGTTCTTAGAAAAATTTCCTGAACCAAATTATTTTGGTGCGGATTCTGCTAAAGACTGAGGTAAAAATTTATGCGCCCAAGGTGGATAAGAGGAACAAATTGTTCCGACCAGCAGAACTTGACCAGTACAGGGCATATCAGGCTAATTACCCTTTGTGTCTGTAAGTTATGACAGTTTACGGATGAATTTCCATAAATAAAACCTTTGCGAAAATGACAGACAAATAGTCTATATGACTCCTCTGCAAAATTTGAAAATTTTTACTCTTGTGATTGGTGTATTAGGTAGCATGTGATGATGTGTATGTATGGTGTATGGTGTATGGTGTAAGGTAAATTTAGGGAATGAAATTTTTAGAAGAAGGGGGTGAATGTGACAACCCGAGAATTTTGAATATTTTTAAAATTTTTATTAATTAATTTAAGGTTCAATATTAGAACCTACACAGAAAATAAGTGTATGCGTTTGATATTTTTAAGAAGGAATTTTGAGGATTTCAAAATTCTGTGAAGGATTTAGGTGAATTATTCAAGATTAAGTGAATGCGTGAATATATTATGTGAATATGGTTATGTATGTGTACAGGATGTGGTTAAGGGTTAAGGGTAGACTAGATAAACGATATCTGTAACAAACCGTAAGTATATATTAAGAACGTCAACGTTCGGTTAGAAAATTCTTACGATTAACAAGAAAAACTAAAATCGATTCTTAAACCCTAACTTCAGTTTTGGGAATCCGAAACCCTAATTCGATGTATGAAACCCTAAATTGGAAACTTAATGGCATAAGTGTAAATAATTATAATATTAATTAGGGTAAAGCTTAACTAATTAGCAAACCCTAATTTCACATTTTAAAAACCCTAATTTCTGGATTAGAAACCCTAATTTATAATTAGGGAAGACCTAAGTGTTAATTTAATAATTTTTATGTTAATTAGGAAATATTAATCCTAATTTTCAAGATATAAGTAATTAGACCGGTAATTAGCTTCTCCCTTCATCAAATGGGTAGCAAAAGTTGTATTTTGCTCCTTTACTACTCTTGCAATAATAAAAGCCTTCTCCATCTCCTTTACCCAGGTTTGAGCTTCAATAGGATCAGTGGTTCCTTTAAATTCTGGCGGCCCTACCGCTTTAAAATCATTGAAATTTTCCATTCTATTGGATGGATGATCTCTTGCTACTGGTGCCCTACTTTCCATAGCTTGAGCTAACATGTCTACAAAGTTTTACATTGGGTCTGCTTGACCTCCTTCATTATTCACCGATTGCTCTTCCCTTTAGTTTCGATTTTGTCGTCTAGGCGGCATTATCTGATTAAATAAAAATTTATGTTAATCCCTTATGTCTACACCACTTCTTATTATTAGCATAATAAGAATGTAGTACAAAGTTTTAAACATAAAGCAATTCATTCTTGCTCGATTTAGCAACTTCAGTTTGTCGAATTAATAAATTAATAGATAGACAGTGTATTATCTTAATCTTCAAAATATTATTTACTTAATCCAACATATAATCATACCATATATATTTATTTAAATAGCACATAGTACTCGTTAGTACAATACACATACTGATATAATCATTTTCTATCCCTTTTTGACAAAAGTCGTGATTAACTACTACAACTTTACACAAAAAGTTGAGATTCACTAAAATCATCTTAATATTTATACCCAAAAACAAGGATTACATTCATACAGATATATATATTTATATATATATATATATATATATATATATATATATACATTCATATATATATATATATATATATATATACCTACTCATCGTTCACGATATTACAATCTTTAATATTGCATCTCACTACCAAAAGGTACTACTGCTCTTGTTTTAATCTGTCTACAGTCCACTCCCTTCACATGTCTTCTTTTTAGGAAACTTGTTGAACCCGTGACCCATTCCACTACATGAAAAACATCTTCTTTTATTTGGCTTAGGGCAATTTGGCAAAATATGTCCTTCCTGTCAAATATTGAAACACACATTTTCCCCATCATACATTCTCCCGAATGATTCTTTCCACACTTGACACATTTTTGCTTCTTCTTTAAATTTGAATTCCCTGAGTTATTGTCACTGCAATTGTTCCTTTTTCTTTTATTGTTTCCCTTCTTCTACTTGATTATATCTTCAAATGATCCACCACCTTCAGCCTTCATTCTATCCATTTGGGCCTTCAAATCATCTCATTCTTCTGTCATCTTGCGCAATGCCCTCTCCATCTTCCACAATTCCTCCAAAAGAAATACATTACTTCGTAGTTCTTCAACTTCTGCAGACAGCTGACCTTTTTTGATTCCTACTCTACCTTTTTCTCCCACTACGGCCTTTATTTCTAACTCCACCTTATCTTCTTTGGAATCTACTTCTTCATCTTCATTCAGATCCATTTCGGGATACTCGTAATGATCATTTCCCAGATTCACCATAGGTTCGTCTCTTATAACTTCATCAACTAACTCACTCTGAGCTGGCACCTTGACTAATGGCATTGATGCAACAACTGCTAACATCTCTGTAACGATTTCATCATCTCCTGAAATCCTACAATCAGTTTTAAACAATCTTGATTAGTACATCACAAGTACAAAATTCATAAACACTATGTGTTCACATATCTTACTATTGATGCACTTCGTCAATCCCTCACTTAGAACTCTAAATGAGTTTTCTCTATCTTGCTTATGGTTATATTCATAAGGTTTCCCCCCACTTAAGGTTTATAACCTAAAGCTTTGCTACCAAGTTGTGATGCCCCCAAATCCGGGTTACCTAACCCCGGGTTTGGTGCTCACGATCCATCATATAAATAACATCTAACTACCTATTTATTTATGAATAACATCATACATACCATTAATTAATATAATTAATACAATATCCCAGGTTATCTAACCTTAACATAACATACATACCTTCAGATATACAAAAAGGTTTATACATAATAACACAATAAGTAAAGTTTATAATAACTACTCATGTATTTTGCCCTTACCCTTGCCCTTGTCTTTCTCTAACCCTCCTACAACTTCGTTCTTAGCTGAAATGTTATATTTAAGCAAGGGTGAGCAATGAGTATGCTCCACAAGTTAAAACATACAAAAAGAGATATGAATTAAGAATATAAGACTCTAGATTCGTTATAACTTCAATAAAGTTCCAAGGACTTTGAAGTAGCTGAATAAATCATTTATCAATAATAAGATTTTATCGACTTACATGCTACACAACAATTCAAGGATAAAAGAGTAAAATTCTTTTGAAGTTTCAATAATGTTCAATTGATTATTAAGAGATAATACTACTGTAATAACAAAGTTGAATATTTCTAGATTTTATGTTGAGTGATCACAATGGATCTTAAACAAATCGAGTAATTATCAGATATTCAATGTTGAATTACCCTAGACGTATCAGATAACCAAAAAGATTAAATCATACACCTTCGCAAATACATAAAGTGATCAGCTTCATTGTACCCTATATTATGCATAATACTCAAAATAGCACAATAGCCGAATATTCGACCATAAAGTTCCCTTAATATAAGGGTTGTAAATCTTAGTCTTACATCAAGAGTTCGTACCCCAATAATATGGTTTGGATTGCTATTAAGAAATACTAGGATTTTAACTATATCGATCTAGCCGAAATAATTGACATTAATCTTTCAATAACAACTTAGTTCAAAGACTAGAACGTATCAAGTTTTAACAAATATTAGTCTCACCAAAACAATTAGCTGAGATAAAGCTCAAAAACTATTCAATAATAGACAGAAATCAATTGCACTATTTGCAATCAACAATAATATTGTGAATAACCAACAATAGTTATTCACCCGTCATACTTTCGAAATTTAAAATTCAATTTGAGTTAATGAACTTGCATTAATTGTGAATGATCAATAATAATCTCAGACGTGGAATAATCAACAATAATTACCCACTACTATGCTTGAAAAGTAATAACTCGAGATTAAGTTAATGAAACTTGCCTTGGTCGTTGACTACTGCTACACAATATAATTTAGCTTCGTTTGAAAGACCTATCATCAATAATGTTGGTCTCGCAATTAGCGTAATACATCACGTCATATAATACTATCATTAAACGTCATTATATCACTTAGACACGTAATCATGTAGATAAAACAGTGTTTAGAACATATACAAATACTTATCAAGTCAAATTATTTCAGTCTGGTTGGACTTCGATATCAGTACAGTGTCTCGATTGCCATGTCAGATAATAAATGAGTTTATTTTTAATAAAACTCTACTTTACGGCTTCAATATTATTTTAGATAATTAAAATATCATTTATAATATTTTTCAGAAGCTTATAATAATTTTCAAATAATTATTATCTTTTATAATAATTTTCATACACTGATATCATTTTTAAATGATTTAAATACTGGATAATTACATTATCATTAATATTTAAATAAATTTAAAATATTAATGAAATCCTTGTAAAAATATTAAAGTTATTTATAATAACTCAAAATATTTTTAAAACACTAATATTACTCTTAAATGATTTTTAAAATATTTAAAATCATTTTTAAATAATTACCATTAATATTCAAATATTAATGTATTTTTCATCAAAATATTAAAAGTCGTTTATCATAACTTAATATATTTTTAAATCCTTTTTATCATTTTTAAATGATTTTTAAATCATAAAAAATATTTTTAAACCATTTATTTAATATAATTATTAAATAAATTTATTATCATTAATAATAAGTTATTAATGAAATTTATCTCAAAATATTAACAGTAATCTTTTATAACTTTAAATATATTTTTTAATACTTTATTTTCATTTAAAATGATTTTTAACATATTAAAATCATTTTTAACTAAATTATTTAATACAATTATTAAATAAATTTAATATCATTAATATTAGAGTAAATTAAAATATTAATGAAAATTATGTCAAATTATCAAAAGTTAATTTTTATAATTTAAAATAATTTTTCTAAAACTCATTTTTGATTTTTTATAAATTATTTTCTATTTTTATTGATTTATTTGAAATTAAATTATTTAATTCTAATAAAACTGTCGCTATTGGCTTTAGCGATGAAAACTGTCGCTATTAGTGTTCTTCATCACTGAAGAACAACCATGGTCAATGCCATGGGGGCAAGTTTGACCATGGTTAATTCCTAACTGTTTTGGATTCTGGGCTTGAGAGTGTAATCATGGTGTTGTACTAGTGTAATACTACAAGTACAAACCAATTTAATGGTCTAACTACTACACGTCATGAAGATTTAAGGGCTCAAAGTTGCTGTCAAGCCTGTTCTGGGTTTTCTGGGTTACCCAGAAACTCAGACAGTTCTTGGTAGGTACTTTGTAGCTTGATTAACTTGGTTTCTGGATGTTGTTTGGGTGTTTGAGTGTTACATTCTTATATATAACATGTCAAAGAACAAAAGTACTACACTTAAATAGCTTAAATACATCCCATATGCAAGATTTGGGTCGGTCAAACCCTGTCAGAAAACTTGTTCATCAATTTTCTGGAAATTCCAAAAAACCCAAATTGTTCTCGATCAACCTATTTTAACTGTTCATAACTTTGATTATGTTGATTGTTTATGTGTTCTAATGGCATGGTTCTATAGTCCATATACCAAAAACTCATATCCTTGACTAGTAAACCTACTTTGACCATTAATAACTTCGAATCTGGACATGCTATGAACATGATTACATTTCCAAATTACTCTCCTCATAACATACTACAATACTAATACATCTAACAAGTCTAACAATTAATAGATTTGGATCTATGGCCTCTGACATATGACTGTCAGGCCATATTTTAGGGTTATTGACAATTTTCAAAACATCATTTTCAAGCACTTAGATTTTATGGATCTATGATATGTCATCATAGATCACTAAATAACATCCTATAACACATAAATAAACACAAAAACACAAAATTTATCTTAGCATACAAGATCTAGCTTAGTTAGGGTTTATACCTCTCTTTGAACTATCTTTGATCCTTGCTTCCTAATATGATCTTGGGGTGTTATGAACTTATCTAGGGACAGATTTACTAGTTGATTTCATGGCTTGAGAGAGACTTGGCTAGTGTATGGAACTCAAATGAGACTTATCTTGATTTTTCTCTTACTTTAATCTCTAACTTTGATTCAATGAACCTAGATGTTGCTAGGTGGCATAAGTTGGCTGATTTAGCTTGATTTAGAGCACATGGTAGTATCCAAAGTGATGATCGAGTCACAAGATTTGGAAAATCTTTTAACTTACAAGTTAAGTAAAAGGGTATTTTAGTAATTTTGCCTCGAAAAGGGTATTTTGGTAATTTCCCACATAAATTTAAAGGTAGTTTAGTCATATGACATGATTCCCTGTATTCTTAACCTTTAGGGTTTAATAATCACCACTGGGGTTTTCTAATTAGGGTTTAAGGTTCCCAAATAGAAAATTATAGTTTCCAAAAATATAATTAGGGTTCCTAATCGATCGTTAGGGTTTCTTAATCACATATTAGGGTTTTTATTTTAATATTAGGGTTTGCTAAGGTTATACCTTATCTGATCAAAATTTGATCATTAATCCCATACTACACAAACACATACTCATAGATACAATTATAATAACTATATTAAGTATCAAATCCTTATCCGTAATTAGGGTTAGGGTTTTCATCAGCTGTTTAACATAACTTCATAAATATTTCTTAGTCAATAAATAGTTTTACTATCTTGCTTTGCTCATATCACATTTACTCAACATAATATTGATAATCAATACCGATATTAAATTATAAAAAAATTTATTCGTAAAAATATAATTGTTTAAAATTTAGGGTCCTCACATGTTAAGAATTTCGCGACACATTCTTCAATATCTCTTTTCATATTTGGCCACCAGAAATGTCGTCGTAAATATTGATATATCATCGTACTTTTCGGGTGAATTGAATATCTTGAATTATAAGCTTCAGTCAAGATTCCGTCTTTAATTTCAGGTACTGACGGAACCCAAATTATGACGCCCCCAAAATAGGTATACATCACTCATTCTAAGTCGCCAAATACATGGTACATAATCCAAATACAAACTTAATTTATACAACTGTTAAGTGTCGTGCAGAATACGACAACACATAAGTTGTGAGTTTTAATACAAATATTGTCTCCTAGACAATATCCAAACTCAAAATAAGTCCTCATTACAATTATTATCACACTATTCTTATAGAATAGTGAGGACTACTATAGCAATCATCTTGGACCATCACTCCATTCCTTGACTAGTCTCAGCTATATTCTCATTTCCTGAAGAGAACAATGAAAGAAAAGGGTTAGCTCAACTAGCCCAATAAAGAATATTTTGACTAAGATAATGCAGAATAAATTATCTTTAGCCTTCAACAGTATAACAATTGATAGAATACAATAGACAACAAGTTTTAGATTAACAACTACAGCGGAAATAACAATCCATTAGAAGAGTCAAGTAGAGCATGCTATATACTATCTTCTATGATTTAAAAGTTTATCGTTAATTTTATCACTGAGACTTAGCTCAATAAATAATCCACATCACTGAATTATACATGCACTACAGGCCAATGATATTCATTATTATCACATCCACAAATCATCCATGCACTACGGGCCAAGGATATTTTATTATCAACAATGGTCATGATCATGTCAAACAACAATTCATCTTTTCACCCTTGGCCGAAGAGAACCCATGGTCATGATCATATCAACAACTGTCCATTAATGCACTATGGGTCAATGAGGACTTCTACCACATCATTTGTAACATTATAGGTCATGATTATACCGAATAATTACTGGTCATAATAATACTAATCAACAGTCCATCTATGCACTACGGGCCAAAGATGACTTTCATCACAATATAAGCATGAGGATGATGACAATGATATAGGCATTAATCAAACAAAATCAAAGATAAATATTAAAGACTTTAAATTTATTCAGAGTTTAAAAATGTCCAAATTGTCAACATGATAACTGCTTTGTGGAGTAAAATTCAAGAATAATATTCACGTATCAAAAATAATTTGGACAGAAAAGAATAAATTTTTCGTCGTGAATAGTACCCCAGGTGAATAGTACCCGAGTGAATAGTACTTTATGAATATTATCCCGTGAATAGTACTTCGTGAGCAGTGATAAACGTATAAATAGTATCGTATGTATGAATATTGTCGTATAAATGAATAGTACTCATGAATAGTACTCTAGCATGAAAGCTTAAAATTTAACAAGAATGTTCAAAAAAATATCATTGTGAAACGATACTAGATAAAGCACAAATGTCAAGGATATTCTACTAATTTCAAGGAGTATAAAAGCAATACTTATCAAAATAAGTGTAAAATTCAGAATCTGAAATGAAATAATATTACTTACATACTATAGAGTATGGAAGAAAATATTATTTCATACGAATATTGAATAAAAATAATATCCCTTACAACTGTTGAGTGAAAATTGAACGAAGATAATATTCCTTACGAATATTGAACAAAAATTATATTCCTTACGAATATTTAACCCTATCTCTATCATTTGTAAGTAATACGAAATGGGTCTTTGTGTTAACGACGTCGCACTCAATGCGTAAACTACTACGTTCGCTTTTCCAAGATAATATTTAATGGTATTATCGTAATCTTTCAATAGCTCGAGCCAACGTCTTTGGCACATGTTACGTTCATTTTGAGTAAAAAAATATTTAAGGGTTTTCCATCGGGTTCAATGTCAATAAAAAATTTGATTTTACGCTCTTGGGGTAGGCAAGGAAGTTCTTCGGGAAATACGTCAGGAAATTTATTAACAATAGAAATATCATTCAAAACTGACTCTCATCCAAGACTTGGATAGCACCTCACATTGATACCTATCAACTTGCCACCGTTTTCACGGCGTCCCTTACGGAAAGTCTGGCTTCGGTGCATCCCACACAAGGAAGCCACTATCTAAAGGCTTGGGGATCTTTACTTATGGCTTGATATGACAGTGATTGGCTTTAGTGGTTTGGTTGCTTGAATTCGCATAATAGGTTGGTTAGGAATATGGAAACTAACCTTACGAAAACAATCAATTTTAGCACGATGAGTAGTTAATGAGTAGATTCCTAAAATAAATCAAATTCAAGCATTTTCAAAGAGATTACATCGACGGGTAACGTGAGGGTTCCGATTTGAATCGAACAAGATTTATAAATAGTGGATGTAATGAAGGTTTCTCCCAACACAGTTTCAATAGATAAGTCAAAGTCTAATTTCTTTGGAGTCGAGTTTAAACGTTGAGAACAATTAGGTAAAACTAAAAGAGTGGGTAGAACCAGTATCGAATAAGGTATAGCCTTCGCAAATAACTTCATTTAAGTTCCTCGTCATGAAAAAAGCTCTCCCTTAAACTACTGACTTTGACTTTTCTGGGAGAACCTTTGGTGTCACAATCTCAACTGGACTTGACTTCACTACACGACAAAATCGAGCTAGGTGACCTTCTCTTCCGCAATTAAAACACGTTTTGGGTTGTTGTGTACAGTTTGGACGGATGTGTCCCTCCTCTACACATTTTTAGCATATGACCGGTGGTCGTTTTCCTTCCTTTGAAACGGGTGCTGGTGCAGCTATCGATGTCTTTCCATCATTATTGAATATTCTCTTCTTAAAATTGTTCCCACTTAATTCACCTTTCATATTATCATGGCCATGATTATCACCGAAGTGGTTACCATTTTTGGAATGATAATTTCCTCCACGATGGTTATCATTGTTCCGATGGTCGTTTCCACCGGTACGATTATTATCATGTTGTTAGTCGTTGTTTTTTGGTTGGGCTAACTCATTATCGCGCTCCAATAACTGAACCCTATTCACAACATCTGAATATAAATAAAGTTTGTGAGAAATGAGGTATTGACATATTTCGGGTTTCAAACCTCTTAGAAACATCCGCGTCATACGATCCTCATTATCTACCAAATGGGATACAAATCGGGATAACTCCGTAAATTTAGCCTCGTACTAAGATACAATTATATTGTTTTGCTCTAGCTTGATGAATTCTACCTCCTTCATGTGACGAATACTTTCAGGAAAGTACTTGTCGTTGAACAATTTTTGGAACTTCTCCCAAGACATTTTCATTGCAGCAGACTGAGTACGTTTTGCAGATTGCCACCAATGATCTACCTCTCCTCGCAATATGAAGGTGGCAAAGGGAACCTTTTGCTCCTCGGAGCATCCCAAGACATCAAATATCTTGGTGCTCTGCTTAATCCACGTCTCTGCCTTAAGTGATTCTGCCTTTCCCAAAAACACTGGTGGTCCCAGCTCCTTGAATTGCTTAGCAGTGACCAACCGTGAGTTGTCATTCCTGATGCACATTATCCTAGTTATTGATTGTCGGTGACTCAACGGTCTCATTTTCTCCATTTCTTCTCTCAACATTTTTAGATGCCATTTTCAAACACTACCACAAAACAAGGGTTAATTGAAATGTCATATATTATCCCTATATTCTGACCGACCAATTAATTAAATAACAAATAATCTTAGGTAGGTCATACTAGCGAAGGATTTACCCGTCTCAGCCCTCCTAGTTCTAGCCTCACATCTCAGTCAGGGATATATTCCTAAGCTTTGATAACAACTGTGACCCCCCCCTCCCAAAAAAAATAGGTATACATCACCCATTCTGAGTTGCCAAATACATGGTACATAATCCAAATAAAAACTTAATTTATACAACTATTAAGTGTCGTGCAGAATTCGACTAAACATAAGCTATGAGTTTTAATACAAATATTGTCTCCTAGACAATATCTAAACTCAAAATAAGTCCTCATTACAATTTTTTATCACATTATTCTTATAGAATAGTGAGGACTACTATAGCAATCATCTTGGACCATTACTCTATTCCCTGACTAGTCCTAGCTATATTCTCATTTTTTGAAGAGAACAATGAAAGAAAAGGGTGAGCTCAATTAGCCCAGTAAAGAATATTATGACTAAGATAATGCATAATAAATTATCGTTAGCCTTCAACAGTATAACAAATGATAGAATACAATAGACAACAAGTTTTAGATCAACAACTAAAGCAGAAATAACAATCCATTAGAAGAGTCAAGTAGAGCATGATATCTACTATCTTTTATGATTTAAAAGTTTATCATCAATTTTATCACTGAGACTCGGCTCAATAAATAATCCACATCACTGAATTATCCATGCACTACGGGCCAAGGATATTTATTATTATCACATCCATAAATCATTGATGCACTACGAGCCAGGGATATTTGTTATTATTACCAATGGTCATGATCATGCCAAACAACAATTCATCCTTGCACCCTTGGCCGAAGAAAACCCATGGTCATGATCATACCAAAAATTATTCATCAATACACTACAAGCCAATGAGAACTTTTACCACATCATTTGTAACATTACAGGTCATGATTATATCAAATAATTCCTGGTCATAATCATACCAATCAACAGTCCATCTATGCACTACGGGCCAAAGATGACTTTCATCACAATATAAGCATGAGGATGATGACAATGATATAAGCATTAATCAAACAAAATCAAGGATAAATATTAAAGACTTTAAATTTATCCAGAGTTTAAAAATGTCCAAATTGTCAACATGATAATTTCTTTGTGGAGTAAAATTCAAGAATAATATTCACGTATCAAAAATAATTTGGACATAAAAGAATAAATTTTTCGTCGTGAATAGTACCTCAGGTGAATAGTACCCAAGTGAATAGTACTTCATGAATAGTGTCGTACGTATGAATAGTATCGTACATATGAATATTGTTGTACGTATGAATAGTGTCGTATAAATTAATAGTACTCGGGCATGAAAAGCTTAAAGTTTAACAAGAATGTTCAGAAAAATATCCTTGTGAAACGATACTAGATGAAGCGCAAATTTCAAGGATATTCTACTAATTTCAAGGAGTATAGAAGCAATACTTATCAAAATGAGTGTAGAATTTGGAATCTGAAACGAAATAATATTACTTACAAACTACAGAGTATGAAAGAAAATATTATTTCATACGAATATTGAACAAAAATAATATCCTTTACGATTGTTGAACGAAAATAATATTCCTTACGAATATTGAACGAAGATAATATTCCTTACGAATATTGATTAAAAATAATATTCCTTACGAATATTGAACGAAAAAAAATTCCTTACGAATACGAAAAATAATTTCGTAAGCGAATATAAAATAAATAATACTCCTTACCTCAAAAGAAGAGTAATTCTGACTGGTTTAGCAGATATATTTTTGAAAAAAACTTTCACTATTTTCTATACTCAAAGCTTCCTATAACAAAAAATGAGATAACTTTCTACCGATAATTTTGAAAATGGGTAAGTGGATGGTCCATGCAATAAGCCAAAATTACAACAAATACTTCAATAAAAATCCCTCTATTTATCTTCACTCACTTGGCTTCACGAAACACATTTGTAATAACATTCATTATTAATATTATAACTCACAATATTAACAGTTGTATCATTCCCAGGAAAGAGGGGGCTTTTCGATAAGGATTTCTCCCTATTGGCGCGCAATTAGGTGACCAAACCCCTCTTCTCGACAGAACTTTCTACACATCGTCAATAATGCAAATAATAATATTAATAACTTTATCGTCTCAATTATTAATTTAATAATATAATATTTTATGACAATAATTGAATCAATAACGTGAGATACTATGCATCAATTACAGTGACAATAATTGAAATAAACTGAGTGACTTCTCACGTAAGAATCAATAATCAAAGATACTGTATAATACTGTGTGCTACTATGCAACCACACGTATTACTGTACTTTTATCGTCGGGTATTTCAATAGTTAACGGTAAAATTTTTGCCTTTATTTTTATAAAAAGATATTTCTGTCGTTTTCTAACTCCAACAGTAATTCTGTTGTGGAGTACACCAATGATTGTGTCGTTGTACGAATATTTCCTGATAAAATGAATATTCCCGGACTAATCAAATATTTTATAACAACTTTCTTACTTTGCAAACTTTGTAAATATTACCCACAACTATAACATTATATCAAATCCACACCTTATTATTCAAAATGATATTTAGAGAAATTAAATCTTTATTCATAAAAGTTGGGGTCTTACACAAATTCTTCCCTCGAACCTTGTTAATCCTTCAGCAACGATCTTGAACTTCATCTCACCACCCTCAGACACTTTTTCCTTGATTTTCTCGCAACCTTCATCTTGTAGTTGAGCGTTCTTTACCCTATCCACTAAAGTTGCACTAGCTTCCATCTAGAACCATCTTTCATCTTATTCCTTCAAAAATTGTACTTCCAACTCTAGTTTCTCCATTGCTGATATGAGCTCGTCTCGGGCAATTAACAACATCAATTTCTCCCGACCCTTTGTACTCAAGGCATCGACAACTACATTTGCTTTACCTGGATGATAAAAGATTTCACAATTATAATCTTTGATCAGTTCTAACCATCGCCTGTAATGCATGTTCAGATCTTTCTCTATAAATATATACTTCAGACTTTTTATGGTCCATATATATCTCACATTTCTCCCCGTAGAGATAGTGTCTCCATATCTTCAGAGCAAACACCACCGCGGCTAACTCTAAATCATGAGTCGGGTATCCTTTCTCATATTCCTTCAGTTGCCTTGATGCATACGCAATGACTTTTCCGTTTTCTATAAGCACACAACCCAGTCCTTTATGTGATGCATCACTATACACCACAAAGTTTCTTGTATTATCTGGTAATGATAACATGTATGCCATGCTTAGATTCTTTTTTAACTCCTAAAAACTCTCTTCGCACTTCTCCTTTCAAACAAATTTTACGGCTTTCCTTGTTAAATTTGTCAACCGAGTGGCAATTTTGGAAAAGTCTTGAATAAACCGTCTGTAGTAACCTGCCAATCCTAAAAAACTCCTCACCTCTGATAGTGTCCTTGGTTGTACCCAATTTATTACATCTTTGACCTTTGATGGATCCACTGAAATTCCCCTTTATCAATTACATGCCCAAGAAATTGCACACGCTCTAACCAGAATTCGTATTTAGAGAATTTTGCATACAACATTTTTCTTCTTAGTATCTCAAATGCCAAACGTAGATGTTCTATATATTCCTCTTGAGTTCTGGAGTACACCAGGATATCATCGATGAACACCACCATAAATTTATCTAAGAATAGTTTAAACACCTTGTTCATCAAATCCATGAATGTTGCAGGGGCATTAGTCAAACCAAAAGACATTACCAAAAACTTTTAATGTCCATACCGAGTTCAGAATGTCGTCTTCGGTATATCCTCCTTCCTTACCTTTAGCTGATGATACCCAATTCTCAGATCTATCTTCGAGAAGTATCTAGCTCCTTTAAGTTGATCAAACAAGTCATCTATTCTTGGTAACGGATACCTATTCTTAATAGTAACTTTATTTAACTCCCTATAATCAATGCAAAGACGCATTGTCCCATCCTTCTTCTTCACGAATAACACTGGTGCTCCCCACGATGATACACTCGGTTAAATGTATTTCTTGTCTAACAGCTCTTACAGTTGTACCATTTATTCCTTCATCTCTACCGAAGCCATCCTGTACGGGGCCTTTGATATCGGAGCAGTTCCTCGTGCTAAATCAATAACGAACTCAATCTCTCTGTTAGGTGGAAGTCCTGGAAAATTGTCCCAAAATACGTCCACAAAATCCCTAACAACTGATATCTCTTCCAGTTTCACACCCTTCTTCTGAGTATCGACTATGTAAGCAAAATATCCTACACAACCTTGCCTCAATAACTTCTTGGCTTGCATAATCGTTAGACAACTAACTTGTCTAGGCAATTTGCTACCATAGAACACTACCTTAAACGGAGTCATAAAGTTTACATATTTCTTTTGGCAATCAATTATCACTTCATAATTGAATATCCAATCCATCCCCAATATAACATCAAATTCTTCAAGTTTAATCGTGATTAAATCTACTGTCATTACGTTTCCCTTAATATTCACCTTGTAATTCTTATATACGAATCTAACAGGAATCACCTCCCTATTTGCAATTTATATGTTCAAAGGGATATTCAACTTTTCACTAGGCAATCCTAAACTCTTAGCAAAGTCATCAGATATAAATGAACTAGTAGCACCAGAATCAAATAATACATATTCATTTATATCATTGATTGGTATGATACCTGACACAACATATTTTGACTTCACCTCATCTTGTACAGTCATATTGAAGGTTCTGGTTGTGGTTTGCTCAATGACATCTGTCTAGCAATAGCCAACGTACCCCCGCTGCCACCTCACTTGCTTCCAGTTGCACTTCTAGCTGTCTTTTTAAGACACTCGCGAGCTAGATGATCCTTTGATCCGCAAAAAAAATAAGCACCCTTCTTCGGTTGAGGGAAATTCAGAGCAATATGACCCTCCTGGCCACAGTTATAGCACATTCGCTTACCTCTCAAGCACACACCAGTGTGATTTTTCCCACAAGTAACTCATGATAAGTAGGATTTTTACCTACTTATGAAGTACCAATTCATGCGAACTATGCCCATCTCAAGTACATTTTAGTTTATTTTAGTTGCATTTCATGTTAATTTGCATTGCACGTTCTTAAAACTCCTTTTGGTGAATAAGTGCAGGAATCGGTCTATTTTGGTGGTGTTATGGAGCACAAGGCAAATGGATGCTTGAAACGAGGTAAAAGGATGGGATATGCATGGCATGAAGGTGCATTGGTGCAAGAAGATAAAGCATTACTGAGCAAGCAGCAGCAGTAGTAGGGAAAAAGGAACCAGGCTCTGCAGATTTCAAGCCGCGCGGCAGCATAGCCTTGAGGACGCGCGCCTGTGCGATTACCCAGCCAGATCTTGGATGCTACTGCAAGTCTCGTGGCCGCGAGAAAGACAAGCCTATGGAGCGCGCGCCCGCGTGTGAGATCAGCTAACCATACGAACCTACTGCAAGTCTCGCAGCCGTGAGACTATCATGCTGGAAGAGAGCGCGGCCACGCGCGATGTCTGATGCTGCTGATGTGTTTTATTTTATTTCCAAATTTTAAAGGTTGTATTGGATTTAAAACGATTCCTGACTGGTATCAGGGGGATGATTCGACATTTTATTATTTTTTCACGTATCTTTACATCGTAATTAGGGTTTTTACTCTCTAGCGAGGATTCCAACGTAGAAGGAGGCTATAACTCTATTTTTCTACTCCTTGGGATTTTCTCTACGAGAGCGATTTGTGAATATTAGTTTTTGCTAGAATCTTATGAGAATTGAATATTGATATGTATTCGGTAATTGGGTTTGATAGTTTCATCTTTCATAATTCAATTATTGTGTATTGATCATGTTTAACTTTGATCCCATAATGGCTTTTGGTTCAGTCATGAACTAAACTCCATTATGGGATTCTAACGGATTTTATTATGTAGTTTGATTGCACACTTAAATGTTGGGTTGTTTTGCATATTATATGGGATGTCTGTCATGATTGTTTTGCATACATGAATGCTTGATCACCATTCATTTCAGTATTTGTATGGAATTGACAATGAACATGCAAATATAGACTATAATCATGATAGTATACGTATATAGGGCTGTGTTATATGGCTTATGTATTTTGCGAACCAGATAGACATACTATTTCACCGTATAAGTTAAGATAAGAACTTGAACTTAAAATCAATATAGTTGCAATTTCACATAGACATATAGTGATGTTGGTTATATTGATGATTACATAGAGTCTATCATCTGTGGATGTTGTGTAAGTAGGTATTAGTGCATTGAAAAATGGCTAATACTCTTTTAGTGCTTTTGGCAACTTTCCTATGATATGTGAACAAGTCAGGCATGATAGTGGCGATTGAATGAAATATTGAATGAAGTTATAATCCCATTAGTTCCAATATCATTTATAATGTTTTAGTTGTTATTTGCAATTCGAGAACGAACCAAGTTTAATCCATAGTTTGAGCATATGAATATAGTGATTTAATTAATGAATAGTAGTTTAAGTTAAACAACTTTCTCTGTGGGATCAATACTTTACTTGCTTTATATTACTTGTTGACGCATGTATGCTTGCATGAGTTAGAGCTCTTTTGTTAGTCGTAAAAAAGAGGCAACAAGTTTTTGGCGCCGTTTCCGGGGAAAGGCGTTTAATTTAGTATTATTATCATTAGTTTTAAGCTATATTGTATGACTTAAACAATTCTAGTCTTGTCTCATTTCAGTTTTTGTTTTATTTCAGGAATTTGGATAAATTTTTATGCGCACACGGTCAACCAACCCCGAGTTAATACCTGTTCAGGATAATATAAACGAGAGAGGTTGGAAAGCGGGTGTACGTAGAAATTTACAAGAACTGTTAGAAAACACGACAGCTAACATGGCACTCGAGGCACAGGGAGAAGATCAAAGAGAGGAGCATCGGGCTCTGAAAGAGTATTCCATGCCCAATATCAATGGACTACAGTCCAGCATAGTCATACTAGTGATAGCAGCTAATACCTTTGAGATCAAGAGTGGCACTATTCAAATGGTGCAGAATACAGTTCAGTTTGGGGGTGCTGCTATGGATGATCCGAATGAACATCTATTGAGTTTCATTGACATTTGTGATACATTCAGATACAACGGTGTGACGGAGGATGCTATTAGACTAAGGTTGTTCCCATTTTCATTGAGGGATAAAGCAAAAGGTTTCCTTCATTATCTGCCAGCAGGATCTATAACTACATGGGGGATTTAGCATAGAAATTCTTAGCTAAGTTTTTCCCAATGGCTAAGACTGCAAAGATGAGGATAGCTATCTCTCAATTTGAGCAACAACAGGGCGAATCGTTACATGAAGCATGGGAGAGATATAAAGAAATACTGAAAGTGCCCACATCACGGTATGCCAGATTGGATGGTAATTAACACGTTTTATAATGGATTGGGATGGCAGTCGAGACCGATTGTAGATGCAGCAACAGGAGGTGCATTATGGGCAAAGAACTATGAGGAAGCTTATGATCTTATCGAGACAATGACATCAAATGATTTTCAGAATCCTACATCCCGAATGCCACAAACCAAAGTTGCAGGTGTGTTGGAGGTTGATGCCATTACTCAGCTATCAACACAGATGGCAGCTATGGCAAAGAAGATAGATACTTTGGCTGAAGGAATGGTAAAGACGGTTTCCTACATATGTGAGATTTGTGCGGGGTCACACTCAACGGACCAATGTGCTATCAGCTCAGAATCAGTGCAGTATGCGAGCAACTACAGAAAAGACCAAGGCCAATTTCAGAACACATACCACCCCAACAACAGAAATCTTTCAAATTTTAGTTGGTCAAATAATCAAGGGAATCATCAAGCTCAGTTTCAACCAAACAATCAATTTCAGGCACAGCCTGCGCAACCGCAATTTAATCCTAGACCACCCTTTCCGCCAGGATTTTTTCAACAACAACATCACACTCCTGCTGCACCTCAGCAAGAAAAGAAATCAGAAGTGGAGGAGATGATGATGAAATACATGGCAAACACAGAAGTTATGATCAAGAGGCAAGCAGTGGCTATAAAGAATCTGGAAACTCAAATGGGACAGATGGCAAACATGCTTACTAACAGGCCCCAGGGTTCATTGCCAAGTAATACGGAGACGAATCCAAGAAGAGAAGGGAAGGAACAATGTCAAGAAATTACATTGAGATCTGGAAAAGATCTGTCAGCTACTGTTAGTTGTGCGCCCGTGCGAGAATGTACTGAGGAGAGCGCGCAGCCGCGCGAGGCAGAGGAACCAGCCAATGAACGTGAAAATTTAGAGAAATTTGAGGATCGGCAGGAAGAGAAAGACAAAACAGGCTCAGATGAGATAGTTAAGAGTCTAGTACCACCATTGCACATTCAAGTTCCGTATCCGCAGAGATTAATGAAGAAAATGGAAGATAAACAGTTCAGTAAATTCTTGGAGGTGTTCAAAAAGCTGCAGATCAACATACCCTTCGCCGAGGCATTGGAACAAATGCCCAGCTATGCCAATTTTATAAAGGGTATATTATCAAGGAAGAGGAGATTAGATGAGTTTGAGACAGTAGCCTTGACAGAGGAATGCAGTGTAGTGCTTCAACAGAAATTACCTCCAAAGCTGAAGGATCTAGGAAGTTTCACAATTCCATGTACCATAGGAAAGTTGAACTTCAGTAAGTGTTTATGTGATCTTGGGGCAATCATAAATTTGATGCCCTTATCAGTGTTTAATCAGTTGGGATTGCCGGATCCTAAGTCGATAAACATATCATTACAGCTAGCTGACAGATCGATTCCATATCTACGAGGAATTATTGAGGATGAGTTGGTTAAGGTGGACAAGTTTATTTTCCCAGATGACTTCTTCATTCTAGACTACGAGGAGGACAAAAGCATACCAATAATATTGGGAACGCCATTTTTAGCCACAGGCAGGACGTCAATAGATGTGCAAAAAGGTGAACTTACTATGCGCGTCCAGGATCAAGAGATTACTTTCAACGTCTTTAAAGCAATCAGTTTACCAATGGATGAAGAAGAGTGCTTTTTAGTTGACATGGTGGACTGGTGCCTACAGGATGAAGTACAGAAATCCAGGGAATATGGACCAATGACATGTGCAACGGGTAAAAATTCAAATTTTAAGGAAAAGCCATTAACAAAAGATGAGGTCATGAAATTTCAGGGTGCAGAGAACACGAAGGAAAGCACCACAATTCCAACGGTGACATGAAGTCAAAGACAGTCAAGCTAATTGACTATAACTTAGTGCTGAATGGGAGGCAAACCATTATTATTCTCTCCCTTGCTTAGTTTTTAATCTTTTTATTTTGAGTTATTTCAGTAGTTATATCAAACTCCTTTTTAATTGGATACTATTATTCATGCGCAAGATTGTAACAAGAATGGCTATGAGAATGCTTGCACGCTGTTAGTGATATGAAATCACTTAGTCAGGCCTTAACATGGTACATTAATATCTATGCAGGAACCATCACTGGACAGCATCACTGGACAGCATCACTGACAGGCAGAGTGGAACTGAACATCGCGCGGCCGCGGGGCACAAGTGGCATGAAAATCATGCACCCGCGCGTCAAGCCAATATAGTTAACAGTCTACAAGCTCGCGGCCACGTGACTCAGGAAGGAGAAAATCTCGCGACCGCGCATCCGTATAAGAAACCCACCAAATGTTTCTGCAAGTCTCGCGCCTGCGCGTCCAGCTTAGTCAACAAGCTCGCGGCCGCACGCGACACATGGTTAAGATAGATTTGGCTGGTTTAAAATAGAGTTGGGGACCATTTGGACTCTCATTTGGATATCAACAGAAGCGAAATTCTTTCCCTTTCCATAACTCACGTCGTTATCTGTTCATCAATTACAATTTCGTGCCGCACATCTCTCAATCAATCAGCCACAATTCTCTCCTCATTCAAAGTCCATATCTCCTCAACTTCTCCAAGAGTGCTATAAAGCTAGGGTTTCTATGTGGGAGTGCAGAAACAAGTGTGAGAGCTATCAATTTCAAACTTCTCTTCTTTCCCAATCATATCATCTGTGAAATTACTAGCCAATACAAATGGGGCCTAAGCGAGCACGATCTATTGTGTCTTCTTCCTCATCCTCTGCGGGCAGTCAAGAGGCTGACATTGTGGATCACGAAAAAATCCTTAATTTGGAAGCTCAACAAGAATACTACCGCATTGTGACGAAAACATTCGTCAAGGAGAGAGGATTCAAGCTGGCAAGTTAGGATGATCAGTTGTGCGCCATGATTCGAGAGAGAGGTTGGGGTGGATTGACGGTGACTCCAATACCCAGTCCTATGAGCATAGTTCGTGAATTCTATGCTAATGCCAAGGTTAATATCTCTGGTTCGGGGTAACAAGGTAAATTACAAGCCTCGTGCTATTTGTTTAATTTTCAAAATTACGGATGCACCGCCAGTAGGAGCTGTTAATTGGATAATCGGCGCTCATTTGGAGACCGACATAGAGCTAATCATTGCAGAGTTATGTGTGCCGGGTACAAAATGGACATATAAAGTTGGCACAACACAGCCGCGGTAATTCCCAGCTGCAACACTAAATTGCTATGCAAAAGCATGGAACTTGTTCATAAGCAGCACGAAATATCAGCGGAGAGGGCACGTCTTCTGTGGGGCATAATCACCGAAAAGTACATCAACATTGGTCATCTCATTCACGAGAATATGTTGCGCTATTTACGAGGAACAACGATTGGGAGCATTCCACACGCATCTGTGGTAGCCATGCTTTGTGCTAATCAGGGATGTAACTGGGGAAATGAGCAGATGCAATACCCCAGCCAGGACATTACTCATGCCACAATCGAAAAGTTGGAAGACTGGGCAGGTGGTGTACCGCATCCAAGCGGACTAGGATTCATCCTTCATCCTATTTTTCCAGAACAACAACAACCCCTGCAAACAGATGAAGCAGGCCCGTCCACGCACGCGAGTGCCACCAATGGCGATCGACAGCTCCGAAGGTTAGAGCGCAAGGTCGATGCCATGTATGACAATTTGGGCACATTTGTGATGGGACTCACAAGGGCTCTAGCCGAAGCATTTGTGCAACAAGGAACAACACAAGAATGGCCTCAGTTTGTAACCGCAGCACCATATCCACCACCAGACTCACCACCCGAGGAGGGTGGCACCACCGATAATTAAGGGAGTTTTCATACCTTTTACCTTCATTTATTTGGGACATTGAATATTTTAAGTTTGGGGGTATTAGGTAGTAGTTAGTAATTTTTTTTATTTATTATTAGTTTTACATTTTAGCACATAGTTGCATGTTGCTTACCTCACAGTTCTTGCCGTTTAAAAAAAAATTTGTCTAGACAATGATGAAAGTTAAGTTTTTAAATGAATTCTGAATATTTTGGATAACATGAGCTAAGTTATAACGTTTTATACTACGAAATTCATAATGCTGTATACATGCTCTCAGTTTGCACAAATGGGTTCGCAAGCACTTGTAGGTATAAGAAACACGTGTGTTTTGCTCGACGGAAAAATGTAGTTTTAAAAAGAGAAATATGTGAAAAGTGGTTTGGAAACTATATAAAACATCGATTTTTAAACTCTGGGAAAACATGGGTATCTATGTATATAAAAAAATAGAAATAGTCTGGCTAGTCTTATTTCGAGGCCCTGGCTACTTGAGTAAGTACGCCCGAGGGGATTGTCTCTACACCTAGCGCCCTAAGGTCTTTCATGGTCTGGGAGTCGTTGGTCGAAAGCTCGCTAAGGGGTAGCAGTGTGCCTAATGGGGTAAGACATTGTACAGTCATGTAGAAAAAGAAAGAATAGAAAAAAATAGCAATAAACACCGCGAGAAAGAGCGAAATTCGCCCTCGTGAGTAGAATAAAGCAGATAAACTCATTGTTAAACCTTAGTTTATTTTATGATGTTGGAATAGTTCAAGTCACATCTATCTAATAAAATACAAATGATTTTGAATTTTTCGCTCACTCAATAAATCATCTGGGCCGTTCAAAGTTTGAGATAAATCCCACCGTTCATACATCTATCTATCTAATAATCTAATAATAATTTAATAAAATACAAATGACTTTAAATTTCCCGCTCACTCAATAAATTATTTTGGTCGTTCAAAGTTTGAGATAAATCATATTGTCCATACAGTGCCGGAGGCACGGGACCCAGCTAGTATATAAACATAAGTCTTGATTAATGCTATAATTTTTCTGGATTGAGCAAGATAGCATGAGCATTCTATATCTAAATTAAGTACTGGTCAAACACAACACACACACACAGCATCTGTATAGCATTGGTGAATTATTTGAGTATATGACATTATGCCTGTAGTTTGGTTTGAATTTGTATTCACAAATCTAGAAAAACTTCGCTGAGGCAAATTGGACTGAATGTCTATAATGGTTGGGACAATGTGAGAATTAAGTGCATAGTAATATAGTTGCATCATTCATTAATCATTAGTATGCATTGCTTGAGGGCAAGCAATGGTTCAAGTTTGGGGGTATTTGATAAGTAGGATTTTTACCAACTTATGAAGTATCAATTCATGCGAACTATGCCCATCTCAAGTACATTTTAGTTTGTTTTAGTAGCATTTCATGTTAATTTGCATTGCACGTTCTTAAAACTCCTTTTAGTGAATAAGTGCAGGAATCGGCCTATTTTGGTGGTGTTATGGAGCACAAGGCAAATGGATGCTTGAAACGAGGTAAAAGGATGGGATATGCATGGCATGAAGGTGCATTGGTGCAAGGAGATGAAGCATGACTGAGCAAGCAGCAGCAGTAATAGAAAAAAAGGAACCAGGCTCTGCAGATTTCAAGTCGCGCGGCAACATAGCCTTGAGGATGCGCGCCTGTGCGATTACCCAGCCAGATCTTGGATGCTACTGCAAGTCTCGTGGCCGCGAGAAAGACAATCCTATGGAGCGTACGCCCGCGTGTGAGATCAGCTAACCATATGAACCTACTGCAAGTCTCGCGGCCGTGAGACTATCATGCTGGAAGAGCGCGCAGCCACGCGCGATGTCTGATGCTGCTGATGTGTTTTATTTTATTTCCAAATTTTAAAGGTTGTATTGGATTTAAAACGATTCCTGACTGGTGTCAGGGGGATGATTCGACATTTTATTAGTTTTTCACGTATCTTTACATCGTAATTAGGGTTTTTACTCTCTAGCGAGGATTCCAACGTAGAAGGAGGCTACAACTCTATTTTTCTACTCCTTCTTGGGATTTTCTCTACGAGAGAGGATTATGAATATTAGTTTTTGCTGGAATCTTATGAGGATTGAATATTGATGTGTATTCGGGAATTGGGTTTGATAGTTTCATCTTTCATATTTTAATTGTTGCGTATTGATCATGTTTAACTTTGATCCCATAATGGCTTTTGGTTCAGTCATGAACTAAACTCCATTATGGGATTCTAACGGATTTTATTATGTAGTTTGATTGCACACTTAAATACTGGGTTGTTTTGCATATTATATAGGATGTCTGTCATGATTGTTTTGCATACATGATTGCTTGATCACCATTTATTTCAGTATTTGTATGGAATTGACAATGAACATACAAATATGGACTGTAATCATGATAGTATACGTATATAGGGCTGTGTTATATGGCTTATGTATTTCATGAACCAAATAGACATATACTGTTTCACCGTATAAGTTAAGATAAGAGCTTGAACTTAAAATCAATATAGTTACAATTTCACATAGACATATAGTGATGTTGGTTATATTGATGATTACACAGAGTCTATCAATTGTGGATGCTGTGTAAGTAGGTCTTAGTGCATTGAAAAATGGATAATACTCTTTTAGTACTCTTGGCTACTTTCCTATGATATGTCAATAAGTCAGGCATGATAGTGGCGATTGAATGAAATATTGAATGAAGTTATAATCCCATTAGTTCCAATATCATTTATTATATCATTTATATTGTTTTAGTTATTATTTGTAAATCAAGAATGAACCAAGTTTAATCCATAGTGTGAGCATATGAATATAGTGATTTAGTTAATGAATAGTAGTTTAAGTTAAACAAATTTCTCTGTGGGATCGATACTTTACTTGCTCTGTATTACTTGTTGATGCATGTATTCTTGCATGAGTTAGAGCTCTTTTGTTAGTCGTAAAAAAGAGGCAACAGCACACACTTCAAATTTCTTTTTCTGCTAGTTACTTTGCTGACTTCCAGCACCTGCACCCTCATTCCACTACCTCTTTGGGTTATTATTTCTGCCACTGCTACCACCAGTTTTTCCTTCCTTCTCATTCTTCTTCTTTCTCTGTTCCTGATTGTATTTTGTTAAGGCATCGCTTCCACCCTCCACGATAATCGCCTTCTCAAGTACTGGTGTAAATGTCTTTAACTAAAACATAGAGACTCTACTGTACAACCAGGGCTTCAATCCCTTTTCAAATCTTCTTGCCTTGCACTAATCTGTGTTAACCTGATATGGCGTAAACCTCGCCAACTCATTGAATTTTGCTGCATATTCTAACACTCTCATCGCACCCTACTTCAGCTTTAAAAATTGAACTTCCATCTGATTCTGTGAGCTTTCTGGAAAATAAGTCTCAAAAAATATTTCTTTAAACCTATTTTATGCCATCACTCCCTGACCCCCTCGGGTTTTATTTGTCTGCCATCAGTAGCTGGCTTCTGCTTTCAATATGAATGTTGCAAAAGCAGTCTTCTGGTCTTCACCGACTCTAGAAACGTTGAAAACCTTCTCAATTTCCATGATCCAAGTTTATGCCTCGACTGTATGCATGGACCCACGAAACTTTGGTGGTCCAACTACCTTAAAATCTTTAAAGGTGCTTGGTTTAAAGGTGCACAGTCCATCTCTTCCATCTTGACCTTCTTTGCTTGAACCTCTCCCTCTGCTACATCTGCACACTGGGAAGCCTTCTTAAAAGAATTTTTAACTCTTACTCTCTTAGCGGACTCTTCTTTCAAGCTATCCTTCAGTTTTGCAACCTCCTCCTTCAGTTACTCCTTTTTCCCCTCTATGTGGGCCGGCTTCCATTCCACATTACCAAGACGTTCGTCAAGATCTCGGATTTCATCGTCCTTCTGTACCATCAAAATCTGATGTTCATCTACCAGCTCCTCCAATTCGCTGACTCTGTCCTGAAGCTCAATGTTACGGTCGTACACCTCGTCACACATTTGAGCTGCAATAAAGTTTGGCGGAAACTCTTCCCCTTCCCCCTCCTCATCAGTTTTTGGTAACTCCACAGGGTCCTCATCATTTAATAATCCCTCCTGCCCAAACTCTGGGAACCCAACAACTGTAACCAATGGAGATGACTCCCTTGGTACTAGTGACTACTTGAACATCTCGAGGCTCCTCCTCTCTAGGCATCTGAGGTCTCTCCTCCCTAGCCTGACTGGATTCTCCTAAATTAGCCATCTTGATAATAAAATTTTAAGTTTTTAATTACGAACTGACACTACTCGACACTCACGAGCACATAGGTTCCAACCACATAAGCACATATAGTATTTTATTATTTCTTCCTTAAAACTCGATAAGAGTTTATCACCACTATCTTTACAATCTCCTATAAGGTTACTCCCTAAGGTTTTTCCCCCACCTAAGGTTCATAAACTAAGGTTCTAATACCAACTTGTGACACCCCCAAATCTGGGTACTTCATTCCCACAAGATTTGGTGCTTACTGTCCATACATTTATTTCTAATTACTCAAATTTAATAAAAGTTTAAGCAATAAATCTCCCGATTAAAGGGTTACATAACGTAAACCAATAAATCCCAGGTTGCCTAACCTTAAAACATTCATCAAATGCGGAAAATTAATTAATTACATCACATAATTAAAAGTAAGTCTAAAAACATAAGTATCAACAAATTAACAAGTCTTCAACACTTGTTCATCTTGCATTTTCCTTTACTAGTGGTTGGCTCGTCAACCTTCTCAACTTTAACTGCAATGATTATATGTATGTGCAAGAGTGAGCAAAACAAATGCTTACTTAAAGAAAACATAATAACTGGCAATGAATAAGCTTTACTGAATTGAATAACATTTTCTAATATCGATAATCAAGAATGTATATTTGAATTCATCTAAGGGTCACAACTATGTCCCAGGTTATAAGCATTTCTACTATAACCTTTAACAGTCGTTAGACTATACGGACCTTCTCCTCGTACTTAGGGGGATCAACCCTTCGTACCATGTATTGTGCACAAACATCTTAACGCTAAAGGAAGATTAATTTGGATAAGTTTCGAGGGTAATTTATAGTTCAACGTACATCAACTAAGGATTACTTAAATCAAAAGTTTAATGACAATGCAAAGGTTCAACATCAACGTATTACTGGTTAGTTATGAACCAATAATGAATATTGTAAATTAACAAATTCATGCATTAAGGATAAAATTCAAAGCATTGAAAAGCTATAATAAACCTTGCTTAAACAAGATGGTAAGATAAGGTTACAATTTCCAACAAGGAAACAAAGTTAAAAACTTTGCTCAGCAGGATTTAGGAACTTACGTAAAATAAAATTAAGGTTCAGAAACTTGCTCAAATAAAGTTAGGGTTAGAGAACTTGTTCAACTGAATAATAGATTCAAGAAACTTGTGTAATGTAAAAGTAGGGATAGAAGACTTGTCTTATGTGTTAGCTACACAATTATAACTCATACTTCCCAAACACCTTAAACATTCAATTAACATTGTAACACAACTTTAGTCAAATAATATTAATCTCATAGATTCAACTATAACTTGTCAGCCCAACTTGAATTCTGATTTCTTAAATTGATAAAATTTAACCAATCTAAAGTTCTTTCTTAGTCAACGATTCAACTTCATTAATCACATAATAAAGCTTTACAATAATAGCTTGAAGTATAGTTTATAAATTTTCACAACTTGAAATCATAAATTACACATGAACAATCTATTATAATATTTTGGTATAAGCCTAACAGATTGTCATGAACTTTAAACTAGATTTGACTAAGTTTAAGTGATTGAACAAGTAACATCTCATCACTGACTCTGTTCTGGGTCTGGCGCAGCTGCGCTGCTCTAAGCCTTGGGGCAGGTGCAGTTACGTCGTTTCTGCTTTTAACATCAGTACAGTTGCACTGGTGTGCAGACAGAAACTACGCAGACTATTTTTAGGCTCTATTCAAACTCAAACTCACGAATTTCACTATTTAAACAACAAATTAAACACACCCAAATCACATAAACTTCATATAAATGCTTCCCAGCATGTATACATTGATTTAAAACATCAAAACAACAGCAACAATCGAATTGAATCCTTTAAATTCCATGTTTTTGCAAAAACAACATTTTTAGACATCCGTAGCAAAAGTAATCACTGAAAATTCATTATTACACCAAAACAATCCGTTTAAATTACTTTGTTTTCGTTTTTTCATGTATTAACACATTTAAGAATCAATTTACGGTTTATTATACCAATTGAACATCAATTTTAACATCATATAAGCCATATTCATATATATTTCACTTTAATTCAATTTCTTCACTTTTAAATATTTTTCTACAAATTTGATTACTCTAACTCATGAATAAACGATATAAAATAGTTTATAAACATCTATTAACACATATAACACCATATTTTCAATAATCATTCACAAAAACTTATTTATAGAGAATTTTTCATGAAAGCTTAAGAACACCACAAACTAACAATAAAGAGTTAGATTTCTACCTTAATTCCTTGTTAGATGATGAGAATTACTTTGTTAATCCCCTTTGATTCCCAAAACTTCCAACTTTTCTCTCAATTCCTCTAGAGCTCTCAGTTTCTTCTCTGTTTTCAACTCTTTCTCTCTATACTAAACAAACTTAGAAAACTAACGTAGCTAATTTATGATATAACTCTACGTAAACTAAAACTGAAAATATAATATATAAACTGACGTATAACATAATATCACCTTAATAACATGTTAGTTATATTTTTTTAAATTCAAAAGCCACTAAGGCTTGTTTGGAAAAACTGAATTAAAACACGGATTTAAAATCCTTAAGTCTTGTTTGGTAGAAATTAATTAAATTCCTCTTGTTTATTTTAATAATACATTTACTATATAGTTTAATTAGCACACTTTATTTAGTTAAATTCTAATATTTAAATTTAACTAGAGTTAACATCAACTTATTAACTCATATAGCCACATAAATCAAATTGTTTCATAAATCATATAATTATAAAATTATAATTTTAATATAAATTATAATTTTATCTAACAAATTAATAACTCTCTAATTTAATTATTAAATTAAATTAGAATATTACCATTATGTAATATAATGATAAATTTAAAAATTCATTTAATTTAATCAACTCATTAAATTAAAATCCAAAATCATAAAATTATCAAACATCAATTTAATTAATAAATTACGCTAAATTAAATTAGTCCACCACCACAATTTATGAATTATTTATTGAACTAATAAATAATCAAGTCAATCAAGTATTTATTTAACAATAAACACATCAACTAAAATATTTATTTATTTCAATAAATACTTTAAATTACATATAAAAATTCTGGATTGTTACACTAATCTAGCCTTTCCTGTCTGGCTAGATATTTGGATGGGATGTTTGATCCGTTGATGTTTTTCCCTAGCTTTTTGCCAGGATAGAAATCCAAAGACATCATTTCTTTACCAACGGACATCACTTTGGAAGAAATCTTTGGTTTCAAGGTTGGAGCCCAGATAAGTTTATAGTGAGTGTTGCTCACTTCGAAGGCTTGAAAACTCAGTGGCACAACTCCTTCGTTGTGGTTGATCAAAGGCATATCCCTTTGTACATAGACTGGGTATTCTAGATCGTCATTGACGGTGACCAGATTGCCATTGATGATGTATTTGACTTGTTGGTGAAGGGTGGATGGGACTGCTCCTGCCATATGAATCTATGGTCTTCCCAACGGCAGATTATATCATGTGGTGATGTTCAACACTTGAAATGATATATAGTAGGTATGTGGATCGATCTTCACTGGAAGTTCGATTTCTCCTACAGTATTTCTTTGAGACCCGTCAAAGCCTCTTATGAATATGTGGCTGCTTCAGATTCAATTTGGACTAATCTTCATTCTTTCTTAGGTGTTTTAGGGACATATGTTCAAGGAAGATCATCCATCTATCAAGACTCCTCCAATCACATACCCAAAGGATATCACTACTATATGCAATGACTTGTAATGACCAGTTCCTTCTACTATTATGTCATAATCAGTGAAAGATATCACATTACAGTTAAAAATGTAAGTGCCAAAACTTTTCTGTATCCATAGTCTTAGGCAGATATGTTTCTTCCAACACTTGTGTTAAGATTTTACGATGATCTTCAGAAGATAATACCAAGTCCATAATGGATATCTATAGAGGTGCCTCCTGTGACGCCCCCAAAATAGGTATATATCACTCATTTTGAGTCGCCAAATACATGCTACATAAACAAATACAACTTCATTAATACAATTATCGTGCAAAATACGACAACACATATAGTGTGAGTTTAAATACAAATATTGTCTAATAGACAGTATTCAAACTCAAAATGAGTCCTCATTATAATTATTGATACACTATTTTACAAAAATAGTGAGGACTGCTAAAATAACTTTCTAGATTCATCACTCCATACCCCGGCTAGTTCCTGCTAAATTCTCACCTCCCGAGAAGAAAAATGGAACAAAAAGAAAAAGGGTGAGCTCAACTAGCCCAGTAAAGAATATTATAACTAAGATAATATACAAAAAATTATCATTAGTCTTCAACAGGGAAAAATCTGATAGAATATAATAGACAACAAGTTTTAGATCAACAACTGCAGCGAAAATAGATATCCATTAGAAGAGTCAAGTAGAGAATGAATTTTATTATCTTCTAAAATTTAAAAGTCCATCATCAATATTTTATCCCTGTAACATCAATCAATATACATCTCGAATCAAATATTCATCTTTGCACTACAGGCCAAAGATATTCATTTGTATCACCAGTTGGTCATGTTCATCTCAACACATGTTCATCTTTGCACTACGGGCCAAAGATATTAATCAGTTAGTCATTCATCTTTGCGCTACAGGCCAAAGATATTCAGTAATATCATCATTTAGGACTGAGGATGATGAAAAATATCTTAAATAAAACGAATCTAGTGAGATAAAAGATCAAAAATTAGGGATTCATACTTTAGTTTATCTAAGTTTAAAAATACCTTATAATAATCAATTGTAAAGCAAAATTCCAGAATAAAGATCAAAACATGGATACAATCAAAAATAGTAACCACAATACACAACTTAAACAAAGAAAGAAAAAAATTATTTTTCTGTGAATAGTGTCGTATTCGTGAATAGTGTCATATACGTGAATAGTAATCTTGACATAAAAAAGATAGAAATTCCACAATAAAATCCATACTAATATTTCGGTATAATGATATTGAAAGAATAACATCATTATGAAGAAAATAACATCCTTTACCTCAAAAGAACAGTACTTCTGACTGGAATATCGAATATAGTGTTTGAAGGAAACTTGCACTGAATAGCAACTCTCAAAGTATCTAAATACTCACAAAATACGCTCGATAATATACAGAGAGAAAAAAAAACTTGTTTCTGGTGTGATTTTCAATTCTAACTAAGCACCCTATTTATAGGAAAATGCTAGAACGCCAAAGGTTACTAAATTAATAAAGTATTAATTTCCAAAATTTTCAAGCACGCCACTTTTGATCAGATTTAAGCACACCACAGTGGGGCCCACCCAAATTAGCCAATTCCATACCAACCAAAAGTTGGGCCCACCCATATTTTAAATAAAAATATTTATTTCTGAAACTTCAATAATTCATAATAAATAGCCCTTTTATCAAAAAAAATACAAATTTTATGTCCATTTAATAGGTAATCAAATTCTCTACAACTTTGTAAAAGAAAGTTTTTCCAAATTCCAAACATAAAATGCCCGAAATCCACACACGGACGATTTTCAATACCTTCATTCCGACAAAATACTGATAAATCACCTCAACATTAATTTCTTCATTTAGATCCACACAAAATAAATATTTCCCTATCCATCCACGTAAAATAAATATTTACTTATCATATAAATCAATAATTAATTATTCATAAATAATATTACAGAATCACAATTACGACAACCAGATCGTTCCCAAAAAAGAGGGGGCGTTTCAATAAGAATTTCTCTATATTGGCGCGCAATTAGGTGACCGAACCACTTTCCTAGACAGAACTTCCTTAGACATTGCCTATAATGTTATCTAACAATATGATTCAAATAATATGAATTATTGATCTAATAATGGAGATATTGCACAGTGACAATTATTGAAATAACAATAATATAAAATAGCAATTATTGAATAAAATAAAATATTGAACAATAATTACTGTAACAATTATTCAGTAGTGCCTTCATCATAAGAATCAATAATTCAACAATACTGTGAAATATCGTGTGCTAATGTGAAGCCACGCGTATTACTGTATTTTAACCATCGGGTATTCCAACAGTGTTAACGGTAACAACTACGCCGTTATTTTAAAAACTCAAACTTGGCGTTATCTTCATCCGACCGTTTTTCATTATGGGGCCCATAAATGGTTGCGTCGTCGTACGAATATTCCCCGACAGCAAGAATATTCCATGACCAAACGAAAGCTCCCCGACAACAATGAATATTTTATAACCACTTGCTTATTTTGAAAATTTTGCATATTTCACCCATAACCAAAGTATTATAACAAATTAACACCTTATTATTCATAATAATAATTAGAGGAAATTCAATTTTATTTAAAAAAATGTTGGGGTCTTACAACCTCCCCTCCTTATGAAATTTCATCCTCGAAATTGACGTACGTACCTGGTGTTTCGAAAAGGTGAGTATACCGCATTTTTATTTCTGATTCTAACTCCTAGTTCATTCCCTCAATAGCATGGTTCCTCCATAAAATTTTAACTTATGGTATAATTTTGGTGCGTAGGACATGTTCTTTCTTATCCAAGATCTTAACAGGTACCTCCTCGTACGTTAAAACTTTGGCTATCTCGCCTGGTTCTAACTCAATAATGTGGTTCAGGTCTTTCACATATTTACGAAGCATAGATATGTGAACAACATTATGAACACGAGACATGCTTGGAGGTAATGCGAACCTATAGGACACATTTCCTATTCAGTCAAGAATCTCAAATGGACCAACAAATCTTGGATTGAGCTTTCCTCTCTTCCTAAATCTTGTAACTCTCTTCCATGGAGCAATACGTAACAATACATGATCCCCAATATTAAATTCCACGTCCTTTCGATGAAGATCCCCATAACTCTTTTGTCGATCCTGTGCCATTTGTATACGTTGTCAAATCGTTTGGATCTTTTCTGTAGTTATGCGTACCAATTCTGGTCCCAACAACGTTGCTTCACCCACCTCATCCCAACATACTGAAGAGCAACACTTTCGTCCATACAACGCCTAGAATGGAGCCACACCTATACTTGCCTGATAATTGTTGTTGTAGGAGAATTCCACCAATGGTAGGTACTTATCCCAACTCCCTTTGAAATCTAGGATACATAGTCTTAATAGATCTTCAAGAGTTTGAATAGTCCTCTCTGATTTCCCGTTTATTTGAGGATGGTATGTCGAACTGAATCGTAAATCCGTGCCCATAGCTTTTTGCAAACTAACCCAAAATCATAAAGTGAATCTTTGGTCACGATCCAAAACTATGGATAATGGCATGCCATGCAATCTCAAAATCTCATTAACGTACATACAAGCAAGACGTTCAAGGGAATAAGTCCCTCATATAGGCAAAAAATGAGCAGACTTGGTTAATCTATCAATAATGACCCAAATCGCATATATGCCTTGAGAAACCTTGGGAAGACCCGTAACAAAATCTTCTCACTTCTATTTTGGAATCTCAAGTGGTTGCAATGGACCCTTTCGCACTTGATGTTCCGCATTTACACGTTGACAAGTTAAATACCTCGAGATAAACTTTGTGATCTCTCTCTTCATATTGTTCCACCAAAATGTATGTTGAAGATCATGATACATTTTGGTACTCCCAAGATGGATTGCAAAAGGTGTGTTGTGTGCCTCCATCAAGATTCTATGCTTCAAGTCAGAATCGTTAGGAATGCAAATTCTTGAGTTGACTCGAAGTATTCCTTCTTCGCCGATTCTTGCTTCTGGAATAACACCTTCTTGCACTTTCTTCTTTATACGCATCACCTCCAGGTCCGTAGCTTGAGCAGCTTTAACTTTATCGATTAAATTCGGTTCTACTTGTATGTTTGATATCATCACATGGGTACTTGGAGCCTTTACCTCTATCTCCATCATTTGCAAGTCATATAAAATGGGCCTTTGTGTTAACAACATTGTACTCATACCCGCATATGATCTTCTACTTAATGCGTCAGCTACCACGTTTGCTTTTCCAAGATGGTATTGGATGGTATGATCATAATCTTTCAACAGCTCGAGCCAACGTCGTTGCCACATGTTGAGTTCCTTTTAGGAGAAGAAATATTTGAGGCTTTTATGATCTGCATAGATCTCCACTTTCTCCCCATACAGGTAGTGTCTCAATATCTTCAACGCGAAAACGACTGCTGCCAACTCCAGATCATGAGTAGGATAATTCCTCTCATATTCTTTGAGTTATTATGAGGCATAGGCTATGACTTTCCCATGTTGCATGAGAACACGTCCTAGCCCTTGCCTGAAGCATCGATGTAGATAACAAATCCATCCGAACCAGATGGTATTGTCAGAACAGGTGCCGAAATGAGTCTCCTCTTGAGCTCTTGGAAACTCTTCTTGCATTCTTCTCTCCATACAAATTTTGTATCTTTCCGAGTCAGCTAAGTTAACGGAGTAGCAATTCTAGAAAATCCTTCCACGAAAATCTCCGATAATAACCAGCTAAGCCCAAAAAGCTACGTACTTCGATCACCGACTTCGGTTGCTCCCAACTTTGTATTGCTTCAATCTTTGCCGGGTCAACAGATACTCCATGTTTTGACACCACGTGCCCAAGGAATGCTTCTTCCTCAAGACAGAACTCGCATTTCTTTAGCTTGGCATATAGCTTGTTGTCACAAAACCTTTAAAGTACCAGCTTCAAATGGTGCTCATGATCTTCACAACTTTTAGAATATATGAGGATGTCATCAATAAAGAAAACAACGAACTGATCCAAATATTCCTTGAACACACGATTCATCATATCCAAGGAAGCATCGGGAGCATTAGTCAATCCAAAAGACATGACTAAGAATTCATAATGCCCGTACCGAGTTCTGAAGGCAGTCTTTAGAATATCCTCAGTTTTAATCTTTAGTTGATGATATCCATAACGAAGATCGATCTTTTAAAAGAATTGTGCTCTTTGCAACTAGTCCAACAAGTTATCAATGCGAGGTAGTGGATAACTATTTTTGATGGTGACATGATTCAATTCCCGGTAGTCAATACAAAGTCGCATACTCCTGTCTTTCTTCTTTATGAATAAAACAGGAGCATCCCAAGGAGATGTACTAGGACGAATGAAACCAATGTCTAACAACTCCTGTAGTTGGACCTTTAACTCCTAAAGTTCAATAGGAGTCATTCGATATGGGGTTTTAGAAATAGGCTTTGTACCAGGTTCAAGGTCAATAAAGAATTCAACTTCACGTTCTAGGGGTAGACCGGGAAGTTCTTCAGAAAATACGTCAGGAAATTCACTAACAACAGAAATTTTATTCAAATCTGACGTGTTTTTGTTCAAGTCCGTGATATGGGCTAAGAAAGCTTAACATTCGTTTTTCAATAAACGAATAGCTTTATGGCTTAATATGACAGTGATTGACTTTAGTTGTTTGGTTGTTTGAATTCGCATAACAGGTTGGTTAGGAATATGAAAACTAACAACCTTACGAAAATAATCAATTTTAGCATGATGAGTGGTTAACCAATCTATCCCCAAAATCACATTAAATGCAAGTATTTTCAACGAAATAAGATCGGCAGGTAATGTGATGGTTCTAACTTGAATCAAGCAAGATTTATAAACAGTAGATGTAATGAAAGTTTCTCCTAACGGAGTCTCAACAGATAAGTCAAGGTCTAATTTCTCCGGAGTCAAGTTCAAATATTGAGCACAAGCAAGAGAGATAAAAGAATGGGTTGAACCAGTATCTAATAAGTTATAAACTTCACAAGAGTTTATGATTATCTTACCTGTGATCACCTCGTTCGGGTTCCTCGCGTTTTGGGCAGTCACGACAAACGATCTTCCAGGAACCACCGACTTTGACTTGTCCGGGACAACCTTTGGAGTCACCATCTCCGTTGAACTTGGTTTCACAACAAGACAATATCTAGCTATATGATCTTCCTTTCCACAGTTATAACACACCTTGGATTGTTGTGAGCAATTTGGGCTGATGTGTCCCTCTTTCCCACATTTATAACAAACGACCGGTGCTCGTTCTCCTCCCCTAGAAACAGCTGATGTTTGTGCTGACGTCTTCACGTTATCCTTATTGTACTTTCTCTTTTTGAAATCTCCCCCCGACTCGCTTCTTCTACCATCATGGCCACAATTACCACCAGAGTGGTTACCGCTCTTATCTGAATGTTTTCTTCCTGGCTGGTTGTCATTGCTACGATGACTGCTGCCACCGGTATGACCCTGGTTGTGGTCCCTCGATTGAACATACTCATTATATCACTCTAATAATTGAGCCCTATTTACAACATCTGAATATAGAGAAAATTTATGAGAAATAAGATATTGCCGAATCTCAGGTTTTAGACCTCTCAGAAACATCCGCGTCATTAGTTCCTCGTCCTCTACCAAATGAGTTGCAAACGTGGATAACTCTACAAACTTATCCTCGTACTGAGACACAGTCATGTTATTTTGTTCCAGTCTAATAAACTTTACCTCCTTCATATGACGAATAATTTCAGGAAAGTACTTGTCATTGAACAGTTTCTAAAATGTTTCTCAAGACATGTTGAGTGCGGCAGGCTGGGTACGCTTCACAGATTCCCACTAGTAATCTGCCTCACCACGAAACATAAAGGTGGCGAATGGAACCTTATGTTCCTTCACGCATTCCAAGACATCGAATATCTTGGTAATTTGCTTGACCCACGTTTTCTAGTTAATCGAATCCGGCTTTCCCACAAATTCTGGTGGTCCCAACTCTTTGAACTGCTTGGCTGTGACAAGCCGCGCATTGCTATCATTTCCACCCATATTTTGTACACGAATCTCCCTCGTCTGGTTATGGATTAACTGCAAAAAGCTTCTAAACATCCCATCATTCATCATTTGTTCGGTAGTGTTGTTTATAGGAGGAATATTGCCTTCTTGTTGCACGTTCCCCTGGGTGGTGATTAAAGGTGTCTCCACGGTCTCATTCACTCCATTGTTAATATTTCCAGCTGCCATTCTCAAATACTTCCACAAAATAATGGTTAATTAAAGAAATTAACATGCCACATAATGTCCTTATATTATGACCAACCAAACAAATAAGTTTGGTAGGATATATTAGCGAAGGATTTACTCGTCTCTCCCCTCCTAGTTCTATTCCTCGATATCCTCTAGAGACCATATCCCTAAGCTCTGATACCAACTGTGACGCCCCGAAAATAGGTATACATCACCCATTCTGAGTCGCAAAATACATGGTACAGAAAAAAAATACAACTTCATTAATACAATTGTCGTGTAGAATACGACAACACATATACTATGAGTTTAAATATAAATATAGTCTAATAGACAGTGTTCAAACTCAAAAGGAGTCCACATTACAATTATTAATACACTATTCTACAAAAATAGTGAGGACTGCTAAAACAACTTTCTAGAATCATCACTCCATACCCCGGCTAGTTCCTGCTAAATTCTCACCTCCTGTGAAGAAAAATGGAATAAAAAGGAAAAGGGTGAGCTCAACTAGCCCAGTAAAGAATATTATAACTAAGATAATATACAACAAATTATCATTAGTCTTCAACAGGAAAAAATCTGATAAAATATAATAAACAACAAGTTTTAGATCAACAAATGCAGCGGAAACAGATATACATTAGAAGAGTCAAGTAGAGAATGAATTCTACTATCTTCTAAGATTAAAAAGTCCATCATCAATATTTTATCCCTGTAACATCAATCAATATACATCTTGAATCAAATATTCATCTTTGCACTACAGGCCAAAGATATTCATTTGTATCACCATTTGGTCATGTTCATCTCAACACATGTTCATCTTTGCACTACGGGCCAAAGATATTCATCAGTTAATCATTCATCTTTGCACTACAAGCCAAAGATATTCAGTAATATCATCATTTAGCACTGAGGATGATGGAAAATATTTTAAAGAAAATGAATCCAGTGAGATAAAAGATCAAATATTAGGGATTCGTACTTTAGTTTATCCAAGTTCAAAAATACCTTATAATAATCAATTGTGGAGCAAAATTTTAGAATAAAGATCAAAACATTGATACAATCAAAGATAGTAACCACAATAGACAACTTGAACAAAGAAAGAAAAAATTTATTTTTCTGTGAATAGTGTCGTATTCGTGAATAGTGTCGTATACGTGAATAGTAACCCCGACATAAAAAAGGTAGAAATTCTACAATAAAATTCATACCAATATTTCATTATAATGATATTAAAAGAATAACATCATTATGAAGAAAATAACATCCCTTACCTCAAAAGAACAGTACTTCTGACTGAAATATCGAATATAGTGCTGAAAGAAACTAGCATTGAATAGCAACTCTCAAAGTATCTAAATACTCACAAAATACGCTCGATAATATACAGAGAGAGAAAAAAAAACTTGTTTCTGGTGTGATTTTCAATTCTAACTAAGTACCCTATTTATAGGAAAATGAAAGAGACTAAATTAATAAAATATTAATTTTCAAAATTTTCAAGCAAGCCACTTTTGATCAGATTTTAGCACACCATAGTGGGGCCCACCAAAATTAGCCAATTCCAAACCAACCAAAAGTGGGGCCCATCCATGTTTTAAATAAAAACATTTATTTTTGAAACTTCAATATTTCATAATAAATAGCCCTTTTATCTGAAAAATATGAATTTTATGTCCATTCCATAGGAAATCGAATTCTCTACAACTTTGTTAAAGAAAGTTTTTCTAAATTACAAACATAAAATACCCGAAATCCATATACGGGCAATTTTTAATACCTCTATTCTGACAAAATACTGATAAAACACCTCAACATTAATTTCTTCATTTATATCCACACAAAATAAATATTTCCCTATCCATCCACATAAAATAAATATTTCCTTATCATATAAATCAATAATTAATTATTCACAAATAATATTACAGAATCATAATTATGACAACCAGGCCGTTCTTAGGAAAAAGGGGGGCTTTCCGATAAGGATTTCTCCTTATTGGCGCACAATTAGGTGACCAAACCCATTTCCTAGACAGAAATTCCTTGGACATTGCAAATAATGCTATCTAACAATATTATTCAAATAATATGAATTATTGATCTGATAATGAAGATACTGCACAGTGACAATTATTGAAACAACAATAATATAAAATAGCAATTATTGAATAAAATAAAATATTGAACAGTAATTACTGTAACAATTATTGAGCAGTACCTTAATACGTAAAAATCAATAATTCAAAAATACTGTGCAATACCGTGTGCTACTGTGCAACCACGCATATTACTGTATTTTACCCACTGGGTATTCCAACAGTGTTAACGGTAACAACTACGCCATTATTTATAAAAACTCAAACTTGTCATTATCTTCATCTAACCTTTTTCTGTTATGGGGACCACAAATAGTTGCGTCGTCTTACGAATATTCTACGACAGCAAGAATATTCCACGACCAAACGAATATTCCTCGACAACAATGAATATTTTATAACCACTTGCTTATTTTGAAAATTTTGCACTTTCACCCATTTTCACCCATAACCAAAGTATTATAAAAAAAATTAACACATTATTATTCACAATAATAATTAGAGGAAATGTGATTTTATTTTAAAAAAAAGTTTGGGTCTTACACTTCCCTTAATCTATGCATTATCTTCGCTTCATTATGCCCCATTTTGCTAAGGAATTCTTCAATTTTCTCCTCAGACACTCTCCTCTTGGTTTTAGTGACTAGCCTTATCACTAACTGACATAGACACAACGAGTTTTCTTTTGATATAGTCGACGCATGATTGGAGATTGATCCCTCATTCTACTCATAATTCCATGGGTTTCTTTTCAGGCTGATAAAGGGATACTGCAGCCTAAATGGCAACATCAAGGGTTCTGATACAGCCATTTTTAAAGGATTTTTTCCTCCTTTGTCCTCCATTCCCTGAATTGTCAAAGGTGTTGCAGGAAAACCTCCTTTAGAGGATATGACCGCTATAACTTCCCTCCATCTCTGTGTTCTAGGGGGAAATATCTCCTCTTATTTAAGCAGGGTATTATCATTATTTACCATTTATAGGTCACAACTATCAATCCTATTCTGGATCAGGTGACAGAGTGCCCAAAAACTTTTTGTGTCATTACCAGGAGTGTTGTAATGGTATTAACATATCCCGGTAACATCAAACCGCTTGAAACGGGGATTGATTAAAGGTAACAGTTTTGTGATCTTCCTTTCATTGATTAACATATGTAGGATCCCCTCCATCGGTTGACCCAAAGGAGTAAACTTTCTTTTATCTGCATACTCTCTACGAGCCTAAGATCTAGTCTTCCTTATAAATTTTTCCTCCCAAGTTTCATTCTCCTGGAATTGTCAGAGGTGTTGTAGGCAAGCCTCCTTCAGAGGATATGACCGCTATAACTTCCCTCCATCTCTGTGTTCTAGGGGGAAATATATCCTCTTCTTTAAGAAGGGTATTACCATTATTTACCATTTATAGGTCACAGCTATCAATCCTATTCTGGATCATATGACAAAGTGCCCAAAAACTTTATGTGTCATTACCAGGAGTGTTGTAATGGTATTGACATATCCCGGTAGCATCAAACTGCTTGAAACGGGGATTGATTAGAGGTAACAGTTTTATGATCTTTCTTTCATTGATCAACATCTGTAGAATCCCCTCCATCAGTTGACCCAAAGGAGTAAACTTTCTTTTATCTGCATACTCTCTACGAGCCTAGGATCTAGTCTTCCTTGTAAATTTTTCCTCCCAAGTTTCATTCTCCTGGAATTGTTGTTGATCCCTTATTACAATGGTGAGGAGATTTTTTTGCCCCTGACTGACCAGTTGTCGAGTGACTTGGTACTGATGTATCATCAGTTCTGCCAGTTGACCAATCTATTATGTGATAGACTTTATTTCATGCTTCATTGAAGACCATCCTTCAGAATAACTCGACTCCACCGAGGTACTCTCATTTGCTTGTGACGTTTCTCTAATGTATTGGAGGTATTTAGAAGTTTTCCCCCCTCCAATATCGATCATGTTTACTCCCTCCTCATTGTGTTGAGGTAAAAGGGTTATCCTGAACATATGGCTGCTCTAGTTTTGTCACCACAATCTCGCCATTGTCTATCAGGTCTTGGATTTTTTGCTTCAAAGACTAACACTCTTGGGTGTTATGGCCTAGAGCCCCAGAATGATAAGCACATTTCTTTCTTAGGTCAAAATTCTTCCCACTTGGATTGGCTGGTGGAAGAAACTGAGCAATTTTCTTCTGTGTTGTCAGAAGCTTGAGAATATTTTCAAGTGAGTCCCTTAAGGGTATAAAATGTCCTTTGACATTTGGCCTCTCTAGTTCTTTGGAATGGAGGATTTAAGGGTTGAACAGATGTTTAGAAAATGGAATAATTCTTTCTCTGAATGGGTAAGTTTTGGTTTTGATTACCCCTTTGAGTTTGACTTTGTAGTACCAAGGATATATCCTCTTCTTTCTTTTTATGAACTCTACGAGAATTATTCCCATAATTTTCTGCCTGAATGTGCTCAGCCGTAGCTTCTAAAGCAGTAAGGTCTTTAATCTTTCCAAAATTTAACCTCATATCGACCATTTCTTCATGTTTGATCATTTTTTAGAATTGTTTTCCTATACCTGCTAGGACTCTCTCATAGAACGAAGCTTCTTGTATGTTGATGAAGGTCATTACCATCTCGATTTCTATTATTGATGGAATAACTTGAGCTGCCAAATGTCTCAATCTTTGGGAATATTCTCTGAATGACTCAGTATTCTGCTCTTTGACTTTGTTAATTTGATATCTGTCCGGAGCCATTTGTGACTGGAAGTTGTATTCATTTAAGAAGGCATGGGATAGCACTTCCTAGCTGTGAATTTTGGAATTATCCAATCGAGCATACCAGGCTCTCGCCTCTCCGGTCAGACTTTTCTGAAATATCTACATTCTCAGCTTTTTATCCTCTGCATAGGATCCGAATTCTCTAATGAACACTTTCAAATGAGTGTAAGGATTTCCTAATCCGTCATATTTCCCCAAATCAAGAATTTTTAACTTGTCTGGGTACCAGGCCCTTGCAAAGATGCAGAGGTCTGAATAATTAACACTCCCATATGCTCTAGTCCCTTTGATAGACTGGATTGTTTCTTCCATTTGCTAGACTTTCTTACAAATATCACTAGTATCTCGATCTTCTTTGAGATTGATGATTTCAGGGGTTTTGTTGGTCTTTTTATTGTTTTGAGGTTCTGGAATCTAAGGTTCATTTTTCTTGTCAGTACCTTGACTACTACCTTGTTCGGAGGACTCTGGTTGAGTGGGTACTTTCTTACCCTGAGTACTTTTGCTCTATTCTTTCAAGAAGACATCCAATTCTGCTATCTGATTTTTGAGTCCCTCAAATTCTTCCCGAGACACGAAACCTGACCCTTGTTGGGTGCTTTCTTCCACGTTAATGAGTAGGCTTTTGCCTTCTTAGATCTAGATCTTGTAATAAGATCAATCTTGCCTATAGTAAAAGTAGGTAGTTTAGTCTTGATGAACCCGAACAGTATACATGCTCATGCAATGTGTCAGTTTTAGGGGTGTTTTAATTAATGTTTTCCTGCAAAACAGATGTCAGTTGTTTTGATGACAGGATATCATGACAGGATTTGATATATGACAATGAATTTGATATTTACAACATTTACAGCATTTACATAAGACATGTGTAATAATCTGAACCCTAATCAAAATTATTAATAGAGATTATGAATATTAATACATGGGTTACTATAATTGTCAGGATGTGTATATGTGATGGATAGCAGGTGTCTAAACCTTAAATTTTAAATCTTAATACATGTATTATTAGATTGTATATAGAAATTATGGGATATAACATTAAATTATGAAATCATAATTTGAAAACCCTAAATAAGGGAACCCTAATTTAAGAATTTACTCTTAGATTAGAAACCTTAACCCTAATTAGGGTCATAATAAGAAATTGTGACTTAGTATATTTATAAGTACATGAGTACTATGTGATAAACACTAAGTATGGTTATATAGAAATTTAATTGGTGCACTTTTCGTTCAGAAACCCTAATTGAGAATTAGGAAACCCTAACCCTAATATCAAATCCTAATTTTATATATTAAACCCTAATTATGATTAACAAAACCCTAATGACCAAAACTTAAGGGATAAATTTTAAAGTTTTTAAAAGCATGTGAAATGACTAAATTGTCCTTAGAATTATGTGTGAAATTACCAAATTACCCATAGTAAGGGTAAAAAGACTAAAATGCCTTTGAACTTATCTTTTAACAAAAGATAGGATCAAATCTTGGTGACTTATCACCCAAGATATCACCATGTGCTAAAAACAAACTAGATCAAGCCTCTATTTGACACTTAACATCAGATCGTGCAAGGAGTTAAGCCACTAGTCAAACAAAATGGACTAAAGAGCTCACTTAGATTTTTATATCTATGATAAGTCTCTCATAAGTAAACCTCCAAATTTTACACTTCATATATTTCATATTGTAGTCCCCAATCAGCTTAGAGCAAGTCTAGATCAGAATCATAGAGAGGTTTTCTAAAGGTTGCTTAAAAAGGTAAGAAACCCTAATTCATGCTAGATCTTTAAGGCCTCAGTAGATTTTATGTTTTTTTTTGTTTAAATATGTTTAGAAGTATGTTATTTAGTGATCTGGGTTGCTAAAACATGAATCCATAACATCTAAATGCATAAAAATAAAGATTTAAGAAAACTATCAAAAACCCTAAAAACCAAGACTGACAATCAAATGTCAGGCCTCGTAAATCCTGATTTGTTAGTTATTTGAACTGTTAAGAATAATAGGTTTTGTGACAACCCGATATTTTATATATTAATAAATAAGAAATTTTGTGTATAAATTTTTTTTTGTATATTAAGGATGAGGATTTGTACAAGATATTGTGTATATGTATTTATGTGGTAAATATAAAATATATTTATTACATGAAAAATTATAAATGATTTTTATTTAGAATCATGGTTTATTCTCAAATATAATTTTATAATAATTAATTCCTTATTGGAAAGGTTTTTATCAATTATTTTCTATGAAAATAAAATTGACTCTTATTTGAATAAATCTATGAAATTATTTTAGAATAATTATAGCAATTATTTTATTAAATGAAGTATGTTTAGATGATTAAGTTAATTATGTTATTCAAACCCTAATTTTGGATTTTTATCAGAAAATGAGAATAATAAGATTATATTATTATTTATTAGCATGTGTATGATTATATGAGCAATGTTAATGTGTGGAACGATTTTATTGTACGACCAAACCCTAATAATATTTTTACAGAACCTAATCTTGGTCTTGGATAACGAATAATAATAATATTATGATATTTAAATATTTTAAGTATTATAATATGAATTGCATGTACGTGAACTGATAATAATTAATCAATTGTGTTATAGTATTCAAAAAACCCTAGTTTCACTGTATAAGATTTAATACTGTATATATCTGTGTTAGATGATATGAAAATTATGTGGTATTTAAAGTGTATTAAATTAAAGACTTTAATTATAATTATAATTATGGTTTCTAATTATTAGAAATCCTATTTTGGTTTTTAGAAATTCTAGTTTATGGAATTGGTAATCACTAAATTGCTAAGATTGGCTAGATTAAATATACTAGTGTTATAAACCCTAATAAATTGTCCAAATCATTTTTTTGTTCCATAGAAAAATTAATTATGAAATGACTTTTATGCCCTTTTGTGCATGTGCCAAATGGTGGAGTGTAGATCTTGCTAAAACTTTAGTTGCTTACCAACTCTTGATATTTTCCAGCATTTCAGCAACAAGTGGCAGCATCTAAACTCAGCAAATCATAACTAGAGCTAGTATATAAGATTAAAGAGGAAAGAATTGCACATTTTGTCATTTTAATCACCAACACTTCTCTTAGCTTTTCTCTCTCTAAAACCAACGAGTTTCAGAGCTAATATAGTCCCATAAATCCAGCCCCACGAAATTCTATAGCAAATCAGTAGCCAAAAATAAAGATCAAACCCAAGAAAGGTATAAACCTAAGCTAGAAAAATCTGTCAAAATTTTGTGTTTTGATTCTGTGTTTAAGTGTTGTAATATGTTAGTTTTAATATCTAGTGATGATCTGGGTTGCTAGATGTTAGATCCATAACATCTAGACGCTCAGAATCAAAGATCTTCAATGTCCGGAATTATTAGGATTCTGTGGTCTGACAATGAATGTCAGAGGCCACAGATTCTTGCTCGTTAATGATTTGTGTTTGTTTTAAGTTGTTAATGGTAGTCCTGCATGTTATCTTTAATCTGTAAAAAGAAGTAAGGTCATATCTATTATAGATCAAAAGTTAATTGAGGTCAAAGTACGTTGACCGAGTTTGACTTGCTGAAATCTGGGTAACCCAGAAACGTTCTTCAGTGTCTGACAACGAGTTTAGAGCTTCAGATCTTACTGATAGTGTTTGTTTTATTTGATTTGTTGAAGCTGGGTTATAGTATAGTATAATGACTATATATTCATGCCTTTACATTGTTAAAATATTACTTATACTGAAATTTGTGGCTGGTCAAAGTAGTAATGAAATCAATATTTTCGGTTTTCTGGAAAACCCAGAAAACTCAAGAACACAGATTCTGTCAGAGTTTGACCGGCATGTAATCTGTTGATGTGTTGATGTTTGGTGTATTTTATGTAATGAATAATTAGTCCTACATGTGGTCTACATATTAAAGCTTTTAGATCTCACAAACAGTTAATGTGTAGAAAGTTAATAGCGATCAAAAGTGGTCACTCGGACTGTTCTTCAATTCTGGGAAACCCAGAAATGAAGAACAGCTTCTGACAACAAGTTTGGACGGCTATATCTAATCGGTTTTAGGTGTTTTATGCATGATTATTGTTGTGTTTTATAGTCTTGTAAAAGTACTACATAATATAACCAAAAGCAAGCTCAGAATCACAGCACACACAAAATTAATCACGGTCAAACAGGACCACTCGGTTCTGTGTATGAATTTCTGGGTTTGAGTGAAGAACATGAAGAACACCTATAGCGACGGTTCCGTCGCTATAGGTGGTCTTTAGCGACGGAAATCTGTTATTTTTCCGAAAATTAATAAAAAAATAGAAAAAAATAGTTTTTAATTATTAAAAATACAAAATAAATTATTAAAAATTATTTTAAATACTAAAAAAATAGTTTTTAATTATTTTAAATATATTTCATAAATATTTAATATTTTGGAATATTAAAAGTAATTAATTTATTTAATTAGAATATTAAATAAATTATTTAAAAATGATTTTAAAATTTAAAAAAATCATTTTAAATTATATTATGGTATGAGAAAATAAATTAAGTTATTTTTGATAACTTTTAATATTATTTGATAATTTTCATTAATAAATTAATATTAATGATAATTAAGTTATTTACTAAAATAAAGTAAATAAATAAATTAAAAATGATTTTATTATTTTAAAAATCATTTTAAATAATAATGAGATATTTATGAATATTTTAAGTTATAAAATATAACTTTTAATATTTAATAGTTAATTTCATTAATTAATGATTTATAATGGTATTAAAGTTATTTAATAATTATATTAAATAATTTGGTTTAAAAATGATTCTTATATTATAATAATCATTTTAAATGAAAATAAAGTGTTTAAAGATATTTTAAGTTATAAACTATAACTTTTAATATTTAAAAAGGTAATTTCATATTAATGATATAATAATGATATTTAATTTATTTAATAATTATATTAAATAAATAGTTTAAAAATGGTTTTATTTATTTAAAAATCATTTAAAAAGGATATAAGTGAGTTAAAAATATTTTAAGTTGTAACTCATAACTTTTACTATTGGGATAATGAAAAATTAATATTTTAATAGAGTTGTTTAATATTAAATCATTTAATAATGATTCTGATATTTCAAAAATTATGATAAATGATAATAATTATTTTAAAATTATTATGAGGTCATGAAAAATAGTGTGACTGTTGTTTAAGTTATATTGCGATACAGAATAGAGTCTTAGACTCGATTATTATATTATAAGGCTGTCGATACATCGACATGTTTCAGAAATTGATCTGAACCTAGATAGGATTGACTTGTAAATTGTTTAATTATGATGTAATGGTCATTAAGTTATGTGACAACGTGATTAGGAATGTGCTGACTGCTATATGCAGTAAGATGTGTTATGATATAATGTTCTAATTGATTGATTGATTTGCTTAATGATAGGTTGTGATAAAAGAGTAGAATTAAGTTAAGAAATTGTAGCAGCGCATCAGGCAAGTACCCTACCTTTGCATTTTCTTTATGCATTGGATATATGTAAGAATGTTTCAAACTTATATTATTATTGTATAGATTTTTAAAGTCTATATTATATAAGCCTATTGATTATCAGCATGTTAGTATATGATAATTCATATATGTATTCTGTTCGTTAATTTCTATAAATGATTATACAAGTGTCCCCACTTGGATGATCATAGTATTAAATCGCATGCTGATATTTCTTTGATATACATGTATGTTAAATTATTATTATTTGTTGTATAAGATAAAACCTTTGACTTGGAACCCTGACAAATATGAACATCCCTTACCAGGGAAAACTTTTATGCGCCTAAGGCGGATCATGTAAATGGTAACACCATTTTTGTAATGTAGTATTGATCAATGCAGGACACAACGGGCTGATCACCCCCGTGTTCGTAAGTTATGACGGTTCACAGATGAATATTCTGTTAAACCTTTTCAAAAATGAAAATAATGTTCATACTATGTCGTATAAAACCTTTATATAGTCTGTACGTAGTTTCAAAAATTTTGAAATAGTTATACAGTTATTGTTGATATAGATTACTTCACAACTGTTGCCTTGTTGTAGAAGAATAGTATATAGAAAACATTTAAATACTTTCAGTTCATATATATATATACTTGCTGGGCACTCGAATGCTCATCCTTGCTAATTTAAATGTTTTCAGTTAAGAGCGAACAACCTGAAGGTTCTGTCAAAAACAAAGGGAAAGGGAAGATAGCTGGTTGACTGAAGTTGATATTAATTGTAATAGTTAAGATTATGAAGACTATGATATATGTTATTATTATCATGACTGTTAATGTATGCTTAAAGGTTACGTACCTGGGAGGTGAACTCTGATAATTAAGTATTGTAAAATGTTTGTTTATATATTATTGTTATTATTATTAGTAGATTCCGCTCATAGAAATGATATCGTGAAGTACCGAATTCGGGTTTCAAGTATCCGGGTTTGGGGACTTTACAGGATGGTATCAGAGCTGTAGGTTATAAACATTAGAAATGCGAAGTCTAGGATTATAACCTTAGTAGAAAACCTTTATAGAAATGAGTTAGTTAGGGGAGAGGGTTAGTACTGAATAAAATATCTTTTCATTTTATCAATGAATATATTTTATTGTGGTACTAATGTTGTTGTTGATTATTGTGATTATAGGATGGCTGGCGAGGGTTCAAATAGTTACTCGGTGAACCAAGAGTCAAGGGACTCTACTAGTGAGTCCATGGAGCTTGCAATGATAGGGAATTTGTTGGCTAGAAATGTTGAGCTAGAAAACAGAGTTGAACATGTGGAGGCAAAGAACCAGACCCTGCAAATTTCAGAGCAACAGTATAGGGACGTCGCTTATCAAGCACAGGCAGAGATAGCTGAGTTACGAAGGAGGTTGAAGCAGAGAGAGTTACAGTTAAGGCAGATGAAAGTTGAGATGGAGGCGAAAGATGCAAAAATAGATACCTTGGAGAAATTTATAGACAATGCCTTTAGGAAGTTTGACACGGAGTGGATGGAGCTGTCCTCCAGTAGTAAGAGCAAGCGTTGAGTTGTACTTATGTTAGTCATAGTCCCACTTTTGTGTTTCTTTTAGGGACTGTTTAGTTGATATAAATCCTTATGCTTGTTGAATGCATGGGATAGTAGTAGACCCCAATCTATAGTTTAGTAAAGGGTATGTAGTCGTGAATCCTCACTTTTGTTTATTAGAGGATAGTTGGTGATAGGCAGTTTATGTCTTAAGCGTTTATAGAAGTATGTAAGAGGTTTAGTCGGTCTGTATTTAAACCATGGTATATGAATATATAAATGGCTCATATAGAGTTTATAAAGAAATAAAAGATAACATAAATAAAACTATTAGTTGTTGCATGTATATACTAATCAGGATGATTTATGTATGTAGATGTCTGGAGAAAAAGGTCTGCTGTATGCCTATAACATGAAGGAGAATCAAACCCATACACCAGAGCTAATATCGCAGCCAATAGCTGAAATAGAAGCTCGCAATGAAACCAACTCGGATGAGGTGGTTATCGTGGAAAATGTAGCACCAGATCCAGAAATGGTAGAGCTGACAGATAGTGATACAGATCCAAAAATTGAAGTCGGACAAGCATTAATGGAAATTCAGAATTTGAAGAACCAGATTTCTTCTCTGGAAAAGTTGTGGGAAATAGAGAAGCTGCTGAATAGCCAGTTACGTCAGGTATTAATAGAAACGATGGAAGGGCAGGATAAACTAAAAATTCAAATTGATCAGATGGGGGCTTCAAGCAACATTCCGTGTGTAACTCCGAGAGATAAGGGAAAGAGAAAAATAGAAGACCATAATTCAGGAAAACCTAGTAAGAAGAAGTGGAAAAGAATATGCTATCTATGTGGCTATGAGGGACATACTACTCAGTATTGTCCTGATTATGAAAGGGGAGCATGCTTTGTTTGTGGAAGGAAAGATCATCAGGCAAAGAGTTGTCCAAGAAAAAGAGCTTAATAACTAGATATTATAGATTCCGTGGTGAAAGTTTGTTTAATGTAATATGTGCTTACTATGTCTGTGTGATGTAATATTCTAAAACTTTTGTGTTAGTAAGGTTGTAAATCCCGATTCCTGTAATCACTAAGGGATGACTGATGTTTTAAGCAGTTATGCTATGCTATGTAAATTATCTATTAAAGTAATATGAATCTAAGTTTGAATTATGTTTAAAAAGTATAAACTCGCATGATAAGATGTGGAATGTAAGATTAATTTATGGTTTTTACTTAATCAGAAAATGCCGCCAAGACGTCAAACTCGAAATCAAAGGGCAGAAGGATCTGTCAACAACGTTGAGGGACAGCAACCAGTAGATCCAATACAACATTTTGTGAATATAATAGCTCAGACCATGCAACAAGGAATACCAGCAGCAGGAAATCAACTGAATAATCACTTAGCAAATTTCAAAGATTTTAAAGCTGTAGGACCACCCGAATTTAAAGGTACAACTGATCCTGTAGAAGCTCAAACCTGGATTAAAGAAATTGAGAAGGCGTTTGTAATAGCTAGAGTGGATGAGGGACAGAAGACGAGTTTTGCCACCTATATGATGAAGGGTGAAGCGAACTTTTGGTGGGAAGCGAATCAGGCGAGAGCGGGCGAGGGTGTAGTGACTTGGCAAAGGTTTAAAACCTTATTTTTCGAAAATTATTTTTCTACTAGTATGCAGGCTAGGATGGAGGTAAAATTTTTAGAGTTGAAACAAGGAGAGATGTCAGTTGCGGATTACGCCGCTAAATTTAATGAGTTAGCTAGATTTGCTCCGCATCAAGTTGATACGGAGGCTAGGAAGGCGAGAAGATTCGAGTTAGGATTGAAACCCTGGATCTATAACAAAGTGGCAGTGTTGCAGATCCCAACGTTTGCAGCACTTATGGAAAAGGCGATAATTGCTGAGGAAGGGAGTGAGATCATGAGTCTTTATAACAAAGAGAGGAAGAACAAAATTAAGGTTGAGGCAGCTGAGAAGGGGAAAGTTAATAGTGGAAGTAAGGGAGGGAGCGAAAAGAGAAAGGTGAACTATTTAGAAAATGTACAGGTAAAACAAGAGGGTGTGAAAAATCAGACAGTTCAATGCAAAACTTGTGGGAAGAACCATTCAGGTGTATGTTTGAAGGGGAAACCTGTGTGTTTCAAGTGTGGGCAGGAGGGCCACATCTCTCCTAATTGCCCAAATCCTAAAAAATATAGTGGTTGTTTTGTTTGCGGTTCAATGGAGCACAAGGTGAAGGAATGTCCGAAGAAGAGGGAAGAAATCGGTAGTGTGCATATGGGCAGGGGTAGTGGAGCGTTAGTAATCACAGGACCAACAACATCCAGCAAGCCAACAAAGCCAACTTCAAGGGTCTTTAACATGACGGTTCAAGACACGGTGGCAGCTGGCAATGCAGTTCCAGGTAATATTCAAATAACTTTTAGTTGCGTAACTAGAATGTTTCTATTTATAGTAAATTATTTTATAAAGAAATCTTGAGGGAGGAATTTGAGTTCTTTTAGGAATCAAATTTCCGTTTAATCAGAAAGATAAGCTTTATGTGATTAGTTAAGATTAGTTCGATCAAAATTGATCGAGATCTATTCATAATGATTGTGTATCTTATGTGCCGGTATGTGTAGAATTTTAAAGCAGTGATTCCGGGGACGGAATCCTTTTAAGGGAGGGTGAATGTGACAACCCGATATTTTATATATTAATAAATAAGAAATTTTGTGTATAAATTTTTTTTTTGTATATTAAGGATGAGGATTTGTACAAGATATTGTGTATATGTATTTATGTGGTAAATATAAAATATATTTATTACATGAAAAATTGTAAATGATTTTTATTTAGAATCATGGTTTATTCTCAAATATAATTTTATAATAATTAATTCCTTATTGGAAAGGTTTTTATCAATTATTTTCTATGAAAATAAAATTGACTCTTATTTGAATAAATCTATGAAATTATTTTAGAATAATTATAGCAATTATTTTATTAAATGAAGTATGTTTAGATGATTAAGTTAATTATGTTATTCAAACCCTAATTTCGGATTTTTATCAGAAAATGAGAATAATAAGATTATATTATTATTTATTAGCATGTGTATGATTATATGAGCAATGTTAATGTGTGGAACGATTTTATTGTACGACCAAACCCTAATAATATTTTTACAGAACCTAATCTTGGTCTTGGATAACGAATAATAATAATATTATGATATTTAAATATTTTAAGTATTATAATATGAATTGCATGTACGTGAACTGATAATAATTAATCAATTGTGTTATAGTATTCAAAAAACCCTAGTTTCACTGTATAAGATTTAATACTGTATATATCTGTGTTAGATGATATGAAAATTATGTGGTATTTAAAGTGTATTAAATTAAAGACTTTAATTATAATTATAATTATGGTTTCTAATTATTAGAAATCCTATTTTGGTTTTTAGAAATTCTAGTTTATGGAATTGGTAATCACTAAATTGCTAAGATTGGCTAGATTAAATATACTAGTGTTATAAACCCTAATAAATTGTCCAAATCATTTTTTTGTTCCATAGAAAAATTAATTATGAAATGACTTTTATGCCCTTTTGTGCATGTGCCAAATGGTGGAGTGTAGATCTTGCTAAAACTTTAGTTGCTTACCAACTCTTGATATTTTCCAGCATTTCAGCAACAAGTGGCAGCATCTAAACTCAGCAAATCATAACTAGAGCTAGTATATAAGATTAAAGAGGAAAGAATTGCACATTTTGTCATTTTAATCACCAACACTTCTCTTAGCTTTTCTCTCTCTAAAACCAACGAGTTTCAGAGCTAATATAGTCCCATAAATCCAGCCCCACGAAATTCTATAGCAAATCAGTAGCCAAAAATAAAGATCAAACCCAAGAAAGGTATAAACCTAAGCTAGAAAAATCTGTCAAAATTTTGTGTTTTGATTCTGTGTTTAAGTGTTGTAATATGTTAGTTTTAATATCTAGTGATGATCTGGGTTGCTAGATGTTAGATCCATAACATCTAGACGCTCAGAATCAAAGATCTTCAATGTCCGGAATTATTAGGATTCTGTGGTCTGACAATGAATGTCAGAGGCCACAGATTCTTTCTCGTTAATGATTTGTGTTTGTTTTAAGTTGTTAATGGTAGTTCTGCATGTTATAGTTAATCTGTAAAAATAAGTAAGGTCATATCTATTATAGATCAAAAGTTAATTGAGGTCAAAGTACGTTGACCGAGTTTGACTTGCTGAAATCTGGGTAACCCAGAAACGTTCTTCAGTGTCTGACAACGAGTTTAGAGCTTCAGATCTTACTGATAGTGTTTGTTTTATTTGATTTGTTGAATCTGGGTTGTAGTATAGTATAATGACTATATATTCATGCCTTTACATTGTTAAAATATTACTTATACTGAAATTTGTGGCTGGTCAAAGTAGTAATGAAATCAATATTTTCGGTTTTCTGGAAAACCCAGAAAACTCAAGAACACAGATTCTGTCAGAGTTTGACCGGCATGTAATCTGTTGATGTGTTGATGTTTGGTGTATTTTATGTAATGAATAATTAGTCCTACATGTGGTCTACATATTAAAGCTTTTAGATCTCACAAACAGTTAATGTGTAGAAAGTTAATAGCGATCAAAAGTGGTCACTCGGACTGTTCTTCAATTCTGGGAAACCCAGAAATGAAGAACAGCTTCTGACAACAAGTTTGGACGGCTATATCTAATCGGTTTTAGGTGTTTTATGCATGATTATTGTTGTGTTTTATAGTCTTGTAAAAGTACTACATAATATAACCAAAATCAAGCTCAGAATCATAGCACACACAAAATTAATCACGGTCAAACAGGACCACTCGGTTCTGTGTATGAATTTCTGGGTTTGAGTGAAGAACATGAAGAACACCTATAGCTACGGTTCCGTCGCTATAGGTGGTCTTTAGCGATGGAAATCTGTTATTTTTCCGAAAATTAATAAAAAATAGAAAAAAATAGTTTTTAATTATTAAAAATACAAAATAAATTATTAAAAATTATTTTAAATACTAAAAAAATAGTTTTTTAATTATTTTAAATATATTTCATGAATATTTAATATTTTGGAATATTAAAAGTAATTAATTTATTTAATTAGAATATTAAATAAATTATTTAAAAATGATTTTAATATTTAAAAAAATCATTTTAAATTATATTATGGTATGAGAAAATAAATTAAGTTATTTTTGATAACTTTTAATATTATTTGATAATTTTCATTAATAAATTAATATTAATGATAATTAAGTTATTTACTAAAATAAAGTAAATAAATAAATTAAAAATGATTTTATTATTTTAAAAATCATTTTAAATAATAATGAGATATTTATGAATATTTTAAGTTATAAAATATAACTTTTAATATTTAATAGTTAATTTCATTAATTAATGATTTATAATGGTATTAAAGTTATTTAATAATTATATTAAATAATTTGGTTTAAAAATGATTCTTATATTATAATAATCATTTTAAATGAAAATAAAGTGTTTAAAGATATTTTAAGTTATAAACTATAACTTTTAATATTTAAAAAGGTAATTTCATATTAATGATATAATAATGATATTTAATTTATTTAATAATTATATTAAATAAATAGTTTAAAAATGGTTTTATTTATTTAAAAATCATTTAAAAAGGATATAAGTGAGTTAAAAATATTTTAAGTTGTAACTCATAACTTTTACTATTGGGATAATGAAAAATTAATATTTTAATAGAGTTGTTTAATATTAAATCATTTAATAATGATTCTGATATTTCAAAAATTATGATAAATGATAATAATTATTTTAAAATTATTATGAGGTCATGAAAAATAGTGTGACTGTTGTTTAAGTTATATTGCGATACAGAATAGAGTCTTAGACTCGATTATTATATTATAAGGCTGTCGATACATCGACATGTTTCAGAAATTGATCTGAACCTAGATAGGATTGACTTGTAAATTGTTTAATTATGATGTAATGGTCATTAAGTTATGTGACAACGTGATTAGGAATGTGCTGACTGCTATATGCAGTAAGATGTGTTATGATATAATGTTCTAATTGATTGATTGATTTGCTTAATGATAGGTTGTGATAAAAGAGTAGAATTAAGTTAAGAAATTGTAGCAGCGCATCAGGCAAGTACCCTACCTTTGCATTTTCTTTATGCATTGGATATATGTAAGAATGTTTCAAACTTATATTATTATTGTATAGATTTTTAAAGTCTATATTATATAAGCCTATTGATTATCAGCATGTTAGTATATGATAATTCATATATGTATTCTGTTCGTTAATTTCTATAAATGATTATACAAGTGTCCCCACTTGGATGATCATAGTATTAAATCGCATGCTGATATTTCTTTGATATACATGTATGTTAAATTATTATTATTTGTTGTATAAGATAAAACCTTTGACTTGGAACCCTGACAAATATGAACATCCCTTACCAGGGAAAACTTTTATGCGCCTAAGGCGGATCATGTAAATGGTAACACCATTTTTGTAATGTAGTATTGATCAATGCAGGACACAACGGGCTGATCACCCCCGTGTTCGTAAGTTATGACGGTTCACAGATGAATATTCTGTTAAACCTTTTCAAAAATGAAAATAATGTTCATACTATGTCGTATAAAACCTTTATATAGTCTGTACGTAGTTTCAAAAATTTTGAAATAGTTATACAGTTATTGTTGATATAGATTACTTCACAACTGTTGCCTTGTTGTAGAAGAATAGTATATAGAAAACATTTAAATACTTTCAGTTCATATATATATATATACTTGCTGGGCACTCGAATGCTCATCCTTGCTAATTTAAATGTTTTCAGTTAAGAGCGAACAACCTGAAGGTTCTGTCAAAAACAAAGGGAAAGGGAAGATAGCTGGTTGACTGAAGTTGATATTAATTGTAATAGTTAAGATTATGAAGACTATGATATATGTTATTATTATCATGACTGTTAATGTATGCTTAAAGGTTACGTACCTGGGAGGTGAACTCTGATAATTAAGTATTGTAAAATGTTTGTTTATATATTATTGTTATTATTATTAGTAGATTCCGCTCATAGAAATGATATCGTGAAGTACCGAATTCGGGTTTCAAGTATCCGGGTTTGGGGACTTTACAGGATGGTATCAGAGCTGTAGGTTATAAACATTAGAAATGCGAAGTCTAGGATTATAACCTTCAACCATTAAAACACTTAATAAACACACAGATTGAAAATTATTAGCAATTGAAAAGAATTGACCGACAATGACTTTTGTTTCTAGAAAATCCAGAAAGGCAAAAACAGCCTTAGGTGGCTGATTTGACCCTTAATATATTTCGATTGTGTTATTGTTAGACACCAAAGTTGATCAAGACTTGTACTACAACATCAACACTACAACTTGGGTGCACTATCCAACTCAACAAACATGTTGTAAACTAATTATGGTCAAAGTAGGGGGTAAGGGTTGTTCATCAGACCTCAAAAACACAATTAGCAACACTTTCTGTCGTTGTAACCTTTAGTGACAGTTTTTAATAAATAATAATAATAATAATTAAAATAATAGAAATAAATTTAAAAAATACTAAATAATTATTAATAATTAAGTTTTAAGTTTTAAGTTTTAAAATTCATTTTAAGTTATAATAAATAATTTTTAATATTTTGAAATAAAATTTCATTAATATCTAAATTATTTAAATATTAATGATAATAAAAATTTTAATAATTCTATTAAATAAATTAGTTAAAAATGATATTAATGTTTTAACAATCATTATACATGATAATGAATTATTTAAAAATGATACTAATGATTTAAAAATCATGATCAATAATAATAAATTATTTAAAAATAATATCTATGATTTAAAAATCATTATGAATGATTAATAATTATTTAAAAATAATATTAATGATTTTAAAATCATTTTATTTGATAATAAATTATTTAAAAATAATATTAATCATTTAAAATTTGTTTTGAGCTTCTAGAAGTTGTTATAAATAACATTTAAATTATCCAAAGTGATATTTAAACTTTTAAATAAAGTTTATTGGAAAAATAACTCGATAATTAACCGATAAAGCTATAAAACAACGAATAGATATCAAAATCAACCCAGATGCTAATAGTTTGATTAGATGTTAGCTGTTATTGTTTCTAATGACTGCGATGGACATATTTAGGTTGCGTAGACAATTTCAAATATCATAAATTAGCTGATCTTCGAGCAGGCAAGTTTTTCGCACTATGTGCAAACTTTATATTTTAATACAAGTTTTCTAACTTCATTTAATTTATCTATTAAATGCAAGTCTTCTATTTATCATATATGATCTTGTTATATATTGTGTTCGTGATATATGTTATTAAAAGGGTTATTAATTCTTGTTCAAGCATAACCAAGTCATATGAACTGTTATTTACGTAAAATGTATTTGATTTGATATCAAATCATAGACTATGATAAACCAATGTTGTGACGCCCCCAAAATAGGTATACATCACCTATTCTGAGTCCTCAAATATATGGTACAGAATATAAATACAACTTAATTATACAACTGTCGTGTAAAGTACAACAAAACATAAGCTGTGATATTTAATACAAATATTGTCGTCTAGACAATATACAAACTCAAATTTAATATTATTACATTTATTTTCCATAATTTGACTGAATAGTGAGAACTACTAATGCTATCATCTGGTCCGTCACTCCGTTCCCCGACTAGTCCCTGCTACGTTCTCATTTTCTGAAGAGAACAATAAAAGTAAAAGGGTGAGCTCAACTAGCCCAGTAGGAAATATTATGACTAAGATAATGCAGAATATATTATCGTTAGCCTTCAACAGTGTTAAACTGATACAATATAATAACCATCAAGTTTAACTGCAGTGAAACAAGCAATCCATTAAAAGAGTCAAGTAGAGAATAAAATCTATTATCTTTTATGATTTAGAAGGTTTTTCATCACTTTTATCGCTGAGACTCAGCTTAATAATTAATCCACATCATTGAATCACCCCTGCACTATGGCCAAGGATATTCTTTAGTATCACGACCACAATTATCTATGCACTACATGCCAAGAATATTTGTGTATTCAATAATGGTCATGATCATGCCAACAACTGTCCATCAATGCTCTACAGGCCAATGAGGACTTTTTCCACATCATTTGTAACATTACGGTCATGATTACACCGAATAATCCCTGGTCATAATCATACCAAGTCCATCTATGCACTATAGGCCACAGCTGACTTTCAACAAAATATAAACATGAGGATGATGACAATGATATAAGAATTCAATAAAACAAGTTCAAGAATTAATTTATCCAGGAACTAATAACGTCCAAATTATCAACATGATACTGCTTTGTAGAGTAAAATTCAAGAATGCTCAGAAGAATATTTCCATGAAAAGATACTGGATGAAGCGCAAATATCAAGGATATTCCACTAATTTCATGGAGTATAGAAGTCAAAACGTTAACCAACTGAGTATAATAAGGAATGGAATAACAAAAGAAATCAACAGGCATGCGATAAACCGCACAGGCAGGTTATTACAACAGAATAATAACTAACGAAATCAGGTCCGGCATAAAATGCACAGACAGGATATTCCAACAAAATAATAAAGACAGAATCAGGCCCGTCGTAAAATGCACAGATAGGATATTTCAATAGAATAATAAAGACGGAATCAGGTCTGGCATAAAACGCACAGACAGGATATTTCAACAGAATAATAAAGACTGAACCAGGTCCAGCGTAGAACGCGCAGACAGGATGTTCTAACAGAATAATAAAGAATGGAACAACAGAAGAATTTCACCAAGTATAGGGTAGCCCGTGTATACAGGTTATTCCAACAAAATAATAAAGAATGGAATAACAGAAGTTCTCTTCATGGATAAGAAAGAAATAATACTCCCTACCTTAGAAAAACTGGATACTGGAATAGTGAGGTAGCAGACTTCTCTTCTTCTTTCTATAATTTCTCTCTATAATAATCGCTCTAAAGCTTTTGTGAATTGGTGAGAAATGAAGGAAGAATGAGCTTCTATTTATAGAAAAATATAGTTTCAATAATTGCACGTTTTGGGGCTCGAAAAATTACAGTACAATACCTTCAACTTTTCCTTTATTTTTAATTTAGTCATGGAAGTATTATCAAACTTGCACCACCTACCCTTATAGTAAATAATGTGATTCAATAGTAAATTATGTGAATCAATAGTTCTAGACATATGAAAATACGAATTACAGTATAGTACCTCCATCTTTAACTTAGTCATGCAAGTATTATCAAATTAGTATTAAGCTTTCCAAATTAACAATTAGGGTTTACAATTTAAATAATTTAGGGTTTATAAAATAAATATTAGGGTTTCTTAGAAATTAGTATTTCTAAATTATTAATTAGGGTTTACCTAATCAATATAAAAATTATATAATACATAACATGCATGCACCATATAACACAGTTATAGAACAGTGTCAAACTCAACCTGAGTTTTAAATTAGGGTTTTTCATTTAGCAATTAGTTAATTATTATTTAGGGTTTCTAATTTAAGAAATTAGGATTTTAATTTCTATATCACCAGTCGTTAATCACATTAATATGATTACATAACAGTCTTAAGCCGGCATTCGGCTTTAACTTAGGGTTTAATAGCTTAAACTAGGGTTTTGGCATTTTACACCATAATTGACCCACCATTGTCTGTCTACAAACATACAGTACATATATATAGCGTTGAAAAATCAAAATATTATAATATTATTATCATTCCTTAATTCAGACCCATAATTAGGGTTTGATAGTAATATATTAAAACTGTTCCACACATTAACATTACATACATAACCACACATATATATAACACTGATATAATATTATTATTTTCATTCCTTAATCAAAACCCGGAACTAGGGTTTGGATTCCATATCTGATTTATCTTTCATATAAAACCTTATAATTAAGTAAAAATAATTCACTTAACTATTCTAAAATAATTTCATATAATAAAATATTTATTATAAAAATTCTATAATCATATCATATATAATATAATTATCATATTTCCATGGAAAATACACATTAAAAACATTTTTACTGTGAAATTATTTATTATAAGAATATAATTTATAATGAGCAATAATTCTAAAATAAAATTATTCATAACCATTCATGTAATAAATATATTATATATTCATCACATAAATACATACATAATACCTTACACGCAATCTTACCTTTAAAATAGATAATTATTCTAAAATCATTTCCTATATTATTTAAATAATATAAGATTATATTTTCTTTGAAAAATAATTAATAAAACATTTCCAATAAGGAATTAATTAGTATAAAAATATAATTGATAATAATCAATAATTCTAAAATAAATATATTTGCAATGCTTAATGTAATAAATAAATTTTATTTATCACACATATAATTATAATTACACATTACCTTGACACATATCATTCATATTTATTTTAATAAATAAAAAAAAATTATACGCAAAATTTATGATTTATTTATATAGAAAATATCGGGTTGTCACACTATACATCCAAGTGAGGGTATTCAATGCAGTAATTGTTCTGATGAGAACTACTATCTACTATGAGTACAGTGACTCTTGGATTAATAGAAATTATTATCTTATGAAATATTTATGTGAGCACAAAATGTGTTTATACAGGACATGTATTGAAAGAGGGAAGGTATGCAAATACTTCCCTTCGCGTTTAGCTTATCAGATGTTGACCTATCTTAGGCTACTCTCACGGGCTTTTCGGCATGGAGGTTTCCAGATCATCGCAATCTACTTGATATGAAGTTACTCCGATCTTTTAAATGAAGCGGATCTGAGTGGTACCTTTCCTGAGCCTCACTTAGACTTAATTGTCTTTGGAGTCCAGTAATTAGTGATCGACGGGTTTGCCTCTTGGTGAAGGAATCACACAACATACATTCATCGTGTCTCATCACATACAAAATGATGACATTGTGGGAAGCACTAATATAAAGCGTGGTAAAGAGACATTCACATCCATTCAATGTAAAGATGTCATTTCACACATATGTACAAAGAAGAGAATTAAAAATATTGAAATGCGGCTTAAGTCCTCTACTGCCCCCAGCAGAGTCGCCACCAGTCGACACCGAAAAGATTATTTTTATCTCCCTTTTCCTATGTGCTTCTTACCCTTTATATTTTCTATGTGAATTGGTTTGATCTAAAGGGTGAGGTTTTCAGGAAAAAGGCCGACATAAAATGTCGATGATTTGAAAAGATTTGGTTTTATTGATCTGAATTAGACAGAGTCCCCATTTGGTATGAGTTAGATGGTTGTACCAACTCAATCGAGTTTTGAAAGGTTTTGCAATATGGCCCAATAGTGGACTCTATTTAATTGATTTTGGAAATCAAGATTTATAGAGTTCTGGGGCTTGATTAAGCGGGGGAAAGGTATTAGGCACCCCCCGACTTCCGTGAAACACGGTTACCGCTCTTTTTGTTTCGTAAATTGTGTGTATGTGTGTGTATGAATTGCAGTTAATTAGGCCTAAGGGCCTTATTTAGAAGTAGTGTTATGCCTCTTTTGCACCTATATACAAATGGTTTGACTTGTATAAAAGTTCAATTTTAATACAAGATATATATAATGATGTTTTGAAAATAGGTTTTCAAACCCTTATATTCACATAGTAATTGAGGCGTTTGATACTTCTATTTTATTCCGTATTTGGCTTATTTTGATTTTATTCTCGAGATGTGAAGCATCTTCGACAAAATAATATATATATATATATATAAGTGTCGGGCTCCTTATGGGCATTAAAGCCATCAAAGTATGCCCGAGCACCACACATAGGGTTTTCACTATTACGGGGACCTTAAATTCGGATAACCGTTTTAAGGTCCTTTATTTACAGTTACAAAACTTGCATGCTAGCTGTACAATTGAAAAAGGTCCATCATGGGAACCAGATCTAGATCCGTCAACTGGATCTTAGACCACATGGCTCCTAGGCTCACATAATATCACATAAATAGCATGCATAGCAAATATACTGAAACTAAACATATATATTTACACTACATGTCGCAAAATAAAGGATTCATCAGTTAAATCCTTGCATGTGTGTAACCAAAGCTTACAGCTTCCTCTAGATATAGATCTAGGGTCGTGTGGTTACTAAATATTTATAAAAACTAGAAAGAAAACTAGATCTGCACAGATCTTAGCCATTTTAGCTTCCAAGTTCTAGTCTTACAACTTTTGAACCGGTCAAAAGCTAGATATGGCTAGATCCAGTACAAATCTAGTTAATACAACTCAAATATTGACTATTTATAGGAAATGAACGGTTAAAACTTCAGATCTAATGAATATCAACCATTAAAAAGTTGTACAAAGCACTTATATGTGTAATAAAGCAAGCTAAGAAGCCAGATCTAGCAAAATCTTATAGTTAGGCACGAGAATGGCTATCAAACATCTTTTGGCGCCTCAAAAGTCATTTTCCATTGGTTCAAACTTGATATATTGTAGTATATATGTATATGAGTGTTTACAAAGAAGTTTTACAAGAATCAGAGCACGATTCAAGCTCCGTTCAGCTACTCTAGCCTTTATTTCTCTCATTGGCCCTCTTCTTGCCTAATCTTCTCTTGGAAGTCAAAGGGGTGAGGCCCTATATATATACCCGATTAGCCACGAGTCTACATGTGGCAGCCGCGGTTCTATTTGTGGCTAACCCTGGTGGGCCCATCCTGGTGGGTTACGTTGTCTCGAAGTACGTACACTCCGACCAACGCGTAGTTTAGTCGAACCTTTATAACTTTTGATCCAGGAATCCGATGGAGGCGTGCTATACCTTTCGGAAAGCCCTTTCTAAGAGATACACAATGACATGGGATTTGACCTTTTTTGAATCCGGGAAGATGGGTCTTCCCATAATTCGAGTCTTCGTAGTCTTTTCGTTGAGGGTTTTTTTGCTCTTTTCACTCGGGATTATTGTTATGGTCCTACATGACCTTATTTATGGTAATTTGATTTGTTGTTGAGTTGGAAAAATTACTCTTTTGCCCTTCCAAATTGATTTTTGAGCTTGATGTGTTGCAACTACCTTTCCTAGATGTTGTCTCGGGGGTTTAATTGTTGTCGACTTCTATCTGTCCTCGGGGTTATCTTTGAAGTTACTTATATGATTTCTCGGGGTTATCTCCAGGGATCGTCTTGATGATTTTCCAGGGTTGTCTTTGAGGGATTGGTTTGATGATCTCCCGGGGTTATCTCTGGGGAACTGATTTGATGATCTCTTGGGGTTGTCTCTGGGGTTTGATTTGAGGATTTCTCGGGTTGTCTCTGGGGGACTGGTTTGATGATTTCTTGGGGTTGTCTCTGGGGAACTGGTTTTATGATTTCCCAGGGTTATCTCTGGGGAACTGGTTTGATGATCTCTCAGAGTTGTCTCTAAGATCCGGTTTGATGATCTCCCAAGGATGTCTCCGAGGACTAGTTTGACGATCTCCTTGGGTTATCTCTGAAAGACGATTTTACCCTCCTGCAAGTTAGTAACAGGAATACGAAATCAGTAAATATTATTTTTAGGAAGGGTGGGGGCTAAGGGCTGGGCGTGGGTGGGTGTATACAAAATAAGTAAATATCATTTTTGGAGTTAGGGTAGGGGTGGGGTGGGGTGGGGTAGTGGTGGGTGGGTGGGAGGAGTGGGGTTGTATACATTATTAGTAAATCGGGTAGAGATACTACCAAATCCCGTAGCCGTAGAACCAGAGTTGGTGAAAGTCGAGTCGGGAGACTCAGACGATTTAGACTACATGTCTATATTTGATGGCATGCTAGAGGAGGAAGTGGACGTGATGTCCTTTGACCAGGTTCCACCTACAGAGGACCAGGTTCCACCTACAGTGGAAATGTCTATGGGGGAATCAATGAAAGCATTGTTTTTGTCGATATTGGATAGGAATGTCCATTACTGCCAAGAGGTTAAGGAGTTGAAAGAGGAACTCCAAGCTGTTCGTGAGGATAAGGCTAGCATGGAGGGAATGTGGGAAGAGGAGCCTGATGATAGAATTTTAGCTAAGGACAAGGTCCGAGAGCTGAAATGTGAAGTCTTTGAGCTTAAGCAGAAGCTAAAGACTAAAAAGAGGAAGTTGGAGAGGATGTCCTATATACATAGGAGTTCTCACGTAGATTTCCAGCAACAGGTAGCTGGATATCAGATAGAAGCAGGGCAGACCTGACACACTATCAGTAGAGATGTAATTGTTGGTCTGGCCAACAAGGATTTCAAGAATGCCCTACGGCAGATGTAGTCTAGCAATAGCTAGAGTAGAATAGATATGTAAATATTATGTATCTAGTAGTGACGTAAAACCCTCTTTTGTATAATAAATGGTAGTCCTTGGTAAATCCCAATTTTTGGAAAGTAATTGCGGGATGGTAATGTAATCAGCTAAGGCTGAGTAAAGTAAACAATGTAGTGTTATACTACAAGTTATGAATCAATATATGTCTTTTTATGAAATATGTTGAGTAATGAGTATGAGTTGTTGTTTTATTACAAAAAATAACAAACTAACAAGAATAAAGTAATAATGATGTGTTATTTTCTTAACAACCAAATGCCGCCAAGAAGAAGACAACGAAATCAGGGCGCTAATGTTAACCAACTGGAGGGTGGTCCGATTAATCCAATAAAGGAGTTCGTTAATCTTTTTACAGCTGCATTTAATAGAACGGGGGCTAATGTACCCGTGATTCCTGGAGTAGTACGAGCTACTACTTTTAAGGATTTAAAAAGTGTTGGTCCGCCGGAGTTCAAAGGAAGTACGGACCCTATAGAAGCCCAGACATGGGTAAAAGAAATTGAGAAAGCATTTGTTATAGCAAATGTTGAGGAGTGACAAAAGGTTGCCTTTGCAACCTATTTGATGAAGGGAGAGGCCAACTTCTGGTGGGAGGCAAACCAGGCTAGGGCCAATGTAGGAAATCTAACTTGGGAGAGGTTCAAGGAGATTTTCTTCGAGAACTATTTTCCCACGAGTATGCAAGGGAGGATGGTAATGAGGTTTCTGTAGTTGAGACAAGGGGATATGACAGTTCCCCAGTATGCTGCCAAGTTTAATGAACTGACACGATTTGCTCCACATCAAGTGGACACTGAAGTGAGAAAGGCTAGAAAGTTCGAGCAGGGCTTGAAACCCTGGCTCTATAGCCGAATCTCTGTGTTCCAAAGTACTTCCTTTGGAACCATTCTAGAAAAGGCAATAATTGCCGAAGGTGGGAATGAGGCTCTTAGCCAATACCACAAAGATAAGAAGACCAAAGGCAAGGTTAATGAAGGAACCAAGACTGAGAGAGCCAGTGGAAGTGGCGACGGTCAGAAGAGAAAGGGCTATAACTCTGGGAATACCGGAGTAAAACAAGGGGACTCTAAGAGGAGGATGGAGGCCTGTAAAACCTGCGGGAAGACTCACTTAGGAGTCTGTCTCAAAAGTAAGGCGGTATGTTATAATTGTGGACATGAAGGGCACATTTTGCCTAACTGTCCCAATCCGAAGAAGAATCACGGATGCTTTGTATGTGGATCAACTGACCACATAGCAAAGAACTGTCCGAAGAAGGGGATAGAAGGAAATAAGGGAACTAGTAGCAAGATGTTAGCTGTTAGTGGTCCAGCTCAGCTGGGGAAATCAATGGCCCGCACTTTTAATATGAGGTCCAAGATGCGGTGGCATAAGGGGATGTAGTTGCAGGTATTATTTCGATCAACAATATAAATGCATACGTGCTATTTGATTCGGGTGCTACTTGTTCGTTTATAGCATGTGATTTTGCTAAGCGACTAGAATTATTTCCCGAAAAATTGCCTATACCTTTGAACATTATGGTAGCAAATGAAGAGATAATTCCTTTTGAAGATATTCATACGAGTTGTTGCGCAGATGTACGTGGTTGTAATTTATCGATAGATTTAATACCAATAAAGTTAGGAGAATTCGACGTAATTCTCGGAATGGATTGGTTGATTAATCATGGAGCAATTATAGATTTCCAAAAGAAATGTGTGAGCATCAGGACGTTGAAGCAACCTCCTGTAGTATTTTACGGTAGTAAATTGTCAAGACGTCCGTGTTGCCTTACGATGACACAAACGAGAAAACTTTTAAGAAATGGTTGTGTAGGTTACCTATGCCATGTTGTTGATACCCAGAGAGTGGGAGCAACCATGGAACAAATACCTATAGTAAACGAATTCAAGGATGTATTTCCAAGTGAGTTATCAGGTTTACCGCAGGATAGAGAGATCGAATTTATGATAGACACTGTGCCAGGAATGGCACCGGTCTTAAGGGCACCGTACCGTATGGCGCCTGTGGAAATGAAAGAACTAATGGTTCAACTACAGGAACTATTGGACAAGAAGTACATTCAACCAAGTGTTTCACCGTGGGGAGTAGCGGTGTTGTTTGTCAAGAAGAAAGACGGATCGTTAAGGCTTTGTATCGACTATTGGGAGTTAAACAAGTTAACGATAAAGAATAAATACCCATTGCCCAAGATCGATGATCTCTTTGATCAATTGAAAGGGGCAAAGTATTTTTCAAAAATAGATTTGCGGACGGGGTATCATCAGTTGAAGGTTAGGAAGGAAAATGTACCAAAGACTACATTCAGGACTCGTTATGGTCATTACGAGTTTCTGGTGATGTCATTTGGATTGACGAATGAACCTGCTGCATTTATGGATATGATGAACAGAGTGTTCAAACTATATTTTGACAAGTTCGTTGTGGTGTTTATCGATGATATTCTAGTCTATTCTAAGACACCAGAAGATCATGTCGAACACTTAAGATTAGTGTTGGAGACACTAAGGAAGGAGAAGTTATATGCGAAATTCACCAAATGTGAATTTTGGTTAGAAAAGGTGCAGTTTTTAGGTCATGTCATTGACCAAGAGAGAATTTCAGTGGATCCACCGAAGGTAAAAGCAGTAATGAATTGGGAACAACCGAAAACACCGACTGAGGTGTAGAGTTTCCTAGGGTTAGCAGGGTACTATCGAAGATTTATCCAAGATTTTTTGAAGATAGCTACCTCATTGACTAATTTAACAAGGAAGGCGGTGAAATACGTATGGGCGGATAAATGTGAAGACAGTTTTCAAGAACTGAAGAAGAGATTAAGTGAAGCTCCTGTTTTGTCATTGCCAGATGACACAGGAAATTTTGTAGTGTATAGTGATGCTTCGCATAGAGGACTTGGTTATGTTCTTATGCAGCATGGCAAAGTCATTGCGTATGGATCTCAACAATTGAAGGATTATGAGAAAGTTTACCCTACTCATAATCTGGAACTGGCCGCGGTAGTGTTTCCCCTAAAGATATGGAGACATTAACTTTATGGGGAAAAATGTGAGATATATACGAACCATAAAAGTCTAAAGTATATCTTCACTCAGAAGGAGTTGAATATGAGACAGAGAAGATGGCTGGAGTTGATAAAGGATTATGATTGTGAAATCCTGTTTCACCCTGGAAAGGCCAATGTAGTTGCCGACGCCTTAAGTAGGAAGGGTCGGGAAAAGTTGTCTATGTTAATGGCTCAAAATTAGTTAATAACAGAGATGGCTAGGATGGAAATAGAAATGAAGATGCCGAGTGATTCGGGGCAGTTACTCTTTGCGACGGAGATGCAATCTACCATCGTAGAAAGGGTAAAGGAGGAATAACTCAAGATGGATGAGTATAATCAAATGAAGAAGCGGTTATCCGAGAAGGAAGATGTTAAGTATAGTCTTGATAATGAGGGATTATTAAGATTTGAGGGAGGAATTTGGGTTCCGAATGAGACAGAATTAAAGGAGCAAGTGTTACAAGAAGCTCATAGTTCGAGGTACTCGATACATCCTGGTAGCACTAAGATGTATCAAGACCTTCGACAGAGTTTTTGGTGGCAAAACATGAAGAGAGAAATAGCAGAGTATGTGAGTAGGTGCTTAACTTGTCCAAGGGTTAAGGCCGAACATCAATGACCCATTGGTTTATTACAGTCATTGGAGATTCTAAAATGGAAATGGGAGCATATCACGATGGATTTTGTGGTAGGACTTCCGATGACACAAAAAGGGTACGATTCAATTTGGGTAATAGTGGACCGGTTGATGAAGTCGGCTCACTTTTTACCAATTAGGATCAAGTATAACTTAGACAAATTAGATAAACTTTATGTTAAGGAAATCATTTCCAGACATGGAGTACCGGTATCGATTGTGTCAGATCGTGATCCACGATTCACATCGAACTTTTCGAATAGTTTACAAGAGCAGTTGGGAACACAGGTGAGGTTAAGCACGGCTAATCATCCACAAACTGATGGGCAGAGCGAAAGGACAATTTAGACGTTAGAAGACATGTTGAGGTCTTGCGTCATGGATTTCAAAGGTAGTTGGGATGATCACCTACCACTAGTAGAGTTTGCATATAACAACAGTTATCATGCAAGCATAGGCATGCCACCGTACGAAGCTTTGTATGGAAGGAAGTGCATAACACCTTTGTGTTGGGATGAGGTGGGAGAACGCCGGATGCTAGGACCAGAATTGGTGCAGCGGACAGTGGATGTGGTAAAGTTAATTCGGATACGTTTCGTCACAACTCAGGACAGACAGAAGAAGTATGCTAACTCACATAGACTAAATCGAGAGTTTGAGGTGGGCTCGTATGTGTTTCTAAAGGTATCCCCCTGGAAAGGAAAGATACGCTTTGGAAAGAAAGAAAAGTTAAGTCCAAGGTTTATAGGACCTTTTGAAGTATTAAAACGGGTGGGAGAGGTAACATATATGATAGCATTACCTCCAGACATAGAACGAATACATAACGTATTTCACGTATCTGTATTACGTCCATATAAGCCGGACTATAAGCATGTAATCGAGTATGAGTCGATTCATATCAAGAAAGACTTATCATATGAAGAGTCGCCGATGCAGATAATTGATAGAAAGGATCAAGTTCTGAGGAACAAGGTAATACCATCAGTGAAGGTATTATGGAAGAACCACGATGCTGAAGAAGCAACGTGGGAACTAGAAGAAAAGATGAAGAAAAATTTTCCTCATCTATTTGATTAAAGTAAGACGAGATTCTGGGGGCAGAATCTTTATAAGGGGGGAAGAATGTAACGACCGAGAAATTCGAATCTTATTAGAAAATGATTTTATTAAATTAAATAATAATAAAATCATATTCCATGTGTTATCAAGATGGTTGTCATTGTATAACCTATTGATGTTAGAATGTCGTAGTATTTGAGCTACGTGAATGAATTAAAGTGTTTGAATTTCCACGACGAAAATAAAAGTTTTTCGAGAAATTTTTTGAAAAACACAATGCATCGGTATTTGCTCGGGATATAATTTTGAGTTTCCGAGAAATACGCAATGATGGAATAACAAGGTAAGATGGATTATGTAATAAAAATCTAGTTATGGAAAATGTAATAATTCGCTTATGGACTTAATTTATAAATGTTAAGTAAAGCGAAGTGTTAAGGAATAAGTAATAATTGTATGATACTTGGTATTGTACAAAGCAATGAAAACGAGTATAATACGAAGTATTATACGAGTTTGTATGAGGGATGAAATACCATATATAAATTCTAAATGAATTAGAATATGAAAATAATACATCAACAATATGTATTAAGAAATGTTAATGGACTTGGATGATTGGTTAACAATTATATACAAGTCCAAATAAATTAAAGAGAGAATCCCAACTATTAATTAATGAACCAACTAGTGGTTATTAATGCAAAGCCCAAAGAGTGAATTAAAGTAAGCTCAAGCTAGAATCCATGGGTTGTATAACCCATGGGGCAAACCATATTGATATGGTTATTGTGGTGATCAAGTAAGTGTAATGACCAAGACTTAGGAGTATTGACCAAGACTTTGAAGTAATGGCCAAGTATGAGATAAGAGAGTGGTTAACAAGTAATGAATAGTAAGGAGGTGGCTTAAGGAGGTGGGATGATTTAATGACCAATCTACCCTAACCTTGGAAAGTCTATAAATAGAGGAAGCTTACAAGTTATTTGTTGGTTGATCAAATAATCCAACACTTCTAAAGTGCTTAAGTGTTAGAGAGAATAAGCTACACATAAGTCATTCCATAAGCAAGAAGAAGAAAAAGTTACCTTACCAAGACTTCAAAAGAGTAAGACTTCTTCTCAATTATATTCTATCTTTACCATGATAGGATGATAAGAAAAGATGGATTGAGAAACATGAATGATAAGAAGCAAGAAGAATGTATAAGTCATGAACTTAAGCCACATAAGTTGGCAATAAGTCATTTAAACTTATAAAAGTTATAAACTTATTATAAGTTAACCTTGAATGTTAAGTATAAAGATATGAACTTGTGATGAGTTTAGTAAGAAAAGTGAATTAAGAACTTATATGATTATATGAATCATATATATATATATATATATATATCTAAATTAAGTTATATGTTAAGAACATATAAGTATGATGATTAAGAAACCTTAATTGTCATAAGTCATGAATAATCAAATCTTAAGTAGTTTATAAATGACAAGTTATAAGCTCATGGAGAATAAGTCTAAAATACAACAATGAATATAAGTTGTTGTATTACGTTTGTTGAGATGTTCACATGATTAATGAAGTTCATTTGTAATGTTGAACAAATCATAAGAAGGAAGAATTGCCGAAATTTGCACGATTGGACGATAATCGTCGAATTCGTAAAATTCTCGGAATAGAAGTCAAATTTTGTGTTTAAACTCGGAACCATTGTTTTCCAATAGAGACAAGTCATATTTTGCATTTAAGAGTTGTGGAATCGAAAATGACCGGATTCCGACTTAGAACAAAGAAACGAGTGTTGAACGTTCACGAACGTTTATCGTTTTCGTTAAAAATGAACCAATACGTGAATTTTTAGCAAACGAAGTCGAATAGATAAAATTCTTGAATGATCATGTAGATTATGTAATTTGTGAACCGTAGGCTTTTGAACGAGCCAATTCGGACTTATAACGAAGAAGTTATGCGTTCGGGAAATTCACAAAATTCACAAACTGAATTTGGTATCTGGTGCACAGAGTTGGCGCCGCGGTGCCAACCCTAGGAAAAATACACGCGCCGCGCCACGACGCGGAACAGTAACCGAGCACACTGCAAGAGTTCACCGCAGCGTGAACTATAATACATATTGTGGCGCCGTAACGCCATGAACAGTACCAACAACCTCTGGAGAGTGGCGCCGCAGCGCGGCCCATTAAGTAAGGACTCGCGCCGCAGCGCCATGTCTGGGACAATGATATTAAGAGCTCGCTCCGCAGCGCGAGATGTAGGTATAAAGATGGCGCCGCAGCGCCAGTCTCAAAACAAAAATAGTAATGAATGTTTCTAAGTGCAAAGAAAAGAAAAGGAAGTAAACACAACTTAAGGAATATAATGTAACATTGTTTAAACTTTGTTAAACCTTAAGGAATGTAATGTAAAGGTTGAGATAACCTAGTCGAATATAAATGAAAGAGTAATGATAAACCAAAACAAATAGTAACTGAATCTAATACACAATTAGATTGAAATGAAGGGTATGATATAATCATATACATACTTGATTATATGTGACCTAATGTAAGGCATTATGTGATCATGTATTGTAGAGACTTGAACGACTTGAACATAAAGTTAAAATACCGTAGCAGACGCTAAAGGCAAGTATTCTAACTCTTGCCTCAGTTCAATCTGAACAAGTTTTTGAGGTTCATGTATTCTTTCGCATGAATTGAGTTATGATAAAGTTGAAGCCAATTCCTTTGGCTAGACTTGATGTATTGATAATCTATTCATGTATTATCAAATGTTGCTATCTTTTGTCGACTACTTGATATGGTTTTCAAAAGAAGACTGAAATGTTAAATAAATGTTTTATCGGTAAAACGATAGGCACGTGAGGTTGCCAAATGCTTAAACGTGCATACTTTTAATGGATGTAATGTTGATCAACATAGAGTATAATAGGCAAATCAACTAGAAGTGCTCGTAAGTAATATCGGGCTTACGGACTTGCTTCCGGGTTGTCCTTTTCCAATAAAGAATGAATACTCGAGGTCTCTGACTAGAGTGAATGTTTTACTAAATACTGTTGTTATTGTAAAACATTTTGAAAGAAAAGATGAAGTGCTATTTTGAATTATCAATAGTACTTCATAACTATTGTTCAGTTATTGAAGACATACGATTTGTATGTGTCAAGCATGTTGTTATTAAATTGTTATACTTGCTGAGCTAGTTATGCTCACTCTTGCTTGAACCATATGAATGTAGCTAAGACTGAACGTCCCGAAGGATCGAAAAAGGATAAGGGAAAAGCTAAGGCAGATTACTAAGCTTTCTTGTAATAGTATAGGTCTATTGTTGTAATTTAACTGATATTATGACAAAGAACCTTTGTAACGGGTATAGAACTTGGGAAATGTAAATATTACTTTAAATATATAGAAGTTATGTTCGTTCTTTGAGACTTTTCAATTGAATGAATGTATGAATGTTGTACAGTATAGCACCATCTGTCGGGTTGGAAGATACCTGGATTTGGGGGCACTACAACTTGGTATCAAAGCCTAGGTTATAAAACTTAAGGGGGAAAGTAGAACCTTAAGTCATAACCTTACGAAAGAATAAAGAAGTAAAAGATGGAAAGTAACCTTATAAAAATGCATTATATTATGTTATGTATTTTTATTATTTTACTGACGTGTACTAATCAAACTATATTGTTTTATTGTAGATGTCAGGAGAAAATGATATGTATAGAGATATACATGTATTGAGCGAGGATTCAGTTAATCGGGTAGAGATACTACCCAATCCCGTAGCCGTAGAACCAGAGTTGGTGACCATCGAGTCGGGAGACTTAGACGATTTAGACTACATGCCTATATTTGATGGCAAGCTAGAGGAGTAGGTGGAGGTGATGTCCTTTGACCAGGTTCCACCTACAGAGGACCAGGTTCCACCTACAGAGGAAATGTCTACGGGGGAATCAATGAAAGCATTGTTTATGTTGGTATTGGATAGGAATGTCCATTACTGCCAAAAGGTTAAGGAATTGAAAGAGGAACTCCAAGTTGTCCGTGAGGATAAGGCTAGCATGGAGGGAATGTGGGAAGAGGAGTATGATGATAGAATTTTAGCTAAGGACAAGGTCCGAGAGCTGAAATGTGAAGTCTTTGAGCTCAAGCAGGAGCTAAAGACTAAAAAAAGGAAGTTGGAGAGGATGTCCTATATACATAGGAGTTCTCACGTAGATTTCCAGCAACAGGTAACTGGATATCAGATAGAAGTAGGGCAGACCCGACACACTATAAGTAGAGATGTAATTGTCGGTCTGGCCAGTAAGGATTTCGAGAATGCCCTACGGAAGATGTATTCGAGCAATAGCTAGAGTAGAATAGATATGTAAATATTAGGTATCTAGTAGTGACGTAAAACCCTCTGTTGTATAACAAAGGGTAGTCTTTGGTAAATCCCAATTTTTGGAAAGTAATTGCGGGATGGTAACGTAATCAGCTAAGGCTGAGTAATGTAAACAATGTAGTGTTATACTACAAGTTATGAATCAATATATGTCTTTTTATGGAATATGTTGAGTAATGAGTATGAGTTGTTGTTTTATTACAAATAATAACAAACCAACAAGAATAAAGTAATAATGATGTGTTGTTTTCTTAACAGTAAAATGCCGGCAAGAAGGAGACAACGAAATCACGGCGCTAATGTTAACCAACCGGAGGGTGGTCCAGTTAATCCAATGCAGGAGTTCGTTAATCTTTTAACGTCTGCATTTAATAGAATGGGGGCTAATGTACCCGTGATTCCTGGAGTAGTACGAGCTACTACTTTTAAGGATTTCAAAAGTGTAGGTCCGCCGGAGTTCAAAGGAACTACGGACCCTATAGAAGCCCAGACATAGGTAAAAGAAATTGAGAAAGAATTTGTTATAGCAAATGTTGAGGAGGGACAAAAGGTTGCCTTTGCAACCTATTTGATGAAGGGAGAAGCCAACTTCTGGTGGGAGGCAAACCAGGCTAGGGCCGATGTATTAAATCTAACGTGGGAGAGGTTCAAGGAGATTTTCTTCGAGAACTATTTTCCCACGAGTATGCAAGGGAGGATGGAAATGAGGTTTCTGGAGTTGAGACAAGGGGATATGACAGTTCCCCAGTATGCTGCCAAGTTTAATGAAATGGCACGATTTGCTCCACATCAAGTGGACACTGAAGTGAGAAAGGCTAGAAGGTTCGAGAAGGGCTTGAAACCCTGGCTCTATAGCCGAATCTCTGTGTTCCAAAGTACTTCCTTTGGAACCATACTAGAAAAGGCAATAATTGCCGAAGGTGGGAATGAGGCTCTTAGCCAGTACCACAAAGACAAGAAGACCAAAGGCAAGGTTGATGGAGAAACCAAGACTAAGAGAGCCAGTGGAAGTGGTGACGGTCAGAAGAGAAAGGGCTTTAACTCTGGGAATATCAAAGTAAAATAAGGGGACTCTAAGAGGAGGATGGAGGCCTGTAAAACCTGCTGGAAGACTCAGTTAGGAGTCTATCTCAAAGGTAAGGCGGTATGTTATAATTATGGACATGAAGGGCACATTTCGCCTAACTGTCCCAATCCGAAGAAGAATCACGGATGCTTTGTATGTGGATCAACTGACTACATAGCAAAGAACTTCCCAAAGAAGGGGATAGAAGGAAATAAGGGAACTAATCGCGGGAAGTTAGCTATTAGTGGTCCAGCTCAGCTGGGGAAATTAATGGCCCGCACTTTTAATATGACGGTCCAAGATGCGGTGACATCAGGGGATGCAGTTGCAGGTATTATTCCGATCAATAATATAAATGCATACGTGCTATTTTATTCGGGTGCTACTTGTTCGTTTATAGCATGTGATTTTACTAGGTGACTAGAATTATTTCCCAAAAAATTGCATATACCTTTAAACATTAAGGTAGCAAACGAAGAGATAATTCCTATTGAAGATATTCATAGGAGTTGTTGTGTAGATGTACGTGGTTATAAGTTATCGGTAGATTTAATACCAATAAAGTTAGGAGAATTCAACGTAATTCTCAGAATGGATTGGTTGATTAATCATGGAGCAATTATAGATTGCCAAAAGAAATGTGTGAGCATCAGGATGTTAAAGCAACCTCCTATAGTATTTTACGGTAGTAAATTGCCAGGACGTCCGTGTTGCCTTACGATGACACAAACGAGAAAACTTTTAAGGAAGGGTTGTGTAGGTTACCTATGCCATATTGTTGATACCCAGAGAGTGGGAGAAACCATGGAACAAATACCTATAGTAAACGAATTCAAGGATGTATTTCCAAGTGAGTTACCGCGTTTACCGTCGGATAGGGAGATCGAATTTGTGATAGACATTGTGCCAGGAACGGCACCGGTCTCAAGGGCACCATACCGTATGGCACCTGTGGAAATGAAAAAACTAATGGTTCAGCTACAGGAACTATTGGATAACAAGTACATTCAACCAAGTGTTTCGCCGTGGGGAGCACCGGTGTTGTTTGTCAAGAAGAAAGACGGGTCGTTAAGGCTTTGTATTGACTATCGGGAGTTGAACAAGTTAACGATAAAGAATATATACCCATTACTCAGGATCGATGATCTCTTTGATCAATTGAAAGGGCAAAGTATTTTTCTAAAATAGATTTGCTGACGGGGTATCATCAGTTGAAGGTTAGGAAGGAAGATGTACCAAAGACTACATTCAGGACTCGTTATGGTCATTACGAGTTTCTGGTGATGTCATTTGGATTGACGAATGAACCTGTTGCATTTATGGATATGATGAACAGAGTGTTCAAACAATATTTTGACAAGTTCATCGTCATGTTTATCGATGATATTCTAGTCTATTCTAAGACGCCAGAAGATCATACTGAACACTTAAGATTAGTGTTGGAGACACTAAGGAATGAGAAGTTATTTGCGAAATTCACCAAATGTGAATTTTGGTTAGAAAAGGTGCATTTTTTAGGTCATGTCATTGACTAAGAAGGGATTTCAGTGGATCCAGCGAAGGTAGATGCAGTAATGAATTGGGAACAACCGAAAACGCCGACTGAGGTGTGGAGTTTCCTAGGGTTAGCAAGGTACTATCGAAGATTTATCCAAGATTTTTCGAAGATAGCTACCTCGTTGACTAATTTAACAATGAAGACGGTGAAATACGTATGGACGGATAAATTTGAAGACAGTAAGAGATTAAGTGAAGCTCCTATTTTGTCATTGCTAGATGACACAGGAAATTTTGTATTGTATAGTGATGCTTCGGATAGAGGACTTGGTTGTGTGCTTATGCAGCATGGCAAAGTCATTGTGTATGCATCTCAACAATTGAAGGATTATGAGAAAGTTTACCCTACTCATGATCTGGAACTTGCCGCAGTAGTGTTTGCCCTAAAGATACGGAGACATTATCTTTATGGGGAAAAATATGAGATATATACGGACCATAAAAGTCTAAATTATATCTTCACTCAGAAGGAGTTGAGTATGAGACAGAGAAGATGGCTAGAGTTGATAAAGGATTATGATTGTGAAATCCTGTTTCACCCTGGAAAGGCCAATGTAGTTGCCGACGCCTTAAGTAGGAAGGGTCGGGAAAAGTTGTCTATGTTAACGGCTCAAAATGAGTTAATAACAGAGATGGATAGGTTGGAAATAGAAATGAAGATGCCGAGTGATTCGGGGCAGTTACTCTTTGTGATGGAGATGCAATCTACCATCGTAGAAAGTGTCAAGGAGGTACAACTCAAGACGGATGAGTATAATCAAATGAAGAAGCGGTTATCCGAGAAGGAAGATGTTAAGTATAGTCTTGATAATGAGGGGTTATTAAGATTTCAGGGAGGAATTTGGGTTCCTAATGAGACGGTATTAAAGGAGTAAGTGTTATAAGAAGCTCATAGTTCGAGGTACTCGATACATCCTGGTAGCACTAAGATGTATCAAGACCTTCGACGGAGTTTTTGGTGGCCAAACATGAAGAGAGAAATAGCAGAGTATGTGAGTAGGTGCTTAACTTGTCAAAGGGTTAAGGCCGAACATCAACAACCCAGTGGTTTATTACAGTCATTGGAGATTACAGAATAGAAATGGGAGCATATCACGATGGATTTCGTGGTGGGACTTCTGACGACATAAAAAGGGTACGATTCAATTTGGGTAATAGTGTACCGGTTGACGAAGTCGGCTCACTTTTTCCTAATTAGGGTCAAGTATAACTTAGTCCAGTTAGCTAAACTTTATGTTAAGGAAATCATTTCCAGACATGGAGTACCGGTATCGATTGTGTCAGATCGTGATCCACGATTCACATCGAACTTTTAGAGGAGTTTACAAGAGCAGTTGGGAACACAGATGAGGTTAAGCGCGTTTAATCATCCACAAACTGATGGGAACACAGATGAGGTTAACCGTACAAAGCTTTGTATAGAAGGAAGTGCATAACACCTTTATGTTGGAATGTGGTGGGAGAACGTCGGATGCGAGGACTAGAATTGGTGCAGCAGATAGCGGAGTGGTAAAGTTAATATGAATACGTCTCGTCACAGTTCAGAACAGACAGAAGAAGTATGCGGACTCACATAGACTAAATCGAGAGTTTGAGGTGGGCTCGTATGTGTTTCTAAAGGAATCTCCCTGGAAAGGAAAGATACGCTTTGGAAAGAAAGGAAAGTTAAGTCCAAGATTTATAGGACCTTTTGAAGTATTAAAACGGGTGGGAGAGGTAGCGTATATCATTGCATTGCCTCCAGGCCTAGAATAAATACATAACGTGTTTCACGTATCTGTATTACGTCCATATAAGCCGGACTATAAGCATGTAATCGAGTATGAGCCGATTCATATTGAGAAAGACTTATCATATGAAGAGTCGTCGATGCAGATCATTGATAGAAAGGATCAAGTTCTGAGGAACAAGGTAATACCATCAGTGAAGGTAATATGGAAGAACCACGATGCTAAAGAAGCAACGTGAGAACTAGAAGAAAAGATGAAGAAAAATTTTTCTCATCTATTTGGTTAAAGTAAGACGAGATTCTGGGGGCAGAATCTTTATAAGGGGGAAGAATGTAACGACCGAGAAATTCGGATCTTATTGTAAAATGATTTTATTAAATTAAATAATAATAAAATTATATTCCATGTGTTATCAAGATGGTTGTCATTGTATAACCTATTGGTGTTAGAATGTCATAGTATTTGAGCTACGTGGATGAATTAAAGTGTTTGAATTTCCAAGACGAAAATAAAAGTTTTCCGAGAAATTTTTCAAAAAACATTATTCATCGGTATTTGCTCGGGTTATAATTTTGAGTTTCTGAGAAATACGTAATGATGGAATAACAAGGTAAGATGGATTATGTAATAAAAATCTAGTTATGGAAAATATAATAATTCGCTTGTGGACTTAATTTATAAATGTTAAGTAAAGCGAAGTGTTAAGGAATAAGTAATAATTGTATGATACTTGGTATTGTACGAAGCAATGAAAACGAGTATAATACAAAGTATTATACGAGTTTGTATGAGGGATGAAATACCGTATATAAATTCTATATGAATTAGAATACGAAAAAAATACATCAACAATATGTATTAAGAAATGTTAATGGACTTGGATGATTAATTAACAATTATATACAAGTCCAAGTGAATTAAAGAGAGAAGCCCAACTATTAATTAATGAACCAACTAGTGGTTATTAATTCAAAGCCCAAAGAGTGAATTAAAGTAAGCCTAAGCTAGAATCCATGGGTTGTATGACCCATGGGGCAAACCATATTGATATGGTTATTGTGGTGATCAAGTAAGTGTAATGACCAAACTTAGGAGTATTGACCAAGACTTTGAAGTAATGGCCAAGTATGAGATAAAAGAGTGGTTAACAAGTAATGAATAGTAAGGAGGTGGCTTAAGGAGGTGGGATGATTTAATGACCAATCTACCCTAACCTTTGAAAGTCTATAAATAGAGGAAGCTTACAAGTCATTTGTTGGTTGATCAAATAATCCAACACTTTTAAAGTGCTTAAGTGTTAGAGAGAATAAGCTACACATAAGTCATTCCATAAGCAAGAAGAAGTAAAAGTTACCTTACCAAGACTTCAAAAGAGTAAGACTTCTTCTCAATTATATTTTATCTTTACCATGATAGGATGATAAGAAAAGATGGATTGAGAAACATGAATGATAAGAAGCAAGAAGAATGTATAAGTCATGAACTTAAGCCACATAAGTTGGCAATAAGTCATTTAAACTTATAAAAATTATAAACTTATTATAAGTTAACCTTGAATGTTAAGTATGAAGATATGAACTTGTGATGAGTTTAGTAAGAAAAGTGAATTAAGAACTTATATGATTATATGAATCATATATATATATATATATATATATATATATATATATATATATAAATATATCTAAATTAAGTTATATGTTAAGAACATATAAGTATGATGATTAAGAAACCTTAATTGTCATAAGTCATGAATAATCAAATCTTAAGTAGTTTATAAATGACAAGTTATAAGCTCATGGAGAATAAGTCTAAAATACAACAATGAATATAAGTTGTTGTATTACGTTTGTTGAGATGTTCACATGATTAATGAATTTCATTTGTAATGTTGAACAAATCATAAGAAGGAAGAATTGCCGAAATTTGCACGATTGGACGATAATCGTCGAATTCGTAACATTCTCGAAATGGAAGTCAAATTTTGTGTTTGAACTCGGAACCATTGTTTTCCAATGGAGACAAGTCATATTTGGCATTTAAGAGTTGCGGACTCAAAAATGACCGGATTCCGACTTAGAACGAAGAAACGAGCGTTGAACGTTCACGAACCTTTATCGTTTTCGTTAAAAATGAACCAATAGGTGAATTTTTAGCAAACGAAGTCGAATAGATAAAATTCTTGAATGATCACGTAGATTATGTAATTTGTGAACCGTAGGCTTTTGAACGAGCCAATTCGGACTTATAACGAAGAAGTTATACATTCGGGAAATTCACAAAATTCACAAACTGAATTTAGTATCTGGTGCATAGAGTTGGCGCCGCTATGCCAACCCTAGGCAAAATGACCCACGCCACGGCGCGAAATAGTAACCGAGCACACTGCAAGAGTTTGCCGCAGCGCGATCTATAATACATATTATGGCGCCGCAACGCCATGAACAGTACCAACAACCTCTGAAGAGTGGCGCCGCAACGCCATGAACAGTACCAACAACCTGTGAAGAGTGGCGCCGCAATACGGCCCATTAAGTAAGGACTCGCGCCGCAGCGCCAAGTCCGGGATAATGATATTAAGAGCTCGCGCTGCAGCGCGAGATGTAGGTATAAAGATGGCGCCGCAGCGCCAGTCTCAAAACAAAAATAGTAATGAATGTTTCTAAGTACAAAGAAAAGAAAAGGAAGTAAACACAACTTAAGGAATATAACGTAACATTGTTTAAACTTTGTTAAACCTTAAGGAAAGTAATGTAAAGGTTGAGATAACCTAGTCGAATATAAATGAAAGAGTAATGATAAACCGAAATGAATAGTAACTGAATCTAATACACAATTAGATTGAAATGAAGGTTATGATATAATCATATACATACTTGATTATATGTGACCTAATGTAAGGCATTATGTGATCATGTATTATAGAGACTTGAACGACTTGAACATAAAGTTAAAATACCGTAGCAGACGCTAATGGCAAGTATTCTAACTTTTGTCTCAGTTTAATCTGAACATGTTTTTGAGGTTCATGTATTCTTTCGCACGAATTGAGTTATGATAAAGTTGAAGCCAATTCCTTTGGCTAGACTTGATGTATTGATAATCTATTCATGTATTATCAAATATTGTTATCTTTTGTCAACTACTTGATATGGTTTTCAAAAGAAGACTGAAATTGTTAGTTCCTAGTAGGCACAAGTTATCTAGAAGGGGGGTTGAATAGATATTTAAAAATCTTTTCGTTTTAACTTGTTCTTAGATAATGATTAAAACTTTACGGAATTAGTATTTGTTTTAATCTTCTTTACCAAGCAATGGAGTTATCTGCGAGTAAGGCAGATATAGCAGTTATAGCATGAATGTAAATGACACAGTTGTTTTTAAGTGGTTAAGAGCACTCAAAGCTCCTAGTCCACTCTTCTACTCAACGAGTAGGATATCCACTAAGGATGTCTTTTACAATCTTCTGAATCACACAGATTCATTCTAGACCAACAGTCTAGGAACTTCTCTAGTTCACTCTTGAACTCTTCAAGTCCAGCAGACTTGGCTTTCTTACAGTTCCCTACGAACTCTTCAAGTCCAGCAGACTTCGTATACTTCTTCAGTTGATTAATAGTTGTTGAGTTCTTGATGGTTGCTACTCAGTTGCTGTGTAAGCACTGGTTCATTAAAAACTGAGTAGCTGAGCAAGCTTTGCAATATCTCAGATCGTAGAGTTGAGCTTGAGAGAGATGTTCATGTTGTTTGATTAATGCTTGCTTTTTTTCTCTCATATGTCTGATCTTTATATATGTGATGTTGAAAACTATCCGTTGGATCCATCCGTTGTGGCATTAAATGCATCTGAACTTTCTGTACTGTGATGGAGACATTTCTGCACATCTTCTGAATTCTGTATTCTGGCCCACTGACACTGCAGGCTGCTTTCTCACATACCACCTGAAAAGGTGTTTTGTCCCTCTTACCCATAGTACTATCCTTAGCTTCTTCAATACGCTTCTTTGTTGCATACTAAGGATATTTCATACAATCTGGGACTGATGAGTACTGCATCATCTGGGATCCATTCCTCACTTGTTGAAAACACAGATCATTCGGCTCGACGTTTTCTGTCGTGAGACAGATGATGCTCAACGATTTGGATCGTGGTGTTCTACGATTTAGATCGTAGTGTCTTTTACATCTTTGCACACTACGATGCTATTAGTTGAGAGCACTACGATTTCCCTTTAAAACCTTCGTACACTACGATCTTCTCTTGCACGTGTTGTTGACTCTACGTTCCCGAGAGCACACTACAATCGTTGACTTGTAAACTTCATGTTTCCTTCAGCACACTACGATCGTGGAGTTAGCTCGGCAATCGTTGGGACCATTCTATGAAGTCCAAAGAGTCTCCTTCAAGGCAGGCACACTACAATCTTCAGGCTCTACATTTTTTGCCTTGACTTCTGCAATGTTGATCAAACTGATGCACTATGATTTCTTCAAGACTAATCTATTACATCTTAAGATCAACCTAACAGTTTTGATCTTTCTATCTATACATTCTTTAACAGAATGATACACGTTGAAAGCTTAGATCAGCCTAACAATTTTGATCTATCACTAAGTCCTTGTACATATATTCATTTAAGGACCTTACAAATAATCATGAAAACATGCATTAAAACATCAAATCATAATATGCATTCTCATAACAATCTCCCCCTATTTGATGTTGACATAACCAAGGAGATTTGTTGTCATGATTATTAGTGACTAGATGCATTTGCAGGAAATTTAAACATAACTTAGTATTTCAGTGAGCAGCTAAAATTTCTAGAGAATAAGCATGAATTTATTGATGATCAGAAGATATTACAATATAGCATTACATCAATAAAACATTAAACTCTCAACGTATCTCTGTTTTCTTGGTCTCTTCTGTGGAGGAGGATTGGCATACTCTTCAGCCCTTCTTTTCCTTTGAGCTTCCTCATTCCTTGCTAACTCTTCCAGGTCGCTTAGACTTAGAACTGGATTCTCTTCATGTCCGCGCATGAATGAAGGATCTCCAATTGGCATTCTTATGTGTACCGTAGACACGTCTTGTGAGCTAGGAGTTGGCTCCTTATGACTCAGAGGAATAGCTGTAGGAATAGCTGTTACAATTTCCTGTTGACCAGATCGTTGAGTCTGATGATGTCTTACAGGAGGGCTTCGTGATGTCTGAGCATGAAATTGACTTTTCCCCCTTTCTTGAGTTTCATGACCTCTTCCTCTGCCTTGACCTCCTTGATCTCCTTTCCTTTTATTATTTTCCCCCTTTATGTCAGCATCAAGGGTTCGATTATCGGCAGACAGCCGATTAACTACTTGAACAAGCTCATTCAGTTGGCTTTGGGTTTGAGAAATGTCCTCTCTATTCTCCTTGATCTATTTTTCAGCTCTAGCTTCTTTATTTTGGAGGAATGTCAGAATCATATCATTATGTTTCTCCTGATTAGCATAAGATTTCTGGAAGTTATAAACAGAAGCTTTCAAGTTGAGAATATTGTCCAACATAATTTGATGTTGACAATCTTGCTTTTTCTGCATTTCAAGCACAACCTCTCTTTGTTTGGCAGCAACCTGGAAATGGATCTCATCTCTGTCTGATATACTCTTCAGAATCTCTTTGATAATTTCCTTTAGCCTCGAAGTGAGCTCAGTATTCATTGTACTAGAGAATTTGGTAGCAGCTTTTATCATTTGATTCAATCGAATGTTGAGGAGATCAGAGTGGGATCCCTGACTTGCTTCGATAGACTTGATCATCTGTTCAGAGGTTTATTTTAAGTCATCCTTGGTAGGCAGGCTTGGGAGAGAATTATTTGATTGGGGATTGTCCATTTGAGGGGTTCTTGGTGGAGATTAATCTTGCAAATTGTACAACGCAAGATCAAGACTGAAAAAGTCATGTGATGAGGAGGATGATATATCAGTTGGAGGGGTTTGAGTTTAGATATCTGGGATAGGTGACTCTACGATTTCAACATTGGACTCTATGATGTGGCTTGAGTCTGGAATCGTAGAGTTGGTGATTTGAGGGAGTAGGGTAAGGTTGACTTCTTCTGGTTCTTCAGTTACAAAATTTTGGGATTCTGCAACTAGAAACAGATTTATTGGATTGGGAATCATTTCCAGCCATTTAGGAAATTCATAGAAATAGCTAAATGAAGATGATGGCAGGTGATTAACTCTAAAACTGGTAGGGATAGTCAATACCTCGGGTTTGTCTTTTGATGAGGAATGGATGGTAAGCAGCTTTTTGGCGAAGATGACTTTCCCTGGAAATCCATGAGCCAGAACTGAGATTGCTAGATATTCCTTGAAGCTCCAGAACATGTGATCCCATGATTTCAGGATTTGAGCTTGATGGTATGTCATCATGGGTAGGTAAGAAAACATTTGGTTGTACAGATAGCTTCTGTATCCATCTTTCCCTACACCAGTAATTTCAAGCTCATCATCATCATCATTTTCTTCCTCTTCTTTGGTTTCTTCTGAAGAATCCATTATCTCAATGGCCTCTGGAAGGTTTGACATTGGTTCATCTCCATCTTGAGCAAGGACCTCTTCTTCAGCCATTGGGATATTATGAGGCTCCCCCTCACTATGAACATCTTCTTGGAGGTTTAGAAACTCCTCCTCAGCTGGTAAATCTTCTTCTAAGTTCAGAGAGTCCCTTCTAGCTGGAACCTTTTCTTGAGCAATAGGCTTCTCCCCCTCAGCCGATGTATACTCGATCATGAGAATTTCAGGAATCTCCCCCTCAGCTGGAGCATCTTCTTCTAAGTTTACTTGGGATAGTTCTACTTTTGCAGCCACATTCTTGGCTTCCTTCTTCAGTATCTTTTCATTCTCAAGAATATACTTATTGACCAGCTTTCTCCTTGCTTTGCTGGTTTTAGTCACCACTTCTGGACTCTCTTGAGTCTTTGTTTTGACACGTTGATCAGCCACTCTTCTTGAAGCAGCTTCTTCCATTTCTGCCACACTTGGCCTGGTCTCAGAGAACAGCAGAGACTCTACGATCGAAGACACTATTTGTCTTTTGGACTTATGACTAGTCTTGTTCTTCTTTAAGATCTATGAAATAGTGGCTTGATCCTCTTCAGCTTTCTCTTGATGTTGCATGTTCCTTAACCTCCATAAAGTCTCTATGTCAGAGGACTCTACAGGAATGTTCGTTGTAGATCCTTGAGGCTCTTCGACTTGTCTTGCCCTAAGCTTTCTCTTGCCCTTGCTTTTTTTGGCAAGAGCAGAGGGTTCTCCCTTGTCTGTTTCTTCTTCTTCTTCAACTTCTTTGACAACAGACATTCCTCCCGGAAAGCCTGCTTCCTTTTGTTCCCCAGTTCTCTCACTGGACTCTATCATCATTTTTACATAATCAGCAGGGTTCCTTTCCCAGTTCTTAAACAACTGATGTGTCATTCTTCAATTTGGGTTGATAGCTTCTCCTTCATCATCCCCAATTTTGTCACCCAATGTAGATTGCAGAATGATGCTAATGAATCTCCCATACAGCATCTTCGGAGTACTCTTTGATTTCTTTGAGCTGACGATCCACTTGTCGATCCACTCGAGTAATACAGCCCCATAATTGAGTTAAGTACCATGAACCAAAGCAAACATGAGCTTGAGCTGAGTCTCATTTATCGAGTCATGACCTAAGCTCTTGCAGCAAATGCATTTCCCAATAATGTCAGCCAAAAATTTGTACCTTTGAGGGAACTCCTTCTTTTTGTAGCCTTTCATAGAGGGATTCTTCTTGTGGTGCATTTTCTTCAAACCCTCTTGGAAGCTTATGCTATCTAAAAATGGGTGCCCCGCGTTCTTGAAACCTAGGGCCAGATTGAAATTTTCTTCCCTTAGCATCATTTTAACTCCTCTTACTTGTGTAGTGATGGTGTTGTGTTCGTACACTCCATTCTTGTAAAACTCCTTCACTAGCTTGGGATAGATGAGGGTGTCGGTGCTCAGCGCCTCTTCGAGACATGCCTTCTTTAGTAGTGCTAAGATCTTGTGAAATTTTGGTGGAGCATCCTTGAACTCATCGAAACAGAGTCTGTAGCCTGAGATTACATTTGAAGCAGCCATGATTCTGTAGTTGAGAAGTGGAATACGACTGAGCTTTCTCTTGAGTTGGGGTTTTTCTTTGAGAGGGAGAGAGAGAGAGATAATCTTTTGAACTTCAAATTTCAAAAAACACGGTTCTAATTTGTACTTGTAGCTTCCCTCTCTCTTTTTTTGACTTAATGGGACAGGTGTCGCCTTATGCTTGGCTCTAAGATTTTGACTGTGCATGAATGTACTGATTTGCCCTTTGAGTCTTCAGTGCTGAGATGTCCTTAGGATGACTATGATCGTAGAGATAGTCTTCTGGTCGTTGAGTCTGTCCTGTGATCGTCGAGTCTGTCCGGCAGTTGTTGAGTCTGATCACCATTCATAGAGTATGTCCTACAATCGTCGAGTCTGTCCAGATCCTTGTGATGAGTATTTAACTAAGCATTCTTTTTAAGGTAACTCAGGAAGGGCCAACCTCTTGGTGATTCAAGGGTTAGGTTTGTCCCTGAGGCACCTCTTAGAGAGATTGCATTGTTATGAGGCTTGTCATCACAGGATTCACTTTGCTTGTTGGAAGGGCTTTAGGTCATCGTCGAGTCTGCACTATGATAGTTGAGTCTTTGCTACGATCGTTGAGGTAGTTGTCTGTTCGGATCTACGATCGTGAACTTCCCTTGATCATGTCTATGATTTTGAGTACAGCCTTTATATCTGTCATGGTTAACACAATCAAGAGCATACAATTCATGGTTGAAGATTTAGCATGCCTAGCTCACTTATTAACTTGTTAAATCTGGATTCATCTAGTGGTTTTGTAAAAACATCAGCAAGTTGATTTTTAGTAGGGATATATTGTAAAGATATAGTTCCATTTTGCACATGATCCCTAATGAAGTGATGCCTTATTTCTATATGCTTGGTCCTAGAATGCATGACAGGATTATGAGTTATTGATATGGCACTTGTGTTATCACAGTGTATGGGAATAGATTTGAAATCGAACCAATAGTTAGCTAGCTGATTTCTCATCCATAGGATCTGAGCACAGTAGCTACCAGCCGTAATATATTTAGCTTCTGCAGTTGAAGTAGACACTGAGTTTTGTTTTTTGCTAAATCAGGACACAAGTCTGTTTCCAAGAAGTTGACAGGTGCCACTGGTACTTTTTCTGTCTATTTTGCATCCTGCAAAATCAGCATCTGTGTATCCTATCAGTTCAAATGAGGATTCCTTGGGATACCATAGCCCCAAGTAGGGTGTACCCTTGAGATACCTAAAGATCCTCTTTACAGCAGATAAATGTGACTCTTTAGGGTTAGCCTGAAATCTAGCACATATGTATGTTGGAAACATTATATCTGGTCTACTGGCAGTTATGTATAAAAGAGAACCTATCATACCTCTGTATTGAGTTATATCAATACATTTACCTTTCTCATCCTTGTCAAGCTTTGTTGTAGGAGCAATTGGTGCTTTCATGGGAGAGGCTGATTTTATGCCATACTTATTTAGCAAGTCTTTGATGTATTTGGCTTGGTTAATGAATATTCCTTCATTAGTCTGCATCACTTGCAGACCAAGGAAGAAATTCAGCTCACCCATCATGCTCATTTCAAACTTGCTCTGCATTAGCTTAGAGAATCTCTTACATAACTTTTCGTCAGTAGAACCAAAAATGATATCATCAACATATATTTGAACTAGTAAGACTTTGTGTTTATGCTTTCTAAGAAATAGTATGGTATCTACTCTACCCCTAGTGAACCCATTTTCTATTAAGAAGTTAGTCAGTGTTTTATACCATGCTCTAAGTGCTTGTTTAAGACCGTATAAATCTTTGTCTAATCTATACACATAATTAGAAAGAGATGGATTGATGAAACCTGGAGGTTGTTCTACGTAGACTTCTTCTTGAAGCTCTCCATTTAGAAATGCACTCTTGACATCCATCTGGAAGACTTTGAACTTCATATGGGCAGAAAAGGCAAGAAAGATTCTGATGGCTTCTAGTCTGGCAACAGGTGCAAATGTTTCATCATAGTCAATGCCTTCTTCTTGAGAATAGCCCTTTGCCACTAATCTTGCCTTGTTTCTGGTGATGAACCCATCTTCATCCATTTTGTTCCTGAAGACCCACTTGGTTCCTATGACAGGATGACTCTTTGGTCTTGGTACCAATCTCCACACTGTGCTTCGTTCAAATTGGTTGAGTTCTTCCTGCATCCATCCAACTAGAGTCTTCCATAGCATCCTCTATCTTCTTTGGCTCTATCTGTGATAAGAAGCTTAGATAGAAGCATTCATTCTGAGTATCAGCTCTTGGTTTAACTCTTGCACTTGGATCTCCAATGATTAGATCCTGAGTATGATCTCTTGCCCATCTGTTCCCTGTTGGGACATCTGTCCTGATCCCTTCCTATCTTAGGTCTTCAAGGTCTATCTCTTCTTCTTGAAGTGGAGGCTCGCTGTCTTGGATGGACCTCTCTACGATTTCATTATCATGCTCTACGATTTCACTATCTGGTACTACGATCGTAGTGATGAGCTCAACGATTGCATTCGTAGTGTCTGTACTATCGGTCGTAGTGTCTAGAGGCACTGCTTTGTCTGTGTCAGTTTCATCGAAGATGATGTGTATTGAGACTTCGACATTTAGTGTTTTCTTGTTGAACACCCTGTAATCTTTGCTGTCTGTGGCATATCCAAGAAAGATCCCTTCATCTGACTTGGGCTGGAATTTTGTCAGATACTGCTTTCCATTGTTGAGAATATAGCATGCATAGCCAAAGACATGGAAATAGTTGACACTTGGTTTCCTTCCTTTCCACAGTTCGTAGGGTGTCCTCTTGATCATAGAGTGAATTAATGATCTGTTCTGTGTGTAGGATGCAGTGTTGACAGCTTCTGCCCAAAAGTATTCAGGCAGACGAGCTGCTGTTAGTAGGGTCCTTCCAGCCTCTATCAGAGTTCTGTTCCTTCTTTCAGCAACTCTATTTTGTTGAGGAGTTCGTGGAGCTGAGAAGTTATGACTGATGCCATTGTCTGAGCAGAACTTGTCTATTTCTGAGAAATCGAATTCTCTTCCATGATCACTCCTTATTGCCTTGATTTTCTCTCCTTTCTCATTCATCACCAGTCTGAACATTTTGATTAATTCGGAACTCGTTTCATCCTTTGAAGTTAGGAAGAATACCCATGTGAATCTGGTGAAGTCGTCGACTATGACTAGAGATTATCTTTTCCCTCCAAGACTAGTTATTGGCATTGGTCCAAAAAGATCCATGTGGAACAGCTGCAAGGGTTTGTCAATGGAGTTTGCAGTCTTGCTCTTGAATGAGCTTCTGGTTTGCTTTCCAAGCTGGCAGGCATTGCATGGCCTTTCCTTCACAAAGTTGAACTTGGGTAGGCCAGCTACGAGATCTTATGATGCCAGTTTGGACATGTTTTTGAAGTTTAAGTGAGACAGCCTTCTATGCCATAGCCAGCTCATTTCCTCAGATGCTTTTGCCAGAAAACATATTGTCTCATCAGAGCTTAGTTGACCAAGATCTACTGTGTAGACATTTCCTTTTCTTGTTCCGGTCAGCTTTATGGTAGATGTCTTCAAATCTCTGACTAGACATTGGTTGTTGAGAAATGTTACTTGGTGACCCTTATCGCAGAGTTGGCTAATACTTAGAAGGTTGTGTTGGAGTCCTTCCACATAAGCTACTTTGTTGAAAGATACTGCACCATTTCCAGCAGACCCATATCCTCTTGTCTTGCCCGAGCCGTTATCTCCAAAGATGACTGAGGGACCCTCCTTTTCTACATAGTTGGATAGTAGAGCTTTGTTCCCTGTCATATGCCTCAAGCAACCACTGTCCAGATACCATGTTGAGGTCGTGGAGCTCTTTTCCTGTTAAAACATTTGAACCTTCATTTTGGTACCCATATTTGCATGGGTCCTTCTTTGTTAGTGCCTTTGGGGACCCAAATTTGTCTAATCTTGGGTCTCACATGCATAGAATTATAATAACACTTTGTAGCCCTTTGACCATTTTTATTGCATATGAAGCATCTATTATAATGCATGCATGTGTGTGTGTGGTGATTCATCTTCCACTTGGACTTATATGGTTCCTTAGTTAACCTTCTGTTAAACTGATTCTCTTTCTTCCACGTATCCTTAGGTTTCATAAATAGTGATGAGTGTGTCGTACCTCTACTGTACCTTCCCAGTTGATTAGTAGAGTTGATTTTGTTTGACTCTACGATTCTTCGAGGATGGTAAGTAGAGGTTGGATTACTCTTTTCCTTGATGAAACCCAGACCAGCGTGAGATCCTTTACTTCTCTGAGTATAACTAGAGACAGTAGAACAAGGTTGAACTGGTTCTTCCAACTGTGAGGATTTCACAAAAGCAATGCCTCTACCAAAACTTGAGACATTACTAGTGCAAGTTTCCATTGTCTTTTCCACACTTAGCTCTGAGATGGATTCCCCAAAGCCTAAGCCTGTTCTGTCGAATGTGCTTCTCTGACTAGAGAGCAGGCAGTCCATGGATGATGAGGATCTGTTCCATGCAGAGATAGTCTTCTCTAGATCCTCAATTTTAAAGGTTAGCTTAGACTCTCTTTGTGCATGATGTGTGTTTGTCTGTTTTAAATTTTCATTCTCAGCTTCAAGCTTGGAGAGAAGATTAGTACTTCAAAGATTTGTTTCAAGCTCTTCTTGAACTTTCTTCTTCTCCTCTTGAAGAAGTGAATGATCTTTAGACAAGACTCTGAACCACTTCATGTATTGATGTAGGTCAGTGGTTATGCCATGCAAAGCAGTTCTTAAGTCACTTATATCTACATCAGGAGAATTAAAGTCAAATACCTCATCGATACTTACATCATGTATGTTTAGGCTTTATTTGTCCTTTGCATGTTTGGCCATTAAGCAAAGATTGGCAATATTTGGTTCTTCCTCATCTCCGGAGTCTGCATTTGAGTCATTATCTGAATCACTCCACGATCCTCCGGCAACCAGGCCTTTGTCTCTTTTCTGAGGCCTCTTGATTCCTTTGTATTCTTTCTTTGCCTGAGATTTCTTCTTTAGCTCTTCTTTGATAGGCTTGTTGCAGTTGGCAATGAAATGACCAGGTTTCTTGCAGTTGTAGCATAAATCATTCATTTGTTACTGGCTGACGTAGTTGCTGACTTTCTTTGTCTTGCCAGTTATGCCTTGTCGCATGAACCTTCTTAGTCTCTTTACCAGCATAGCAAAGTCATCGTCATCGTCTTCATCATCATCAGAGTCAATCTCGGTGATGACTTTTGATGCACTCTCATTTGCCTTGAGAGAAACACCCTTATCATTTCTTTTTCCTTCTGATAAGGTTTCGGCGCATTGGGTCAGCTCCAGTTCGTACATCAGGAGATTTCCATACAGTTGTTGAACTGTCATCTCATTAAGATTCTTTGATTCTCTTATTGTTGTGGTCTTTGCATCCCACCTGCTCGGTAGGGCTCTCATGAACATTATGGTTAGATCCTTGTTATGATAGATCTTCCCATATGCTCGTAGAGAGTTAAGCAGAACGTTAAATCTTTCATAAGTTGCAGTCACGTTTTCTCCCTGCACATGAGCGAACATTTCATACTGCTGTGTCAGGAGAGACTGCTTGTTCTCACTGACTTCTTCAGTTCCTTCGTGCATAATCAGCAGTTCTTCCCAAACTTCCTTAGCTGTTTTGTTGTTTACAACATTTTCAAATAGATCGTCCTCTAATGATTGTAACAGGATGTTCTTTGCCTTTTTATCAAGTTGGACAGCTCTCTTCTCTGTGTCTGTCCATTCTTCTTTCACTTTTATTTGTACTCTGTTTGGATCGTCAATGGTTGGTGTAAGCTTTGTCGGTATATAGGGCCCATTAAGAACAGTCCAACATAATTTGATGTTGACAATCTTGCTTTTTCTGCATTTCAAGCACAACCTCTCTTTGTTTGGCAGCAACCTGGAAATGGATCTCATCTCTGTCTGATATACTCTTCAGAATCTCTTTGATAATTTCCTTTAGCCTCGAAGTGAGCTCAGTATTCATTGTACTAGAGAATTTGGTAGCAGCTTTTATCATTTGATTCAATCGAATGTTGAGGAGATCAGAGTGGGATCCCTGACTTGCTTCGATAGACTTGATCATCTGTTCAGAGGTTTATTTTAAGTCATCCTTGGTAGGCAGGCTTGGGAGAGAATTATTTGATTGGGGATTGTCCATTTGAGGGGTTCTTGGTGGAGATTAATCTTGCAAATTGTACAACGCAAGATCAAGACTGAAAAAGTCATGTGATGAGGAGGATGATATATCAGTTGGAGGGGTTTGAGTTTAGATATCTGGGATAGGTGACTCTACGATTTCAACATTGGACTCTATGATGTGGCTTGAGTCTGGAATCGTAGAGTTGGTGATTTGAGGGAGTAGGGTAAGGTTGACTTCTTCTGGTTCTTCAGTTACAAAATTTTGGGATTCTGCAACTAGAAACAGATTTATTGGATTGGGAATCATTTCCAGCCATTTAGGAAATTCATAGAAATAGCTAAATGAAGATGATGGCAGGTGATTAACTCTAAAACTGGTAGGGATAGTCAATACCTCGGGTTTGTCTTTTGATGAGGAATGGATGGTAAGCAGCTTTTTGGCGAAGATGACTTTCCCTGGAAATCCATGAGCCAGAACTGAGATTGCTAGATATTCCTTGAAGCTCCAGAACATGTGATCCCATGATTTCAGGATTTGAGCTTGATGGTATGTCATCATGGGTAGGTAAGAAAACATTTGGTTGTACAGATAGCTTCTGTATCCATCTTTCCCTACACCAGTAATTTCAAGCTCATCATCATCATCATTTTCTTCCTCTTCTTTGGTTTCTTCTGAAGAATCCATTATCTCAATGGCCTCTGGAAGGTTTGACATTGGTTCATCTCCATCTTGAGCAAGGACCTCTTCTTCAGCCATTGGGATATTATGAGGCTCCCCCTCACTATGAACATCTTCTTGGAGGTTTAGAAACTCCTCCTCAGCTGGTAAATCTTCTTCTAAGTTCAGAGAGTCCCTTCTAGCTGGAACCTTTTCTTGAGCAATAGGCTTCTCCCCCTCAGCCGATGTATACTCGATCATGAGAATTTCAGGAATCTCCCCCTCAGCTGGAGCATCTTCTTCTAAGTTTACTTGGGATAGTTCTACTTTTGCAGCCACATTCTTGGCTTCCTTCTTCAGTATCTTTTCATTCTCAAGAATATACTTATTGACCAGCTTTCTCCTTGCTTTGCTGGTTTTAGTCACCACTTCTGGACTCTCTTGAGTCTTTGTTTTGACACGTTGATCAGCCACTCTTCTTGAAGCAGCTTCTTCCATTTCTGCCACACTTGGCCTGGTCTCAGAGAACAGCAGAGACTCTACGATCGAAGACACTATTTGTCTTTTGGACTTATGACTAGTCTTGTTCTTCTTTAAGATCTATGAAATAGTGGCTTGATCCTCTTCAGCTTTCTCTTGATGTTGCATGTTCCTTAACCTCCATAAAGTCTCTATGTCAGAGGACTCTACAGGAATGTTCGTTGTAGATCCTTGAGGCTCTTCGACTTGTCTTGCCCTAAGCTTTCTCTTGCCCTTGCTTTTTTTGGCAAGAGCAGAGGGTTCTCCCTTGTCTGTTTCTTCTTCTTCTTCAACTTCTTTGACAACAGACATTCCTCCCGGAAAGCCTGCTTCCTTTTGTTCCCCAGTTCTCTCACTGGACTCTATCATCATTTTTACATAATCAGCAGGGTTCCTTTCCCAGTTCTTAAACAACTGATGTGTCATTCTTCAATTTGGGTTGATAGCTTCTCCTTCATCATCCCCAATTTTGTCACCCAATGTAGATTGCAGAATGATGCTAATGAATCTCCCATACAGCATCTTCGGAGTACTCTTTGATTTCTTTGAGCTGACGATCCACTTGTCGATCCACTCGAGTAATACAGCCCCATAATTGAGTTAAGTACCATGAACCAAAGCAAACATGAGCTTGAGCTGAGTCTCATTTATCGAGTCATGACCTAAGCTCTTGCAGCAAATGCATTTCCCAATAATGTCAGCCAAAAATTTGTACCTTTGAGGGAACTCCTTCTTTTTGTAGCCTTTCATAGAGGGATTCTTCTTGTGGTGCATTTTCTTCAAACCCTCTTGGAAGCTTATGCTATCTAAAAATGGGTGCCCCGCGTTCTTGAAACCTAGGGCCAGATTGAAATTTTCTTCCCTTAGCATCATTTTAACTCCTCTTACTTGTGTAGTGATGGTGTTGTGTTCGTACACTCCATTCTTGTAAAACTCCTTCACTAGCTTGGGATAGATGAGGGTGTCGGTGCTCAGCGCCTCTTCGAGACATGCCTTCTTTAGTAGTGCTAAGATCTTGTGAAATTTTGGTGGAGCATCCTTGAACTCATCGAAACAGAGTCTGTAGCCTGAGATTACATTTGAAGCAGCCATGATTCTGTAGTTGAGAAGTGGAATACGACTGAGCTTTCTCTTGAGTTGGGGTTTTTCTTTGAGAGGGAGAGAGAGAGAGATAATCTTTTGAACTTCAAATTTCAAAAAACACGGTTCTAATTTGTACTTGTAGCTTCCCTCTCTCTTTTTTTGACTTAATGGGACAGGTGTCGCCTTATGCTTGGCTCTAAGATTTTGACTGTGCATGAATGTACTGATTTGCCCTTTGAGTCTTCAGTGCTGAGATGTCCTTAGGATGACTATGATCGTAGAGATAGTCTTCTGGTCGTTGAGTCTGTCCTGTGATCGTCGAGTCTGTCCGGCAGTTGTTGAGTCTGATCACCATTCATAGAGTATGTCCTACAATCGTCGAGTCTGTCCAGATCCTTGTGATGAGTATTTAACTAAGCATTCTTTTTAAGGTAACTCAGGAAGGGCCAACCTCTTGGTGATTCAAGGGTTAGGTTTGTCCCTGAGGCACCTCTTAGAGAGATTGCATTGTTATGAGGCTTGTCATCACAGGATTCACTTTGCTTGTTGGAAGGGCTTTAGGTCATCGTCGAGTCTGCACTATGATAGTTGAGTCTTTGCTACGATCGTTGAGGTAGTTGTCTGTTCGGATCTACGATCGTGAACTTCCCTTGATCATGTCTATGATTTTGAGTACAGCCTTTATATCTGTCATGGTTAACACAATCAAGAGCATACAATTCATGGTTGAAGATTTAGCATGCCTAGCTCACTTATTAACTTGTTAAATCTGGATTCATCTAGTGGTTTTGTAAAAACATCAGCAAGTTGATTTTTAGTAGGGATATATTGTAAAGATATAGTTCCATTTTGCACATGATCCCTAATGAAGTGATGCCTTATTTCTATATGCTTGGTCCTAGAATGCATGACAGGATTATGAGTTATTGATATGGCACTTGTGTTATCACAGTGTATGGGAATAGATTTGAAATCGAACCAATAGTTAGCTAGCTGATTTCTCATCCATAGGATCTGAGCACAGTAGCTACCAGCCGTAATATATTTAGCTTCTGCAGTTGAAGTAGACACTGAGTTTTGTTTTTTGCTAAATCAGGACACAAGTCTGTTTCCAAGAAGTTGACAGGTGCCACTGGTACTTTTTCTGTCTATTTTGCATCCTGCAAAATCAGCATCTGTGTATCCTATCAGTTCAAATGAGGATTCCTTGGGATACCATAGCCCCAAGTAGGGTGTACCCTTGAGATACCTAAAGATCCTCTTTACAGCAGATAAATGTGACTCTTTAGGGTTAGCCTGAAATCTAGCACATATGTATGTTGGAAACATTATATCTGGTCTACTGGCAGTTATGTATAAAAGAGAACCTATCATACCTCTGTATTGAGTTATATCAATACATTTACCTTTCTCATCCTTGTCAAGCTTTGTTGTAGGAGCAATTGGTGCTTTCATGGGAGAGGCTGATTTTATGCCATACTTATTTAGCAAGTCTTTGATGTATTTGGCTTGGTTAATGAATATTCCTTCATTAGTCTGCATCACTTGCAGACCAAGGAAGAAATTCAGCTCACCCATCATGCTCATTTCAAACTTGCTCTGCATTAGCTTAGAGAATCTCTTACATAACTTTTCGTCAGTAGAACCAAAAATGATATCATCAACATATATTTGAACTAGTAAGACTTTGTGTTTATGCTTTCTAAGAAATAGTATGGTATCTACTCTACCCCTAGTGAACCCATTTTCTATTAAGAAGTTAGTCAGTGTTTTATACCATGCTCTAAGTGCTTGTTTAAGACCGTATAAATCTTTGTCTAATCTATACACATAATTAGAAAGAGATGGATTGATGAAACCTGGAGGTTGTTCTACGTAGACTTCTTCTTGAAGCTCTCCATTTAGAAATGCACTCTTGACATCCATCTGGAAGACTTTGAACTTCATATGGGCAGAAAAGGCAAGAAAGATTCTGATGGCTTCTAGTCTGGCAACAGGTGCAAATGTTTCATCATAGTCAATGCCTTCTTCTTGAGAATAGCCCTTTGCCACTAATCTTGCCTTGTTTCTGGTGATGAACCCATCTTCATCCATTTTGTTCCTGAAGACCCACTTGGTTCCTATGACAGGATGACTCTTTGGTCTTGGTACCAATCTCCACACTGTGCTTCGTTCAAATTGGTTGAGTTCTTCCTGCATCCATCCAACTAGAGTCTTCCATAGCATCCTCTATCTTCTTTGGCTCTATCTGTGATAAGAAGCTTAGATAGAAGCATTCATTCTGAGTAGCAGCTCTTGGTTTAACTCTTGCACTTGGATCTCCAATGATTAGATCCTGAGTATGATCTCTTGCCCATCTGTTCCCTGTTGGGACATCTGTCCTGATCCCTTCCTATCTTAGGTCTTCAAGGTCTATCTCTTCTTCTTGAAGTGGAGGCTCGCTGTCTTGGATGGACCTCTCTACGATTTCATTATCATGCTCTACGATTTCACTATCTGGTACTACGATCGTAGTGATGAGCTCAACGATTGCATTCGTAGTGTCTGTACTATCGGTCGTAGTGTCTAGAGGCACTGCTTTGTCTGTGTCAGTTTCATCGAAGATGATGTGTATTGAGACTTCGACATTTAGTGTTTTCTTGTTGAACACCCTGTAATCTTTGCTGTCTGTGGCATATCCAAGAAAGATCCCTTCATCTGACTTGGGCTGGAATTTTGTCAGATACTGCTTTCCATTATTGAGAATATAGCATGCATAGCCAAAGACATGGAAATAGTTGACACTTGGTTTCCTTCCTTTCCACAGTTCGTAGGGTGTCCTCTTGATCATAGAGTGAATTAATGATCTGTTCTGTGTGTAGGATGCAGTGTTGACAGCTTCTGCCCAAAAGTATTCAGGCAGACGAGCTGCTGTTAGTAGGGTCCTTCCAGCCTCTATCAGAGTTCTGTTCCTTCTTTCAGCAACTCTATTTTGTTGAGGAGTTCGTGGAGCTGAGAAGTTATGACTGATGCCATTGTCTGAGCAGAACTTGTCTATTTCTGAGAAATCGAATTCTCTTCCATGATCACTCCTTATTGCCTTGATTTTCTCTCCTTTCTCATTCATCACCAGTCTGAACATTTTGATTAATTCGGAACTCGTTTCATCCTTTGAAGTTAGGAAGAATACCCATGTGAATCTGGTGAAGTCGTCGACTATGACTAGAGATTATCTTTTCCCTCCAAGACTAGTTATTGGCATTGGTCCAAAAAGATCCATGTGGAACAGCTGCAAGGGTTTGTCAATGGAGTTTGCAGTCTTGCTCTTGAATGAGCTTCTGGTTTGCTTTCCAAGCTGGCAGGCATTGCATGGCCTTTCCTTCACAAAGTTGAACTTGGGTAGGCCAGCTACGAGATCTTATGATGCCAGTTTGGACATGTTTTTGAAGTTTAAGTGAGACAGCCTTCTATGCCATAGCCAGCTCATTTCCTCAGATGCTTTTGCCAGAAAACATATTGTCTCATCAGAGCTTAGTTGACCAAGATCTACTGTGTAGACATTTCCTTTTCTTGTTCCGGTCAGCTTTATGGTAGATGTCTTCAAATCTCTGACTAGACATTGGTTGTTGAGAAATGTTACTTGGTGACCCTTATCGCAGAGTTGGCTAATACTTAGAAGGTTGTGTTGGAGTCCTTCCACATAAGCTACTTTGTTGAAAGATACTGCACCATTTCCAGCAGACCCATATCCTCTTGTCTTGCCCGAGCCGTTATCTCCAAAGATGACTGAGGGACCCTCCTTTTCTACATAGTTGGATAGTAGAGCTTTGTTCCCTGTCATATGCCTCAAGCAACCACTGTCCAGATACCATGTTGAGGTCGTGGAGCTCTTTTCCTGTTAAAACATTTGAACCTTCATTTTGGTACCCATATTTGCATGGGTCCTTCTTTGTTAGTGCCTTTGGGGACCCAAATTTGTCTAATCTTGGGTCTCACATGCATAGAATTATAATAACACTTTGTAGCCCTTTGACCATTTTTATTGCATATGAAGCATCTATTATAATGCATGCATGTGTGTGTGTGGTGATTCATCTTCCACTTGGACTTATATGGTTCCTTAGTTAACCTTCTGTTAAACTGATTCTCTTTCTTCCACGTATCCTTAGGTTTCATAAATAGTGATGAGTGTGTCGTACCTCTACTGTACCTTCCCAGTTGATTAGTAGAGTTGATTTTGTTTGACTCTACGATTCTTCGAGGATGGTAAGTAGAGGTTGGATTACTCTTTTCCTTGATGAAACCCAGACCAGCGTGAGATCCTTTACTTCTCTGAGTATAACTAGAGACAGTAGAACAAGGTTGAACTGGTTCTTCCAACTGTGAGGATTTCACAAAAGCAATGCCTCTACCAAAACTTGAGACATTACTAGTGCAAGTTTCCATTGTCTTTTCCACACTTAGCTCTGAGATGGATTCCCCAAAGCCTAAGCCTGTTCTGTCGAATGTGCTTCTCTGACTAGAGAGCAGGCAGTCCATGGATGATGAGGATCTGTTCCATGCAGAGATAGTCTTCTCTAGATCCTCAATTTTAAAGGTTAGCTTAGACTCTCTTTGTGCATGATGTGTGTTTGTCTGTTTTAAATTTTCATTCTCAGCTTCAAGCTTGGAGAGAAGATTAGTACTTCAAAGATTTGTTTCAAGCTCTTCTTGAACTTTCTTCTTCTCCTCTTGAAGAAGTGAATGATCTTTAGACAAGACTCTGAACCACTTCATGTATTGATGTAGGTCAGTGGTTATGCCATGCAAAGCAGTTCTTAAGTCACTTATATCTACATCAGGAGAATTAAAGTCAAATACCTCATCGATACTTACATCATGTATGTTTAGGCTTTATTTGTCCTTTGCATGTTTGGCCATTAAGCAAAGATTGGCAATATTTGGTTCTTCCTCATCTCCGGAGTCTGCATTTGAGTCATTATCTGAATCACTCCACGATCCTCCGGCAACCAGGCCTTTGTCTCTTTTCTGAGGCCTCTTGATTCCTTTGTATTCTTTCTTTGCCTGAGATTTCTTCTTTAGCTCTTCTTTGATAGGCTTGTTGCAGTTGGCAATGAAATGACCAGGTTTCTTGCAGTTGTAGCATAAATCATTCATTTGTTACTGGCTGACGTAGTTGCTGACTTTCTTTGTCTTGCCAGTTATGCCTTGTCGCATGAACCTTCTTAGTCTCTTTACCAGCATAGCAAAGTCATCGTCATCGTCTTCATCATCATCAGAGTCAATCTCGGTGATGACTTTTGATGCACTCTCATTTGCCTTGAGAGAAACACCCTTATCATTTCTTTTTCCTTCTGATAAGGTTTCGGCGCATTGGGTCAGCTCCAGTTCGTACATCAGGAGATTTCCATACAGTTGTTGAACTGTCATCTCATTAAGATTCTTTGATTCTCTTATTGTTGTGGTCTTTGCATCCCACCTGCTCGGTAGGGCTCTCATGAACATTATGGTTAGATCCTTGTTATGATAGATCTTCCCATATGCTCGTAGAGAGTTAAGCAGAACGTTAAATCTTTCATAAGTTGCAGTCACGTTTTCTCCCTGCACATGAGCGAACATTTCATACTGCTGTGTCAGGAGAGACTGCTTGTTCTCACTGACTTCTTCAGTTCCTTCGTGCATAATCAGCAGTTCTTCCCAAACTTCCTTAGCTGTTTTGTTGTTTACAACATTTTCAAATAGATCGTCCTCTAATGATTGTAACAGGATGTTCTTTGCCTTTTTATCAAGTTGGACAGCTCTCTTCTCTGTGTCTGTCCATTCTTCTTTCACTTTTATTTGTACTCTGTTTGGATCGTCAATGGTTGGTGTAAGCTTTGTCGGTATATAGGGCCCATTAAGAACAGTCTCAAATAGATCTTCATCTATTTAGTCCATGTAAGCTTGCATCCTGACTTTCTAGTTAGCAAATTTATCTTTGTTGCACATTGGTGGCTTGCTGCCCTCCCCCAGTCCTGGATTCGCTTGGTACGAGTGCCATTTGGATCTACTAAAGCATGTAAGCTGTAAAATAGAACCTGCACTGATACCAATTGTTAGTTCCTTGTAGGCACAAGTTATCTAGAAGGGGGGGTTGAATAGATATTTGAAAATCTTTTCGCTTTAACTTGTTCTTAGATAATGATTAAAAATTTGCAAAATTAGTATTTGTTTTAATCTTCTTTACCAAGCAATGGAGTTACGAGCGAGTAAGGCAGTTATAGCAGATATAGCAGTTATAGCATAAATGTAAACGACACAGTTGTTTTGAAGTGGTTCAGAGCACTCAAAGCTCCTAGTCCACTCTTCTACTCAACGAGTAGGATATCCACTAAGGATGTCTTTTACAATCTTCTGAATCACATAGATTCCTTCTAGACCAGCAGTCTAGGAACTTCTCTAGTTCACTCTTGAACTCTTTAAGTCCAGTAAACTTGGCTTTCTTACAGTTCACTACGAACTCTTCAAGTCCAGCAGACTTGGTAAACTTCTTCATTTGATTGATAGTTGTTAAGTTCTTGATGGTTGCTACTCAGTTGTTGTGTAAGCACTGGTTCGTTAAGAACTGAGTAGCTGAGCAAGCTTTGCCATATCTCAGATTGTAGAGTTGAGCTTGAGAGAGATGTTCACGTTTTTGATTAATGCTTGCTTTTTTTCTCTCATCTGTCTGATCTTTATATATGTGATGTTGAAAAATATCCGTTGGATCCATCCGTTGTGGCATTAAATGCATCTAAACTTTCTGTACTGTGATGGAGACATTTCTGCACATCTTCTGAATTCTGTATTTTGGCCCACTGACACTGCAGGCTGTTTTCTCACCTACCACCTGAAAAGGTGTTTTGTCCCTCTTACCCATAGTATTATCCTTAGCTTCTTCAATACGCTTCTTTGTTGCATACTAAGGATATTTCATACAATCTGGGACTGATGAGTACTGCATCATCTGGGATCCATTCCTCACTTGTTAAAAACACAGATCATTCGGCTCGACGTTTTCTGACGTGAGATAGATGATGCTCAACGATTTGGATCGTGGTGTTCTACGATTTAGATTGTAGTGTCTTTTACATCTTTGCACACTACGATTCTATTAGTTAAGAGCACTACGATTTCCCTTTAAAACCTTCGTACACTACAATCTTCTCTTTCTCGTGTTGTTGACTCTACGTTCCCGAGAGCACACTACGATCGTTGACTTGTAAACTTCATGTTTCCTTCAGCACACTACGATCGTGGAGTTAGCTCGGCAATCGTTGGGACCACTCTACGAAGTCCGAAGAGTCTCCTTCAAGGTAGGCACACTACGATCTTCAGGCTCTACGTTTTCTGCTTTGACTTCTGCAATGTTGATCAAACTGATGCACTATGATTTCTTCAAGACTAATTTATTACATCTTAAGATCAACCTAACAGTTTTGATCTTTCTATCTATACATTCTTTAACAGAATGATACACGTTGAAAGCTTAGATCAGCCTAACAATTTTGATCTATCACTAAGTCCTTGTACATATATTCATTTAAGGACCTTACAAATAATCATGAACACATGCATTAAAACATCACATCATAATATGCATTCTCCCAACAGAAATGTTAAACAAATGTTTTGTCGGTAAAACGACAGGCACGTGAGGTTGCCAAATGCTTAAATGTGCATACGTTTAAACGTGCATGCGTTTGATTAACATAGATCAACTCGAGGTCTCTGACCGGAGTGAATGTTTTACTAAATACTGTTGTTATTGTAAAACATTTTGAAAGAAAAGATGAAGTGCTATTTTTAATTATCAATAGTACTTCATAACTATTGTTCAGTTATTGAAGATATACGATTTGTATGTGTCAAGCATGTTGTTATTAAATTGTTATACTTGTTGAGCTAGTTATGCTCACTCTTGCTTGAACCATATGAATGCAGCTAAGACTGAATGTCCTGAAGGATCGAAAAAGGATAAGGGAAAAGCTAAGGCAGATTATTAAGCTTTCTTATAATAGTATAGGTCTATTGTTGTAATTTAACTGATATTATGACAAAGAACCTTTGTAACGAGTATAGAACTTGGGAAATGTAAATATTACTTTAAATATATAGAAGTTATGTTCGTTCTTTGAGACTTTTTAATTGAATGAATGTATGAATGTTGTACAGTATAGCACCATCTGTCGGGTTGGAAGATACCCGGATTTGGGGGCGCTTCAGATGCAATTACATTGCAGTATCTTATTAACCTAACAACTCATGAAAAACTTGATATGTGTTTAATGAATGTTGTTACAGCCTATTTATATGGGTCAATTGATAATGATGTTTATATGAAAATTCTTGAAGGATTTAAAATGCCTGAAGCATATAAGTCAAATCCCTGGGAAGTTTACTCAATCAAGTTACAACGGTCCCTATATTGGTTAAAGTAATCAGGACGCATGTGATATAATCGTCTTAGTGAATATTTATTAAAGGAAGGGTATAATAATAACCATATATGCCAATGTGTTTTTATAAAGAAGTCAGAATCTGGTTTTTCTATTATTGTTGTGTATGTTGATGATTTAAATATTATTGAAACTCATTGAGAGATACCAAAAGATAGTGAATTATTTAAAGAAATAATTTGAGATGAAAGATTTTGGAAAAATAAAATTTTGTCTCAGCCTGCAGATCGAGGCATTTAGCAGATAGAATTCTTATTCATTAGTCAACTTATACAGAGAAGGTCCTTAAAAATTTTATATGGATAAAGCACATCCATTAAGTACCCCAATGGTTGTTAGATCATTTGATGTTAAAAATGACCCTTTTAGACCTCGTGAGGATAATGAAGAATTACTTGGTCCCGAAGTACTATACCTCAGTGCAATTGGTGTGCTAATGTATCTTGCTAATAATACACGACTTAATATAACATTATTTGTGAATTTGCTAGCAAGATATAGTTCTTTTCCCACTCGAAGACATTGGAATGGAATTTGTTAGTTCTTAGTAGGCACAAGTTATCTAGAAGGGGGGTTGGATAGATAATTTATAATCTTTTCTTTGTAGCTTGATCTAAGATAATTATTAAGACTTTGCGGAATTAGTGTTTGTTTTAATCTCTTTTATCAAGCAATGTAGTTATGAGCAGTTAAGGCAGTTATGGCAGATATAGCAGTTATAGTATGAATGTAAATGACACAGTTGTTTTTAAGTGGTTCGGAGCACTCAAAGCTCCTAGTCCACTCTTCTACTCAACGAGTAGGATATCCACTAAGGATGTCTTATACAATCTTCTGAATCACACGGATTCCTTCTAGACCAACAGTCTAGGAACTTTTCTAGTTCACTTTTGAACTCTTCAAGTCCAACAGACTTGGCTTTCTTACAGTTCATTGCGAACTCTTCAAGTCCAGCAGACTTGGTATACTTCTTCAGTTGATTGATGATTGTTGTTGTTGCGTTCTGAAGGTTGCTACTCAGTTTGCTGTGTAAGCTCTGGTTCGTAATAGCTGAGTAGCTGAGCAAGCTTTGTAATATCTCAGATCGTAGAGTTGAGCCTTAGAAAGTTCTTCACGTTGAATGTTTATGCTTGCTTATTCTTTCATCTGTCTGATCTGTATATATGTGATGTTGAAAACTATCAGTTGGATCCATCCGTTGTGGCATTAAATGCATCTGAATTTTCTGTACTGTGATAGAGACATTTCTGTACATCTTCTGAATTCTGCATTCTGGACCACTGACACTGCAGGCTGCTTTTTCACCTACCACCTGAAAAGGTGTTTTGTCCCTTTTCATTCATAGTATTATCCTTAGCTTCTTCAATACGCTTCTTTGTTGCATCCTAAGGATATTTCATTTATTCTGGGACTGATGGGCACTGTAGCATTTAGGATCCATTCCTCGTATTGTTGAATTAACAACTCATGAGGCTTTAACGTTTTCTGACATGACAGATGTTGCTCTACGATTTGGATTGTTGTGCTCTATGATTCAGATCGTGTTGTTGACTCTACGATCCCAAGAGCATACTACGATCGTAGAGTTAGCTTGGTGAACGTTGAGTCCACTCTACGATCGCTGACTTGAGCTTGTTGTCTTCATCTGATCTTGTCCGACTACGATCTCTGCATTTGTTCAGTGAACTCTACGATCGCAGAGTGTGGTCTACGATCCTTGTCTTTGACTTTGGCATCGCTAGACTCTGCGACTCTGAGCGTACAGTGCATTTCATACTTAGCTTTGGCAGATTGTCGTTCGGCTTATAGGCAGGCTGTCTCTACGATTCAGAACATAACTTTCTCAGTACACTACGATCCTGAGGAGGCTCTTCTCGATACACTACGATCCTTCTTCGTTTCCCCTAGAAGTCTACGAACTCTGAGATCTCACCATCTTGCATACTCCTATTCTGCCTCGATAGCTCCCGAGTTGACTCTGACTCTCCTGGCAGACTACGACTTCTGGTGCAGTGCTTCGACGATCAGACAAGCCTATCTATTACATCATAAGATCAACCTAACAGTTTTGATCTTTTTATCTATACATTCTAGAACAGAATGATACACGTTGAAAGCTTAGATCAGCCTAACAATCTTGATCTTTCCATTACTAAGTCCTTGTACATAAATTCAATTTAAGGACCTTACAATAATCACAAGCATATTAAAACATCAAATCATGCTATGCATTCTCCCAACAGAATTAAACATATTTTTCGTTATCTACGAGTAACTATGGATATGTGCTTATTTTATTCAAATAATGAGAATCATGAATTATTTGGATATGCTGATGCAGGATATTTATCTGATCCACATAAAGGTCAATCTCAAATAGGTTATCTCTTTATGTATGGTGATACTTCTATATCATGGAGATCTACAAAGCAAACATTAGTTGCCACTTCATCTAATCATGCTGAAATACTTGCAATCCATGAAGCAAGTTAAGAATGTGTGTGGCTAAGATCAATGACTCAACATATTCGTGAAACATGCGGTTTATCCTCCAGCAAAGGAACTCCAACCACTGTGTAAAGACAATGTTGCATGTATAACTCAATTAAAAGGAGGATACATCAAAGGAGATAGAACAAAGCACATCTCACCGAAATTCTTTTTCACACATGACCTTGATAAGTGTGGTGACATTAATATTCAGCAAATTCGCTCAAAAGATAATCTAGCAGATTTGTTCACCAAAACATTACCAACTTCAACGTTTAAAGGATTGCGCCGCAATATTGGAATGCGACTGCTGAATGATTTAAGAATACATTCATGAGATGGAGCTAATACGCGCTGCACTCTTTTTTCCTTAACCAAGGTTTTTTCCCATTGGATTTTTCCTTGTAAGATTTTTAATGAGGTAGTTTTCAATGTGTATGGTTACACAATAGACATCCAAGGGGGAGTGTTATAAAATTATAATATATGGATGTCTATATTCATTCCTCCCATCTTTATTGTTATAATCTTTGATCTTTTGAAACTCTCATGTCTTTTAAGTTTTGAAACTCATGACATTTGAGTTTTGAAACCTTCAAATATTAATGTTCATGTACCTATAAATAGATGTATTGTAAAAAGAATAATATACATAAAAATATAATGAAAATGCTCTCTCTTTTACTCTAATTATCTTTGTAATATTAGTATTCTTTTATAATAGATTTCACCAAATTTTGGTTTCACAAATTTTTTTGTCCTGCCTTTTACTTTCCTATTGAAATTAGTAGAAGTATTATCCAATTTTGTAACATTTAGATACTATCCAAATTTATAAAGTATTCAAAAGAAACCCCAAGCCTATTAGGAAAAAGGAAGATATATTTTTTTTATATCTTAAAAAAATTATGTAGGATAATTTTATTATTACAATATTATTAAGATACCAAAAAAATATTTTAACATATCTCACAATTTTTATATTAAAATTCATTAAAACTTGAAATTTTACTAAATCACACATTTAATTGTAGTAATAATATTTGAATTTTTTTAAAAAAACATAATAACTTTAAAATTAGTTGAAAATTTTAGCAGATTATTTACTAACTAATTGTCGGAACTACTTAAAATTTATTAAAGTTTGAGTTTTATACTTCTATTCGTATAAGAATTTCAAGCAAATTTTCTCTGTATAAATATTAATATATTACAAACTTAAATAAATTTAAAATAATTATTTTCTCATAATCATAACTAAATAAATATGGGCTCCCTTCAAATGTTTAGAATTTAAATAAATATTTAATAATTTAATAACTATAATTATCTTCTCAAAATTTTAATTTAATATTTATATTTAATAATATAATAAATCATTTTCCATGTCATGTGATTCGCATAAGGGTTGGTCACAAGCTTGTATGTATACTTATTTATACATGAAGTACACCCTAATAAACCGTATTAATAGTTATTTTAATTATAAACAAGTAGTAATAAAAGAAAGATTGTTTTTGGCTATTAATTAGTAACTTACTAAAAACTCTTTTCTTTTTTTTTATGGAAAACTTGAAGCATCAATTTAGTAGAGATAGATTGCTACAATCTTAACAACTTTCCTTACTACAATCTTCGTGATCCTTGACTAGCTAAATTGTTGGGATTTCTCAATCAATCAGACATAGAAAAATCCTTTTATATATATATATATAGTCAAAACATTCACCTTATTCATCCATTATTATCATTCATACATAGGCTAGATATTTCACTAATTATTTCTCTCCATGATGACGGGAAAGAAAACCCTAGGCCGCAGGAAAATAGAGATGAAGCAAATAGAGGACACAAACCACCGCCATATTGCCTTCTCCAAACGCCGAGGCGGCGTCTTCAAGAAAGCAAGCGAGCTTTGCATATTAACCGGTGCAGAAATCGCCATCCTCGTTGAATCTCCGGGTGGTCGATTGTACTCTTTCGGCCACCCGAGTGTTGATGCTATAATTGACCGCTATCAAACTGAAAGCGGTCAATCACTGCATCGCACAGGACCCTGCACTCCCATGCAGGATCAGTTTAACAAAGAGTTTACTCAGATTTCGAAGGAATTGGAGGATGAAAAGAAGAAAGAAGCCATGAAGGGGAATAGTGATAATAATAACAATGGGTTGTTTTGGTGGGAGGGAGATTTTGAGCATCTAGGGGTAGAGGAGCTTGGGAAATATATAGCTGCAATGGAAGAACTGAAAGAGAAGGTAAACAAGAGAGCTGATGAATTGAAGATGATGGAAAGTTCTGGTGGTTTAAAGAAGATTTGAAGTATTTTTTTTTTGTCCAAAAAAAAATTAAAAACTGAAGTTTGGTCTTTGACCTAGTTGTTATGGAATTAGGGTTTAATTATTCATGCATGGGGTATTTTGTTTCAATTGTATTATGGTTGACTTCCTTAATTAATTTCAGTATTGGAATATTGTTATTATTCTCTAGTTTGGAGGATGTTTAATTATGGTTAATTTGTTGAACGATTTCATAATTTTCATTCAAATACATGATTATATTATGAAAGAAGTGATAAAAGTAGATTTTAATATCAAGACAAGATCATCCAAAATATACAAGTCATTAGTGAGTTTTGCTTATCAAGTTGAGTCGAACAATAATTTTAATAATAAAAATATTAAAATTATAATAAATATTATCAAATGAGTCAAATTGAGCTTGAACAAAGCATAACTCGAGCTCGACTCGTTTTTATTCACAAACAAAAAAATATCTTGTTCAAACACAACTTATATTTAAACGAAAGCTAAATTTTATTGAATAAGTTTAGGGGGATATTTTTTTAGTGACATTTTTTTTAATTTATGTTTTTTGGTTTTTTTTTGTAATACCACCCAAAAAATGTTTAGTATTTATTTCAACTGAAATTTTTATAAAAAACAGTGTTTTAGGTGTAATTTGAATACATACAAGAAATATGGTTGTACAGACTATACATGCCATGTTTCTTGTATATATCCAAATTACACCTAAAACACTATTTTTTATAAAAATTTCAGTAAGAATAAATACTATATATTTTTTGGGAGGTACTAAAAAAAAAACCAAAAAAAAAGTGTCACTAGAAATGTCGCTGAAAATGTCCCCTTAGAAGGACTCAATTTTATTATCAGTCTAGGCTTTAGATTAGTTGAATACATGCGTTGGGGTCTTAACATCTATAGGCATTACAAACATGCAGAACTCACAAGTAAATAATCATACCAGAACCCAAAAAAATGCAACACCACCCAACAAAATATTAATATTAAACATTATGACCTTTAACGACCTGTTAATATTACAAAGAAGACATTTATACTGCTCATTGTACAATGTACATGAAAGGAGGTACAATTCTACCGAATACTAATCAATTAATGGCAATGTAATTACAAAAGTTCTTGAATAATAGTAGGTCGTGGGTACGTTTAAACTGAAAGAATACACGAGAATTCACGAGAAGAATCATGTCGCATGAGTGTCGTGTGTTCTTGAAGCCCATATACCGAAAACAAGAAACCAGAAGACAAATAAGATAGCCCAATAGCGTGCTGGTCCGTACTTGATTTTTGTTAGTACGAACTGCAGATTTCAGAATCCAGAATCAGTCAGATTTATCATAATTATATATTTGTATGAATAGAAATATGGATCTTAAATATGCGGACCAAACAATCAAGAAATGAAATGATAATGGACCAAGAGAACAAAGTTAATGATCTCTACAATTGAAAAAAGAGAACAACTAAGTCTCCAAAGTTCAAGTAATGAATAATTTAAATGAGTGCCTGAGAGTTTTCAAGGACACTACTTTATATTCAGGGACGGACAAACTCATCCACACAAATAGGGTCTACGGACATTTTACCAAAGTGTGCATAAACCAAAGAAGGAATTTAAAAATTCAAAAAAAAAACTATTAGGGGCGGTGGGCCCCACTTGACCCCCTTGGGTCCATCCCTGTTTATATTATCATATTGAATTTCTCAAGAAAGTTGTGCAACAAGAGCAATAGATTTTGGATATAATAAGAAAACTAATTCAATTCCACGAATGTAGCTAACATCCTTGCTGCAAACAACCACTTGATTCACAAGAACCTCAGAAGTATATCTAACTTTCACCAAAACAACTTGGCAAAAGACGAATGTGAGGAAACCGCCATTAACATCATGTATCACTCATTAGTTACAAAGCTATAGGCGGCTGCAGAAGTTTTTGCCCACTGCAATAAGAAGTCACTCTGACAAAACCAAGAAATAATCTCCTGGCCTTTCTCTCTCTCTAAATATATATATTAAAATGTCAACAGAATTGTCAAAAAACGGTTATTGAAGACAAGCACGCACAAAGTGCACTTCAACTTATAAGAAGTTGATTGCCATTTGTAGTTGTGAGGTTAACTTAGAGCATGCAGTAAAGAAACAGAAAACAAGGAACACCTTATGCAACTATTTATATTATTCTTAATATTCTTGATTGTAGTATATATGCTAGTAACATCTATTTATGTTGCATTGATCAACTAAACTACCTGTCAAAGGGGATTATTATGGCCTTGCATGCCTTGAGAAAAGAGGAAGGAAAACGGAAAAACCAAAGGGAGAAGAAACTAATTTCTATGGATCGACCAGAACAGTACAATAAGTCAAACAATGCTCGATATTAGAGTTACAAAACATAACAAAAAAGAAAAGAAAGAAAGAAAAAAGAGGCTAAATTCCACAATCCTTGAGGTACGAACACCATAAATGAGAAACCTCTTTAAAAGAAGTCAACTCCATTGAGGTCCTATTATAGATGGTGACATTGAACCAATAAGGATCACTTCTTCGATTTCAACAGTTGTGTGTTTAGCAGCACAAGGGTATATTTCTAATTTATATCCATCAACAAGAATAGTGTTCAAAACCATAGTAAGAAAAGGTAGAGTTAATACTTTTCCCTAATAGCAAAGAATTCCTGAAAAACCAAAAAATGTTCCATTTCCTAAACCTGCACTATGCTCAGAAATAGCCACAGTATACGACTAGCACCATGTTTTCAACATCGATCTCAAAAGCAGTCTTAGCAATCTCCTGACCTCCAAAGGCCTTCCCAACAAAGAGATCTGGCCTCCATCTAAAAAAAAAAAAATAGAGCACCACATTAACCCTTCCACCATTTGTCTCGACTCAATATCCTCTTCATACAACACTATAAAAATCAGTTATCTCATCAGAAATCAATAAGAATCCCTGAACAAACTCCCCTGAATCAAGTTCAATCTCCCTAATGAGGCTCCAACATACCTACCACTAGTCACCTTTTGGAAAGGCTTCACATTATCCTGATCCTTAACCTAATAATCATAACTAGAGGAGACTCCTCGCAAAAGATCTCCTCAAACTCATTTTGAACAGAACTCTTTCATCTTATGAACTAGAAAGTATTCAAATTATAAACATATAAATTTAAATCTATATTATACTTACAAGTTTATTGTATATACATTATAAAATGACTGATATATTTTATGCTTAACATTGTATAGACTCCCTCCATTCCAAAATATAAGAGCAAAATAAGTTTTAGTTTTGTTCCAAAATAAATGAGGAAACTGAGTACGCAAGTATAAATATATAAATGAATGCCTTAGTTCTCAAGAGGATAAAGCTATATCCTTATTTTTTATATATACTTTTGGTAAGTTACTCTTACATTTTGGTATGGAGTATATTACCCCAATCTGAAAAGATAGTCTCTTGTTTCAGGATTTTTTAGCAAGGACTTTAGAAAAGCCAAAAACATATTTATAAATTATGTTTTTGTATTTCTACATACTTGTATGTTATATTTTAAAACCATGTCAGAAAAAAAAATTAAAATAAATGAATAAATATGTTTTTGGCACAATCTTAAAATGCGAGCAAAATTTAATTTTCTCCTCAGCATGTACTACGTAGGTAGTACATTTTAAGAACGCATGTAACAAACCCAATATTTTATATTAATAATCTAAAAGAATAGCTTAACAAATTAATGATGATAACATAAATATTGAGGATATCATTTTATCGTCCTTAATAAAATGAATAAAATATCAAAATCCTTTACCCGTTACAGGGATAATATTGTCAAGTTACGATTTTTGCTCATTTTTGTGATTGAAGAAGATTCAGGATTCCACCTCTTGATTGGTGCTTAGAATCATAAATTTTGTGCATGCTATCCAAAATTTGCATCCTATTCAATGCCAATAACACGTAACAAATGCTAAAACAAGATACCTAATGGGAGTCAATTCCTTTTTCTATACTATGGAACCCATCATGCCCTAAATCTAATCATGCTGATCACTCATAGTCATAGATACTCATAAATTGATAATCAAGACCTTCCAACTCCTCAAAATCAAGTTTATTTTTATTTTTCTGATAGAACAAACTTGAAGTTATTCTTTTCATTCTACTCTGTAAAAGTCAACACTGCTTTAATCAATTAAGCTAGACACATACTGGTGTCAAAGCATCAATATTTTTAGTGACATTTGCCGGCTTTTAATAACCGTTGAAGCATCAATATTTTTTGTGACATTTGTTCTTAGTGTTAAAGCAGTAGAGGACAATCTTAATTTTAAAATTCCTCATCTTTCCCTTCACTCGACGAAACATGTTATTAGTTTTCAATATTCTCTAACTAAGTATAACTTTAAAAATATACAATGCAGTAAGATAGAAGGCTAAAAGTAGAATGAAAACAACTTACAAAGCGGAAGAAGACTACAACTGTTAGTGCACAGATGCCTCCAAGGAGAATATGAAGACCACTTTTTGCAGTTTTCTACAAAATATGGTGTAATCAGTAAAACAAAAGGTTATTATAGGAAAAGAAAACATTAATAAAGATAAAAAAATAAAAAAAAGGTGAAGTACTTTATGTAGAATCTAAAATCAACTTCTTACTTCCAGAAAATTATATCTATTATTTTCCTTAAACATTTATTAGTATGTATCATCTAGCACAAGCTATACAGATAACATATTATAAGGCAAGAAAGAAGCCAGTATGATTTTTTATCCATATAACATATAAATATATAAACATGGGGTCTCGGAGGTACCTAGGTGGGTTCACAAAGTCTACACGGGCGGCTAAGATGCATATTTTGATATTTTCAAAAAATATAACTGCATGGATATAAAGAATGCTTAGAAGTAGAAGATCCCCTAAATTTTCATATGATTTGTGAACATGGAACAACTTCATCACTGAAGCAAAAAAAGTTTGCATACGGTTCATATTCACTCTTTTCTGTTATGTTAAATTTTACTACTTTAACATCTTCAAATCATATGAAAATTTTAAAAGATCTTCCTATTTTTATCCATTGTGATTTAATATAATATATATATAAACATATATATATATATATATATCAAAACACGTCCATTTGTTCGCTTGATTAACAAATTTTATATACCCACCTAGGTATCTCTCACTCACTTTAAAAATATAGAACATTATGAAGCAGAATGCAAGTCAAAGGAATGTCGCATTCTTCTCGGACTATGCGTCATATATTTTGTAATTAGATTTAGGGTTAATTTGGATTCTATTGTTGTAATCCTAGAGTTGTTTGGGATTATTAGGTGTCAGGGTATTTTAGTAATATAGTTATTTGGCCTTCAGGGTACCTCATTTAGCATTTGGGCATCGCCTTTTTAAATGATATTCTTAGGTTTAGCAAGTCCAACAAGAAGTCCAAAATATTTAAGTTAACTTGGTCCTTTGGGTTTTCTATATATGTATTGGAACCCCCACAAATTAGTTGGGTTATTTGATAGAATGCGGTATGCTAGGGTAGTTTTATATGAGTCCTTATAAAGTTCTTTTATACTCTAAAAGTCACTAAGTTTGTTCAAGATTTTTAGTTGATCGTCCAAACTAATTTAGATTTTAGAACAGATGTAATGTTTGTCCATCCAATACTAAGTTCAAATATTTATCAACTTAACTATAGGTAAAACAACCAAGACATATTTCAATAAAATAAATTTAGAGTAATGGTACATAAGAGTACCATGTTTGGGTACACAAGTACCAATACATCTGGCAACTCTACACCAAACTAAAGAAAAACAAGACCAAAAAATCACTTGAATGAGTGCCCTCCAATTCTACACAAATAAGTCATAGTATCCCTAAAAACCCCCATCACAGAAGCCCTCAGAGAAGCAAGAAAAATTAACCTATCACTCGACAACTTAAAAAGGGAAACATATACCTCTAAACAAACTAGCATTACGCTAATCTTATTGAGATTGTGATTAGGAGGGTTGTTCATCAATCATCATCCTCACCTTTTTCACCTCTTCTACATTCTAATAATAATTCTTAATTTATTTAAAAATATCATGTAGACAATGATAGTAAAGGTCTCTGGGAAAAAATTATTTCGGACAGAAAATTTTATCAGAGTAAATAGAATACAAAATATGAGGTTGAGAGAAGAAATCCTCCAAAATTAGTGATCTGGAAAGTTATGAAACCCAGGGCAGCCCTCTAATCCCCAAGTAAATCTAAAGATCTAATCCCACCAAAAGTACTCAGTAGTCATCGCCTTTCAGCTGAAAATCAATCAAAGTGAAGAAAGTGATTTTTGTCCCTGAGAAGATTTTAAATTACAGAAATTGATACTAAAACCCAAGCACTCTCCTTCCAAAGAACAAGAAAACAAGCACACAGCCAAAGCTTATTCCAATCCTTCTTCCTACCAAAACCCCAAAACCTGGTATGGAGCAATTCCTCAACTCTCGTAAGACAAACCCAACACTCTCCAAACAACCCAAACAACAAACACCACATCTATCATCCTATGGGACAAAGAAGAAACAAGTGGGAACTAGTCTTACTGTTACTGGACTGTGAACAAATCACACACCACACACATCCTATACAAAGCTTTGGCACAGTCTGCAATCAAATCGTCACTTATTGAGCATATTAAGGATCAATAACCTACATAAGAAACTTGAGACCTGCTAGGGAAACTTGAGGATTGACCCCATAAATTCCAACCTTAGCTTTCTGATGTGTACCCCAAAACTATACTGGTCTACATTATTTTGGCATTTATATCGGGAACCAATCAGCAATTGCGCTTAAAAATGATAAGTGGGTCTCATAAAATTTATTACATACAACACTTTGTGAATTATTTTTCAAGGATCTTTTAGGTGCAATTACTTGAAGATCTAAGAGAAGATCAAAACAAAAAGGAGGAAGGACAGGGTTTCAAGTAAAAGTATCATTTCAGAAAGAATTTTGTCAAGCAAAGGGCAAAAATTGTTGAAAAATCACCAAGGAATTTCACAGTTTTTCTTTTCTTTTCTTTTTTATAAAAAACTAAGTTTTATAATAAAAAAAAATGGAGGTACATTGAAATGGGGAACAAGAAATCCACCCTCACCAAAATAATGGAAAACAATCCAAGTAGATCTGCAAAAAAAAGTGCTATCCGGTGCCCACACATCATTAACAGAGTTGCCCATCAAGTTCCCCATAACTGTATCCCATTGGGGATACAAGGAAAATAACACATTCAAAGAAAAGCAACTCCCTGCAAACAGTCGGGCATTACAATAATTCCAAATTCCCAATAAAACTGAGAAGTATACTTCTATAATTTTTGCACTGTATTTACATCCAAATCCTCAAAAGCGAAGTAATAACATACCGTGTTAGGCTAAAATGGTCAAACCTAGTGAGCTTTAAGTAATTCGAACCAAATATATAGAGTGAGGTTCAAATAAAGAGATGATATGGTATAGTCATTCATCAGTTTAGTTCATTCATAATATTCAAATATGTTTACACCTTACGTACTCCTACTAATTATATTAGGACTAGACTTGGCTAATAAAAATTATCTTGGGGACCAAAAAAATAGTACTAGCCATGTGATTTTATTTTCTAGAAGCCTTCTTAACTAACTAAAGAGTCCCAAAATTTACTTAACTCTACTAACAACCCTTGGCCTAACATACTGGTGAAACCAGGGCACACTCACACCTCCTCTAACACTTTAAACATAGAGTTAACAAACCCAAATAACATAACAATGCAACATGTACGTTACTTAGTCTGCACATAAAACAGCGAATAGGGACTTCACCGCCTCAGTTTTAAAAGTGGACACACAAAACATCTAAAGTCATGAAGTGAAACTATCAAATTTTTCATCCAAATTGGTAGTGTCTCTCACTCGCGCTATAAGAACGTCCACCTAACAAGTAATTGTCACATGACTCAAAAAAATGCCAAAAGTACCCCTTCTCTGCAATCTAAGTATTTTTATGTTCGTTGACAAACAGTCCCTTAATTATCCATCATCATCAAACTCTAGCCGGTATATGCAGAAAAGAACCCAGAACAAACAAAAAAACAAGGAAGATTCTGGCAAGAATCGAACAAGATTGGCGACTTCTCATTTACTCCTTTCTTTTCCCTTTTCTTCTTTTCCCAGTGAGATCGACGCGATTTTAGGAGATTAGAAATAGTAGGGTGAGATTGGCTATGGTTTTTCCTTCTCTTATGGGCTGGTTCGGCTGCTAGGTTTCTTCTTCTATTTCTTTGGCAAGTTTGGGTCGTCACAGCGATGATGCTGATGTTATACGGGGGGAGAGAGGGAGGGAGGGAGAGAGAGAGAATCAACTAAAAATAGGCTGTGAATGGTGATGCCTATATGTCATTGCCAGTGGGAGAGAGATGTGTGTGAAATCGAAGGTTTTGAATCAACTGAAATCCACAAATTTATTCCCCATTTTTGCCTCCCCTATGGCTTGAATATATTGATGAAGAAAGACTGCTTTAATAGTCGATGTGAGTGGACGGGTTTTTTTCAGATAAGATATTAAGTAGCAGGGACAAAAAGTGACCACAGACCACCATTTTCAACATATTCAGTGTTGCCACTATTTCCCCATGTACCTTCACAATAACTAATTAGCCCGTAAACCAGAAGTTCTTTCTCCTCTCGTTTTTATGGTGTTGCTCATAACAGAAAATAAAAGCTTCTAGATTGATATGCTTACTTTTGGAATAATAAATAATGGGGGATGGGGGTTTAGGGACGAAGGAATATCTCATAAAAATTCTCAATAAACTATATAATTCAACGTATCAAAAACAATAGAATACATTCATATTATAATACTCCTAAACAACTTTCCTAGCCTAAATTGGATTCTAATAAAATAACTACGAAAAATATAAATTAAGAAAATTAATTAAAATACAACTTCTAGAATTCTTTTATTTCTATGGGCTTCCAAAGTTTTTTGTATTGCTATAACCAAGTATCGCAGGCTTGTTTTGCATCAATAGACTATGGTGTCTTAGAATATTGGATTGTGAAGTAGAGAAATCTCTCATATTTTGCAATTTAAAAATAATAGGACAGAGTTTACTGTAAGGAGGAAGGAGGAGATGAACAAGAAAGAAGGGCATTATAGTATTTGCATATAAATTTTAACATAGTTGAGACAGATAGTTGTTTTGCACTTAACTTAAAAACTTTAGGTGTTATGTGTCCAATTTTAATACTAAGGCGGAGATGTGCAAAATTGTGTAAATCTCATGTGGTCATCTGAATTTTAACCTTCAATCTTAGTGAAACCATGACCACGCAAAATCCTTAAGGGATGAAAATCCCAATAAATAGAGTTCCCGACATGTTTTATGAACCTTAAAAATGGGAGCATCATAATGAATAACTGTGACTGATTACAAGTTGTAGAGAAGGAAAAATTTCCCACCCAAGTATTTTCTCTAAACCGAATACGAAGACCATCTAAGGGGACAAAAGTTCAAGATTTAGAATTAACAAGGGAAAACTGATGGAAGAAGGACAATATCCATATAAGCACAAAGCCCTTACTACTTCTCTCATCAAATGAGGGGATTGCATCCCCTATATAATAAACCTACTACTCTTCCTAAATTAACTATGATTACTAATACTATAATGAAGAAAATCTTTTCCTAACATATCTAGGAAACAAATCAAAATAAATACTTTCGGAAACAAATATAATGTGACTATTAAAATAAAATTACTAGGAAACTCTTGTTGGACCCTTTGGACTCTTTGACAAAATGACATGTGCTTCCATAGTCTTTTAGACTGTTCCAACCACGTTATGCAGCTTCGACCTAGTAGGACCAGTTACACAAGCTTTTCTGGGACATGTACCTATTGTCCTATTCTTGCTGCCACATAATGTTTCTTCATTAATTGGGTCGAAACTATTCCTCTAAAAGGACTTACCGTGCATCTCCATCTCAAAGAAGAATACCCTTGGGAGATTAATTCTCGAGGACTAAAGAGAAACATAAGTGGGCCTAACATCCCACCCATTCAATTACATACCAAACTTGCTCCAAATAACCTTATTCCAAAGGGAATAAGGTTTCAAAGGAAATTTCTAAAAGCACTTACCCATCAGAGCAACATTCTTAATTCTTAATGACCAAATTACCCAACCATGGACTTCCCTCCTCTTTTGACAAATGGGCTGTTTCCCACTCAACCAAATGATCCTGCTCCAGACCAAAGAAAATCCCTCATCCACTTTTCCTTGGAAGAACAGGATCCTACTCATAAAATCTAGCAAAATTTTCATTTCTTTTTCTTCTTTTTTGTGATAAGTTAAAATCTAGCAAAAATTTTGGAATAATATTACATATTGTTAATTTGAGAAAAATTGAGACATCCATCAACCATATATTACAACTTGACATACACCAATTTAAGGTGGTCCTTGTACCATATTCTACAAGTTCTTGAATATATATTGGCAACACCGACATAAGCTAATAGCAATGTATAAATACCATAAAGAATTAAAGAGATAATAACAAAATTGGAAGGATTTGACAAGAGATAAAGAACAAAGAAAAATATAGACGTCCCTGCCTCTAAGATGAACAATAAGCATATACCAAAAGGTCAACATCAAATTCTGAAGATATGAGATAGACATCTCCAATTATACGAAATAATGCCCTTCCAAATACCTTTCCGACACGAGGAGCAATCAGCCATGCCAAAGTAACAGTAAGCAGCCCCGTAGCAAGAAGGATCCCAGTACCCTCCACAGCCCATTTGGTTGCACGACTTTCAGAAAGCACAACTTCTTCGGCAATAGAGTTAGAAGTTTGTTCAGAAACAACCTGTGAAACTGTGGCTGAGTAATTGTTATTATGTGGACCAAACCACAATGATATTTCACTCAGCCTTTGCCTCCGAATAGCAGCAAGAGCATCAGGATCGACACCGGAACTTGTCTGCACGTGTGCAGGATTAGGTACGCCATTGGCAGTCCTTTCCCTTAACATTTCATACTCCTTCAATGAACCCACAACTTTCTTCAAGTCTGTACTGTTAATATTCTTTGCTACACATCCACATATTTCACAAACAGTGGATCCATGGTTCACAAACCATTTGAGCGCACAAGCATAGTGTACCAAAGCAAGATCATTTTTGCATGAACAACCAAGCTCTATCAACATGTCTTGGTTGTGATCAAACCCTTTTTCTATATCAGTGTTACAAACAAAAACCTCGCCGTCAGGGCTGACAAACTCAACAAACCTGGAATCTCTTGTACCATCTTTAGTAGGAGCCTCACATTCAACATCTTTGAAGAAATCTTTGCAATCAGGCTTCACATCCTTGTTTCTTTTATGCGAGTTTCTTAATGTCGGAGTGATACCTAGAAAATCCAATGCCGCATCACCCCTTCTGTCCGATTCAGCACATTGGCACACACGGCAAGCCGCCAAGCCTGCCTCTTTGTCTAGACTTTGACGTGACATAGAGGAAACTCTTGAATCTTCAACCTTAACAGGTGAACGACTTTCATCACCAACCTCACCGCTGATTGTTTGCGGTAAATTCTCCTTACCCATCAAAGCAGTTGAGGTAAAAAATTGAGAATATGAATGTCATGCTTTTTAAAACTGCACTATTCTTACTTCCTCAAGTATAGGAGCCCAATTTCCCCATTATACTCTTCTATGGAACAACAAGAACTCGGATTCACATCCGAAATTCCGAATTGCGAACACCATCCCAAATGAAAAGAAAGGTTTAAACCCCAAAAATAGTTTTGTCAGGGAAATGAACGAATTTGATATGAAACGATACTAAACTTGTCTCCTGGTAAGAAAGATGTATCTGCATTATATAACAAGTGAAAATTCAAGATTCTTCTGAATGCCTAGACCAATGCTTTAGTCAATGATAAAGATATCACGGTTTCTAGACTAACATGTCAAGAAACTGAAAAAAGGAACAATTAAGAAATCTGGTTAGTCAGTAGCCTTAAAAAAAGTGAAAATGTCTGCATATTCTTTAAAATAGATTGACGTCCAGCATTTGACCTTAAAAAACAGAAGATAATGATTGATATTGAAGGTGATAGATAGAGTAAAGAAAAGTGTATTATGAACTTAAACTGATTATTATTGCATCCAAGCTAAATGGGTTCAACTACGGAGATGCTGATCTCCATCTGTTCAGTCTACTTCTTCTATTTGGATACAATAGAGTATGGACATTAAACTTCAATTAACATTATCTCTCCAAGAGTAATCCTTAACAACTTCTTTACTCAAGTTGCAATTCTAATGATAGAAAGAAACAAGTATTGATTATAAGCAGAAATTTGTAAGAAAAATAATAAGTTAAATAAAATTTTCAAAAGCACTAGAATCTCAACAAACATGTTTATAACAGTTAATTACTTTTGAGAATTGATTTCTGTTTGGATTGATTTTAAAATTTCTTTTCAGCAAAATAATGATCCTATCAACCTTATTTTGGAATTTGAGTTTTGATTTAATCACTTGAAAGGAAAAAATCATGCACCAAGTAAATTAAGACTCCTAGTAACTGAAGCAACAACCAGAACCTTCCATTTGTACAACAAGCCAAATGATCACCAATTTTTTTCAAGTGTTAAATACTAATTTAAATTAAACATCTTAAAGCATACTTGTAGACTCTAGTAGTTCACTTTGCACTTCTTGAAGACTGTGCTATAAGTACATCTATTTGGATATATATATATATAGAGAGAGAGAGAGAGAACCAGGATCCAGTCCGGGATCCCGGTTTTTGTTAAGTTACAGAATTTTATTTTATTTTATTTTTTGCTTTTTTTTTAAACAGCTAAAAAAAAGTTTAATATTTTATGGAACTGGAATTTTTACATAATACAGTATTTTTGGGTGTGATTTGGATACATATAACAAAACATGTGTGTACAGTCACACCGTATTATGTATCCAAATCATACCCAAAACATTGTATTATGTAAAAAATTCAGTTCCATAAAATATTAAACCTTTTTTTTAGTTGTTTTAAAAAAAAGAAAAAAAAATAAGTCTGCATTTTAAGAGGGAGTCCGGATAGGAACCGGACTCTATATATATATATATATATATATATATATATATATATATATATTACAAGTTATAAAAGTAAGAATCAGTCCAGTTTCCCAGTACAAACTCCTAAAAACTTTAAATAAATAAATAAATCATAAACCCACTAACTAATCCATAAGAATGTTGGAAATGGGATTTGAATGAGAAAATTGACTCGGGTCGGGTCGTGGACTCGGGTCGGGTTGTGGTCGTGACGGGCGGGTTTGTGAAACTACGTTGTTTTGACGGCGGTTAGATGCAAATTTTCCTATAAATAAATGGTGTGGGAAATCATTTAAATATAACAAATTCTGGTTTCCCGTTCTGTCAGAAAATTCCCGTCCCGTTCCTTCCATTATTTCCGTTCTGCAGTAAGAAATTCCCGTCCCGTTCCTTCCCTTTCTGCAATCCCGTTTCTGCAGTATAGAATCCCGTTCTGTTCTACTGTTTCCCGTTTCTGGCAGACTCCCGTTCTGCAGTAATTTCGTTCCGTTCTGCACTGCAAAATCCCGTTTTCTGCAATAAAATTATGCAGTAAGTTTTCTTATGTTTTCTTCATGCATCATTATTATTGATAGTAAAAGTTCGAGTACATAACATAGAATTTGCGTTCGATGAATTCTTAATTTTGTAATGCTACTAATTAAGAATTGAAATCCGTTTTATCTTGGGAAGCAATTATTCAATTAACCCTTAGCATCTGTGGGGGAATAAATTTACTTTAAGGAGACTTTGTGAATTCAAAGGACTCGGATTTATATTCATCATTTTACAAGTTATTTATGTTTTGCATAATTTATTATTATTATATTTATATGCATTATTAAATAATACTATATATTATAGATAACAATCTTAAAGCAAATTTACCATTTTCTGTAATTATAGTATTGTTTATATCAACAGAAAATTATTTTATGTGAATAGAAAATTATTTTATAAAATAAGTTTCTGTTTTGTAAAAACTGAATTTCTAGAAATTCTGGAAACAATCATATTTGTTTTGTCCATTACCGTGATTCATTTTTGTTGCACTCAAGTTGGAAAAAAAAAAATCGTCACTTTTCTAAAATACATATTACCGTTGCCATGCATAATAAAGTGCCAGAATTTGTGCAAGTGTTGCATTTGTTCATATTAATTCTTCGGTTAATATAATATATTATATATTTATTACCGTATGGACTTTGTTATTTGGCTTCCACCGGTTATGCTGCAAAGTTGATATTACGGTAACTTTTATTCCATCTGTTATTAAAATATTTGTTCATAATAAATAAAAGTAGGAATATAAATATATAATATATTATATTAACTGAATATTATTATTCATAACAAATTAGTATTATTATTTGTTTAGATTTATCTCTTTGTTAATACATAGTATTGATGTTAAAAATAGATATATGTATATGAGTGCAGCAAGATTAACATTGCATGAATTTTTTATTTATTTATTTATTTTTTATGCAGTAAGTTGAATATGCATGGTGCATGCAATATTTTAATATATATATACTATTATGCAGTAAGTTTATAAAATGATAGTATGTTAATATAATATATTATATATTTATATTCTTATGTCAGTATATATATACATTTGAATGTTATGTTCTTATTTTCTACAATAAATACAGTAAGTTTAATATGAGTACATGCATTGGTATAAATTATTAATGTGACATTAAAATTGTTTACAGTAATTATTGCATGTTAATATATATATAAATTGTTAACAAAATTTGTAAACAAATTTTCAACAAAAGAAATTTTGTAAACAAAATTTATTGTTGACTGGTCTATATATTTTGTTATAATATATAAATTACATATTAATAAATTGCATGTTTATATGTTTATAAATATTGTATGATTAATAGATATATATATAATATTTTGTTTATATATATTCTGTAATTGTATTAGTGTTTTATGTAAACAGAAAATTGTTTGCATATTAATATTATTATTCTGTTATTATTTTTAAATTCAAATAACAGTTTATTTTGATTGCTAATATATATTATTGTGTTAATATATAAATATTCTGCATAAACAAATTTGTAAACAAAATTTGTTACATCTTGTACAAACAGAAATTTGTTTCTGTCTATTGACAATTGTCTTACTTGTATAACAGAAATGGCTTCTACAAGCACCATTCCTGCCGTGAGTATGTCTCATGGAGAAAAGCCTGAAAGGTTCAATGGAACCGATTTCAAGCGTTGGCAACAGAAAATGCTTTTCTATCTCACCACGTTGAACTTGGCAAGGTTTCTACAAGAGGACTGTCCTACTCTTGTTGAAGGAGAAACTGACAAGGAGAAAGTGGCTGCTGTTGATGCATGGAAACATGCAGATTTTCTTTGCAGGAACTATGTGATGAATGGATTAGATAACACATTGTATAATGTGTATTGTACAATCCAAACTGCAAAAGAATTGTGGGAATCTTTAGACAAAAAATATAAAACTGAAGATGCTGGCATGAAAAAATTTATAGTCGGTAGATTTCTTGATTATAAAATGATAGATTCCAAAGCAGTTATTACTCAGGTTCAAGAATTACAAGTAATTCTACATGACATTCATTCTGAAGGAATGTCATTAAGTGAATCATTCCAAGTTGCAGCAATGATTGAGAAGCTTCCACCGTCATGGAAAGATTTCAAGAATTATCTGAAGCATAAACGCAAAGAGATGAATCTTGAAGAACTGATCGTGCGACTAAGGATTGAAGAGGATAATCGAGGATCTGAGAAGAAAAGTGGAAAGAATTTCATTGAAGCCAAGGCAAATGTTGTAGAACAAAGGCCAAATAACAACAAAAGGAAGCGTGAAGGCAAAGAAGCTTTCAAGGCCAAGAAGAAATTCAAAGGCAAATGCTTCAATTGTGGCATTCCAGGACATAAATCTAATGACTGTCGAAAGCCAAAGAAGTTGAAGAAAGAACAAAAGCCTCAAGTACATGTGACAGAACTGGATAAGCTTTCTGAAGATGTTTCAGACATGAACCTTTGTGCAGTTATATCTGAATGTAATTTGGTAGGAAACCCTAAAGAGTGGTACGTAGACACTGGAGCTACTCGCCATATATGTTCCAACAAATGGATGTTTTCTACTTACAAACCAGTAGAAAATGATGATCAACTCTTTATGGGAAACTCCTCAAGTTCAAAGGTTCAAGGACGTGGAAAGATTGTACTGAAAATGACATCTGGCAAAGAACTGACTTTGAATGAAGTGCTTCATGTGCCAGATATTCGCAAGAATCTAGTTTCTGGGTCACTACTTAGCAAGAATGGCTTTAAGTTGGTGTTTGTGTCTGATAAGTTTGTACTTACAAAGAATGATATGTTTGTAGGAAAGGGCAACATGAATGATGGGCTCTTTAAGATGAATGTTATGACTGTTGTACCGAAGTCTATTAATAATAATGATGCATGAAAGTGGTGCATGAATACACTTACCCAGAAAACGGGAAAAGATTTGCAGAACGGGAAAACACTGCAGAACGGTGGGAAGGAACGGAATCTGCAGAAACGGGATTCTTGCAGAAATAGAACGGGACTCTGTTTTCAGAACGGAACGGACAGATTGTGGAACGGGAACGGGATCTGTTTTAGAGAACAGAACGGAAAACGGGAATTCTAGAACGGGTTTTTCAGAACGGGACGGGACAGAAAAAATTTCTAGAAATGGAAGGGAAATTTTTGTATGTATTAAATGCTTTCCCCACACCATTTATTTATAGAAAAAGTTTGCATGTAACCGTCGTCAAAACGACGTAGTTTCACAAACCCGCCCGTCACGACCACGACCCGACCCGAGTCAATTTTCTCATTCAAATCCCATTTCCAACAATAACACATCACAGTAAGAATTCAGTAGAAATACACCTTAAGTATTGTTAAGAAGCTAGATCTACCAAAAGCCCAAAAATTGGACGAATACCCATTAATTATCAACTCATGCTAACCAACAGACGAGCCCTAATGTAAATGAAACGAACCCATTAATGCATTCACCTTTTATATTGGGAAAACACTGAAAATTCATAATATCAACAAATTAAGAAAACATTTGCATCAGGGTCTGTAAGAACAACAATTTCATGATCTAAAATTCATACCATAATACATAAAGATTAATGATTTCCTGTAATACAAAAAGTATGTACAGTAAAATGAAATTAAGAAATAAAAACCTGTGGTCACTGTGCTGGCACAGTTGAAGAAGAGGATTAGATACTATTAGCGATCAGCAGAAGCAGCCATTATTGTGGTGGGTTTTGGGTGAGGTAGGAGGAGAGATCCAACTCTCTCACTGAGGATTTATCTCTCTCCTAAATGGGTTTGGTGTATCTCTCTACCGACTAAAATCAGTCGCACTGTCGTCAGTTGCGGATGGTACAAGAGAATGTCCACTACTGCTTGCCTACTAGTCCACTTTTCATTTCTCTCTTCTTCATTTTATAACTTAAAAGAACCCCTGTATTTTGTACTTTATTTCAGTTTAGTCATTGTATGGATGGTATGATATTTGTCTTATAATTTACTCCATCCGTTCCGAATCGCAAAAATCAATTTAAAACATTTTAAATTTTAAAATTAACATGATTAATTTAAATTTTAAAAATAATAAATTTTACAATTAAAAATATAATTTATAATATTCATAATTGTATTGACACGTAAATTAAATGAATTTATGTCAATTTTAAATTTAAAATTAATTTTTAAAATAATGATCTTATAACTTAAAACGAATGGAATATTTATTTTTTCTAATGAGAGCCTAAGGGGGGGGCAAAAGGGGAATTAAAAGAGAACATAAGCAAAACTCGTTAAATTCTAATTTCTTACTAAAATATTCGAACGTTTAACTTTGCACAATAAAGAGAGAAATTTTTACCATCGAGCTATCACCTTCGGTCTTTATTTTGTAGTTATCTCTACTTTATGAAAGAGAAAAACATTAATTCACATTTTATGTTCACCTCAATTTATTTGATGAGTTGAAATATTTAATCATTAAAACTTTTAAGAAAATATCTGTTATAGAGTATTTTATATATTGGTCAATGTTTTTATTTTTCTTCATAAATTTATTTGAATTCTCCAACTCATCAAATTTTTCTACTATAAATTTTTTAAATTATTACTTTACATCCCTTAAGAGTTTAAAATTTATGATAATGTTAATTACCTTAAAAATTTTATTTAAAAAGTGTTTTAAATAATGTGTCAAAATTTAATTATAACTAGAATAGTACAACTTTAAGTGACGATGATCGTATTATCGTCCGAATTTTTTTATGACCTCCTTCAATATTGGGTGGTCGATTACTTGGGAACTTATGAAGTCTCGGCGACAAAATTTTGTAACTTGTGTAGAGAATAGGGAAGAGGTCTCGACTTGCAACAGCCCATCTTAAAAAGATAGAGGGCACAAGCAAAACACAAGTCTAATTAAACTAAGTTCCACAATAAATAATATAACGATAAAAATAGTACTAAAATTTCAATACACCGAACTAAGTATCAAAGTGAATACTAATAAATAAACACCTTGACATATACAAAGTTATAATTATCTAACTAAAAACTTAAATAAAAACTAACGAAGTTCTCCAATTATTCTTGAAAAATCCATTTAACAATAAGAAATAAAACTAACAAGGTCCATAATCCTAGCGAATGAGCTCTCCACAAAACTGTTAGAAATGAGATTTGAATTAAATGAGAAAATTGACTTTAAAGTCGGGTCGGGTCGGGTCGGACAGGTTCGTGATATGTATTTTTTATCATCACAATACTACGTCGTTTTGACGACGGTTACATGCGAATTTTTCTTATAAATAAACGGTGTGGGAAAACATTTCAAAGATAACAAAATTTCCCTCCCATTCTTAAAATTTCAATCCCGTTCCGTTCTGCAGAAAATTCATGTTCCCCGTTCTGTAAAATCCCGTTCTACGCAAAATTGAAAAGTGTTGCAGTAAGTTTTTCCCAATGTTTTTCCATGCATACATCATTAACATTCATATTAAGTTCAATACATAAACATTGAATTTGGTTCGATGAATTCTTAATTTTGTAATGCTACTAATTAAGAATTGAAATCCGTTTTATCTTGGGAAGCAATTATTCAATTAACCCTTAGCATCTGTGGGAGAATAAATTTATTTTAAGGAGACTTTGTGAATTCAAAGGACTTCGATTTATTTATTAATATTTCCTGTGATATATATATACTAGTAATTGCCCGTGCCTGAAGGCACGGCGTAACGAAAAATTAGATTAAAATTCAAAAAATACTTTATTACTTAAAGACTTTTTGCAACTTAAAATCAGACATAATAATTATCATAATTTACCACACTACCACAATAATTAATTTTTCTTTAAAAATAGATATCCAGAAAAAATTAAACTTGTCTACAAAACTTACAATTATCAATAAAAATTATCATAATTCACCACACCACCACAATAATTATTATTATTGTTATTATTATTGTTATTGTTGTTGCTGTTATTATTATTATTATTACTATTATTATTATAATTATTAATTATAATTATTAATATTAATATTAATATTAATTTTATTATAATTATTATTACTTTATTACTATTATTATTATTATTATTACTATTATAATAATAATATTATTATATTATTATTATTATTATTTTGAATTAAAATTAGAATGAATTTGAATCGTACTTGTGCTTTTCCGCTCAAATCAATTAGAATGAATCAGAATCTTTATTATTATTATTATTATTATTATTATTATTATTATTATTATTATAATTATTATTTCTATTACTATTATAATAATAATTATTATTATTCTTACTATTATTAGTACTATTATAATTATTATTAGTACTATTATTATTATTATATTTATTTTTAGTATTATTATTATTTGTTTTTTTGTGTGTGTGAAAAATAGAAGAGAGAGAAAGATTTTGTGTGTGAACATGAGAGAGAGTATGGTGTATGAGTGAATTTGATTTGGGCGGGAAGAAATATTAACCTTTAGATTAAGGTGAAAAAATTAAGTTAGAATGAATCTGAACCGTTCTTGTGCTTTGTCAAATGAAAGATTCAAAATGAGTTATGTTTTAATAGATAGATTTATTTTTAGTACTATTATTATTTATTTTTGTGTGTGTGTGAAGAAGAGAGGAGAGAGAAAGATTTTGTGTATGAACATGAGAGAGAGTATGGTGTATGAGTGAATTTAATTTGGACGGGAAGAAATATGAGCATTTAGATTAAGTTGAAAAAATTAAGTTAGGATGAATCTGAATCGTTCTTGTGCTTTGTCAAATGAAAGATTCAAAATGGGTTCTGTTTTATTATATAGATATTTATTATTATTATAGTAGTAGTAATTATTATTATTATTACTATTATTTAAATAATAATAATTATTAGTATAATAATAATAATAATTATTATTATTATTTTTATAATTATTGTTATAATAATAATAATAATAATTATTATTATTATTATTATAATAGTAATAATAATTATTATTATTATTATTGTAGTAATTATTATTATTATTATTATAGTAGTAATTATTAGTATTATTATTATTATAGTAGTAGTAGTAATTATTATTAATATTTGTTGTTTTTGATAAATTAATTTTTTGATGAGAAAGATGAGAGAGGATAGAGAAATAAAGGGAGGAGAGGGTTAGGAGTAGAGAGAAAGAGAGAAGGCGGAGGAGAGAGGAGAGAGAAAGGGGAAGGAGTAGAGGAGAGAGAAAGAGAAAGAGAAAAGGAGAGAGAAAGTGAAGGAGAAAATTTGGGCGGGATTTTGTTTGTGTGAGATGAAATGTGAGCCTTTAGATTAAGTTAGAATAAATCTGAGACGTTGTTATGCTTTGTCAAATTATAGATTCAAAATGGGTTCTGTTTTATTATATAGATATTAAATAATACTATATATTACAGATAACAATCTTAAAGCAAATTTATTATTCTGTAAATATAGTAATATTTAATTTATACGGTTTTTTTTAACAGAAAATCATTGCATGGAGACAAAAACGTTCTAGAATTCCATTGCATGTTAACTACTTTTATGTAGTTAAAGTATTATTTTATGTGAACACGTGAATAAATATTTGATGTACGTCAAAAATCAGTGGGTTTTTTTTTTTGATTTCCTGATTTTGCATGACTTTAATATTGGATATGCATGCATGTTTTTAGTAATTCACTTTAAATTTATGTCAGAATGTCTAGTCATTTTTAAGTACATTATTGCAGTATGTTAGTATAATTTTTTGTTTGAAAAATTCTGTTAGTATATATTTATTATATATATATCCGTAATATAATAATATATACTATATAAGTCCAGTAAATTTTGTTTGCATCTCAATTTTAATTTCAATCAATGATTGCATGATGTAATAATGTTCTGCATGTTATGTCTTGGCCACATGTTCTACTCCTTGTCTCAAAGTGTTGCTTTCATGGTTAAATTACATAGCTTCCGTTGCAGTGCAGTAATTGTAATAATAGTTAATCTGTAAATATTCTGAAAATTGTTTACATGTTAATAGATATTATTTTGTTATTATATATATTGCAGGCATATTATATGTATTAATTGTTTGCATATTCTGTTATATGTATTTTGCATATATAGAATTTTTCTGCAAAATAAATTGTTAACAGATTTTGTTGTTAACAGATTTTGTAAACAAATTTATTGTTGACTGATTTATATATTATGTTATTATATATAAATTACATGTTTATATAAATTACATGTTTATATTGTTTAATTATATATGTGTAATATATATAATATTCCGCAAGCATATTTCGCAATTTGCTTCTGGAAAGACTTGTTAACATAATTACTGTGAACTTTTATGATCAGAACATACTATGTAATATAATTGTTATATGCGATATAATGTGCAATAATGGTATGAATTATTATACAAAATATGTTCTGTTAGAAACTTTGTAATACTTTGCATGTTAAATATATAATATTCTGTTATTATATTTATTATAGGAATATTATATTTATTGCAAGTTGATTGATTTTTTATATTCTGTTATTATATTAATTCCATGTTAATTGAATGAATATTAACATTTGGTAATTCTGCTATTATCCTAAGTTTTATTGTGGAATAATCTATGTGTTGGAATTTTAAAAAAAGTTGTCCTACTTTAGAATACAAATTATTTTTTAATTTGTGATATACAATTTTTTTTAAAAAAAAATTAAAAAATTGTTTGAATTCTGATAAACTTTTGTACAAACAAAATTTTATTTTAATTATTGATAATATTTATTTGTATAATAGAAATGACACCTACTAGTACCATTCCTGCCGTGAGTATGTCTCATGGAGAAAAACCTGAAAGGTTCAATGGAACTGATTTCAAGCGTTGACAACAAAAAATGCTCTTCTATCTTACAACACTGAACTTGGCAAGGTTTCTACAAGAGGACTATCCTACTCTTGTTGAAGGAGAAACTGACAAGGAAAAGGTGGTTGTTGTTGATGCATGAAAACATGCAGATTTCCTTTGCAGGAATTATGTGATGAATGGTTTAGATAATACATTATATAATGTATATTGTACAATTCAAACTACTAAGGAACTTTGGGAATCTTTAGACAAAAAATATAAAACTGAAGATGCTGGCATGAAAAAATTCATAGTCGGTAGATTTCTTGATTATAAAATGATAGATTCTAAAGCAGTTATCACTCAGGTTCAAGAATTACAAGTAATTCTACATGACATTCATTCTGAAGGAATGTCATTAAGTGATTCATTCTAAGTTACAGCAATGATTGAGAAGTTTACACCATCATGGAAAGACTTCAAGAATTATCTGAAGCATAAACGCAAAGAGATGAATCTTGAAAAACTGATTGTGCGACTTAGGATTAAAGAAGACAATTGAGGATCTGAGAAGAAGAGTGGAAAGAACTTCATTGAAGCAATGACAAATGTGGTAGAACAAAGGTCAAACAACAACAAAAGGAAGCGTGAAGGCAAAGAGACTTTCAAGGACAAGAAGAAATTCAAAGGCAAATGCTTCAACTGTGGCATTCCAGGACATAAATCAAATGAATGTCGCAAGCCAAAGAAGTTGAAGAAAGAACAAAAGCCTCAAGCAAATGTGACAGAACTGGAAAAGCTTTCTGAAGATGTTTCAGACATGAATCTTTATGCAGTTATATCTAAATGTAACTTGGTAGGAAATCCTAAAGAATGGTACGTGGACATTGGGGCTACTCGCCACATTTGTTCCAACAAATGGATGTTTTCTACTTACAAACCAGTTAAAATGATGATCAACTCTTTATGGAAAACTCCTCAAGTTCAAAGGTTCAAGGGCGTGGAAAGATTGTACTAAAAATAACATCTAGAAAAGAACTAACTTTGAATGAAGTGCTTCATGTGCCAGATATCCGCAAAAATCTAGTTTTTAGGTCACTACTTAGCAAGAATGGCTTCAAGTTGGTCTTTGTGTCTGATAAGTTTGTACTTACTAAGAATGATATGTTTGTAGGAAAGGGCTACATGAATGATGGTCTCTTTAAGATGAATGTTATGACTGTTATACCGAAGTCTATTGATAATAATAAAATTAATTCTTCTGCTTACTTGTTAGAATCTTCAAATATATGGCATGCTAGATTAGGACATGTTAGTTATGATACATTGCGTAGATTAATTAATTTAGAGTTCTTGCCTAGATTTGTTATTAATCTGAAACATAAATGTGAAATTTGTGTGGTATCAAAAATGACAAGATTACCCTTTCGTTCTGTTGAAAGAAAATCTGAACCTCTAGATTTAATTTACACTGATATATGTGACTTAAAGTTTGTGCAAACTAGAGGTGGGAAAAAATATTTCATAACCTTTATTGATGATTGCACAAGATATTGTTATGTATATTTGCTAAGAAGCAAAGATGAGGTTGTAGAAATGTTTCAACTTTATAAAAATGAAGTTGAAAATCAACTTAGCAAAAAGATTAAAGCAATAAGAAGTGATAGAGGTGGTGAATATGAATCACCATTTGAAGAGATATGCTCTACTCATGATATTATTCACCAAACTACCGCTCCTTATTCACCTCAATCTAACGGTATTGCTGAACGCAAGAACCGAACATTGAAAGAAATATTGAATGCTATGTTAAACAGTTCTGGAGCACCCCAGAATTTATGGGGGGAAGCTTTGCTTTCTGCCAATTATATTCTTAATAAAGTGCCTCATAAGAAAACTCACAAAACACCCTATGAACTATGAAAAAGTCATAGACCTAGCTATAAATACTTAAGAGTGTGGGGGTGTCTAGCAAAGGTAATGGTTCCTAAACCTAAAAAGGTTAAGATAGTACCAAAAACAATTGACTATGTTTTCATTGGTTATGCAAATAACAGCAGTGCTTATCGCTTTCTTGTTCATAAATCTGATATTAATGATATTCATGTTAATAAATTTATTGAATCAAGAGATGTATCATTCTTTGAGAATATTTTTCCATATAATGGAAATAATGATTCAAATTTAAACAAAAGGCCTTTGGATGCTACTAGTGATAATCCTGAAAATATAGACAAAGAGTCTGTAGTGGATGAACCTAAACGTAGCAAAAGGGCAAGGACTTCAACGTCTTTTGGTCCAGTTTTTCTAACATTTTTGTTAGAAAACGATCCTCGAACCTACAAGGAAGCAGTATCCTCTCCAGATGTTTCTCACTGGAAAGAAGCAATAAATAGTGAAATTGAGTCCATTATGCAAAATCATACATGGGAACTGGTGGATCTTTCACCTGGTTCAAAACCCTTAGGGTATAAATGGATCTTCAAAAAGAAGATGAAAGCTGATAGCTCAATTGATAAATATAAAGCAAGGCTTGTTGTTAAAGGCTATAGACAAAAGGAAGGATTGGATTATTTCGACACTTATTCACCTGTTACAAGAATTACATCTATTCGAATGCTAATAGCAATAACATCTTTAAATAGACTTGAAATACATCAAATGGATATAAAGACTGCATTCTTAAATGATGAATTAAATGAAGAAATATATATGGAACAACCTGAAGGTTTCACTACTCATGGACAAGAGAGGAAAGTATGCAAACTTGTTAAATCCTTGTATGGATTAAAACAAGCACCAAAACAACGGCATGAGAAATTTGATAATGCTATGTTATCAAATGGATTTAAAATCAATGAATGTGACAAATGTGTTTATGTTAAAGGCACTCAAAAGGAATATGTCATTGTTTGTCTTTATGTGGATGATATGTTAATCATGGGTAGCAACAATGAAGTTATCAACTCAACAAAACATATGTTGTCAAATAGGTTTGATATGAAAGACTTGGGGGTTGCAGATATAATTTTAGGAATCAAAATTTCTAGAACCTCTGATGGAATTATATTATCTCAATCTCATTACATTGAGAAAATATTTGAAAAATTTAACAAGTATAATATAATTCTAAATAAGACCCCAGTTGATATAAATCTTCATCTAGCTAAAAATGAAGCTGATAGCATATCTCAATTAGAATATTCTTTTATAATAGGCAGTTTAATGTATGTCATAAACTGTACTAGACCAGATATAGCTTATTCGGTAAGTAAGCTAAGTAAGTATACGAGTAATCCAGGTAAAGATCACTGGAAATAAATTTTGAGAGTTTTAGGGTATTTAAAACATACTCAAAAATATGGGTTGCACTATACAAGATATCCAGCAGTGTTGGAAGGATATAGTGATGCTAATTGGATATCTGATAATAAAGACTCAAAATCCACAAGTGGATATGTCTTTACCCTTAGAGGTGCAGCGGTATCTTGGAAATCCTCAAAACAAACATGTATTGCTAGGTCTACAATGGAATCAGAATTCATTGCTTTAGACAAAGCAGGAGAAGAAGCTGAGTGGCTTCGTAATTTCTTAGAGGATATTCCAAATTGGTCAAGACCTGTGTCAGCTATATGTATACACTGTGATAGCCAATCAGCAATTGGAAGAACACAGAGTCATTTATATAACGGTAAGTCACGCTATATAAGACGAAGACATAATACAGTTAGACAATTGCTCTCAAATGGAATTATCTCAATTGACTATGTAAAGTCAAAAGATAATATTGCGGATCCGCTTACAAAAGGTTTAACAAGAGAGCAAGTAAAAAAATCATCGAAGGGAATGGGTTTAAAGCCTACTGTTTAAATAAGAGTCATCATAGTGGCAACCCAACTTAGCTGACTGGATATCCCAAGATCTATGTTCAATGGACAAACCGAACTATATAGTACTCAGTAAAACACTGAGTTGATATTAACTCCTAACCATTCCTATTATGAGACAGTGCACATCTGCCGCGAGAATTAGGATAAGTTACGTTTTTAATGACTTTTATATCTTGAAATAAGTTCAAGTGGAGTATTGCATGATACTCTTCATAGAAGTCACCTATGTGAATAAGAAGGGGGCCACTTCTGTGAGAATTTTGAAGGCTAAATTCTCTAATATACTCACGAAACCAAGAGGTGTTTCAAGGCCAAAATGAACACAAACGTGAGAACCAACTATGTCTAAAGAGATATTTTATGAATTCTATTATCTTGGTTTACAAGAAAATCTGACAGTTCAAAGACATCAAGTCTACTGATTAGCCAAGTAAATTCGATAGATTTTACTAGGGCAAGTTCAAAGCCACTAGGATACTTAACCTGATGAAATATCTTTTCTTATGTACTCGAACTAGTGTTTGTATATTCATAACATATTTTGCATATTGTAAAGCCAATTTTATATTCATGTGGGGGATTGTTGGAAATGAGATTTGAATTGAATGAGAAAATTGACTTCAAAGTCCAGTCGGGTTGCTCCTTGGAGGATTGGCATATTCTCCAGCTCTCCTTCTCCTGTTGGCTTCGTTTCTCCATGCTATATCTTCCAGCTCATTTTGACTTAGTGGTTCCTAATTCTCGTGTCTGTTCATGAACGCATGATCTCCAATTGGCAAGTTTAAATGTGTAGTGGTTACACCTTGTGAGCTGGGCTCTTGACTTCTTAGCGGTTGAGCCATGATAATTTGTTGTTGTTCAGATCATTGAGTCTGATGGAGAGGCTGTCTTGCAGAAGGGCTCCTTGAAGATTGAGCGATGAATTTGCCTTTGTCTTTGCCTTTTTCTCCTTCCCCTTTATTCTTCCCCTTTATGTCAGCATCAAGGGTTCAAATGTCTTCAGATAGTCGAGTCATGCCTTGTACAAGCTCGTTGAGCTGATTCTTTGATTGAGCAATGTCTTCACAGTTTTTTTGAATCAGAGAAATAGTGCAAGGTTTTCTCTTTTGGAGAATGGTCAGGACAGTTTCTGCTTGTTGCATTTGGCCCACAGAGAATGCTTGAAATTCTTTCATTGAAGTTCGTAGACTCGTGAGACTTTCCATCATTCGATTATTTTGGGATTCCTGAGTATTCTGCAAAATGAGAACTGCTTCCATGTGTTTTTTGGCAGCTTGAAAGTGGATTTGATCCCTTTCATTGATACTTTGAATCATCACCTTTATAATCTCCCTAAGCTTAATTGTAAGGAGGGTGTTGGCAGCATCAATCAAATGAGTCGGCCTCAGGTGAACAAGGTCTGAGTGGACTTCAAGATCTTCTTGTATATCCTTGGTCACCTTCTGAGATGCTTCAGACAACTCTATCTTGGTAGGAAGATCTGATATGAGCTCAAGGAGTTGCTAGTTGTTTGGAGGAGAGGCTCTTGTATATTTTTCTTGCATATTATAGAGAGCAAGATCAAGATTGAAATAGTTATTGGTTGATGAGGAGTGGAATCATTTTTAAATGATTTAAATACTGAATAATCCCATTATCATTAATATTTAAATAATATTAAAATATTAATGGAATACTTCTCAAAATATTAAAGTTATTTATAATAACTCAAAATATTTTTAAATCACCAATATTCCTCTTAAATGATTTTTAAAACATTTAAAATCATTTTAAACTAATTATCATTAATATTTAAATATTAATGTATTTTCCATCAAAATATTAAAAGTCATTTATTACAACTTAAAATATTTTTAAATCACTTATATCATTTTTAAATAATTTTTAAATCAATAAAATTATTTTAAAATCATTTATTTAATGTAATAATTAAATAAATCGAATATCATTAATATTAAATTATTACTGAAATTTATCTCAAAATATTAAAAGTCATATTTTATAACTTAAAATAATTTTAAACACTTTATTATTATTATTTAAAATGATTTTTATAATATTAAAATCATTTTAACCAATTTATTTAATATAATTATTAAATAAATTTAATATCATTAATATTCAAATAAATAAAAATATTAATGGAAAATATGTCAAGTTATCAAAAGTTAATTTTTATAATTTAAAATAATTTTTAAAACTAATTTTTGGAATTTTTAGAAATTAATTTCTATTTTAATGATTTTTCATAAATTAAAATAATTAATTTTAATAAAACTATCGTTGAAGCCTTTAGCGATATAATCTGTCGCTATAGGTGTTCTTGAGCCTCAAGAACACTCATAGTCGGTCTCTTGGTGCTCCTTTTGACCAACTCAAATGTGACGCCCCCAAAACAGGTATACATCACCCATCTTGGGTCGCCAAATACATGGTACGAAATTCAAATACAACTTAACTATACAACAGTCGTGTAAAATAAAATAAAATATAATCTAAGAGTTTTTAATAAGAATATCGTCATCTAGACAATATACAAACTCAATGGAATACTCATTACATTTATTATCACACTATTTAACAGAATAGTGAGGACTACTAATTCTATCATCTGGACCGTCACTCCGTTCCCCGACTAGTCCCGGCTACGTTCTCATTTCCTGAAGAGAACAGTGAAAGAAATGGTAAGCTCAACTAGCCCAGTAAGAAATATTATGACTAAGATAATGCAGAATAATTTATCGTTAGCCTTCAACAGTGTTAAACTGATAAAATATAACAAACATCAAGTTTAACTGCAGTGGAACAAGCAATCCATTAAAAGAGTCAAGTAGAGAATAAAATATAATATCTTCTATGATTTAAAAGATTTTTCATCACTTTTGTGACACCCCCAAAATTAGGTATACATCACCCATTTTGAGTTGCCAGATACATGGTACAAAATTCAAATACAACTTCATTTATACAAATGTTGAGCTGTCGTATAGAATACGACCACAGTTAACTATGAGTTTTAATACAAATGTATGTAACTCTCATGGTACCTCGACCACAACCTTACAATGATACTTTACATAAAAGTATAGTTAAAAACTGTTTTAGAAATTAAAATCTTTGGGAAGTGCTCAAGGAAACCTTCGTACATGGGAGGCCATGCGTCTAGGTTATGATAGATATCATATGTCCATAGTATTATCCTTGGTTGATCCAAAAGTCCCCAAAGAAAAACAAGAAGATTACTATCATCTTCTTTCCAATGGTGAGTCTTCTCTTGACATATAAATATCTCCGTTGTCTCCAAGTGAAAATTTTGTTTAAAATAAACTCCAAGATCATACAGGTAGTGCTCGTAGATATATTCAGGAAGTGGATGCGCACAACATTGTCTTATGATAACACGAGGTTGTATGTCATTAGACATCTTATATGATAGTGGCAAAACACCCTTCCAAAGTTGGGTTCGCCTTACCCTATTTGATTCACCAAATATAACTACTAAATGTTGTATAGAATACAACACACTTTTTTATACTGTTTAGGGAGAACCTCCACAGCTAGAGACCACCGTTCTATTCCCATGTTATCCCCGCTCGACCCGGCAACACTCTTATTACCTGAAAGAAATTGTGAAGCAGAAAGGGTGAGCACAACTAGCCCAGTAAAGAATATCATGACTAAAGATAATTAAATTATCAATAGCTTCCATCAATAATAAATAAGATATTTAGAACATATGGTAGATGATAAAACTTTTCAACCATAGTTGTAGTGAAACGAGCAATCCATTAGAAGAGTCAAATAGACCATAAGGTCTATTATCTTCTCTATGTTAAAAGTCCACAAATAATATTTTATCCCTGTAAAAAAATCAACAGTTCATGTCCACAATCATATGAATAACTCATAATCATAATTGTAGTTCTAAATTCCTCTTCGCAACTAGGACGAAGATAATTTTCATCACCTATCTTCACTGTAAAAGAAACTGAATATAAGAGTAGGGAAGTAATAGAATACTTTTCTATAGTTTCTCTATAATTTCTCTCTCTAGAGTTTCAGTGAATTCGTAAGAAATAATGAAGGAATGACCTTTTATTTATAGAAAAATGGATTTCATAGTAACTAATTCATGAACGGTCCAGATTGATTTACTTTTAAACGGACTGTGACGCCCCCAAAATAGGTATACATCACCCATTCTGAGTTGCCAAATACATGGTACAAAAACAACTACAACTTCATTAATACAATTGTCGTGCAAAATACGACAACACATAAACTGTGAATTTAAATACAAATATTATCTTCTAGACAATATCCACACTCAAATAAGTCCTCATTACAATTATTGATACACTATTTTATAAAATAGTGAGGACTACTAAAACAACTGTCTTGAACCATTACTCCACACCCCGACTAGTTCCCGCTATATTCTCGTCTCCTGAGAAGAAAAATGGAACAAAAAGGAAAAGGGTGAGCTCAACTAGCCAGTAAAGAATATTATGACTAAGATAATGTACAACAAATTATCCTTAGTCTTCAACAGAAAAAAATCTGATAGAATACAATAAACAACAAGTTTTAGATCAACAACTGCAGCGGAAACAACAATTCATTAGAAGAGTTAAGTAAAGAATGAAATCTATTATCATCTATGAATTTAAAAGTCCATCATCGATATTTTATCCCTGTAACATCAATCAATATACATCATAAATCAAATATTCATCTTTGCACTACAGGCCAAAGATATTCACCAGTTGGTCATGTTCATCTAAATACCTGTTCATCTATGCACTACGGGCCAAAGATATTCATCATAAAATCATTTATCTTTGCACTACGGGCCAAAGATATTCAGTTATATCATCATTTAGGACTGAGGATGATGAAAAATATTTTAAAGAAAACGAATCTAGTGAAACAAAAGAATAAATATTAATGATTCGTACTTTAAACAATCTAAGTTCAAAAATACTTCATAAGTAATCAGAGTGGAGTAAAATTCAAGAATGATCAAAACATGGATACAATCAAAGCTAGTATCCATAATAGATATTTTGGACAAAAAGAAGAAAATTTTATTTTTCGGTGAATAGTATCGTATTCGTGAATAGTGCCGTATACGTGAATAGTACCGTATACGTGAATAGTAACTTCAACACTAAAAGATAGAAATTTTACAAAAAAAATCATCACGCTTCGTAAATAGTACTCGTGAATAGTAACTCGTGAATAGTAACTCATGAATAGTAACCCCGACCTGAAAAGTTCCAAATTTGATAAAAATTCAGACCAATATTTTGGCATAATGATATTGAAGAAATAATATCATTTACGAAGAAAATAACACCCCTTATCTCGCAAAAACAGTACTTCTGACTGGAATACTAGATATAGTGCTGAAAGAACTTGCACCGTATAACAATACTCAAAGTACTAAAATACTCACAAAATACGTTCGATATTATAGAGAGAGAAAGAGAGAGAAAACTTTAGTTTCTGGTATGATTTTCAATTCTAACCTAAGCACCCTATTTATAAGAAATTACTTAGAACACCAAAGCAGAAAATTTAATATAATAATATTATATATAAATAAATTTCCTACGCCCACTTCTTGAATCTGAATTTAGCAACTACATCATATGAAAGACCCCCAATTAATGACAAAAACATTTTTCATATAAAAAATAATTAAAACTTCCAAAAATCAATTATTTTGGAACTTCAATAATTCATAATAAATAGCCTTTTTATCAGAAAATTCAAATTTCACGACTATTTTTTATAGGAAATTCAATTCTCTACAACTTTACAGAAGAAAGTTTTTCCAAATTCTAAACAGAAATTGACCGAAATCCACATACGGACAATTTTACAGGCTATAATCAAATTTCAGTCAAGAAATGGGGTCCACCGACACACAAAACATGTGTTAATCAACTTTTACAATAAAAATACTCTTTCTCTTCATATACTCATATATCCCACATTCATTGTAAAAATATCATCATTATTCTATTATAATAATATAATAAAATATTATTTTATCAGAAAAATAAAATATCAATTTTTAACAATTGTCACATTAAAAATTTTCTCCATCTATATCCACATAAAATCAATATTTTTCTCATCATATAAATCAATAATTAATTATTCACAAATAATATTACAGAATCACACTACTGGCAACTAGGCCGTTCTCAGGAAAGAGGGGGCTTTTCAATAAGGATCTCTACTTACTGGCGCGCAATTAGGTGACCAAACCTCTCCTTAGACAGAAATTTCTAGAAATTGCCAATAATATTTTCTAATAATATTATTCAGATAATATGAATTATTGCTTCGATAATGGAAAATACTGTGTAGTGACAATTATTGAAACAACAGTAATATAAAATATCAACGCAGCAATTATTGAATCAATAAAATAAAATACTGAACAGTAATTACTGTAACAATTATTGAGTAGTGCATTCTTACGTAAGAATCAATAATTGGTGCAATACCGTGTGCTACTGTGCAACAACGCGTATTACTGTGTTTTAACCACCGGGTATTCCAACAGTATTAACGGTAACAACTACGCCGTTATTTGTAAACAACGTATACTTGTCGTTTTCTTCATCCAATCGCTTTCCGTTATGGGGCCCACAAAAGACTGCGCCGTCGTACGAATATTCCCCGACAACAAGAATATTCCACGACCAAACGAATATTCATCGACAACAATGAATATTTTATAACCACCTGTTTATTTTAAAATATTCACGCATTCTACTCATAACTAACCACATTAATCGATTCAACCCTTACTATTTCAAAATGATAAATAAAGGAAATTAAATTTCATTTATTAATAATTTGGGGTCTTACATGGACGGTCCATATTGGTTTACTATTAAAACTTAAAGTAACGGTCCATACTGATTTACTAATAAAACTTTAAACCAGCGATCCATATTGATTTACTATTATATCTTCAACCAACGGTCTGAAAAATTAACACATCTCCTCATGGACTAATATTGTACCCAAAAATAATTTGGATCGAAAATAAATATATTTTACGGGTGAATAGTACTCCGTGAATAGTAACTCGTGAATAGTAACTCATGAATAGTAACTCGTGAATAGTAACTCGTGAATAGTAAATCATGAATAGTAACTCGTGAATAGTAACTCGTGAATAGTACTCCGACACGAAAAGTGTCCCGAATACTCGATTGAACAATACTGAGTGACTTCTCATATAAACATCAATAATCAATACTGTGTAATACTATGCAACCACGCGTATTACTATACTTTTAACACCGGGTGTTTCAACAGTTAACGGTAAAACTTCCGCCGTTATTTTCATAAAGTATTTTTGTCGTTTTCTCAATCTGACAATAATTCTGTTGTGGGGTCCACAAATGATTGTACCGTCGTACGAATATTTCCCGATAAAAAGAATATTCCCTGACAAAACAAATATTTTATATCAACTTGCCTACTTTGCAAAAAAAAAATTCATATATTTCCCCTAAATTTAAACTTTTATCAATTTAACTATTTACCAAAATAGAAAAATTGAATACTTTTATTTCATAAAATTCCGGGTCTCACAATCACTCCTCCTTATGAAATTTCGCCCTCAAAATTTACGTACGCACCTGATATTCGAAGAGATGAGAATACATTGCTTTCTTTTCAGATCGTACCTTCCCGGTAATTTCCTCGCTACCATGATTTTCTCATTTCTCATCTCTTGTATTTTGGATATCATTCTAGAATATAGCTTCAAAACAAAGGTTAATTGACATATCATAATTTGTCAACTTATCAAGTGAAAATTTTTAGCTTAGGTAAGTCACACACTAGCGAAGTATATAACTCGTCTCTCCCCTCCTAGTTCTAGACTCTTATCTTCGCCAGCGACCATATCCCTAAGCTCTGATACCAAATGTGACGCTCTCAAAATTAGGTATACATCACCCATTCTGAGTCGCCAGATACATGGTACAAAATTCAAATACAACTTCATTTATACAATTATTGAGCTGTCGTATAGAATACGACCACAGTTAACTATGAGTTTTAAAACAAATGTATGTAACTCTCATGGTACCTCGACCACAACCTTACAATGATACATTACATAAAAGTATAGTTAAAAACTGTTTTAGAAATTAAAATCTTTGGGAAGTGCTCAAGGAAAACTTCGTACATGGGAGGCCATGCGTCTAGGTTATAATAGATATCATATGTCCACAGAATTATCCTTGGTTGACCAAAAAGTCCCCAAAGAAAAACAAGAAGATTACTATCATCTTCTTTCCAATGGTGAGTCTTTTCTTTACATATAAATATCTCCGTTGTCTCCAAGTGAAAATTTTGTTTAAAATAAACTCCAAGATCATACAGGTAGTGCTCGTATATATATTCAGCAAGTGGATGCGCACAACCTTGTCTTATGATAACACGAGGTTGTATGTCATTAGACATCTTGTATGATAGTGGCAAAACACCCTTCCAAAGTTGGGTTCGCCTCACACTATTTGATTCACCAAATATAACTACTAAATGATGTATAGAATACAACACACTTTTCTATACTATTTAGGGAGAACCTCCACAGCTAGAGACCACCGTTCTATTCCCGTGTTATCCCCGCTCGACCCGGCAACACTCTTATGGCAACACTCTTATTACCTGAAAGGAATTATGAAGCAGAAAGGGTGAGCACAACTAGTCCAGTAAAGAATATCATGACTAAAGATAATTAAATTATCAATAGCTTTCATCAATAATAAATCAGAGATTTAGAACGTATGGTAGATGATAAAACTTTTCAACCATAGTTGCAGCGGAACGAGCAATCCATTAAAAGAGTCAAATAGACCATAAGGTCTATTATCTTTTCTATGTTAAAAGTCTACCAATAATATTTTATTACTGTAAAATAAATCAACAGTTCCTGTCCACAATCATATGAATAACTCATAATCATAATTGTGGTTCTAAATTCCTCTTTGCAACCAGGACGAAAATAATTTTCATCACCTATCTTTACTGTAAAAGAAACTGAATATAAGAGTAGAGAAGTAGCAAAATACTTTTCTATAATTTCTCTCTCTAGAGTTTCAATGAATTCGTAAGAAATAATGAATTATGAGCTTCTATTTATAGAAGAATGGACTGTATAGTAACTAATTCATGAACGGTCCAGATTGATTTACTTTTAAACGGACGGTCCATATTGGTTTACTATTAAAACTTAAAGTAACGGTCCATACTGATTTACTATTAAAACTTTAAACCAGCGATCCATATTGATTTACTATTATATCTTCAACCAATAGTCTGAAAAATTAGCACATCTCCTCATGGACTAATATTGTACCCAAAAATAATTTGGATCGAAAAGAAATATATTTTACAGGTTAATAGTACTCCGTGAATAGTAACTTGTGAATAGTAACTCATGAATATAACTCGTGAATAGTAACTCATGAATAGTAACTCATGAATAGTAACTCGTGAATAGTACTCCAATATAAAAAGTGTCCCGAATACCCGATTGAACAATACTGAGTGACTTCTCATATAAGCATCAATAATCAATACTGTGTACTACTATGCAACCACGCGTATTACTGTACTTTTAACACCGGGTGTTTCAACAGTTAACGGTAAAACTTCCACCGTTATTTTCACAAAGTATTTTTGTCGTTTTCTCAATCCGAGAATAATTCTGTTGTGGTGTCCACCAATGATTGTACCGTCGTACGAATATTCCCCGATAAAAAAATATTCCCCGACTATTACAGTATAGTACCTTCAATTATACCTCAATTTTAACTTAGTCATGCAAGTATTATCAATCTTGCACCAACTCCCCTAATAGTACGAGAATGTGATTCAATAGTACACACATGTGAACAAATAGTTATATAAGCATGTGAATTAGTAGCAATTAATTTCTCATTTATCTGATAAATTGCCCGATTTATCAATATAACCCCCAGACATCAATTATCATCGTAATAGATGTCGATTCCACTAACACTAATAATCCCAACATAATGGAACTATCAAATTCATCTTTAATCAACACAACTTATTCATTATTAATATTAGGTCATTCCCAGGAAAGAGGGGGCTTTCCGATAAGGATTTCTCCTTATTGGCGCGCAATTAGGTGACCAAACCTCTCCTTGACAGAACTTCTAGACATTGTCAATATTGCAAATAATAATATGAATAACTTTGTCGTCTCAATTATTGATTGAATAATAATAAATATAATACAGATGATACTGTTGCAATAATTGAATCAATAATATGAGAGATATGATGCAGCAATTACTGTAGCAATAATTGAGTATAACTGAGTGACTTCTCACGTAAGCATCAATAAATAATACAGTGTTCTAGTATGCAACCACGCGTATTACTGCACTTTTACTACCGGGTAGTTCAATAGTTTTAACGGTAACACTTTCGCCATTATTTTTATAAAAAGATAATTCTGTCATTTTCTAACTACGACAATACTTCTGTTGTGGGGTCCACCAATGATTGTGCCGTCGTACGAATATTCCATGTTAAAACGAATATTCTCTGACCAATCGAATATTATATAACCACTTGCTTACTTTGTAAAATTTATAAATATTACCCACAACTATAACATTATATCAAATCCACACCATAATATTCAAAAATATATTTCGAGAAAATTATTCTTTATTCATAAAAGTTGGGGTATTACAACCTCCCCTTCTTATGAAATTTCGTCCTCGAAATTAGGGTACGTACCTAGTATATCGAAGAGGTGAGGATACCTTGATTTCATTTCATATTCTAACTCCCAAGTCATTTCCTCAACATCGTGGTTTCTCCACAAAACTTTGACTTGAGGTATAACTTTATAGCGTAGAATATGATCCTTCTTATCCAAGATTTTAACAGGTAACTCTTCATACTTTAAATCTTCCTCTATCTCATCTGGTTCTAATTCAATAATGTGGTTCGGGTCTTTCACATATTTACATAACATAGATATGTGAAAAAAGTTATGAACACGAGACATACTTGGCGCTAAGGCGAGTCTAGAGGCCACAGTTCGTACTCGATTAAGGATTAAAAATGGGCCAATGAATAGAGGGTTGAGCTTTCTTCTCTTTCCAAATCTCGTAACTCCCTTCCATGGAGCAATACGTAACAACACATGATCTCTAATATCGAATTCCACGTCATTTCGATGAAGATCAGTATAACTCTTTTTTCGATCTTGTGAGGTTTTTATACGTTGTCGGATCGTTTGAATATTTTCTGTAGTCATACGTACCAACTCCGGTCCCAACAACTTTGCTTCACCCACCTCATCCCAGTATACTAGAGAATGACACTTTCTTCCATACAATGCCTCAAATGGAGCCATGCCAATACTTGTTTGATAACTATTGTTGTAGGAAAACTCCACCAATGGTAAGAACTTGTCCCAACTTCCTTTGAAGTCAAGGACACAGAGTCTTAATAAATCTTCAAGAGTTTGAATAGTCCTCTTTGACTGCCCGTCCGTCTGAGGATGATATGCCGAGCTAAATTGTAAATCTGTGCTCATAGCTTTTTGCAAACTAACCCACAATCTTGAAGTGAATCTTGGGTCTCGATCAGAAACTATGGATACCGGCATATCATGCAGTCTCACAATCTCATTTATGTACATACGAGCAAGACGTTCAAGTGTATAAGTTTCTCTTATAGGTAGGAAATGAGCAGACTTGGTCAATCTATCAACAATAACCCAAATTGCATCTATGCCTTGAGAAACCTTGGGAATACCAGTAACGAAATCTATGGTAATGTGCTCCCACTTCCATTTTGGAATTTCAAGTGGTTGCAATGGACCTTCTGGTACTTGATGCTCTGCCTGGACTCCTTGAAAAGTTAAACACCTTGAGATAAACTTCGCTATCTCTCTCTTCATATTACTCCACCAAAATGTATGTCGAAGATCACGATACATTTTGGTACTCCCAGGATGGATTGCAAACAGTGTTGTGTGCCTCCATCATGATTTTATACTATAAATCAGGGTTGTTAGGAACACAAAGTCTGGAGTTGACTCGAAGTATTCCTTCTTCATCGATTCTTGCTTTCGGTATAGCACCTTCTTGTACTTTCTTCCTCATACGCATCAGGTCCAGGTCTGTAGCTTGAGCAACTTTAGCTTTATCGATTAAAGTCAGTTCTGAAATAGTATGCATACAAGCCAATCATCTTTGATGATAAGGCATATACTTTGTAACAATCTAATTCATTTATTAATAATAAGTATTAAAGGCCTTTAAATTATCTACAAGATTCTATTTTATAATATGTGATAAACCCATAGTTTTAAGCAATGCTTTTAGAATAATGATGATGATCATTATAATGAGATCTAAATTCTTAGAAAGCTTAAAACTAAAATAGTTCTCAATCGTTGGATTACTAAATTGGGGATTAGTGAATCCGGATAGATTGGTACATACGTTACTTGCTCATTGAATGAGGATGATTGATCTCATGATCATTTGTGTGGAGACATTAAAGCAAGTATGTAGGTGCTTATTAGAGATTAAGTTCACTGAACGTGACTCGCTAAGGAATACCTAATGGAGTTTTACTTGCCTGTCAATAGAAATTCCTGTAATGATAGTAGTACAAGTGATCCTTGGACTTGAGATCATCATAATATCTTGTGTATGATGAGTTATACTTTGACTTATTCCTTTAGACCCTTAGGGTATATCAAAGGGTATGCTTGGGTATAATAAGTTATACATGGAGATAATGTATGATCAATAAAGAATCTACCACTTCTAGTAAAAGAAGTGAAATGTCCTATGTGATTTGATAAATGACAACCCAGTAGTCCTTGGCCAAGGCAGAATGAAATTAGAAAGGAGTTTCTAATTTGCATTATTTGGGGTTGTGCATTTAAGAGTCGAAATACATATAATTAAATAAAATAAGACTTGACAGTAATTTCATGTCTTATATTTAATTGAGACATTGTATGGTGGAAGAATTGAATTGTACGGTAACTATTTACTCAAAGGTTCTTTTATGGTTAATGTTGAAATCTATATTATCTGAAAAGTCGTTGATAGCTAGGGAGGCTTATCCATATTGTAGAATAAATATTATTTATTTAAATAAATTAATAGTTTAATTTATTTATTTAAATAAGATTAGAATTGTTCTAATTAATTTATTCACAACCAGTTTAATATGGAGAACCTAAAGGGTCACACCATAAAAGGAAGAATAATTATTTAAGAAGTAAATGACATAATCATAATAATAAGTTAAGTATATTTAATTTAATCTATGGTGATAAAATAAATTAAATAGCTTAATATTTATTATTTAATATTTTGGAAATATTAAATATAAATTAATAAGAGGAGTCTTATTATTATTATTACTATTATTATTATTTAATTCCTAAAGGAGTTTGGGAATTAATTAATAAAAGTACTCTAAAATATTCCTAATAAGATTAGGAGGTTAAATTAATTAAAAGAGTTTAATTAATTATCCCTAATAAGATTAGGGAGCTTAATTAATTAAAAGAATTTAATTAATTAAATAAAATCTAATTTCTTAATTGTTAAGGAGGGTTTCCCACATCTATAAATAAGAGGAGTCTTATTATGGGTGGTGTGGTTGTTGACTTTTACAACATACGTGATTCCAATAGTTGGGAGAGTACGTTCTTTTTCTATAGAGATAGAAAACTAGTGTTTGAGCCAAATACCCATCTTCTTGAATTATTCTTCTTCCTTGGTGGATTACCTCTAGAGGCCAAATACTTGGGTGGCTAACGTTGATCAAAGGAAGGAACCAAACCCGGTGGATTCAAGTTGAACCCGAAAAGGATTGGAGGTGAACTTGTACCTGAGGAAGCTCGGATCTTCAAGGGTATGATTCTTGTTCTTTCTTTTTCATTTAATTAATAATTGTGCATAAAGGGTGATCCGGGTATATGGTTTGTAAAATTTTAAAACTATTATAAAGTATTGCTAAAATCAAGAGAACAAAGATGACAAGAACAAAGATGATTAGAGAAAAGAGAGAGTTTGCATAATCATTTTCTATCTCACTCCATTACATTACAATTATCATATTTATAGAAGTAAGATCATCAATACTTCTAGTAAGTTACAAAACTAAAAAGTCATGAGTTACAAAACTCAATGGACATGGGAGTTACTAGACATCCATAATATAATGAATATAGACATAATTTTATAACACTCCCCCTTGGATGTCTATTGTATAGCTATACGCAGTGAAAGCTACCTCATTAAAAACCTCACCAGGAAAAACCCAATGGGAAAAAAAACCTTGGTTAAGGAAAAAAGAGTGCAGCGCGTATTAGGTCCCCCTCATTAATGTATCCTTAAGTCCTTCAGCTGTCGCATTCCAATATTGCGACGCAGTCCTTCAAACGTTGCAGTTGGTAATGCCTTGGTGAATAAATCTGCTAGATTATCTTTTGATCGAATTTGTTGAACATCAATGTCACCACACTTATCAAGGTCATGTGTGAAAAAGAATTTTGGTGAGATGTGCTTTGTTCTATCTCCTTTGATATATCCTCCTTTTAATTAAGCTACACATGCAGCATTGTCTTCATACAAAATGGTTGGAGTTCCTCTGCAGGAGGATAAACCGCATGTTTCACGAATATGTTGAGTCATTGATCTCAACCACACACATTCTCGACTTGCTTCATGGATTGCAAGTATTTCAGCATGATTAGATGAAGTGGCAACTAATGCTTGTTTTGTAGATCTCCATGATATAGCAGTATCACCACACTTAAAAAGATAACCTGTTTGAGATCGACCTTTATGTGGATCAGATAGATACCCTGCAACAGCATATTCAACTAATTTATGATTATCATTATTTGAATAAAATAAACCCATATCCATAGTTCCTCGTAGGTAACGAAAAATATGTTTAACCCCATTCCAATGTCTCCGGGTAGGAGAAGAACTATATCTTGCTAACAAATTCACCGAAAATGCTATATCAGGTCGTGTATTATTAGCTAGATACATTAATGCACCAATTGCACTGAGGTATGGTACTTCAGGACCAAGTAATTCTTTATTATCCTCACGAGGTCTAAAAGGGTCCTTTTTCACATCAAGTGATCTAACAACCATTGGTGTACTCAATGGATGAGCTTTATCCATATAAAATCTTTTAAGGACCTTCTCTGTGTAAGTTGACTGATGAATGAGAATTCCATTTACTAAATGCTCGATCTGCAGGCCGAGACAAAATTTTGTTTTTTCCTAAATCTTTCATCTCAAATTCTTTCTTTAAATAATTCATTGTCTTTGGAATCTCTCCATGAGTTCCAATAATATTTAAATCATCAACATACACAGCAATGATAACAAAACCAGATTCTGACTTCTTTATAAAAACACATGGGCATATAGGGTTATTATTATACCCTTCTTTCAATAAATATTCACTAAGACGATTGTACCACATGCGTCCTGATTGCTTTAACCCATATAGGGACCTTTGCAACTTGATTGAGTAAACTTCCCGGGGATTTGAATTATATGCTTCAAGCATTTTAAATCCTTCAGGGATTTTCATATAAATATCATTATCAATTGACCCATATAAATAGGCTGTAACAACATCCATTAGGCACATATCTATTTTTTCATGAGTTGCTAGGCTAATAAGATACCGCAATGTAATGGCATCTACCACAGGAGAATATGTTTCATTGTAATCAATACCAGGTCTTTGTGAAAACCCTTGTGCCACAAGTCGTACCTTATATCTTATGATTTCATTTTTCTCATTTCTTTTTTCGTACAAAGACCCATTTGTATCCAACTGGCTTTACTCCTTCGGGTGTTTGGACTACAGGTCCAAAAACTTCACGTTTTGCGAGTGAATTTAATTCTGCCTGTATTGCTTTTTTCCATTTTGGCCAATCATTTCTGCGTCTACATTCTTTGATAGAATTAGGTTCATAATCCTCGTTTTCATTAATTATATCTAGTGATATATTATATGAAAAATTGTTGTCAACAACTATCTTACTTCGGTTCCATCTTTTCTTTGTAGAGACATAACTTATCGAGATCTCATCATTTTTATTGCTTTCAGGTACCTGAACCTCTTCTGGGGTTTTATGATTAGTTATGTCTATATCCTCATGAATATTTTCCTCCTCAATAATGCCAACTTGTTTATTTACTTCTTTTCTTTTTCGAGGATTTTTGTCTTTCGAACCGATTGGTCTACTATGCTTCTGGCGTGCCTTAGACTCATTTGCTACCATTTTTGCAGATTGTCCTATTGGGACTTCAATTCGAGCTGGATCATTTACAGCCGGTATATGAGATTTGGTTACTCCTTTTGAGTCAGTGAATGCATTCGGTAGCTGATTTGCTATACCTTGTGTTCGGGAGCGTTTTACTGACCTCCATCTGGGTCGGCATATGAGTCCTTCGGGGTCAGGGCCGAACCCATTCTTGTGATGATGAGGGGTCGGGCCTTCGAGTCCTTTGGGCCGAAGCCCAGACCAGATAATAGGACCGTTTGGGCCTGCGCAGTGGGCTCTCCCGCGTGCAGAGTCCGGGCATCTATTCATATGTATAATACGGTAACTCCAAAGGTAGTGGTAAGGTGGGATTCTACTTGCACCTTTTAAGGAGATTGTGTTGGACCCAAGTTATGGTAACTACCATACACTAGGAGTCCTAATCCGACTGGGAGAAGGATTCTAAGGTGGTGAGCTCTATAAATACAAGGCCTAGGTTAACATTATGAGGTAACACCTACTTTTGAGCACTAAACACTTTGCCTCCATTGTTTACCCTTGTAACGACCTGTACTCATTCTCACACCGGAGCTATCCCCCGGCGGCACAAGCCGTCAAGCTTCTGTGTGATCTGTTACTGTGCAGGTTCTAGCGCGTGGATTCTGTGATTGGACGCGCCGGCGAAACTTGGCGTTAACATTGGCGCTAGAAGGAGGGCTTTTAGTGCTTAAACAATCACAATCAAATTCTTTTCCGGCGAGAAACGATGGCGAGTGTGGAATATGCAGTTTCCGACCGGGAAAAGGCCAAGTCGCACCAGACCACTCAGGTGAGAGGGTCGGTGAAGGACAGACTGGGTTCCAGAATCCAGGACGATCAGAGGGAGTCGGCTGGCTCCCCCCGGAGGCGGCTCTTTCATGAAAGCCAACGTACCCCCAACCAGGCTAGTCGGATGGGCGAAGCTAACCCACAGGCGTTGGAGGTGCGTGAAAAGAGTCATACACTAGGTAGTCGAGATCAAAGAGAATTCCTCCTGCAGAAAAAGATGCAGCAAAACAAAGATGCCATGACGGCCCTACGTCTCCAACAGGAGGAACTCGAACTACAAATGGCTAACATGGCCGGTGAACAGGAGGCATCCTCCAAGAGGCGTAGGCACCACAGCCGGTCTCGATCTCCCCGAAGACGAGAGGCTGGTAGGGAGAGGAGTAGATACCGGAGCCGTTCAAGGGACGGCCGGAGCCGGAGGAGGAGCCGTTCAGCAGGACGCCGATCAGAACACCATGGCCATTCGGGAAAGAAGGGAGACGAGACACCCGAACGTGAGAGGGACAGACCTCGATCGTCCCCTCATGAAGGAGAGTCCGACCCCCTCGCCCGAAGGGTGGCTGAGCTGGAAAAACTTCTATTGGCAAAAAGCTCGACGGGGGAACCTTCGACCTGTATAGGATCCCCCTTTTCTAAGGAGATTAATCGGGAGATCGCCGACCCCAAAAGGAAGATGCCCCCAATTGAGACTTACGACGGGTTGGGAGACCCTTATGACCACTCCGATGGGTATGATAGGTTAATGACATACTACGGCCATTCCGACGCGGCCAAATGTCACATGTTCGCCACCACCCTGAAGAAGAGTGCCCGAGAATGGATGGGGACCTTGGCATCAGGATCAATAAGCTCGTGGAGGGACCTTCGAGAAAAGTTTCACGTTCGGTTCGGGAGTAACAAGAGACGGGGAAAGATCACAGCATCCCTCATGTAGGTCAGGCAGAGACCCGATGAAAGTCTGGGGCAGTATGTTAAGAGGTTCCGAGAAGCTGTGGGTTCGGTGGCAGAGTTGAACTCCCCACAGGCCTTAGGATTCTTCACCACCGGGCTAGACATCGGGAAATCCAAAAAACTGATGAAGGATCTGGTGATCAACCCTCCGACAGATTTAACGGAGGCATTCCACAGAGCCGAGGGTCATATAGCAGTTGAGGAAGCGATGGGGAACTTCAAACCACAGCCCCAATCGTACGACAAATCCAAAGATCGGGACAAACAGAATTATCAGAAGCCCGACACCCAAGGCAGATCGGACAACTATAGCAAGAGGAATTATAGTGGTGGAGGGTCGGGCAGTGGAAGGCCGCCCTTCCCAAACAAAAATGTCAACAAAGTGTACACTGCACTCACCACAGATCGGGCCAAGATACTGGAGGAGATACGAAACAAGCCCTTTTTCGAACCATGCCAAACAGTCACCAGACCGGGGAAAAGAGGTCGGGACAAGTAATATGCGTACCACCAGAGTCGAGGGCACACAACGGACGAATGCGTCAACTTGAAAGATCTGATAGAAAAGAACGTGCAGAATGGACAGCTGGTGCGATATGTAGTCGGCAGAGAAGGATCGGAGGCTCCCCAAGAGAACGTCAGAGAACCCCCCCAAGAAGCACAGCTGCAACCGAACACCCAGCCCCGAGGAGTTATCGATGTGATATCGGGTGGGTCGGTAGGGCGTGTAACCGGTCGAAAAAGGAGTGGACATCTCGAAGCAGTACTATCATTAGCCGGCTCCTCGCCCCGGAAGGACAGGCCATACTCAAGCACGATTATCTCCTTTTCGGACGAGGATTACCCTACCGATCACATTGAACCGCATGACGGGGCTCTGGTCATAACAGCTCAGGTCGGGCCGGTTGACATGAAGCGAATGATGATCGATAACGGGTCCTCAGTCGACATACTCTATACGCATGCCTACCAGAGGATGGATTTGGGAGGAAAGAAGATGGAATTGGGGGGCAAAGGTCCCCTATACGGCTTCAGTGGAGACCCGGTTCATATCTCGGGCACGATAGAACTGCCAGTCCGGTTTGGTACGGCCCCACAGCAGACCGAAATCATGGTAAAATTCTTTGTGGTACAAGTGGATTCGGCTTACAACGCCATCCTGGGGAGGCCTACTCTAGCAGCGTTGCAGGCAGTAACATCTATACCCCACTTCAAACTAAAGTTTCCGACACCGAACGGGATAGGGGAAGCAAAAGGAGATCTTGATATCGCCCGAAGGTGTTATCGGAATACTTTAATATCTTCAGGAATTGGTGGGGTCAGTAAACATAAACAGGCGATGACCATTGAGTTAGAGCCATTCACGGAGGGAAGTACCGAACCCATGGCTCTCCCAGCCGAAGAAACAGAGGATGTCGAGCTAATACCGGGAAACCCAGACAAACTGATCAAGATTGGGGCCGGGTTAACCGAACAGTTGCGAGCAGGTCTGGTGGAATTACTCAGGGTATACGCCGACATCTTTGCTTGGGAACCCAGTGATATGCCCGGGGTAAGCAGATCCGTAGCACTGCATAGGCTTCATGCCGACCCTAAAATGAAGCCTGTGATACAGAAAAGAAGGATCTTTGCCCCGAAAAGACAGAGCATCATAGACGACGAGGTTGCCAAATTGCTAGAGGTGGGGTTCATCTTCGAGATCGACTATCCCGAATGGCTGGCGAATGTGGTATTGGTTCAGAAGCAAAATGGGAAATGGAGGATGTGCATCGACTACACTGACCTGAACAAGGCATGCCCTAAAGACTTCTATCCCTTACCCAACATAGATCAGCTGATTGATGCCACTTCAGGGTATGGAATGCTAAGTTTCATGGACGCTTTCTCGGGATATCACCAAATCTCGATGCATAAGGAAGATATCCCGAAAACTAGCTTCATCACTCATCGGGCAATATATGCGTATCGGAAAATGACCTTCGGGCTACTGAACGCAGGGGCAACCTACCAACGTATGATGAACTTCGTATTCAGAAAACAGCTGGGAAGGAGTATGGAAGTGTATGTAGATGACATGATCGTTAAAAGCATGTCAGCCCGAGATCATCTGGAGGATTTGGCAGATTGCTTCGAGACGGTAAGGCAACACAATCTGAGGCTGAACCCGACCAAGTGCACCTTCAGATTGGGTTCAGGAAAATTCCTGGGATATCTGGTCAGTAAAAGGGGAATCGAGGCCAATCCCGAAAAAATTTCGGCTATCATAGACATGAAATCTCCGAAGACGTACAAGGATGTCCAGAGGTTGACGGGCCGAATCGCAGCCCTTCGGAGATTCATGTCAAAGTCAGCAGAAAGGTGTCTACCCTTTTTCGACACTCTCAAAGGTCCGAAAAATGACAAAAGCTTCCAGTGGACTTCAGAATGCGAAGACGCGTTCCAAGAGATCAAAAGGTATTTGGGTTCGGCACCATTGCTGATGAAACCGGTTGCCTCTGAACCCTTATACTTATATTTAGCTGCCAGCCCGATGGCAGTAGGAGCGGCACTGGTGAGGGATAAGGGAGGCAAGCAGTTCCCGGTGTATTACGTCAGCCATGTTCTCAGGGACGCAGAGATGAGATACCCGAACCTGGAAAAGTTCGCCTACGCCCTCATAATTGCTAGCAGGAAACTCAGGCACTATTTCCAGGGTCGAGTGGTAGTGGTCTACACAAATCAGCCCTTGAAAAAAATTCTACATAAACCCGAGGTGTCAGGTCGGTTGGCCGCATGGGCGATGGAATTGACATAATTTGCTATAGAATATCATCCCCGAACGGCAATCAAAGGGCAGGCATTGGCAGATTTTGTAGTAGAATGCTCTTTCACAGAGCCGGAGATGAACATAGTGGCCGAAGCACGACCGGAGCAGACCTCGTGGACACTATACGTGGATGGATCATCAACATCAGACGTCAGTGGAGCAGGGGTCATTTTGACAAGTCCAGAAGGGTTTAAGGTCCAATAAGCCATTCGATTCGGCTTCAAGGCCACGAACAACGAAGCAGAGTACGAGGCCATCTTAGTAGGGATACGATTGGGCCGAAGCCTCGAGGTGCGAAGGTTAATCATTTACAGTGACTCACAGCTGGTGGTCAAGCAGTTATCGGGCGAATATGAAGCTCGGGGGGCGAGGATGACAAAATATTTGACCGAATTAAGAGATAAGCTCATATACTTCGTATCACACAGTTGCTTGGGGGTGGATCGATCAGAAAACACCATAGCAGATGCCCTGGCACGATTGGCGACTACTGAAGCGAGCTCCTTTGACGGATCAGTATACTTAGAGATTCTGGAAAAACCCAGTGTCCCAAAGACAGAAATCCTAACTTTGGACCGACTCAATTGCTGGCTCACTCCTTATATTTTATATTTGGCCGACGGGACCCTACCCTCGGACCGAATTCTAGCCAGGCAAGTCAAGCATCGAAGCTCGAACTTCGTCCTCATTGATGGAGATCTTTACCGAAGAGCCTTTAGCTCTCCACTGCTCAAATGCTTGACCCCTTCAGAAGCAGACTACACACTTCGAGAGGTGCACGAAGGGATCTGTGGGGATCACATGGGAGCAAAGTCACTGGCACACAAAATTCTGAGGCAGGGGTATTACTGGCCGACTATCTACACAGAAGCTAAGGAATTCGTCAGAAGGTGCCCCAAATGTCAGCTGAACAGCAACATTCCACATCAACCTCCAGAAGAGTTATACTCGGTTCTATCCCCAATTCCCTTTGCTGTATGGGGAATTGACATCCTAGGTCCTCTACCAAAAGCTAAGGGACAGGTCAGTTTTGTGATCGTGGCCATCGATTACATGACCAAGTGGGTGGAGGCCAAGCCATTGCAAAGGATAACCGAGCAGGAGTGTTTAAAGTTTGCCAAAGAAGGAATAGTCTACCGGTTCGGCATCCCGATGGCAATAGTCTCAGACAATGGCAGACAGTTCGTCGGGTCAAAATTCGAGGGCTTTCTGAAAGATCTAGGGATCCAACACCGAAAGACTTCGGTTGCCCATCCTCAATCGAACGGTCAAGTAGAAGTAACCAATCGAACCCTACTCAACGGGATAAAGCGTAGGCTGGATGAATTAAAGGGTCGGTGGCCCGAAGAGCTGTTATCTATTTTATGGTCGTACCGAACTACCCCAAGAACTACAACGGGTGACTCCCCATTCAGACTGGCATTTATGACCGATGCTCTAATTCCTGTCGAGATCGGGTCTCCCACCCTTCGGGTCAGCCAATACAAAGAACTATACAATGATAAGGGCTTGAGAACAAATCTGGATTTACTGGACGAAGTCCGGGATTCGGCTGTAATGAGGTTGGCAATATATCAGCAGCGGACAGCCAGACACTATAATCAGAAAGTAAAGTCTAGGAGATTTGCAGTAGGAGATCTAGTCCTCCGGGAGTCGGAGGCGTCAACCCCCCAGAACACTGGCAAGTTAATGCCTAACTGGGAGGGTCCTTATGAAGTGATAGGAGTGCCGAAGCCCGGAACATACCGGCTTCGAGCAATGAACGGTTCGGAGGTAACGAATACATGGCATGCTGGAAGACTTAGAAAATTTTACCAGTAATAGTTGTGTTATTCTTACTTTTGTTTATGCAACCGATTCAATTTAAATGATATAAATCAAAGTTCTTATTCCTGGAAATGTTTAACTTCATCTATATTCGTGTGTTTCATTACTACTCGAACAGACATGCTCTGGGTACTATCTGATCAAGAGGTTCGGAAAGACACCACTGATCGATATAAGTCCCGAACATAACTGACCGAGAGTTCAATACATTCTTAAACAGATTTCGGGTACTATCCGATCAAGAGGTTCAAAAGGATACCCCTGGTCGAGATAAGTCCTGGGAATAACTGTTAGACCCATCATCATCAGATAAACTCTAAGGGTAATCCGATTAGAAGGTTCGGATGAACATAATTGATCGAGATTAGTTCTAAGTAAAACTGACAACAAACATTCATGGGCCAAAAAAGTAAGTTTCATTTATACTTATAAAGATTTTTTCCAAACCCGATCGCTTACGAGTCGGGCAACAGTACAAAAAAAAAAAAAAAAGAGTGAGTGTATCTATTCTGAAGGAGGATCGGCTTCGGCTTCGGACTCATCATCAGAAGAATCAAGGAGGGAGGCGTCGAGCCCGGCAGCCGTCAGTTTCACCTTAGCCTTCTCCCGATAAGTTTCATATCCTTCCCCAAATTGGGCTAGGACCTTATCGTTCAGGGCGTCAGATTCTTCATATTCGACAATGGCTTGCTGTCGGGCCTCGACGACTTTCTCAGAAAATGTATCGACCGTAGCAGTCAAGGTGTTGTTCTCCTTAATCAGGAACATCATCTTGCTATTCATCTCAGAGTATTTGTCGGTAATCTGGTCAATAGCATTCTCCCGATCCTTGATCTTTTGAAGCATCTGATCCTTTTCGGCCAGAAGCGAGCCCTTCTCCTGCTCCAACTCCTTGACCCTCTCTTCGGCTAGAACCGCCCGAATTTGTGTCTCAACGAGGGCCTCCTGCTCCTTCTTCAGCTCGGACTGCAGCCCCGAAACGTCAGCCTCAAGCAGCTCAATCTCCGTCCCCAGATGAATCTCTTGCTTTGTAGATCTGCCAAGGGAGGGAATGGCTCTGGCTAAGATGGCGTTGGCCTACAACAAGCATGTACATCAATACAGGAGATAAGAGTTATAATTACTAGCAGTGATTATAACACCAACGAAAAGAAATACCTGAGTCTGAGCTCGAATGAAGGCCACTAAGAATTGCTCCGAGGAATACCCTTTAAACCGCTCATCGTCACCGGGAAGCTTGAAGTGCTCGAAGAGGGAGAAAGGGAATACTTCCGACGGGCTCTTAGGCCAGCAGGTTGTTGGCGAGCCTTCGGAGGAGCTGGGCCCGGAGGGAGGAGTGGCAGAGTGTGCCGGGCCTGACGCCACCATCTGACCGGCCGGACGATCGAGATCCTCCGACACTCGAGGCCTCTTTGATCGAGGTTCGGCAGGAACATCTACAGCTTCCCTTGAATCCTCGATGACCTCGGTCGGAGGAGGGGGTGGTAAAGACGGCACCAGCGCAGGGGGTGGAGGAACTTTTGAAGGCGCCTTGATGGCCGGTTTGGAGGGCTTCTTGGACTTCTTCATTAAAGCCGCCTTCTCCGAACGGCTCATCTTCAGCGCCCCTTTTTGTGTCTTCTGGGGCTCGGGCCCCGACGTGGACCCCAGTGACAGCTCATTGATCGGGACTGTATCCTCCTCAACAGCCTCGTCGGTCACGGGGGGTCGGATGAACCCCGAAGTAATGGTAGCTGGCACAAAGGAGTCGGAAACGCCCTCGGGCCTGAAAATAGTCACTGCACGGAAAAGAAAGGGTTAGGACATGTAGTGCTTGACAGGAAAAGAAATAGAATATAGAAAGACAAAAGGTACTCATAGCCATGTTTGTACAGCCAGGATTCGTCCATTAGAATCCCCACGTTCCACTCGGTTTTCTTCCATCGGGCGTAGAACGTCTTGAAGGCCTCGGCCCGACCCGATGGGAACTTGGAGATCTTTGTCGCCTGGTCGGCAGGATGGGCCCAGGTGGGAAGGAGTTGGAGGTCAGATCCCTTGGCATAGAACCACTGTTCATGCCATCCCTTGTTGCTCGAAGGGGTCTTGATGGGGACCGTTCGGTTGGGGCGTTTGGTGAGCTGGCGAAGCCCGGGCTCTTTCGACCCTCCAAGGGTGAACAGAGCAAAGAAGAGGTCGAGCCCGGGAGTGAGGCCCACCTCTTGACAGACGGCGATAAAAGAGATCAGCTGGATATACGAGTTCGGCACAAGTTGTGCGAACCCGATCCCCACAAAGTTTAGAAAGGAGGAGATGAAGTCATGTAGGGGAAATCGAACCCCGTACTTCAAGACGTATAGGGGAACGGCAACCCATTCACCCTCGGGCCTCCAGAACATCTTCTCTCCCGGTCGGGGGATCCTGAGTTGATATTCTTCGGGAATCTTGAATAGAGTTCTGATGTCGGAAATTTGGGATGGTGTGAGGGTGGAGCGAGTATGGAGGTGAGAGAATTCCTCAGACGAGCGGTAGGCGTCTCGAATCTTAAATTCAGCATCCCCTGAACTAGGAAGGTTCAGAGGAGCGGTGTCAGTAGAGGAATCCGGCATTATGACCTCCAGGAGGTCGCCGGCGGTGACGTTGGTAGGCTCAGAAATGGGGATGATGCTGGAATCGGCCATATTTTGTGAGAAAGGGTGGAAATGATACGTCTAGGTGAAGAAAAATAAGCAAAAATAGCACACAAAAGGCTGAGTAAGCAGAGGAAAATGATGAATATGGAGGAGTATTTCGTCGGAAATCGCCTTGCCAGAAAAAATTTGAAATTAGAGGGTTTGAGAAGGAAAAGTTAGTAAAGGGGATAAGGAATGGGGAGTTGGGTTTTTATAGGATGTACGGCGCGGAACCCCAGGGCGGCTAATAAATGTTGAGGTGGGTCCAGGCGTTGAAAGGCGTGCAACGTTTAAAATATCTATAACAGACCGGTGGGCTTCCCTAGATGTCTCATCATTAGCTGTCGTGACCTTTCAAGTCTCTAGTCATAAATATGTTATAACCAGAGACTGGGGGGCAATGTTCGGGAGCGTTTTACCGACCTCCATCTGGGTCGGCATATGAGTCCTTCGGGGTCAGGGCCGAACCCATTCTTGTGATGATGAGGGGTCGGGCCTTCGAGTCCTTTGGGCCGAAGCCCAGACCAGATAATAGGACCGTTTGGGCCTGCGCAGTGGGCTCTCCTGCGTGCAGAGTCCGGGCATCTATTCATATGTATAATACGGTAACTCCAAAGGTAGTGGTAAGGTGGGATTCTACTTGCACCTTTTAAGGAGATTGTGTTGGACCTAAGTTATGGTAACTACCATACACTAGGAGTCCTAATCCGACTGGGAGAAGGATTCTAAGGTGGTGAGCTCTATAAATACAAGGCCTAGGTTAACATTATGAGGTAACACCTACTTTTGAGTACTAAACACTTTGCCTCCATTGTTTACCCTTGTAACGGCCTGTACTCATTCTCACACCGGAGCTATCCCCCGGCAGCACAAGCCGTCAAGCTTCTGTGTGATCTGTTACTGTGCAGGTTCTAGCGCGTGGATTCTGTGATTGGACGCGCCGGCGAAACTTGGCGTTAACACCTTGCAAATGAATTATCTTTTGAACTTCTTGTTCACATTGTTTTGTACGAGGATCAAAATTCAATAATGACAATGCATTCCATGTAATCTCTTTATCCAGCTGTTTAATTTCTCCCCCTAATGCTGGGAACATAGTCTCATCAAAATGACAATCAGCAAATCGTGCCGTAAAAAAATCACCTGTTAAAGGTTCAAGATATTTAATTATTGATGGGGACTCAAACCCAATATATATTCCCAGCCTCCTTTGAGGACCCATCTTTGTGCGTTGTGGAGGATAAATTGGAACATATACCGCACAACCAAAAATTCTTAGATGGGAAATATCTGGCTCATGACCAAAAACCAATTGTAATGGGGAGAATTTATGATATGATGTTGGCCTAATGCGAATAAGTGCTGCTGCATGTAAAATTGCGTGCCCCCAAATAGAGACAGGAAGTTTTGTTCTCATGAGCAATGGTCTTGCAATTAACTTGAGGCGTTTAATAAATGATTCAGCAAGTCCATTTTGAGTATGAACATGAGCAACAGGATGTTCATTATTTATCCCAAGAGACGTACAATAATCATTAAATGTTTGGGATGTGAATTCACCAGCATTATCAAGACGAATAGTCTTGATTGTATGATTAGGAAATTGTGCTCGTAATCTAATAATTTGAGCAAGTAATCTCGCAAACGCCAGGTTGCAAGTTGATAATAAGCACACATGTGACCATCTCATAGATGCATCTATTAAAACCATAAAATATCTAAATGGTCCACTTGGTGGGTGAATAGGCCCACAAATATCTCCTTGAATATGTTCTAGAAACTTTGGGGATTCAGTCCCAATTTTAGCTGGTGATGGTCTAATGATCAATTTACCTTGAGAACAAGCAGTACTTGAGAATTCCTTAAATTGAAGAATCTTCTGGTTCTTTAATGGATGGCCATGTGAATTCTCAATAATTCTTTGCATCATTATTGATCCAGGATGGCCCAACCGGTCATGCCAAATAATAAAATTATTTGGTTCATTGAACTTCTGGTTCATTATTGCATTGACTTCAATTGTACTAATACTTGTATAGTACAAACTTGAAGATAAAACGGGTAATTTTCTAATATTTGTTTTCCAGTAGAGACATTTGATATAATATAAAGATATTCAATACCAATTTCATTGGCTGTCTCAATATGGTACCCGTTAAGTCGTATATCTTTAAAACTTAGCAGATTCCTCCTTGATTTAGTGGAAAATAAAGCATTATCAATAATAAATTTTGTTCCACTAGGAAGCATTATATTGGCTCTTTCAGAGCCTTCAATCAAGTCTGCTGAACCTGATATTGTATTCACTTTTGCTTTCATCATTCTTAGATTTGAAAAATATTGCTTATGTCTGAGAATGGTATGTGTCGTTGCACTATTTGCTAAGCATATATCTCCACCATTGATATTAGGCTCATCCATATTTTCTTCATAAAAGGAATAAATATCTAATAAGTTCATAATAAGACATAATATTATATATATATATATATATATATATATATATATATATATATATATATATATAATAACACAATTCAAAGAAAACAAAATATATTACATAAGCCAACATGAAAGGAAATACATTAGCATAAAATAAACACACTTAAAAGACTAACATAATTCTTAACTAATTATTTTCATTACAAGGAATATTAACTTGCTCATTAGTAAAGAAATCTGCAACGTCAAGGTGTGTCATATCCATAGGATCAAAATAGATGTCATCGTTATCTTGATGTGGATGAGAAAAATTTATTTCTATATTTTTCTCCTTCCTTTCAATGAGGACTGATATAAATCAACAAGATGTTTGGCTGTACGACAGGTACGAGACCAATGTCCTGTTATTCCACACCGATAACAAATATTTTCTTCCTTATTGGTATCTCTGTAATTTATATTCTTCCCCTTTTCTTGTTTCTCCTCATTCTTTGAAGATTTGGTATCATGGTTGCGGTAATTAAAACTTCCTCGCCCGTGGCCACGACCACAACCTCTATTACGACCCCGACCCCGACCACGACCATAATTATTATTATATCTCGTAACATTCACTTCAGGGAATGGAGCTGAACCAGTTGGTCGTGATTCATGATTTTTCATTAAAAGCTCATTATTTTGTTCAGCCACAAGAAGACATGAAATCTGTTCAGAATATTTGTTAAAACCTCGTTCTCTATATTGCTGCTGCAGGAGCACATTCGAGGCATGAAAAGTAGAGAATGTTTTTTTCTAACATATCTCTATCAGTGATATTATCTCCACACAATTTCAATTTAGAACTGATTTTAAACATTGCAGAATTATATTCACTTACTGATTTAAAATCCTGCAATCGTAAATGAATCCGATCATAATGAGCTTTTGGAAGTATAACTGTCTTTTGATGGTCATATCTTTCTTTCAAATTTTTCTAAAGAATAAGAGGATCTTTTACTGTGAGATACTCTAATTTCAACTCCTCATGGAGATGATGGCGTAAGAAAATCATGGCCTTTGCCTTGTTTTGATTAGATGTTTCATTACAATCTTTAATGGTGTCTCCAAGACCCATGGCATCAAGATGAATTTCGGCATCAAGGATCCATGATAAATAATTCTTACTCGAAATATCAAGTTTCACGAATTCAAGTTTGACAAGATTTGTCATTGTGACTTCATACAAAAAAATAAAAATTATTAGAAATTTAATTTTAAATATTGAATAAACATTCGGTTAAATTCAATAATTAGTTTTAAAATATTACTTTGAGAAACATATTTGTTATCCAATGATTAAGTTTGTTTACTAAACAAATAATAGCATATTATTAGTATTAACAGATCGCATCTATAAATAATATTTTTTTATTTTTAATATTAGCATATTCATGTAAATAACAGTAGTTAAAAAAAAATACCAACTACAACAACAATATTGTGTTGTACAACTTAGAAGACTTAAAAACATGTTACAAGCAGTGAAATAAAGAACATGCAACAATGTAAATTAGTGCACTAAAATAAGCAGGTAGAGGTGATTAAAAACATGCACATATGAGCACAAATACTACAAGTAGAAGTGAGAAGTGTGGTCTAGAAATATTGTTGTACACTTGTACCAATTTAGAAGTCATACCTTTGTTGTACCAATTCATATATTGGAAGTCATATACATAAGTATAAGTATATATGTATGTATATGCAATATACATTATGTGGGACATACGGTAATTGCGATTTTACCAAATCTCGAGTAGGAAATGATGCTTGTGGGTGTGTGAAAGGTTTTGAACCAAAATTTCCAAAAACAAGGAAATTGAGGAATTAGTCTAATGGATGTGCCCGAAAAAAAAATATGAGCATACAAGCAACTGCATTAGATAATATATATATATATATATATATATATATATATATATATATATATATATATATATACGGGAAGCTTCAAGAGCATAATTCTTAAATAACATAATGCCTTAAATAACATAATTTTATCAAAACGACGTAGTTTTATAAGGACGCGATGACATTTTTGTAAATACCATGCCACCGCGTATTTACAAAAAATGCCACCGCGTCCTTATAAAACTACGTCGTTTTGATAAAATTATGCTATTTAAGGTATTATGCTATTTAAGAATTATGCTCTTGAAGCTTTCCGTATATATATATATATATACATATACCTTCTCCTTCAAATATGATTATCTTCAAAACGAAATTGAGAAACAATTCGTGCTGATAACGTATTATAAAGTATTGCTAAAATCAAGAGAACAAAGATGACAAGAACAAAGATGATTAGAGAAAAGAGAGAGTTTGCATAATCATTTTCTATATCACTCCATCACATTACAATTATCATATTTATAGAAGTAAGATCATCAATACTTCTAGTAAGTTACAAAACTAAAAAGTCATGAGTTACAAAACTCAATAGACATTGGAGTTACTAGACATCCATAATATAATGAATATGGACATAATTTTATAACAAAAACTCTGATTTTTCACGTTTCCGCATATTTTGTGCAATTTGATTGCGTTTATGAATATTACAAACCTGACAGTGGCATCAGAGTCAAAACTTTATGCGAATTATTAATTATTTTAATTTGATATGTATATTGATATGTGTTTAGAACAATTTAAATGGGCATACTTTTTTTATATAATTTTTTTAAAAAAAAATCGCAAAACTGCACATTTTTTTTTGAAATTCCGTGTGACATTATTTTCTTGTGATGCGTGATATAATCTTCAAGGGAATTATTGTAAATCATCTAAGGTTACTGGAATCTAAGGTTACAGGATTTGGCGCCACTTTAAGCATTTAAAGTTGACAGGTTATATTTTAGTTATAATTTTAGTTATAATATATATATAAATAACGGTTATTATATATTTCTATATATTAACGGTTATTATATATATATATATATATAATATTCTTAATTGTTTAATAATTAAAATAAAATATTTATTTTAATCTTAAAATAAAAAGTTTATTTTAATTTTAAAATAAAATTTATTTTAATTTTAAAATTGAATTTCATGCTAACTAATTAGAGTTAGAATTAGATTCCATGATAACTAATTAGAGTTGAAATTGGATTCTATGTTTCCTTAAATAAATGAGTTTATTTAGATATGAAATAAGATTTCATATTATTCAAAATAAAAGAGTTTATTTGTGAATAGGAAAGAGAATCATAATTTCCTTAAATAAAAGAGTTTATTTGTGAATAGGAAAGAAAATCTGAATTTCCTTAAATAAATGAGTTTATTTAGATATGAAATAAGATTTCATATTATTCAAAATAAAAGATTTTATTTGTGAATAGGAAAGAGAATCCATGTTTCCTTTAAATAAAGAATTTTTTTTACATGGAATTGGATTCCATAATTAATTAAAATAAAGGAGTTTATTTTGATTAAAGATTTTGATTAAAATAAAATAGTTTATTTTATTCAAAATTAGATAAATTAAAATAAAATAGTTTTATTTTGATTTAAATTTGGATTAAAATAAAGGAGTTTATTTTGATTCAAAATTAGATTTTATACTAACGAAATTTGCCCATTAAATGATATCAATATATATATTGAATGTTTATTATTCATTAGATGAATGTTATTTATTGATGCATATGGTGATGTGTATGATAATAAATAGGATTGATTATGGACTATTGACCAATGTGATTTGATTTTATTTTAGTTGGATGCTTGAATGTATTGGCTTTATTAAATGGGGTCTGCGTACCTCGTCTTCTCTAATTTTTCTTAATATAAATTCTATCTCCCTCCTATGTACTTCCCCTTGAATGCTGATCAAGATTTCTATTTATTTTAAATAGTTTTGTAATAGGAATAGTTAGAATTAATTTTGAAGATTTGGAGATCAAGGAACGAGGAGCGCTTGAAGACCCGTTTGTAATGGAGCCCGAGTTTAAATGTAATAGTTATATTTAAATATTAATTCTTGCACCCCTAGGGTTTGACCTTTTGGTTCACTTGGTGGCTCTAGTGAACCATACTAGAATAAAAGTCCATAATCAATCCAAGTAGAATATAATATTCTATATGTGCATGCTTATACTATATATGTATATATATTATATTATGCAAACATGCTTCGCATGTTCATTAATATGACGCGTATTTTATATATATATATGTGAATGCGAGCTAAACAAGATGAGACATATTAATAACAAACCCCTCAAATATTTTATATTAAATTGTAATGTTCAAAGATATTTGGAATATCGAACGTCGCCTTCTAGCATGATAGACACAAGGCGCGTATTAAATATTTAGGATGTTATTTTTATTACATATGATGTTTGTAAGGAATTGAACATTACTGCTTTGTTGCGCGCACACAAGGGCTGTAGTTTTCTCTTAACTTATATGGAAATGCTGGGTCTGACTTAACTTAAATTATTTTAGTTCGGATGTGCACACACTTGACCATTATGATTTAAGAGGCAAAATACAAGGAGTTATATAGTTGATGTAATTGACAAGAGTTGTCTACCTATTTATTTATATATAGTTTGTTGTGCACACACAAGGCTATATACATTGGAATGGGATCCTTATTCTCACTAGCATATCTTTAATTAGATATTGCCGAACTATATATTGAGGGTAATATAGTTTGAAGAAAATAATGGGAGATATCAATTTAAAATAAGACCTAATTTATTTTGGTAATTAATAAAAGAATGTATATTAAAATATTGTTAATTACAAATTCATTTACAGAATTTTACAATGTCTAAATTACTATCAATGCGTAACATATTAGATGCTAAATTAATCGGACTGAATTACTCGAATTGGTTAAGGAATTTGAGAATAGTTCTCATGGCTGAAAAGTTATCTTATGTCCTTAATATGCCTATCCCTACAATGGTTGCAAACAATACCTATGAGGAAGAGATTGCTACTTTTAGAAAGTGGCAAGATGATGCACAATTGGCTCAATGCATCATGCTCGCATCCATGAGTAACGAGCTTCAGAGTCAGCATGAAACTATGGATGCTCCTACTATATTCCTGCACATTAAGTAGTTGATGGTGAGAAAAGTAGGACTAATAGATATCAGATATCTAAGGAGCTCTTCCGATCTAGAATGACCGATGACACTACAGTATAGATAAAAGTCCTTTATATTATCAATTTGATTAATCAATTAGGACAACTGGTTTTTTCATGGATGGAGAGTTGAGCCAAGATTTGATCTTGCACTCACCACGGACTCCTTTCACAATTGTTGTGAATTTTTCATATGAACAAGCTAAATATTAGCCTCGCTGATTTGATTAACATGTTGAAAAATGTTGAGAGTCACTTTCCAGCCAAGAAAGACCATGTCTTACTAGTAGGGGCCAAAGGATCTTCTGAAAAGAAGAACAATTCTAAGAAGGTAAATTAAAAAGGCATAAAAAAGGATAATAAGAACAAAACTGATACGGATAGGAAAGGAGTTTGCTTCCAATGCAATAAGCCTGGACACTGGAAAGAAACTGCGAGAAGTATCTTGCAGAGGTTAACCAAAGAAGCTTAGTGAAGTTTCGGTTACAAATACAAATTTGTTCATGATTTAAAATAAATATTTTCTTTAAGTCAAGATTCTACTTGGGTATTGGATACCGAATTTGGTTATCATAAATATAGATTTACGAAGGGACCAAGCAGAAGTAGAAAGCTAAAAAAAGATAAGTAATCTTATGTGTGGAAAATGAAGCAAAGGTTGCTACATTAGCCATAGGAACTTATAGTTTAGCAATCCCTACGGGCAAATCTATTAAGTCAATAAGTTGTTATTGTATTCCAGTACTTGTTGGAAACATTATTTCTATTTTATTGTTGGACAATGAAATCTTTGGTATTATATTTAAGAATAATTGTTGTTCTATTTATAATAATAATGTTTTGTATAGAACTGGAATATTACTTAATGGATTTTGTATACTTGACTTATGTGAAAATAATTTTGCAAATTAAACAAACTAGTATAAGAAAAGGAGATGATCATTCAAAGAGTTGAATGTGTGTATTTGCTTAAATACAAGTGTGAATTATTTGAAAGGTTCAAAGAATTCAAAAGTGAAACAACATGGCAAAGTATTAGAATTCTTTGATAGGATCAAGGAAGGAATACTTGTGCAATGAGGTTTTAAATCATCTCAAATGGTTTTCTCACAATGGATGCCTCCTGATACGCAATAATTGATTGATGTATCTGAAAGGAAAAATCGTACCTTGTTGGACATAGTACGGTCCATAATGATTTTACCGACATTCTAGTATCCTTCTAGGATCATGTCCTAGAAATGGCTGCATATCTACGAAAGGATAACCTCAAAATCCGGCCAAAGACTCTATAAAAGTTATGGACAGGGAGGATTCCTAATCTTAAGTATGTTAAGATAAGGGGTTGTCCAACTTATGTGAAACTGTTTCAAAGGATAAGCTTGGGACAAGATTTAACATGTACAAATTTGTGGGACATCCTAAAGTAAGTTTAGGGAATATGTTCTATAATTCTACTTAGCAAAAGGTGTTTGTTACGAAACACACTGCCTTCTAAGATAAAGGTGTTTATCATTGAAGGGGCTTGTGGGAGGATAATAGATCTTGAAGAGTTCAAGAACCATAAAATACTATAAGTCAAATAAGAGGAACCTGTAGATAGACCTATTATACCACAACCGAATCGTAAATTTGGAATAATACCGAAGATACCTGGGAGGTATGGATTCATCATAGATGATGATGATGAGGTACACATCATAGAAGATGATGATCCAGTTACATACGATAAGGTAAGAGTTGTAGACACTCAGAGAAATGGATTGAAGCAAGTTTCTCAAATATGGAACATTCGTTTTGATGCGTTTTGATGAGACAATCAAAAGAGTTTGATTTTATCAAATACAAGAATGAACTTAGTGAGTACAAAAGGGTCAGTGGGAGCGTCGTCAAATTTCTAGTATTATATGTTGATATATTATGGATAAGGAATGACATACTAATGCTACAATCAGTAAAGATAAAATTGTCTAAACATTCCTCCACGAATAATTTGGGAAGAGTATCGTTATTGGGGATACAAATCTATATAGATAGGTTTAATAAAATGCTCGACTTAACCCAAGGAACATATATTCATTTGATGCTAAAGTTGTTTAGCATGGCAAACTCCAAGAGATGTCTCATGTTGATGAGCCATGGAGTGTATCTCTCTTAATAGTCCCCATAGACTCCTAAAAGAGAGATAGCATGAGTAACTATCATGTATGCAATAAAATGTACGAGACCTGATGTTAATCAGTCATATTCTAGAGAAGATCACTGTAAGACAGTGAAAAACATCTTAAAGTACTTTACCGACACTAAGGATGTGATCATATTTATGGTGGGTCTAAATTAAAACTAGAAGGCTTAACAGACTCAAGTTTTTTAGACAGACCAAAACGATAGAAAATCCACTTTAAGGTAAAGGGTTACCTTGAACGGTGGTGCAGTGAATTGGAAAAGTTCCAAATAGCAAAGAGTTACTGGTTTAGTGATAAAGACAAAGTATATAGCTATAAATGAAGCTACAAGTTGATTGTTTGGATGAAAAGTTCATTACAGAACTAGGAATAGTTCCTAAGTCTCATCTTGAATCTAAACATGTGTTGTGGCACTTTCATTTGATTATAAGAATCATTGAAAGATGGGAAATCACTATAGAGATAGTGGACTCTCAAGAACAACATTACATATCCATTTACTGAAGCTTATCCAACAGCAGGATAATCGTCACTTAGAGAAGAAGAGTATGAGATACCATGATGATTGTCTTTAGTGCAAGTGGGAGATTGAAAGTAGTATGCATACAAGCCAATCATGTTTGATGATAAAGCATATACTTCGTAACAATCTTATTCATTTATTAATAATAAGTATTAAAGGCCTTTAAATTATCTACATGATGCTGTTTTATAATATGTGATAAACCCATAGTTTTAAGCAATGCTTTTAGAATAATGATGACGATCATTATAATGAGATCTAAATTCTTAGAAAGCTTAAAACTAAAATAGTTCCCAATCGTTGAATTACTAAATTGGGAATTAGTGAATCCGGATAGATTGGTACATACGTTGCTTGCTCATTAGATGAGGATGATTGATCTCATGATCATTTGTGTGGAGACACTAAAGTAAGTATGTAGGTGCTTATTAGAGAATAAGTTCACTGAACGTGGCTCGCTAAGGAATACCTAATGGAGTTTTACTTGCCTGTCAATAGGAATTCCTGTAGTGATAGTAGTATAAGTGATCCTTGGACTTGAGATCATCATAGTATCTTGTGTATGATGAGTTATACTTTGAATTATTCCTTAAGACCCTTAGGGTATATCAAAGGGTATGCTTGGGTATAATAAGTTATACATGGAGATAATGTATGATCAATAAAGAATCTACCACTTCTAGTAAAAGAAGAGAAATATCCTATGTGATTTGATAAATGACAACCCAGTAGTCCTTGGCCAAGGTAGAATAAAATTAGAAAGGAGTTTCTAATTTGCATTATTTGGGGTTGTGCATTTAAGAGTCGAAATACATATAATTAAATAAAATAAGACTTGACAGTAATTCCATATCTTATATTTAATTGGGACATTGTATGGTGGAAGGATTGAATTGTACGGTAACTATTTACTCAAAGGTTCTTTTATGATTAATATTGAAATCTATATTATCTGGAAAGTCGTTGATCGCTAGGGAGGCTTATCCCTATTGTAGAATAAATATTATTTATTTAAATAAATTAATAGTTTAATTTATTTATTTAAATAAGATTAGAATGGTTCTAATTAATTTATTCACAACCGGTTTAATATGGAGAACCTAAAGGGTCACACCATAAAAGGAAGAATAATTATTGAAGAAGTAAATGGCATAATCGTAATAATAAGTTAAGTATATTTAATTTAATCTAATTTAATCTATGGCGATAGAATAAATTAAATAGCTTAATATTTATTATTTAATATTTTGGAAATATTAAATATAAATTAATAAGAGGAGTCTTATTATTATTATTACTATTATTATTATTTAATTCCTAAAAAAGTTTGGGAATTAATTAATAAAAGTACTCTAAAATATTCTTAATAAGATTAGGAGGTTAAATTAATTAAAAGAGTTTAATTAATTATCCCTAATAAGATTAGGGAGCTTAATTAATTAAAAGAATTTAATTAATTAAATAAAACCCAATTTATTAATTATTAAGGAGGGTTGCCCACATCTATAAATAAGAGGAGTCTTATTATGGGTGGTGTAGTTGTTGACTTTTACAACATACGTAATTCTAATAGTTGGGAGAGTACGTTCTTTTTCTATAGAGATAGAAAACTAGGGTTTGAGCCAAATACCCATCTTCTTGAATTCTTCTTCTCCCTTGGTGGATCACCTCTAGAGGCCAAACACTTGGGTGGCTAACGTTGATCAAAGGAAGGAACCAAACCCGGTAGATTCAAGTTGAACCCGAAAAGGATTGGAGGTGAACTTGTACCTGAGGAAGCTCGGATCTTCAAGCGTATGATTCTTGTTCTTTTTTTGTTTAATTAATAATTGTGCATAAAGGGTGATCCGGGTATATGGTTTGTAAAATTTTAAAACTCTAATTTTCCACGTTTCTGCATATTTTGTGCAATTTGATTGCGTTCATGAATATTACAAACCTGACAGGTTCTACTCGTATATTCGCCATCATCACATGGGTCCCTGAAGTCTTTAACTCTATCTCCATCCTTTGTAAGTTATATAAAATGTGCCTTTGCGTTGACAATAATGCACTCGTACTCGCATATGATCTTCTATTCAATGCATCAGCTACTTCGTTCGCTTTTCCAGGATGGTATTGAATGGTATGATCATAATCTTTCAACAACTCAAGCCATCGTCATTGCCGCATGTTGAGTTCCTTTTGAGTGAAGAAATATTTGAGGCTTTTATGATCCGTATAAATCTCCACCTTCTCTCCATACAGGTAATGCCTCCAAATCTTAAGCGCAAAAATGACTCCTGCCAACTATAGATCATGAGTAGGATAATTCCTCTCATATTCTTTGAGTTGTCATGAGGCATATGCTATGACTTTCCCATGTTACATGAGAACACATCCTAACCCTTTGCCTGAAGCATCACTGTAGATGACAAATCCCTCCGAGCCAGATGGTATTGTCAGAACAGGTGCTGAAATGAGTCTCCTCTTGAGTTCTTGAAAACTCTTCTCACATTCCTCGATCTAACCAAATTTTGTATCTTTTTTAGCCAGCTGAGTTAATGGAGTAGAAATTCAAGAAAACCCTTCTATAAATCTCCGATAATAACCAGCTAAATCGAGAAAGTTACGTACTTCGGTCACTAATTTAGGTTGCTCCCAGCTTTGAATTGCTTCAATCTTTGCCGGGTCAACAGATATCCCATGATTTGATATCACGTGCCCAAGGAATGCAACTTCCTCAAGCCAGAACTCATATTTCTTTAACTTGGCATATAACTTGTTTTCACGAAGCTTTTGAAGTATCAGCCTCAAGCGTTGCTCATGGTCTTCGCGGGTTTTGGAGTATATGAGGATGTCATCAATAAAGACGACCACAAAGTGATCCAAATATTCCTTGAATACTCGGTTCATCATATCCATAAAGGCAGCAGGAGCATTAGTCAATCCAAAAGACATGACTAAGAATTCATAATGCCCGTACCGAGTTCTGAAAGCAGTCTTTGGAATGTCATCAGTTTTAATCTTCAACTGATGATATCTGGAACGAAGATCAATCTATGAAAAGAATTTGGCGCCTTGCAACTGGTCAAACATGTCATCCATGCGAGGCAATGGGTACCTATTTTTGATGGTGACATGATTCAACTCTCGATAATCAATACAATGTTGAATACTTCCATCTTTCTTCTTTACGAATAGAATAGGAGCACCCCAAGGAGACGTACTAGGACGAATAAAACCGATGTCTGATAATTCCTGCAATTGGGTCTTTAACTCCTGAAGTTAAATAAGAGCCATTCGATATAAGGCTTTAGAAATAGGTTTTTTACTGGGTTCAAGGTCGATAAAAAATTCAATTTCACGCTCTAGGGGTAGGCCAGGAAGTTCTTCAAGGAATACGTCAGGAAATTTATTAACAATAGAAATATCTTTCAAATTTGACGTATTTTTATTTAAATCTGTGACATGAGCTAAGAAAGCTTGACATCCGTTTTTCAATAAACGAATAGCTTTATGGCTTGAGATGATCGTGATTGATTTTAATGGTTTGGTTGCTTGAATTCGCATAATAGGTTGATTAGGAATATGAAAGCTAACAACCTTACAAAAATAATCAATTTTAGCATGATGAGTAGTTAACCAATCAATCCCTAGAATCACGTCAAATACAAGTATTTTTAAAGAAATAAGACTGACAGGTAACATGAGGTTACCGATTTGAATCAAACAAGACTTATAAATAGTGGATGTAATGAAGGTTTCTCCCAACGGAGTTTCAACCGATAAGTCAAAGTCTAATTTCTCTGTAGTCAAATTTAAACGTTGAGCGCAAGTAGGAGAAATAAAAGAATGGGTAGAACCAGTATCAAATAAGGTATAGACTTCGCTAGAGTTTATGATAAGCTTACCCGTGATGACCTCGTTCGGGTTCCTTTCTTTCTGGGAGGTTACGACAAACGCTCTCCCTTGAACTACCGGCTTTGACTTTTCTGGGACGGCCTTTGGTGCCTCCATCCCAGCTGGACTTGTCTTTTATGCATGACAAAATCAGGCTAGGTGACCTTCTCTTCCATAATTATAACACACTTTGGACTTCATCGCGTAGTTTGGACTGATATGTCCCTCCCCTCCGCATTTGAAGAATATGATAGATGGTCGTTCTTCTTCCTTAACAACGGGTGCTAGTGCTAATGTCTTTCCATCATTGTTGAATCTCCTTTTCTTTAAATGTCCATTTTTACTGTCTTGGCCATGATTACCACCGAAGTGGTTTCCATTTCTGGCATATGGATTCCCTCCACGTTTGTTGTCACCGCTTCGATGATTGCTACCACTGGTATTATCATTTTATCGGCTGCTTTCTCTTGGTTGAGTTGACTCGTTATCGCGCTCCAATAACTGAGCACTATTAACAGCATCTGAATAGAAACACAGTTTATGAGAAATTAGATATTGACGTCTCTCGGGTTTCAAACCTCTTAGAAACATCCGTGTCATTCTCTCCTCATTGTCAACCAAGTGAGACGCAAACCGGGACAACTCGACAAACTTAGCTTCGTACTGCGACACGGTCATATTGTTCGGCTCCAACTTGATGAACTCTACCTCTTTCATGTGACGAATACTTTCGGGAAAGTACTTGTCGTTGAATAGTTCTTGGAACTTCTCCCAAGACATCTTCAGTGCGGCATATTGAGTACGCTTTACCGATTCCCACCAATAATCTGCCTCTCCTCGCAACATAAAGGTGATAAATGGAACCTTTCGCTCCTCGGAGCATCCCAAAACATCAAATATCTTGGTGATCTGCTTTATCCACGCTTTAGCCTTAAGTGGTTTTGGCTTTTCAATAAACTCCGGTGGTCCCAGCTCCTTGAACTGTTTAGCGGTGACCGTCTGAGAGTTTCCAGTGTTTCCACCTACATTTTGGACAGGAGCCGCTCTCGCCTGATGTTGCATGAATTACATAAAGCCTCTGAACATTCCATCGTTCATCATTTGGTCAGTGTTGTTGTTTGCATGAGGATTATCGCCTTCCTGATGCACATTATCCTGATTATTAATCTGTGGAGACTCAACGGTTTCTTGTGCTCCATTGCTATTCTCAACATTCTCGGATGTCATTTTCAAATACTGCAACAAAACAAGGGTTAATTGACATGTCACATATTATCCCTATACTCTGATCGACCAAATAAATACCAAATAAACTTAGGTAGCTCATACTAGCGAAGTAATTCCCCGTCTCTTCCCTCCTAGTTCTTCTCTCACGTCTCAGCCAGGGATCATATCCCTAAGCTTTGATACCAACTGTGACGCCCCCAAAACAAGTATACATCACCCATCTTAGGTCGCCAAATACACGGTACAAAATTCAAATACAACTTAATTTTATAACAGTCGTGTAAAATACGATAAAATATAATCTAAGAGTTTTTAATAAGAATATTTTCATCTAGACAATATACAAACTCAATAGAGTCCTCATTACATTTATTGTCACACTATTTAAAAGAATAGTGAGGACTACTAATGCTATCATCTAGACCGTCACTCCGTTCCCTGACTAGTCCCGGCTATGTTCTCATTTCCTAAAGAGAACAGTGAAAGAAATGATGAGCTCAACTAGCCTAATAAGAAATATTATGACTAAGATAATGCAGAATAATTTATCGTTAGCCTTCAACAGTGTTAAACTGATAAAATATAACAAACATCAAGTTTAACTGCAGCGGAATAAGCAATCCATTAGAAGAGTCAAGTAGAGAATAACATCTACTATCTTCTATGATTTAAAAAGGTTTTTCATCACTTTTATCGCTGACACTCAGCTTAATAAATAAACCACATAATCCCTGCACTACGGCCAAGGATATTCATTAGTATCATGACCACAAATTATCTATGCACTACGGGCCAAGAATATTCGTGTATTCATCAATGGTCATGATCATGCCAACAACTGTCCATCAATGCACTACGGGCCAATGAGGACTTTTACCACATCATTTGTAACATTACGGTCATGATTATACCAAATAATCCCTAGTCATAATCATACCAAGTCCATCTATGCACTACATGCCACAGATGACTTTCAACATAATATAAACATGAGTATGATGACAATGATATAAGAATTCAATAAAACAAGTTCAAGAATTAATTTATCCAGGAACCGATAACATCCAAATTGTCAACATGATACTGCTTTGTGGAGTAAAATTCAAGAATGCTCAGAAGAATATTTCCATGAAATGATACTGGATGAAACACAAATATCAAGGATATTCCACTAATTTCATGGAGTATAAAAGCCAAAATTTTAACCAACTGAGTATAATAAAGAATAGAATAACAAAAGAATTCACGAGGCATACGATAGACCGCACATACCGGTTATTGCAACAGAATAATAAATAATGGAACCAGGTCATGCGTAAACGCACAGACATGATATTACAACTGAATAATAAAGAATGGAATAACAAAAGAATTCACCATGCATGCTATAAACTGCACAGACAGGTTATTCCAACAGAATAATAAATAATGGAACCAGGTCATGCGTAATACACAGACAGGATGTTCCAACAGAATAATAAAGAATGAAATAATAGAAGAATTTCACCATGTATGCGGTACTTTGCATAGACAGGTTATTCTAACAGAATAATAAATAACGAAACCAGGTAATGCATAATTCGCACAGACAGGATGTTCTAATATAATAATAAGGGATGGAATAACAATAGCTCTCTTCAAGAACACGATAGAAATAATACCCCTTACCTTAGAAAAACTGGATACTGGAATAGTGAGGTAGCAGACTTATCTTTTTCTTTCTCTCTATAATTTCTCTCTATAATAATTGCTCTAAAGCTTTTGTGAATTGGTGAGAAATGAAGGAAGAATGATCTTCTATTTATAGAAAAATATAGTTTCGATAATTGCACGTTTTGGGGCTCAAAATATTACAGTATAATACACTCTTCTTTTTCTTCATTTTTAATTTAGTACCACAAGTATTAACAAACTTGCACCAACTTCTCTAATAGTAAATAATGTGAATTAATAATTCATTTATGTGACTCAATAGTATAATCATGTGAAAAAACTAATTACAATATAGTACCTTCAATTGTACCTCCATTTTTAAGTTAGTCATGCAAGTATTATCAATCTTGCACCAACTCCCCTAATAGTACAAGAATGTGAATAGTACACACATATGAACAAATAGTTATATAAGCATGTGAATTAGTAGCAATTAATTGGTAATTTATCCGATAAATTACCCGATTTATCAATATAACCCCCAGACATCAATTATCATTGGAATAAATATCGATTCCACTAACACTAATAATCCCAACACAATGGAACTATCAAATTCATCTTTAATCAACACAACTTATTCATCATTAATATTATAACTCACAATATTTAACAACCAGGTCGTTCCCAGGAAAGAGGGGGCTTTTCGATAAGGATTTCTCCTTATTGGTGCGTAATTAGGTTACCAAACCTCTCATTGACAGATCTTCTAGACATTGTCAATAATACAAATAATAATATGAATTACTTTGTTGTCTCAATTATTGATTTATTAATAATAAATATAATGCAGATGATACTGTGACAATAATTGAATCAATAATATGAGATATATGATGCAGTAATTACTGTAGCAATAATTGAGTATAACTGAGTGACTTCTCACGTAAGTATCAATAATCAATACCGTGTACTACTATGCAACCATGCGAATTACTATACTTTTACTATCGGGTAGTTCAACAGTTTAACGGTAAAACTTTCGCCGTTATTTTTAAAAATATTTCAGTCATTTTCTAACTACGACAGTACCTCCGTTGTGGGGTCCACCAATGATTGTGCCGTCGTACAAATATTTCCTGTTAAAACGAATATTCCCCGACCAATCGAATATTATATAACCACTTGCTTACTTTGAAAAATTTATAAATATTACCCACAACTATAACATTATATCAAATCCACACCATAATATTCAAAAATATATTTCGAGAAAATTATTCTTTATTCATAAAAGTTGGGGTCTTACATCAAATTCCCAGTTCATGTTGTTTCTGGGCTAACAAAGGTATTGATCATGTAGTATTGATGTAATACTACATGTTCCAACAATCATCAAGGTCAAATTATAACAAACATGCAAGATCTAAGGCTTTGAAAAGGCTGTCAGACCTGTTCTGGGTTTTCTAGGTTACCCAGAAACCCAAACAGTTCTTGGTACCCACTTTGTGGTTTCCATAACTTGATTTCTAGGTAATGGTTTGGTGTTTAAATGGTTTAATCTGGTAGTCCTCATGTCAAAGAACAATGTCACTACACTGGGGTAATCTAAATACATCACAATCACAAGATTTGAGCTGGTCAAACCTTGTCAAAAACTGTGTTCATCAGTTTTCTAGAATTTCTAGAAAACTCAAATTCATGCTCAATCAACCTAGTTTGACTGCCTACTACATTGCTTCTATTTTTTATTTCAGTGATCTAAGGCCATGAATCTATTGTCCATATACTAGAGTATAACACTGATACACTAACATAAACAAATCACATAACATCTAACAGATTCAAGCTCAACAAAATCTTGTTAGACCCATCTGGTAATTTTTGGGTTACCTAGAAACACCAAGTCATGCTTGGTCAACCCACTTTGACCATTAATAACTTGTAATCTGGACATGCTATGAGCATGATTCCACTTCCAGATTACACCCCACATAGCATACTACAAGTCTATAACTTCAAACAAGACAAATAATAAACAGATCTAGATGTATGGCCTCTGATATTTGGTTTTCAGGCCATATAACTAGGGTTCTTGACAGTTTTAAAAACTCCATTTTTAAGCACTTTGATGTTATGGATCTATGATATAACATCATAGATCACCAAATAAAATCTTATAACACAAGATTAAAAACAAAAACACAACTTTTATCTTAGCATGCAAGATCAAATATAAGTTAGGGTTTATACCTCTTTTGAACAAGCTTTGATCTTGGCTTTCCTACACTGATGTTGATGTGTTATGGACCTATTTAGGGACTGGAATACTTGTATATTTCCTGGATTTAGAGAGAGAAGGAGTTGGTTAAGTGTTGGAGAACAAATGAACTAAGTTTTGGACTTTCTCTCTCTTTAATCCTTATCTTTTGTTTCAATGAATGTATAAGATGCAAGGTGGCATGTATAAGATTAGATTTGGTATAGATTTAGAGTACATGGTCTTATCCAACATTGGTGAGTCACAAGATTTGAAATATCTCTTAACTTAAAGCTTAAGTAGAGGGTATTTTGGTCATTTTGCCCCTAAAAGGGTATTTGGTAATTTCCCTCATGATTTTAAGGGTATTTTAGTCATTTGACATGCTTCCTTAGAATATTAACCCTTAGGGTTTGATAATCTCAATTAGGATTTACTAATTAGGGTTTAGGGTTCCCAAATATAAAATTAGGATTCCTGGAAATATAATTAGGGTTCCTAACTGTTCGTTAGGGTTTCTTGATCATAGATTAGGGTTTCTAATCTATCATTAGGGTCTACTAAGGTTATACCTTATCTGATCAAACTTTGATCATTAAGTCTATACTATACTAACAAATACTCACTGATACCAATACCATCAATGTATTAAATATCTCCACTCATATTACTCAGTCAATACATAGTTTGATCATTATACTAAACGCTTATCACAGATACTCAGCACAATATTGCTAATTAATACCAATAATAAAAAATAAAAAAAATTCGTAAAATTTGAATTGTTTGAAATTCTGGGTCCTCACATTCTCCCCTCCTTATAAGGATTCCGTCCCTGGATCACCACTTTCTTACTCTCTAATATATTTTAAAGTTGTATCATCAATTCATTCTTATCAACACAATATTAATTTGTGTCTCATATATTAACCTATGACTTGGATTTGTAAAAGGAAATAACTCACAGCGATATCTATCAAATACTACTCACGTAATTAAATTACTAAGCGAAATCGTTACCTGTCACCACCTCTTTTGCAACCATAGCATCTTGAACTGACATTTAAATGTACGTGTCGTTGGTCTTCCTGGCTGAGCAGGTCCTTTGATCATCAGTGATCCGCTGCTGGTTCCCATGTTGATACTTCCATTATCCACATTCTTCTTCGGGTAATTTTGAACTAAATGATCTGTTAATCCATATGAAAAACAACCTTGCATCTTCTTTGGACTAGGACAATTGGGAGACATGTGTCCCTCTTGACCACATTTATAACAGACTCCTTTTCTCTTCAAACAAACTCCCGAATGGTTATTCCCACAAACCGCACACGGCTCACCTCCCTTCCTATATATTCTCTTCTGTCTTATTTCCCGATTGGGTATTATCACTCCACTTCCGCTTATTTGGATTACTTCCTCCACTACGACCTCTTTAATTCGTCTTCCTCTTCTTCTCCTGATGATATCTAGATGCAGCTTCACTTCCACCTTCAGTAATAATTTCTTTCTCTAACAAAACCACAAATGTACTGATTTGCAACACGAGTACCTTGTTAAATATCCCTGGCTTCAATCCAATCTCAAATCTCTACGCTTTTCGTGCCTTCATATCCACCTGATGAGGTGCAAATCTCGCTAACTCGTTGAACTTGGCGGCGTATTCTGAAACCGACATGTTCTCCTGCTTCAATTCTAAAAACTTGACTTCCATTCTGGCTTGCATACTCGGCGAAAAATAGTTCTCAAAGAATAACTCCTTAAACCTTGTCCAAGTCACTACGGCTGCCCCAGCTCTAGCCTGATTAGTTTTCCACCAAGAATTAGCTTCTCCCTTCATCAAATAGGTAGCAAAAGCTGTCTTTTGCTCCTGTGCTACTCTCGCAATAATAAATGCCTTCTCCATCTCCTTCACCCAAGTTTGGGCTTCAATAGGATCAGTAGTTCCTTTGAATTCTGGCGGCCCTACCGCTTTAAAGTCTTTGAAATTTGATAATGTGCTGGTTGATCTCTTGCTCTTGCTGCTAGTGCTCTATTTTGCATCGCTTGAGCTAACATGTCTACAAAGTTTTGCATCGGGTTTGCTTGACCTCCTTCATTATTCACTGATTGCTCCTCCTTTTTGTTTTGATTTTGTCGTCTAGGCGGCATTATCTGATTAAATAAAAATCTTACATTAATCCTTTATCTCTATACAAATTCTTATTAGTAGCATAAGAATTTAACACAATTTCTTATATAATTGTATATTTATTCAAATAGCACATAGTACTTTTAGTAAATAACACATATTACTTTAATCAGTCATCATCCCTTTTTAACAAAACTCGGGATTAACTACCACAACTTTACATAAAAAGTTGTAATTCACCAAATCATCTTAATATTCATACTGAAAACAAAGATTTCATTCACACACACACACACACACACACACACATATATATATATGTATGTATATGTGACAACCCGATATTTTCTATATAAATAAATCTTAAATTTTGCGTATAAATTTTTTTTTTTTTAGAATGAGGATTTGTACAAGATTATGTGTATATGTATTTATGTGGTAAATAAAAATATATTTATTACATGAATATTTACAAGTAAATTTATTTTAGAATTATTGATTATTATAAAGTATATTCTTATAATAATTAATTTTAAGATAGAAATGTTTTTATTAATTATTTTCCATGAATATATAATCATATATTATTTAAATAATATATGAAGTGATTTTTTTAGAATAAATATAATAATTATTTTATTATATGAATTTTTGTACAGATTATTAAGTTAAGTATTTTACCTTAATTATTGAGGTTAAATATGAAAGAATAATCAGATATGGAATCCAAACCCTAATTTTGGATTATTGTCAAGGTATGAGAATAATAATATAATATTATTATATTTTGATTTTTCAGTGCTATGAATATGTACGGTATGACCGTATTGATAATGGTTGGTCAATTACGGTGTATTTTGACCAAACCCTAGTAATGATGTTAAACCTTAATTTGAGATCCAAATTAGAGTACAAGATTATTTTATAAGTGTATGATATTAATTATATTATGTATTAATGTATTAATTAGGTAAACCCTAATTAAAAATTATGAAAACCCTAATTGCTATAATTAGTAACCCTAATTTTAAATTAGAGTTTGAGATTGTTGGGTATTGATAATATGATAAATTAGCAAGTATTATGATTACAATTATTAAATTTTAGCAACCCTAAATTATTAAACCCTAATAGTAATTTGGTAACCCTAATTACCAAAAGAATAAACCCTAATTGCTAAATTAGCAAAGTCAATGATAATTATAAGATCTAAACCCTAATGTTACTGTATAAAGTAATTAGAAAGTTAATCTAATTAACAAACCTAAATTGTCTAAATATTAGAAACTAAAATTTAGTGTTTTATTTTATTATTTTTGTAATAAACCCTAATTGCTAAATCCTAAATTTGAAATCTTAGTTGCTAAATCTTTAAGGGTTAAATGTTAAATCCTAAATACTAAAATGTCTAAACCCTAAACCCTAAAGCAATTTTCTAGAAATTTAAGGAAAAGACCAAAATGCCCCTCTTGCATTATTAAGCTAGAATTTATAGGTTTTGACATTAGGTGTGACACCCCCAAAATAGGTATACATCACCCATTCTGAGTTGTCAATACACGGTTCAGAAACAACTACAACTTTATTATTACAACATGTAAACTATGAGTTTAAATACAGATATTGCCATCTAGACAATATCCACATACAAATAAATCCCCATCATAATTATTGATACATTATTTTACAAAAATGGTGAGGACTACTAAACAACTCTCCCTAGAACCTTCATTCCATACCCCGACTCGTACTCGCTATATTCTCGCCTCCTGAGAAGAAAAATGGAACAAAAAGGAAAAAGGGTGAGCTCAACTAGCCCAGTAAAGAATATTATGACTAAGATAATATACAACAAAATTATCGTTAGTCTTCAACATGGAAAAATCTGATAGAATACAATAGACAACAAATGTTAAATCAATATTCGCAGCGGAAAATATTAATTCATAGAAGAGTTACGTAGAGAATGAAATCTACTAATGTCTATGAATTTAATAGTCCATCAACAGTATTTTTATCCCTGTAACATCAATCAATGCACCTCTTGAATCATTTATTCATCCTTGCACTACAGGCCAAGGATATTCATCAGTTGGTCATGTTCATCTAAATAACTGTTCATCTTTGCACTACGGGCCAAAGATATTCATCAGAAATCATTCATCTTTGCACTACAGGCCAAAAATATTCATCAAAAATCATTCATCTTTGCACTACAGGCCAAAGATATTCAATAATATCAACATTTAAGACTGAAGATGATGGAAAATATTTTTAAAGAAACGAATCTAGTGAAACAAAATGACAAGGATTAAGGATTAAGGATTCGTACTTTGTTTTATCCACGTCCAAAAATACCTCAAAAAAATAATTATAGTGGTGTAAAATTCAAGAATGATCAAAACATGGATACAATCAAAGCTAGTATCCACAATAGATATTTTAGACGAAAAGAGAAAATTTTCATTTTTCGATGAATAGTGTCGTATTCGTGAATAGTTTCGTATACGTGAATAGTGTCGTATACGTGAATAATAACTCCGACACCAAAAGATAGTAATTTCACAAAAAACATCTTCACGCTTCGTGAATAGTACTCGTGAATAGTAACTCGTGAATAGTAACTCATGAATAGTAACTCGTGAATAGTAACTCATGAATAGTAACCCCGACATGAAAAAGTTCCAAATTTGATAAAAAGTTCAGATCAATACTTCGACATAATGATATTGAAGAAATAATATCATTTGAGAAGAAAATAACATCCCTTACCTCGAAAGATTTATACTTCTAGCTGAAACACCGGATATAGGCTATGACTTGAACTTTCACCGTATAGCAATACTCAAAGTATACTCAAAATACTCACAAGAATACGCTCGATAATATAGAGAGAAAACTTCAGTTTCTCGTGTGATTTTCAATTCTAACCTAAGCACCTATTTATAGGAAATTGCTTAGAACACCAAAGCAGAAAATTTAATAAAATATATTATAAATTTCATACGCCTCCTTGAAAAATCAGATTTCTAACACATCCCACATGCTCATCTTCTAGAAGGAGTGAAAAAAACGTTTTTGTTAAAGAAAATATTTAAAACTTCCAAAAGTCAATTATTTCGGAGCTTCAGAACTTCAATAATTCATAATAAATAGCCCTTTTATCAGAAAATTCGAATCTCGCGAGTTTTTATAGGAAATTCAATTCTCTACAACTTTGCAGAAGGAAGGTTTTCCAAATTCCAAACAGAAATTGACCAAAATCCATAAACGAACGATTTTACAGGCTATAATCAAATTTTCAGTCAAGAAACAGGTCTACCGACACACAAAATCTGTTTTTAATATTCATTGCAACAAAAATACTCTTTCTCCTCATATACTCATATATCCCACATTCATCGTAAAAATATCACCGTTAATATATTATTAAAATAATATATTTAAATGAATTATTTTATCAGAAAAAGATAAAATATTAATTTTCAACAATTGTCACATTAAAAATTTTCTCCATCCATATCCACATAAAATCAATATTTTCCTCATCATATAAATCAATAATTTAATCATTCACAAATAATATTACAGAATCACAATACTAGCAACCAGGCCGTTCCCAAGAAAGAGGGGGCTTTCCAATAAGAATTTCTTCTTACTGGCGCGCAATTAGGTGACCAAACCTCTCCTTAGACAGAACTTTCTAGACATTGCCAATAATGTTATCTAATAATATTATTCAGATAATATGAATTATTGCTTCGATAATGAAAAATACTGTGTAGTGACAATTATTGAAACAACAGTGATATAAAAAAAATGCAGTAATTATTGAATCAATAACATAAAATACTGAACAGTAATTACTGTAACAATTATTGAGTAGTGCCTTCTTACGTAAGAATCAATAATTGGTGCAATACCGTGTCCTACTGTGCAACAACGCGTATTACTTTACTTTACCCACCGGGTATTCCAACAGTGTTAACAGTAACAACTACGCCGCTATTTTTAAAAAACTTTAATTTGTCGTTTTCTTCATCCGACAGTTATTCTGTTACGGGGCCCACAAAAGGCTGCGCCGTCATACAAATATTCCCCGACAGAAAGAATATTCCACGACCAAACGAATATTCCCCGACAACAATGAGTATTTTATAACCACTTGCTTATTTTGAAAAAAAAATTCATATATCACCCTTAACTATAACTTTCTATCAATTTAACCATTTACTGAATTGTAATTATAAGAAAAATTGAATATTTTATTTCATAAAATTCGGGGTCTTACAATCTCCCCTCCTTATGAAATTTCGTCCCCGAAATTTACGTACCTGGTATTTCGAAAAGTTGAGAATACCTCGCTTTCATTTCCGTTTCCAACTCCCACGTCATTTCCTCTATAGCATGGTTCCTCCACAATACTTTAACTTGTGGTATGACCTTCGTGCGTAGGACATGCTCCTTCCTATCCAAGATCTTGACAGGTACCTCCTCATACGTTAAGTCTTCGGCTATCTCGTCCGGTTCTAACTCAATGACGTGGTTTGGGTCTTTCACATATTTACGAAGCACAGATATATGAAAAACATTATGAACACGAGACATACTTGGAGGTAACGTGAGTCTATAGGCTACATTTCCTACTCGGTCAAGAATTTGAAATGGGCCAATAAATCGTGGACTGAGCTTTCCTCTCTTCCCGAATCTTGTAACTCCCTTCAATGAGGCAACACGCAACAATACATGATCCCCAACACTAAATTCTACGTCCTTTCGATGAAGATCCGCATAACTCTTTTGTCGATCTTGTGCCGTTTGTATACGTTGTCGAATCATTTGGATCTTTTCGGTAGTCATACGTACTAACTCGGGTCCCAACAATGTTGCTTCACCCACCTCATCCCAACATATTGGAGAGCGACACTTTCGTCCATATAATGTTTCAAATGGAGCTACACCTATACTTGCTTGATAACTGTTGTTATACGAGAATTCCACCAATGGTAAATACTTATCTCAACTGCCCTTGAAATCTAGGACACAGAGTCTTAATAGATCTTCAAGAGTTTAAATAGTCCTCTTTGATTGTCCGTCCGTTTGAGGATGGTATGCCGAACTGAATCGCAAATCCGTGCCCATAGCTTTTTGCAAGCTAACCCAAAATCTTGAAGTGAATCTTGGGTCACGATCCGAAACTATGGATACTGGCATGCCATGCAATCTCACAATCTCATTTACATACATTTGAGCAAGACGTTCAAGGGAATAAGTCTCCCGTATCGGCAAGAAATGAGCAGACTTGGTTAATCTATCAACAATAACCCAAATAGCATTGATGCCTTGAGAAACCGTGGGAAGACCCGTAACGAAATCCATAGTAATATGTTCCCACTTCCATTTCAGAATCTCAAGCGGTTGCAATGGTCCCTTAGGCACTTGATGCTCCGCCTTTACACGTTGACAAGTTAAACATGTTGAGATAAACTTTGCAATCTCTCTCTTCATATTGTTCCACCAAAATGTATGTCGAAGATCACGATACATTTTGGTAGTACCAGGATGGATTGCAAATGGTGTATTGTGTGCCTCCATCATGATCTTATACTTTAAATCAGAGTCGTTAGGAACACAAAGTCTGGAGTGGACTCGAAGTATTCCCTCTTCATCGATTCTCGCTTCTGGAATAGCACCTTCTTTTACTTTCTTCTTCATATGCATCAACTCCGGATCGGTGGCTTGAGCAACCTTAACTTTTTCTATTAAAGTTGGCTCTATGCGTATACTTGACATCATCGCACTTGTTCCTACATATGACCTTCTACTCAACGCGTCAGCTACCACGTTTGCTTTTCCAGGATGGTATTGAATAGTGTGGTCATAGTCTTTTAATAGCTCGAGCCAACGTCGCTGCCGCATGTTGAGTTCTTTTTGAGTGAAGAAATATTTAAGGCTTTTATGGTCTGAATATATCTCCACTTTCTCCACATATAGATAGTGCCTCCATATCTTTAGTGCGAAAACGACTGCTGCCAACTCTAGATCATGAGTAGGATAATTCCTCTCATACTCTTTAAGTTGTCGCGAGGCATAGGCTATGACTTTCCCATGTTGCATGAGAACACATCCTAACCCTTTACCCGAAGCATCGCTATAGATAACAAATCCATCCGTACCAGATGGTATTGTTAGAACAGGTGCCGAAATAAGTCTCCTCTTAAGCTCTTGGAAACTCTTCCCGCATTCTTCGCTCCAAACGAATTTTGTATCCTTCCGAGTTAGCTGGGTTAATGGAGTAGCGATTCGAGAAAACCCTTCCACGAATCTCCGATAATAACCAGCTAAGCCAAGAAAGCTACGAACTTCAGTCACCGTCTTCGGTTGCTCCCAACTCTGTATTGCTTCAATCTTCGCCGGGTCAACAGATACTCCATGTTTTGACACCACATGCCCAAGAAATGCTACTTCTTCAAGCCAGAACTCGCATTTCTTTAACTTGGCATATAGCTTGTTTTCACGAAGCCTTTGGAGTACCAGCTTCAAATGGTGCTCATGATCTTCACGGCTTTTGGAATATATATTAGGATGTCATCAATAAAGACAACAACAAATTGGTCCAAATAATCCTTGAATACTCGGTTCATCATATCCATGAAAGCCGCAGGAGCATTAGTCAATCCGAAAGACATGACTAAAAATTCATAATGCCCATACCGAGTTCTGAAGGCAGTCTTTGGAATATCCTCAGTTCTAATTTTCAGCTGATGATATCCAGAACGAAGATCGATTTTTGAAAAGAATTGTGCTCCTTGCAACTGGTCAAACAAGTCATCAATACGAGGTAGAGGATACCTATTCTTGATAGTGACATGGTTCAATTCCCGATAGTCAATACAAAGTCGCATACTCCCGTCTTTCTTCTTTACGAATAAAACAGGAGCACCCCAAGGAGATATACTAGGACGAATGAAACCGATGTCCAACAATTCCTGTAGTTGGACCTTTAACTCCTGAAGTTCAATAGGAGCCATTCGATATGGGGTTTTAGAAATGGGCTTTGTACCAGGTTCAAGATCAATAAAGAATTCAACTTCTCGTTCTGGGGGTAGACCGGAAAGTTCTTCAGGAAATACGTCAGGAAAGTCAATAACAACAGGAATATTATTCAATTTTGACGTGTCTTTATTTAAATCCATAACATGGGCTAAGAAAACTTGACATCCGTTTTTCAATAAACGAATAGCTTTATGATTAGATATGACAGTGATTGATTTTAATGGTTTAGTTGCCTGAATTCGAACAACAGGTTGATTAGGAATATGAAAACTAACAACCTTACGAAAACAATCAATTTTGGCATGATGAGTTGTTAACCAATCAATCCCTAAAATCACATCAAAAGCAAGTATCTTTAAAGAGATAAGGTCAACAGGTAAGGTGATGGTGCCAACTTGAATCAAACAATATTTATAAACAGTGGATGTGATGAAAGTTTCTCCCAACGGAGTTTCCACAGATAGGTCAAAGTCTAATTTCTCCGGAGTCAAGTTTAAACGTTGAACACAAGCAGGAGAGATAAATGAATGGGTAGCACCGGTATCAAGTAAGGTATAAACTTTGCAAGAATTTATAAATAGCTTACCCGTGATCACCTCGTTTGGGTTCCTCGCATTTTGACCAGTCACAACAAACGCTCTTCCAGGAACCGTTGACTTTGACTTTTCTGGGACAGTCTTTTGAGTCATCGTCCCCGCTGGACTTGGTTTCGTTACCGTACAATCTCGAGCGATATGTCCTTCCTTTCCATAATTATAGCATAACTTGAACTGTTGTGGGCAGTTTGGACTGATATGTCCCTCTTTTCCGCATTTGTAGCATACGACCGGTGGTCGTTCCCCTCCCTTGGAACCAGTTGTTGCTGGTGCTGCCATTTTCACATTGTCGTTGTTGAATATCCTCTTTTTAAAATCTCCTCTTGACTCGTTTCTTCTATTTTCGTGGCTATAATTACCACCAGAGTGGTTACCATTTTTGTCCGTCTTTTTCTTTCTCCACTGGTTATTGTTGTTTTGCTGACTGCTATCTCCAGTATGATCCTGATTGTGGTACCTCGGTTGACCGTACTCGTTATCTCGCTCCAACAATTGAGCCCTGTTAACAACATCTGAATAGAGAGAAAATTTATGAGAGATGAGATATTGTCGTATGCCGGGTTTCAAACCTCTCAGAAACATCCGCGTCATACGTTCCTCATTCTCCACCAAATGAGGTGCAAACCTGGATAACTCTGCAAACTTTGCCTCGTACTGAGACACCGTCATATTATTTTGTTCTAATCTGATGAACTCCACTTCCTTCATATGACGAACACTTTCAGGAAAGTATTTGTCATTAAATAGTTTTTGAAACGTTTCCCAAGACATGCTGAGTGCGGCTGGATGGGTACGCTTCACAGACTCCCACCAGTAGTCTGCCTCGCCACGGAATATAAAGGTGGCGAACGGAACCTTCTGCTCCTCCGTGCATCCCAAGACATCGAATATCTTGGTAATTTGCTTGACCCACGTTTCCGCTATGATCGGATCTGGCTTTCCCTTAAATTCTGGTGGTCCCAACTCTTTGAACTGCTTGGCTGTGACAACTCGTGAATTGCTATCATTTCCTCCTGTATTTTGAACACGAGTCTCCCTCGTCTGATTTTGCATGAACTGCAAAAAGCTTCTAAACATTGCGTCGTTCATCGTCTGATCAGTGGTGTTGTTCACAGGAGGAACATTGCCAGCCTGTTGTACGTTCTCCTCGTTGGTAAGTACAGGCATCTCCACGGTCTCATTAACTCCACTGTTAACATTCTCGGTTGCCATTCTTAAATACTGCCATAAAACAAGGGTTAATTAAGCAAATCACATATCACATAATATCCCTAAATACTGACCAACTAACAAATAAGCTTAGGTAGGACACACTAGCGAAGGAATTACTCGTCTCTCCCCTCCTAGTTCTATTCCCCGATCTCCGCCAGAGATCATATCCCTAAGCTTTGATACCAACTGTGACACCCCCAAAATAGGTATACATCACCCATTCTTAGTTGTCAATACACGGTTCAGAAACAACTACAGCTTTATTATTACAACATGTAAACTATGAGTTTAAATAAAGATATTGCCATCTAGACAATATCCACATACAAATAAATCCCCATCATAATTATTGATACATTATTTTACAAAAATGGTGAGGACTACTAAACAACTCTCCCTAGAACCTTCATTCCATACCCCGACTCGTACTCGCTATATTCTCGCCTCCTGAGAAGAAAAATGGAACAAAAAGGAAAAAGGGTGAGCTCAACTAGCCCAGTAAAGAATATTATGACTAAGATAATATACAACAAAATTATCGTTAGTCTTCAACAGGGAAAAATCTGATAGAATACAATAGACAACAAATGTTAAATAAAAATTCGCAGCGGAAAATATTAATTCATAGAAGAGTTACGTAGAGAATGAAATCTACTAATGTCTATGAATTTAATAGTCCATCAACAGTATTTTTATCCCTGTAACATCAATCAATGCACCTCTTGAATCATATATTCATCCTTGCACTACAGGCCAAGGATATTCATCAGTTGGTCATGTTCATCTAAATAACTGTTCATCTTTGCACTACGGGCCAAAGATATTCATCAGAAATCATTCATCTTTGCACTACAGGCCAAAGATATTCATCAGAAATCATTCATCTTTGCACTACAGGCCAAAGATATTCAATAATATCAACATTTAAGACTGAGGATGATGGAAAATATTTTTAAAGAAACGAATCCAGTGAAACAAAATGACAAGGATTAAGGATTAAGGATTCGTACTTTGTTTTATCCACGTCCAAAAATACCTCAAAAAAATAATTATAGTGGTGTAAAATTCAAGAATGATCAAAACATGGATACAGTCAAAGCTAGTATCCACAATAGATATTTTAGACGAAAAGGGAAAATTTTCATTTTTCGATGAATAATGTCGTATTCGTGAATAGTGTCGTATACGTGAATAATAACTCCGACACCAAAAGATAGTAATTTCACAAAAAACATCTTCACGCTTCGTGAATAGTACTCGTGAATAGTAACTCATGAATAGTAACTCGTGAATAGTAACTCATGAATAGTAACCCCGACATGAAAAAGTTCCAAATTTGATAAAAAGTTCAGATCAATACTTCGGCATAATGATATTGAAGAAATAATATCATTTGAGAAGAAAATAACATCCCTTACCTCGAAAGATTTATACTTCTAGCTGAAACACCGGATATAGGCTATGACTTGAACTTTCACCGTATAGCAATACTCAAAGTATACTCAAAATACTCACAAGAATACGCTCGATAATATAGAGATAAAACTTCAGTTTCTGGTGTGATTTTCAATTCTAACCTAAGCACCTATTTATAGGAAATTGCTTAGAACACCAAAGCAGAAAATTTAATAAAATATATTATAAATTTCATACGCCTCCTTGAAAAATCAGATTTCTAACACATCCCACATGCTCATCTTCTAGAAGGAGTGAAAAAAACGTTTTTGTTAAAGAAAATATTTAAAACTTCCAAAAATCAATTATTTCGGAGCTTCAGAACTTCAATAATTCATAATAAATAGCCCTTTTATCAGAAAATTCGAATCTCGCTAGTTTTTATAGGAAATTCAATTCTCTACAACTTTGCAGAAGGAAGTTTTTTCAAATTCCAAACAGAAATTGACCAAAATCCACAAACGAGCGATTTTACAGGCTATAATCAAATTTTCAGTCAAGAAACAGGTCTACCGACACACAAAATCTGTTTTTAATATTCATTGCAACAAAAATACTCTTTCTCCTCATATACTCATATATCCCACATTCATCGTAAAAATATCACCGTTAATATATTATTAAAATAATATATTTAAATGAATTATTTTATCAGAAAAAGATAAAATATTAATTTTCAACAATTGTCACATTAAAAATTTTCTCCATCCATATCCACATAAAATCAATATTTTCCTCATCATATAAATCAATAATTTAATTATTCACAAATAATATTACAGAATCACAATACTAGCAACCAGGCCGTTCCCAAGAAAGAGGGGGCTTTCCAATAAGAATTTCTTCTTACTGGCGCGCAATTAGGTGACCAAACCTCTCCTTAGACAGAACTTTCTAGACATTGCCAATAATGTTATCTAATAATATTATTCAGATAATATGAATTATTGCTTCGATAATGAAAAATATTGTGTAGTGACAATTATCGAAACAACAGTGATATAAAAAAAAATGCAGTAATTATTGAATCAATAACATAAAATGCTGAACAGTAATTACTGTAACAATTATTGAGTAGTGCCTTCTTACGTAAGAATCAATAATTGGTGCAATAGTGTGTCCTACTGTGCAACAACGCGTATTACTTTACTTTACCCACCGGGTATTCCAACAGTGTTAACAGTAACAACTACGCCGTTATTTTTAAAAACTTTAATTTGTCGTTTTCTTCATCCGACAATTATTCTGTTACGGGGCCCACAAAAGGCTGCACCGTCATACAAATATTCCCCGACAGAAAGAATATTCCACGACCAAATGAATATTCCCCGACAACAATGAGTATTTTATAACCACTTGCTTATTTTGAAAAAAAATTCATATATCACCCTTAACTTTAACTTTCTATCAATTTAACAATTTACTGAATTGTAATTATAAGAAAAATTGAATATTTTATTTCATAAAATTCGGGGTCTTACATTAGGGGTGGTGGTTCACCAAACCAACAACTCCTAACCACTCTAATTGACATCAACAAGCCACTACATCAGCCAATTCATGCACCATGATGGTCTATATAAGGATTGAGAGAGAGAAAAAGTGATTTTGCTAGCCAAATTTATATAATACTCAACCAACCCTCATTCTCTCTCAAACCCACGAAAAGTTGTAGCAAATCAGTCCCTTAGATCAGCCCCACGAAGTCCCATAACAGATCAGAAGCCAAAAATCAAGAAAATCAAAGATTGGATCAAAGAAAGGTATAAAATTTCATAAATAAGAAATCCTTTGATTCTTTGTTAATTGATGCAATTGATTTGTTAAATATGTGTAATAAGGAGTTTATTAATTTTCTGGGTCGTTAGATTCATGACCCATAACATCAAAGTGCTCAAAATCAAAGTTTTTCCAACTTTTAAAAATACCGAAATCTGTTATTTTTAGACAAATGTCGAGCCTTATATCTCTGTGATTATTTAGTATTTTTGGTTTTTGTAAGATGTTATGTGTAGTCTGTTATGTACTCTTTAAGATTCAAAAAGTATCAAGGCCAGATCATTTATAGATCGGGAGTTATTCATGGTCAAAACCCGTTGACCGAAACTGCTCAAGAACACGAACCCAGATTTTTTTGAGCAATTTCCGTGGTGAACTTTGACCAGATATTTACTGTTATATCCTTTGTTGTTATATGTATGTTAAGTGTTATAGTTGTAGTCCTACATGAGTTCACATACTGGAAGTGATAGATCACAAAAAAGTTACACGGATTGCAAGTTATAGAGGTCCAAATTAGGCACCTCGAACTGTTCTTCGTGAAAAACAATTTTGATAGCTACTTTGACGGCTGATTTCTCTAAGATCTGATGTTGTTTAACCACGAAATTTGTTATGTACTTGTATTATTACATGAGTACTACAAGATGTATGTGTTAGATCGCCTAGAAACATTTTGTACAGAAAGTTATACATGGTCAAACCAACCCCGTAGCACACTAGTTTATGTTTCTGGAAATCCTCAAGAACACCTATAGCGACAGAAAGTGTCGCTATAGGCCTTTAGCGACAGTTTTATTAATAATTTTCGAAAATTAATTAATAAATAGAAAAAAATAGTTTTTAATTATTAAAAATACAAAATAAATTATAAAAAATTATTTTAAATTCTAAAAATTAGTTTTTAATTATTTTAAATATATTTCATAAATATTTGATATTTTTGGGAATATTAAAAGTAATTAATTTATTTAATTATAATATTAAATAAATTATTTAAAATGATTTTAATATTTGAAAAATCATTTAAAATTATATTATGGTATAAGAAAATAATTTAAGTTATTTTTGATAACTTTTAATATTATGTGATAATTTTCATTAATAAATTAAATATTAATGATAATTAAGTTATTTATTAAATGAATTAAAAATGATTTTATTATATTAAAAATCATTTTAAATAATAATAAGGTATTTAAAAATATTTTAAGTTATAAAATATAACTTTTAATATTTAAAGGTAAATTTCATTAATTAATTATGATTAATGATAATAAAGTTATTTAATAATTATATTAAATAATTTTGTTTAAAAATGATTTTATTATTATAATAATCATTTTAAATAAAAATAAAGTGTTTAAAGACATTTTAAGTTATAAAATATAACTTTTAATATTTAAAGAATACTTTCATTAATAATTTAATATTAATGATTATTTAATGATATTAATTTTTTTTAATAATTATATTAAATAAATAGTTTTAAAATGGTTTTATTTATTTAAAAATCATTTAAAAAGGATATTAATAATTTAAAAATATTTTAAGTTATAATTAATGACTTTTAATATTTGGATAAATAGTTCATTAATATTTAAATATTAATGGTAATTATTTAATATTGATTTTAAATATTTTAAAAATCATTTAAGGGTAATATTAATACTTTAAAAGTATTTTGAGTTATTGTACATAACTTTAATATTTTGGCAATGGTTTCATTAATAGTTTAATACTAATTAAATATTAATGATAATAGAATTGTTTAATATTTAAATCATTTAATAATGATTCTGATATTTCAAAAATTATAATAAATGATAATGATTATTTAATAATTATTATAAGGTCATGAAAAATAGTGCGACTGAGGTTTAAGTTATCCAAAGGATATTGAACTACGGATTAGAGTCTTAGACTCGATATTTAACCGATAAAGCTGTCGGTAGACCGACATAGATCAGAACTTGATCTGGACTTAAATAATTTAATTAAATATGTGTTTATTTGTGATTCAATGGTTATCAAGGTTGTATGACAATGTGATTAGGAAGGTGTTGATGTTTGATTATGAGTCAACGACTGTTGAACATGTGTGCTAATGTGAATAGGGAATGTGCTGACTGCAATAGGCAGTGTTGTATGTGCGATATGTTGTACTAATCAGTAAAATGATCTGATTAATGATAGGTTGTGATAGAAAAGGGTAGAATTAAGTTGAGAATTGTAAGCAGCGCATCAGGCAAGTATCCTAACTTTGCATTTTCTTTATGCAATGGAAAGAAGTGAGAAGATCATAATTATTGTTATTATTGTACAGATTGTTAAACTTATATTATATAAGCCCATTGATTATCAACATGTTAGTATATGATAATTCTGTTAAAATATATTCTGTTCGTTAATTTCTAGAAATGATTATACAAGTGTCCCCACTTGGATAATCATTGTATTTAATCACATGTTGATACACTTTTGATATACATATATGTTGAATTATATAAGACCTTTGTTATGAAAACCCGACATGAATGAACATCCCGATAATGGGAAAAATTTTATGCGCTACGGCGGACAAAGGATGAACGATAATATCGTTCTAACAATGTAGTATTGATCAATACAGGGTACAACGGGGCTGATCACCCTCCGTGCCCGTAAGCAATGGCCGGTTTACAGATGAATTTCTGTTCAAACCCTTTCGAAAATGAAAACAATGTTCAAAGTATGTCACAGAAACCTCATGTATAGACAATACACAGTTTCAAAAATTTGAACGAGGGTTGTTATGTTATTATTCTTGGTACAGATTACTTCACAACTACTGACTAGTTGTAGAAGAATATTATAAAGAAAATATTTAAATTCTTTCAACTTATATATATATATATATATATATATAATACTTGCTGGGCAATCTAATGATCATCCTTGCTTAATTTAAATGTTTTCAGCTAAGTGTGAAGGACCGGAAGGATCTGTCAAGAACAAGGGGAAGGGGAAAGTTGCTGAATGACTTTTTATGCTATCTTCTGTAATAGTTAACTTTATTAGGATATGGATGATAAATACTATTATTATCATGTAATGAATGTTAAAGGTTTCGTACTTGGGATTTGGGAAACTCTGATAATATGTAAATTAAATATGATAAATCTATATTATTGTTATTATTATTAGTATTATTCCGCTCATAGAAATGGTATCGTGAAGTACCGAGTTCGGGTTTCAAGTATCCGGGTTCGGGGACTTTACAGTATATATATATTTAAATATGCTCACTCGTTGTTTACGATAATAAAATCTTTAATACTACATCTTACTACCAAAAGGTACTACTCCCTTCACCTGCTTTATTCTTAGGACACTTATTGAATCCGTGACCCATTCCACCACATAAAAAAACATCTTCTCTTATTTGTCTTAGGACAATTAAGCCAAATGAGTCTTTCCACACTTGTCACATGTTTTCTTCTTCTTTGGATTTGAATTTCTAGAATTATTGTCGCTGTCAATGTTCCTTTTCCTTTTATTGCTACCTTTCTTCTGCTTGATTGTTGTGACGCCCCTAAAATAAGTATACATCACCCATTCTGAGTCGCCAAATACATGATACATAAATCAAATACAAACTTCTTTTATACAATACGACAACAACGTAACTTAGAGTTTTTACACGAATATTGTCTCATTAACAGTATTCAAACTCAAATGAAGTCCTCATTACATTTATTATCACACTATTTCATAAAATAGTGAGAACTATTATAGCCACCATCTCGGACTGTCACTCTGTTCCCCGACTAGTTCCGGCTACGTTCTCATTTCCTGAAGAGAACAATGAAAGCAAAAGGGTGAGCTCAACTAGCCCAGTAAGAAATATTATGACTAAGATAATGTAGAATAAATTATCATTAGCCTTGAACATTGTTAAACTGATAAAATACAATTAACATCAAGTTTAACTGCAGCGGAACAAGTAATCCATTATAAGAGCATGATATCTACTATCTTCTATGATTTAAAAATTTTTTCATCAATTTTATCGCTAAGACTCAGCTTAATAATTAAACCACATCATCGAATCATCCCTGCTCTATGGGCCAAGGATATTCATGTAATCATCAATGGTCATGATCATACCAGCAACTGTCCATCAATGCACTACGGGCCAATGATGACTTTTACCACATCATTTGTAACATTACGGTTATGATTATACTGAATAATCACAGGTCATAGTCATTCCAATCAATAGTACATCTATGCACGTGAGCCACATATGAATTTTATCATAACATAAGCATGAGGATGATGACAATGGTATAAGAATTCAATTAAAAGAAAACAAATGATAAATTTTTAAAGATTTATAATTTAATTTATCCAGAATTCAATAATGTCTAAATTGTCAACATGATACTGCTTTGTGGAGTATAATTTAAGAATAATATTGTATCAAAAATGATTTAGACCGAAAAGAAATCAATTTTTGTCATGAATGATTCCCCGGGTGAATAGTACCTGAGTAAATAGTACCCCGTGAATAGTACTTCAGGAATAGTACCCCATGAATAGTACTTTGTGTGACAACTAGAGAATTTGGATATTTATAAAATCTTAAAATATTGAATTAAGGTTAAATAATAAACCTAGACCGAAAATAAGTTAATGGATTTGAGATTTTCGAGAGGGAATTTCGTGAATTTAAAATTTTTATGGTGAATTATTCAGGATTAAGGATACAAGTGAATATGATCTGTGTATATGATATTATATATGTACAGTATGTGGTTAAGGGTTAAGGGTTGACCAGACATTGGCAAACCCTAATATAATATTAAGAACGTCAACGTTGAGTTAGAAAATTCTTACGATTGATAAGAAACCTTAAAATCGATTCTGAAAACCCTAATTTCAGTTCTGGGAATTCAAAACCCTAATTCACAATATTAAACCCTAATTTGAGAATTTAAAGGCTAAATTTAATTATTTAAGTATTTGTGGGTTTAAATATAATTAGGGATATCTCAAATTAAATATTTAGAAAACCCTAAATTCTTGGGTTTTAAACCCTAAAGGCCATTTTGGAAAAACCCTAATTATTATTTAAAATTTTTAATTAGAAAATATTAATCCTAATTAGCAAGCTTGAGTTATGATTGGGTAATGTTAATATAATTAGAGAATTCTAATTATAATTTATAAATATTAATTTTCTATTTTGAAAATCTAATTTTTGGAAATCCTAGAAAATAAAATTTTTAGAACCTTAGGTTTTAACCCTAAGGGTTGGATCAAAGACCAATTATGCCATTAAATTTAAATGTCTAATAACCGTTATGCCCTTTTTAAATTTTTAATTAGTTGGAGTAAGAATATTGCCAAAGAGTGGAGTTGGTGACAAACTCTAACCACTACATGTGCCTTATATTCCAGCAACCAACCATCTAGGTCAGCAACATGCATTGAATCAAATGATATATAGATTAAAAGTAAGAAAAAGTCTCACTTTATTTTTTAACTTGTCCAAGACCATCCTCTCTCTAAATTCGGGAATGAGGGTGAAAGGGAGTTCTAGGTTAAGCCAATATCAGTTCTTAACTTTCTATAAACAGATTCAAAAGTCAGATTCAAGATCAAAGCTTAGAAAAGGTATAAACCCTAAATTTTATAAATCTTGTGTTTTGATGTTAGTTGTTGTTTAGAGTGGTGTTATAAGATGTCATTTAGTGATCTGGGTTGTTAAATCCCAGATCCATAACATCAAAGTGCTCAAAATTAATGATTTAAAAAATTTGGAAAAGTTGAAAAAGATGGACTGATAGCCATATGTCAGGGCTCATAGATCCTTATCTGTTATTTGTTTTTGTGTTTTAAGAGTTTGTACTTTTAGTATGTTGTAAGGACTTTGATCTGGAACTTGAATCAAGTCCAGATCAAGTATAGATTAAAATTTATCAGTGGTTAAAACTTGTTTACCGTTCACGAAGTCAGGTTTCTGGGTAACCCAGAAACCCAGATTTCGTCTGACAAGTTTTTACAGGCTCTAGATCTTGCCGTGTGTTATGTTTTTGGTCATGATATTGGTTGGATGTTGTAGACTAGTATATGACCTACTAATCCATGTTATTAGATCACATAGATTAACAACATGATCGATAGTAGCAGTGGTCAAACAAGCGTTGACCAACCGTACTAGATGAATTTCTTGAAAACCACGAATTCACCAAGAACAGTTTGTGTCATGCACTTTGACCGGCTCAGATCTTGATTTGGTGATATTGTTGGACTGAAATAAGTATATGTTGTTGTACCCTGACATGAAGACTATAGTATTGAACCTTTATAACACACAAACTTAACTTGGAAAGCAAAGATTTAAGCTGGCTAAGTAGATACCTTGGTTGTTCTTCATTTCTGGGTAATCCGGAAAATGAAGAACATGCCTGACAAGGTTTTTGTTGCCTTATAACTCACTGATTTGATGTTGTATGTCCATTGATCAAGTTGGTGATTGTAGTATTACATTAGTACTACATGTGACGCCCCCATAATATGTATACACCACCCATCTTGAGTTGCCAAATACATGGTACAAAATTCAAATACAACTTAATAATACAACTGTCATGTAAAATACGAAAAAACATAAACTGAGGGTTTTAATACGAATATTATCTTCTAGACAGTATTCAACTCAAATGGAGTCCTCAATATATTTATTATCACACTATTTCATAGAATAATTAAGACTACTAATGCTATCATCTGGACCATCACTTCGTTCCCCGACTAGTCCCAACTACGTTCTCATTTCCTGAAGAGAACAATGAAAGCAAAAAGGTGAGCTCAACTAGCCCAGTAAGAAATATTATGACTAAGATAATGCATAATAATTTATCGTTAGCCTTCAACAGTGTTAAATTGATAAAATATAACAAACATCAAGTTTAACTGCAACGGAACAAGTAATCCATTAGAAGAGCCAAGTAGAGCATAAAATCTACTATCTTCTATGATTTAAAAGATTTTTCATCACTTTAATCGCTGAGGCTCAGCTTAATAAATAATCCACATCATCGAATCACCCCTTCACTACGCCCAAGGATATTCTTTAGTATCAAGACCACAAATTATCCATGCACTACGAGCCAAGGATATTCGATTATTCATCAATGGTCATGATCATGCCAACAACTGTCCATCAATGCACTACGGGCCAATGAGGACTTTTACCACATCATTTGTAATATTACGGTCATGATTATACCGAATAATCCCTGGTCATAATCATACCAAGTCAATCTATGCACTACAGGCCACTGATGACTTTCAACATAATATAAACTTGAGGATGATGACAATGATATAAGAATTCAATAAAACAAGTTCAAGGATAAATTTTTAAAGATTTATAATTTAATTTATCCAGAATTCAATATTGTACAAATTGTCAACATGATACTGCTTTGTGGAGTAAAATTCAAGAATAATAATGTATCAAAAATGATTTGGACCGAAAAGAAATCAATTTTTGTTATGAATAGTACTCCGGGTGAATAGTACCCCGTGAATAAAACTTCGGGAATAGTACTACGTGAATAATACTTTGTGAATAGTACTCGTGAATAGTACTTTATGAATAGTACTTTGCGAATAGTACCTGTGAATAGTACTTTTGTGAATAGTACCATATATATGGATAGTACTCATGGACAATACTCCGGCATGAAAAACTTATAATTTAACAAGAATGTGCAGAAAATATCCTTGTGAAGCGATACTAGATGAATCGCAAATTTCAAGGATATTTTACTAATTTCACAGAATATAGAAGCAATACTTTAACCGAATAATGGTATACTTAGGAATACGAGACGAAATAATATTACTCATATACTACAGATTATGGAAGAAAATATTATTCCTATGAATACTGAAAAAATAATATCCCTTACAACTGTTGAACGAAAATAATATTCCAACGAATATTTAACGAAGATAATATTCCTACGAATATTGAACGAAGATAATATTCCTACGAATATGAAAAATAATATCTCTTCAGAATATGAAATAAATAATACCCCTTACCTCAAAAGAAGACTGAATAATGGAATAGTGAAGTAGCAGACTTCGCTTTTTATTTCTCTCTAAAGTTTCTCTTTCTATAGATTCTCTCTCTATAATTTCATTTGTGAGACTTAGTGAATTGGTGAGAATGAAAGAAGAATGTCTTTCTATTTATAGGAAAATATAGTTTCGATAATTGCACGTTTTGGGGCTCGAAATATTACAGTATAATACCTTCCTCTTTTTCTTTATTTTTAATTTAGTCCTGCAAGTATTATCAAATTTGCACCACCTCCCCTAAAAGTAAATCATGTGAATTAATAGTTCATTCATGTGACTCAATAGTATAATCATGTGAAAAAACTAATTATAGTATAGTAACTTCATCTATACCTCTATTTTTAATTTAGTCATGCAAGTATTATCAATCTTGCACCAACTCCTCTAATAGTACATGCATGTGAATCAATAGTATACACATGTGAATAAATAGTTATAAGCTGGTGAATTAATAGCAATTAATTCCTCATTTATCCGATTAATTACCCGATTGGTCAATATAACCTCCAGACATCAAATATTATCAAAATAAATATCGATTTCCACTAACACTAATAATTCTCACACAATGGAACTATCAATTTCATCTTTAATTAACACGAACTTATTCATCATTAATATTATAACTCACAATATTTAACAACCATGTCATTCCCGGAAAAGAGGGGGCTTTCCGATAAAGATTTCTCCTTATTGGCGCGCAATTAGGTGACTAAACCTCTCCTTGACAGAACTTCTAGACATTGTCAATATTGCAAATAATAATATGAATAACTTTGTCGTCTCAATTATTGATTTAATAATATAAAATATTATGCAGATGACACTGTGACAATAATTTAATCAATAATATGAGAGATATAATGCAACAATTACTGTAGCAATAATTGAGTATAACTGAGTGACTTCTTACGTAAACATCAATAATCAATATCGTGTACTACTATGTAACCACGCGTATTACTGTACTTTTACTACCGGGTAGTTCAACAGTTTAACGTTAAAACTTTTGCCGTTATTTTTAAAAATATTTCTGTTGTTTTCTAAATACGACAATTGTGACGCCCCCAAAATAGGTATACATCACCCATCTTGAGTCGCCAAATACATGGTACAAAATTCAAATACAACTTAATTATACAATAGTCGTGTAAAATACGACAAAATATAATCTAAGAGTTTTAATAAGAATATTGTTATATAGACAATATCCACACTCAATGGAGTCCTCATTACATTTATTGTCACACTATTTTATAGAATAGTGAGGACTACTAAAACCGCCATCTGGACCGTCAATCCGTTCCCCGACTCGTCCCAGCTATATTCTCATTTCCTGAAGAGAACAGTGAAAGAAAGGGTGAGCTCAACTAGCCCAGTAAGAAATATTATGACTAAAATAATGCAGAATAATTTATCGTTAGCCTTCAACAGTGTTAAACTGATAAAATATAATAAACATCAAGTTTAACTGCATCGGAATAAGCAATCCATTAGAAGAGTCAAGTAGAGAATAAAATCTACTATCTTCTATGATGTAAAAAGTTTTTCATCACTTTTATCGCTGAGACTCAGCTTAATAAATAAACCACATCATCCATGCACTACGACCAATGATATTCATTAGTATCACGACCACAAATTATCCATGCACTACGGGCCAAGGATATTCGTGTATTCATCAATGGTCATGATCATGCCAACAACTTTCCATCAATACACTGCGGCCAATGATGACTTTTACCACATTATTTGTAACATTACAGTCAAGATTTTACTGAATAATCCCTGATTATAATCATACCAAGTCCATCTATGCACTACAGGCCACAGATGACTTTCAACATATTATAAATATGAGGATGATGACAATGATATAAGAATTCAATAAAACAAGTTTAAGGATAAATTTTTAAAGATTTATAATTTAATTTATCCAAAAATCAATAACGTCCAAATTGTCAACATGATACTGTTTTGTGGAGTAAAATTTAAGAATGCTCAAAAGAATATTTCCATGAAAAGATACTAGATGAAGGGCAAATATCAAGGATATTCCACTAATTTCATGGAGTATAGAAGCCAAAACTTTAACCAACTGAGTATAATAGAATATATGATACCGCAAATAGATTTTTGCCCGCCATGCGATAATTCACGTAGACAGATCATTTCCACGATTTAATAAGGAATGAATACGAAGGATCTTTCACCATGCATGCGGTAATCCACATAGACAGGTTATTTCAACAGAATAATAAAGAATTGAATAACAGAAGAATTCCCCAGGCGTGCATAATCTGCACAGACATGTTATTCCAACAGAATAATTAAAAATGGAACCCGGTCATGCGTAATCCACACATACAGGACATTCCAACATAATAATAAAGAATGGAACCAGGTCATGCGTAATCCGCACAAACAAGATATTCTAACAGAATAATAAAAAATGGAATGACAACATAATTCACCAGGCATACGATAGACCGCACAGACAGGTTATTCCAACAGAATAATAAAGAATGGAATAACAACCCTTACGAGTATTGAAAGAAAATAACTCTCTTCATGAATACAAAAGAAATAATACCCCTTACCTTAGAAGAAACTGGATACTGGAATAGTGAGGTAGCAAACTTCTCTTCTTCTTTCTCTCTATAATAATTGCTCTTGTGAGACTTAGTGAATTGGTGAGAATGAAAGAAGAATAAGCTTCTATTTATAGGAAAATATAGTTTCAATAATTGAACGTTTTGGGGCTCGAAATATTACAGTATAATACCTTCCTCTTTTTCTTCATTTTTAATTTAGTCATGCAAGTATTATCAATCTTGGACCACCTCCCCTAATAGTACATGAATGTGAATCAATAGTATACACATGTGAATAAATAGTTATAAGCATATGAAATAATAACAATTAATTGCTCATTTATTCGATTAATTACCCGATTAGTCAATATAACCTCCAGACATTAATTATTATCGAAATAAATGTCGATTTCCACTAACAATAATAATCCCAACAGAATGGAACTATCAATTTCATCTTTAATCAACACAAACTTATTCATCATTAATATTTTAACTCATAATATTTAACAACCAGGTCGTTCCCAGGAAAGAGGGGGCTTTCCGATAAAGATTTCTCCTTATTGGCGCGCAATTAGGTGACTAAACCTCTCCTTGACAGAACTTCTAGACATTGTCACTATTGCAAATAATAATATGAATAACTTTGTCATCTCAATTATTGATTTAATAATAATAAATATTTTACAGATGATACTGTGACAATAATTGAATCAATAATATGAGAGATATGATGCAGCAATTAATGTAGCAATAATTGAGTATAACTGAGTGATTTCTCACGTAAGCATCAATAATCAATACCGTGTGCTACTATGCAACCACACGTATTACTGTACTTTTACTTTCGGGTAGTTCAACAGTTTAACGGTAACACTTTCGCTGTTATTTTTATAAAAAGATAATTATGTCATTTTTTAACTACGACAATACTTCCGTTGTGGGATCCACTAATGATTGTGCCGTCGTATGAATATTCTCTGTTAAAATGAATATTAGGGAATATTCCATGACCAATCAAATATTATATAACCACTTGCTTACTTTGCAAAATTTGTTAATATTACCCACAACTATAACATTATATCAAATCCACACCATATTATTTAAATATATGTATCGAAAAAATTATTCTTTATTCATAAATGTTGGGGTCTTACAACCACCCCTTCTTATGAAATTTCATCCTCGAAATTAGGGTACATAATTGGTATATCAAAGAGGTGAGGATATCTTGACTTCATCTCAGATTCTAACTCCCAGGTCATTTCTTCCACATCGCGGTTTCTCCATAAAACTTTGACTTGAGGTATAACCTTGGACCGTAGAATATGATCCTTATTATCTAAGATTTTAAAAGGTAACTCTTCATACGTTAAATCTTCCTCTATCTCGTCTGGTTCTAATTCAATAATGTGGCTCAGGTCTTTCACATATTTACGTAACATAGATATGTAAAAAATGTTATGAACACGAGACATACTTGGCGATAAGGTGAGTCTATAGGCCAAAGTTCATACTCGATCAAGGATTAAAAATGGACCAATGAATCGAGGATTGAGCTTTTCTCTCTAACTAAATCTCGTAAATCCTTTCCATAGAGCAACACGTAACAATACATGATCTCCAATATTAAATTCCACATCCTTTCGATGAAGATCAGCATAACTCTTTTGTCGATCTTGTGAGGTTTTTATACGTTCTCGTATCATTTGAATCTTTTCCGTAGTCATACATACCAACTCTGGTCCCAACAACGTTGCTTCACCCGTCTCATCCCAGCATATTAGAGAACGACACTTTCTTCCATACAACGCCTCAAATGGAGTAATGCCAATACTTGCTTGATAACTATTATTGTAGGAAAACTCCACCAATGGTAAGAACTTGTCCCAACTTCCCTTGAAGTCAAGGACACAGAGTCTTAATAAATCTTCAAGAGTTTGAATAGTCCTCTCCGACTGCCCGTCCGTCTGAGGATGATATGCTGAACTAATTTATAAATTTGTGCCCATAGCTTTTTGCAAACTAACCCAAAATCTTGAAGGTAATCTTGGGTCTCGATCAGAAACTATGGATACTGGCATACCATGCAATATTACAATCTGGTTTATGTACATATGAGCAAGACGTTCAAGTGTATAAGTTTCTCGTATAGGTAGGAAATGAGAAGACTTGGTCAATCTATCAACAATAACCCAAATTGCATCTATGCCTTGAGAAACCTTAGGAAAACCAGTAATGAAATCCATGGTAATGTGCTCCCACTTCCATTCTAGAATTTCAAGTGGTTACAATGGACCTTTTGGTACTTGATGCTCCGACTTGACTCGTTGACAAGTTAAACACCTTGAGATAAACTCCGCTATCTCTCTCTTCATATTTCTCCACCAAAATTTATATCGAAGATCACGATACATTTTGGTACTCCCAGGATGGATTGCAAACGGTGTGTTGTGCGCCTCCATCATAATTTTATACTTTAAATAAGGGTTGTTAGGAACACAAAGTCTAGAGTTGACTCGAAGTATTTCTTCTTTATCGATTCTTGCTTTCGACATAACACCTTCTTGTACTTTCTTCCTCATACGTATCCGCTCTAGGTCTGTAGCTTGAGCAGCTTTAACTTTATCGATTAATGTCGGTTCTACTCGTATATTTTCCATCAACAAATGGGTCCCTGGAGTCTTTAACTCTATCTTCATCCTTTTTAAGTCATATAAAATCGGCCTTTGCGTTGATAATAATACACTCATACCCGCATATGATCTTCTACTCAATTCATCAGCTACTACGTTCGCTTTTCCAGGATGGTATTGAATGGTATGATCGTAATCTTTCAATAGCTCCAGCCATCGTCGTTGCCGCATGTTGAGTTCCTTTTGAGTGAAGAAATATTTGAGGCTTTTATGATCCGTATAGATCTCCACCTTCTCTCTACACAGGTAATGCCTCCAAATCTTAAGCGTAAAAATGACAGCTGCCAACTCTAGATCATGAGTAGGATAATTCCTCTCATATTCTTTGAGTTGTCGTGAGGCATAGGCTATGACTATCCCATTTTGCATGAGAACACATCCTAACCCTTTTCCTGAAGCATCACTGTAGATGACAAATCCCTCCGAGCCAGATGGTATTGTCAGAACAGGTGCTGAAATGAGTCTCATCTTGAGTTCTTGAAAACTCTTCTCATATTCCTCGCTCCAACTGAACTTTGTATCTTTTTGAGTCAGCTGAGTTAATGGAGTAGCGATTCGAGAAAACCCTTCTACGAATCTCTGATAATAACCAGCTAAGCTGAGAAAGCTACATACTTTGGTCACAGATTTAGGTTGCTCCCAGCTTTGAATTACTTCCATCTTTGCCGGGTTAACAGATATTTCGTGATTTTATATCACGTGCCCAAGGAATGCTACTTCCTCAAGCCAGAACTCGTATTTCTTTAACTTGGCATATAGCTTATTTTCATGAAGCTTTTGGAGTATCAGCCTCAAGTGTTGCTCATGGTCTTCATGGGGTTTGGAGTATATGAGGATGTCATCAATAAAGATGACCACAAAGTGATCCAAATATTCCTTGAATACTCGGTTCATCATATCCATGAAGGCAGTAGGAGCATTAGTCAATCCAAAAGACATGACTAATACCCGTACCGAGTTCTGAAAGTAGTCTTTGGAATGTCATCAGTTTTAATCTTCAACTAATGATATCCGGAACGAAGATCAATCTTTGAAAAGAATTTGGCTCCTTGCAACTGGTCAAACAGGTCATCAATGCGAGGCAACGAGTACCTATTTTTGATGGTGACATAATTCAACTCCTGATAATCAATACAAAGTCGCATACTTCCATCTTTTTTCTTCACGAATATAACATAAGCACCCCAAGGAGACATACTAGGACGAATGAAACTGATGTCTAACAATTCCTGTAGTTGGGTTTTTAACTCCTGAAGTTCAATAGGAGCCATTCGATATGGGGCTTTGGAAATGGGTTTTTTACCGGGTTCAAGGTCGATACCAAACTCGATTTCACGCTCCGAGGGTAGGCCAGGAAGTTCTTCGGGGAATAAGTGAGGAAATTTATTAACAATAGAAATATTATTCAAATCTGACGTATTTTGTTTAAATCTGTGACATGAGCTAAGAAAGTTTGACATCCGTTTTTCAATAAACGAATAGCTTTATGGCTTGAGATGACCGTGATTGATTTTAATGGTTTGGTCGCTTGAATTCGCATAATAGGTTGATTAGGAATATGAAAGCTAACAACCTTACGACAAAAATCAATCCCTATAATCACGTCAAATGTAAGTATGTTTAAGGAAATAAGATCGATAGGTAATGTGCGAGTACCGATTTGAACCAAACAAGACTTATAAACAATGGATGTAATGAAGGTTTCTCCCAACGGAGTTCTCACAGATAAGTCAAAGTCTAGTTTCTCCGGAGTCAAATTTAAATGTTGAGCGCAAGTAGGAGAAATAAAAGAATGGGTAGAACCTGTATTAAATAAGGTATAGACTACGCTAGAGTTTATGATAAGCTTACCCGTGATGACCTCGTTCGGGTTCCTTACTTTATAAAAGGTCACAACAAACGCTTTCCCTTGAACTACTAGTTTTGACTTGTCTGGGACAACATTTGGTGTCACCGTTCCAGTTGGACTTGTCTTCGGTGCACAAAAAAATTGGGCTAGGTGACCTTCTCTTCCACAATTATAACACGCTTTGGATGGCATCGCTCAGTTTGGACTGATGTGCCCCTCCCCTCCGCATTTGAAGCATATGATAGGTGGTCGTTCTCCTTCCTTAACAACGGGTGCTGGTGCTGAAGTCTTTCCATCATTGTTGAATCTCCTCTTCTTGAAATGTCCACTCTTATTGTCTTGGCCATGATTACCACCGAAGTGCTTACCATTTCTAGAATGTTGATTCCCTCTACGTTTGTTGTCACCGCTTCGATGACTGCTACCACTGGTATTATTATTTTTCCGGCTGCTTTCTCTTGGTTGGGTTGACTAGTTATCGCGTTCTAATAACTGATCCCTATTTACAACATCTGAATGCAAACACAGTTTATGAGAAATTAGATATTGACGTATCTCGAGTTTCAAACCTCTTAGAAACATCCGCATCATTCTCTCCTCATTATCAACCAAGTGAGACGCAAACCGGGATAACTCAGCAAACTTAGCTTCGTACTATGACACGGTCATATTGTTTTGCTCCAACTTGATGAATTTTACCTCTTTCATGTGATGAATCCTTTCAGAAAAGTACTTGTCGTTGAATAGTTCTTGGAACTTCTCCCAAGACATCTTTAGTGCGGCAGGTTGAGTACGCTTTACCGATTCCCACCAGTAATCTGCCTCTCCTCGCAACATAAACGTGGCAAAGGGAACCGTTTGCTACTCGGAGCATCCCAAGACATCAAATATCTTGGTGATCTACTTTATTCACGCTTCCGCCTTAAGTGGTTTTGGCTCTCCAATAAACTCCGGTGGTCCCAGCTCCTTGAACTGTTTAGTGATGACCGTCCGAGAGTTTTCAGTGTTTTCACCTACATTTTGGACAGGAGCCTCTCTCTCCTGATGTTGCATGAATTGGATAAAGCCTCTGAACATTCCATCGTTCATCATTTGGTCAGTGTTGTTGTTTGCATGAGGATTGTCGCCTTCCTGATGCACATTATCCTAATTATTGATCTATGGAGACTCAATGGTCTCTTGTGCTCCATTGCTATTCTCAACATTCTCGGATATCATTTTCAAATACGGCCACAAAACAAAGGTTAATTGACAAGCAACTTATTATCCCTATACTCCGATCGACAAATTAAATACCAAATAAACTTAGGTAGGTCATACTAACAAAGGAATTCCCCGTCTCTCCCCTCCTAGTTCTAGTCTCACATCTTAGTCAGGGATCATATCCCTAAGCTTTGATACCAACTGTGATGCCCGCAAAATAGGTATACATCACCCATCTTGAGTCACCAAATATATGGTACAAAATTTAAATATAACTTAATTATACAACAGTCGTGTAAAATACGACAAATCATAATCAAAGAGTTTTAATAAGAATATTGTCATCTAGACAATATCCACACTCAATGGAGTCCTCATTACATTTATTGTCACACTATTTTATAGAATAGTGAGGACTACTAAAATAACCATCTAAACCGTTAATCCGTTCCCCGACTCATCCCAACTATATTCTCATTTCCTGAAGAGAACAGTGAAAGAAAGGGTTAGCTCAACTAGCCCAGTAAGAAATATTATGACTAAGATAATGCAGAATAATTTATCATTAGCCTTCAACAGTGTTAAACTGATAAAATATAATAAACATCAAGTTTAACTGTAGCGGAACAAGCAATCCATTAGAAGAGTCAAGTAGAGAATTAAATCTACTATCTTCTATGATTTAAAAGGCTTTTCATCACTTTTATCGCTGAGACTCAACTTAATAAATAAACCACATCATCCCTGCACTATGGCCAAAGATATTCATTAGTATCACGACTATAAATTATCCATGCACTACGGACCAAGGATATTCGTGTATTCATTAATGGTCATGATCATGCCAACAACTGTCCATCAATGCACTACGGCCAATGAGAACTTTTACCACATGATTTGTAACATTACGGTCATGATTATACCGAATAATTCCTGGTCATAATCATACCAAGTCCATCTATGCACTACAAGCCACGGATGACTTTCAACATATTATAAACATGAGGATTATGACAATGATATAAGAATTCAATAAAACAAGTTCAAAGATAATTTTTTAAAGATTTATAATTTAATTTATCCAGAAATAAATAACGTCCAAATTGTCAACATGATAATATTTTGTGGAGTAAAATTCAAGAATGCTCAGAAGAATATTTCCATGAAAAGATACTAGATGAAGGGCAAATATCAAGGATATTCCACTAATTTCATGGAGTATAGAAGCCAAAACTTTAACCAACTGAGTATAATAGAATATATGAAACCGCAAATAGATTTTTGCCCGCTATGCGGTAATCCACGTAGACAGATCATTTCCATGATTTAATAAGGAATGAATACGAATGATAATTCACCATGCATGTGGTAATCCACATAGACAGGTTATTCCAACAGAATAATAAAGAATGGAAAAACAGAAGAATTCCCCAGGCGTGCGTAATCTGCACAGACAGGTTATTCCAACACAATAATAAAGAATAGAACCAGGTCATGTGTAACCCGCACAGACAGGATATTCCAACATAATAATAAAGAATGGAACCAGGTCATGCGTAATCCGCACAGACAGGATATTCCAACATAATAATAAAGAATTGAACCAGGTCATGAGTTGTCGTGAGGCATATGCTATGACTTTCCCATGTTGCATGAGAACATATCCTAACCCTTTGCCTGAAGCATCACTGTAGATGACAAATCCCTCTGAGTCAGATGGTATTGTCAGAACAGGTGCTGAAATGAGTTTCCTCTTGAGTTCTTGAAAACTCTGCTCACATTCCTCGCTCCAATTGAATTTTGTATCTTTTCGAGTCAGCTGAGTTAATAGAGTAGTAATTCGAGAAAATCCTTCCACGAACCTTTGATAATAACCAGCTAAGCCCAAAAAGCTACGTACTTCGGTCACTGACTTAGGTTGCTCCCAGCTTTGAATTACTTCCATCTTTGCCGGGTTAACAGATATTTCGTGATTTTATATCACGTGCCCAAGGAATGCTACTTCCTCAAGCCAGAACTCGCATTTCTTCAACTTGGCATATAACTTGTTTTCACGAAGCTTTTGGAGTATCAGCCTCAAGTGTTGCTCATGATCTTCACAGTTTTTAGAGTAAATGAGGATGTAATCAATAAAGACGACCACAAAGTGATCCAAATATTTCTTGAATACTCGGTTCATCATATCCATGAAGGCAGTAGGAGCATTAGTCAATTCAAAAGACATGACTAGGAATTCATAATGCCCGTACCGAGTTCTGAAAGCAGTCTTTGGGATGTCATTGGTTTTAATCTTTAACTGATGGCATCCGAAATGAAGATCGATCTTTGAAAAGAATCTGACGCCTTGCAACTGGTCAAACAGATCATCAATACGAGGTAACAGGTACCTATTTTTGATGCTGACATGATTCAACTCCTGATAGTCAATACAAATTCGCATACTTCCATCTTTCTTCTTCACAAATAGAACATGAGCACCCCAAGGAGACGTACTAGGACGAATGAAACCGATATCTAACAATTCTTGTAGTTGGGTTTTTAACTCCTGAAGTTTAATAGGAGCCATTCGATATATGGGGCTTTGGAAATGGGTTTTATACCTGGTTCAAGGTTAATACCAAACTCGATTTCACGCTCTGGGGGTAGGTCAGGAAGTTTTTCAGGGAATACGTCAGGAAATTTATTAATAATAGAAATATCATTCAAATCTGACGTATTTTTTGTTTAAATCTGTGACATGGGCTAAGAAAGTTTGTCATCCATTTTTCAATAAACGAATAGCTTTATGGTTTGATATGACAGTGATTGACTTTAGTTGTTTGGTTGCTTGAATTCACATAATAGGTTGGTTATGAATATGAAATCTAATAACCTTACGAAAATAATCAATTTTTGCATGATGAGTAGTTAACCAATCAATCCCTAAAATTGTTAGGTTTTGTGAAAATCAAAGTAGCAATCAAATTGCAAAAATTAGAGGAAGCAAAGTAAAATCAGATTTTAAAATTTTTCACAAATCAATTACCCGAATCATCCTTTATGCATATTATTAATTAAAACGAATAACAAAAAGCTATGGAATCATACCCTTGTAGATACGAGCTTCCACAGATACTAGTTCACCTCCTACTTCTCCGCGATCTCCTTGAATCTCAAGGTAGATTCTTTCCTTTGATCAATGTTAGCCACCCAACTGTATGGCCTCTAGAGGTGATCCACTAAGGAAGAAGAATTTTCAAGAAGAAGTGTGTATTGGCTCTAACCCTAGTTTTTCCTATCTCTATAAAAAAGGGGGTGTACTCTCCAATAACTTGGAATTACGTATATCTGATATCTGATATAAGACTCCTCTAATAAAGATATCAGGTAACCCTATTTAATTAAAATAATGTATTATTTTAAATAAATAAATTAAATTATTAATTTATTTAAATAAATAATATTTATTCTACAATAGGGATAAACCTCCCTAGCGATCAACGACTTTCCAGATAATATATATTTCAACATTAATCATAAAAGATCCTTTGAGTACATAGTTACCATACAATTCAATCCTTCTACCATACAATGTCCCAATTAAATATAAGTTATGAAATTACTGTCAAGTCTTATTTTATTTAATTATATGTATTTCGATTCCTAAATGACAACTCCTAATGAATGCAAATTAGAAACTACTTTCTAATTTTATTTCTAATTTGCATTCCACCTTAGTCAAGGATTCCTGGGTTGTCATTTATCGAATCATATGGGACATTTCTCTTCTTTTACTAGAAGTGGTAGATTCTTTATTGATCATTCATTATCTCCATATATAATTTATTACACCCATGCATACCCTTTAATATACCCTAAAGGTCTTAAAGAATAAGTCAAAGTGTAAATCATTATATACAAGATACTATGATGATCTCAAGTCTAAGGATTACTTGTACTACTATCACTATAGGAATTCCTATTGACAGGCAAGTAAAACTCCATTAGGTATTCCTTAGTGAGTCACATCCAGTGAACTTATTCTCTAATAAGCACCTACATACTTGTTTTAGTGTCTCCACACAAATGATCATGAGATCAATCATCTTCATCCAATGAGCAAGCAACGTATGTACCAATATATCCAGATTAACTAATCCCCTTTTTAGTAATCCATTGATTGGGAAAATTTTAGTTTTAAGCTATCTAAGAATTTAGATCTCATTAGCATGATCTCATCATGATTCTAAAAGCATTGCTTAAAACTAAGGGTTTATCACATATTATTAAAACAGCACAATGTAGATAATTAAATGCCTTTAATAAATAATTCTTTTATTAATAAATAAATAAGATTGATTACAAAGTATATACTTTATCATCATACATGATTGACTTGTATGTATACTACTTTCAATCTCCCACTTGCACTAAAGTCAATCGCCGTGGTATCTCATACCCATCTTCTCTAAGTGACGATCGAACTCCTGTTGTGTTAACGCTTTAGTATATGGATCTGCAATATTGTCTTAAGAGTCCACACGCTCAAGGGTGACGTCTCCTCTTTTAATGATCTCTCTGATCAAATGAAACCGCCACAACACGTGTTTGAATTTCTGATGAGACCTGGGTTCCTTAGCCTGCGCAACAGCTCCGGTGTTGTCACAGAATAAAGGTACTGGTGCTGTAATGCTAGGAACCACACCAAGTTCGGTAATGAACTTTTTCATCCAAACAGCTTCATTTGCGGCTTCACTTGTAGCTATGTACTCTGCCTCTGTCACTAAATCAACAACTATTTGCTGTTCGGAACTCTTCTAACTCACCGCGCCATCGTTTAAGGTAAACACATACCCCAAAATGGATTTACTGTCATCTTGGCCCGTTTGAAAACTTGAGTCTGTGAAGCCCTCTAGTTTCAATTCAGACCCTTCGTAGACAAGAAATACATCCTTAGTTCTTTTTAAGTACTTTAGGATATTTTTCACTGCCTTCTAGTGTTCTTCTCCTGGATTCGACTAATATCTGCTTGTTACACTAAGTGCATGAGCGACATCTGGTCTAGAACATATCATACCGTACATGATAGATCCTATTACTGAAGCATAAGGATTCTTACTCATACGGTCTCTCACCTCAGGTGTCTTTGGGGCCTGTTTCTTGGAGAGATGTATTCAATGGCTCATCAGCATGAGACCTCTTTTGGAATTTTCCATGCTAAACCTCTTTAGCATCAAGTTAATGTACGTTCCTTGGGACAAGCCAAGCATCCTTTTAGATCTATCTCTATAAATCTTTATCCCCAAAATATAGGATGCTTCTCCCAAGTCCTTCATGGAGAAGTGTTTAGATAAACAAATTTTAATTGATTGTAGCATAGGAATATCATTTCCTATTAGTAATATATCATCAATATATAATACGAGGAATGAAACAGCGCTCCCACTAACCTTCTTGTACACACATGGTTCATCCTCATTGTTGATAAAATCAAACTCTTTGATTGTCTTATCAAAATGGATGTTCCACCTACGAGAAGCTTGCTTCAATTCATAAATGGATCGTTGTAGCTTACAGAATTGATTTGTTACAACCTTTGAAACAAATTCCTCTAGCTGTGTCATATACACACCTCCTCAAGTTTCCCATTGAGGAAGGCCGTTTTCACGTCCATCTGCCAAATTTCGTAGTCATGGTAAGCTGCAATATCAAGCAAAATCCGAATGGACTTGAGCATTACTACTGGTGAGAAGGTTTCGTCATAGTCAACTCCTTGTCTTCGTTTGAAACCTTTTACGACCAGTCAGGCCTTATAGGTCTCTACCTTGCCGTCTGCTCCAGTCTTTCTTTTAAAGACCCATTTACACCCAATAGTTTTAATGCCTTCAGGTGGTGAAACCAAAGTCCGTACTTGGTTTTCATACATGGAGTCCATCTCGGATTTCATGGCTTCTTGCCACTTCTCTGAGTTTTTATTACTCATAGCATGTTCGTAATTTAATGGATCATCATCATCTATGATGTGTACCTCATCGTCATCCTCTATGACAAGTCCATACCTATCAGGTATCTTTGTCACTCTTCTAGATTTACGAATAGAGTGTGGTACAGAAGGAATCTCTACTTGGATAGGTTCATCCATTTGATCTGTAGTGGTTTGTGGTTCTTGAATTTCTTCAAGATCTATTTTCCTCCCACTGGCCCCTTCAAGGATAAACTCCTTTTCCAAGAAGGCAGCATGTTTGGCAACAAACACTTTTTGTTCAGTAGGATTGTACAAATAATATCCTAAAATTTCTTTAGAATACCCCACAAAAGTACACTTATCAGATCTTGTCCCAAGCTTATCATTCTGAAACCTTTTCACATAAGCTGGACATTCCCAAATCTTAACATGCTTAAGACTAGGCTTCCTCCCTGTCCACATCTTATATGGAGTTTTAGGGATGAATTTTGAGGGAACCTTATTTAGTAGATATATAGCCATTTCTAGGGTATATCCCCAGAATAACACCGGAAGATCGGTAAAACTCATCATGGAACAAACCATGTCCAATAGTGTTCGATTTCTCCTTTCAGATACACCATTCAGCTAGGGCGTCCCTGGTGGAGTCCATTATGAGATTATACCATTTTCTTTGAGACAATTGAGAAACTCACTGCTTAAGTATTCACCTCCTCGATCTGATTGAAGAATCTTAATACTTTTACCAGTTTGTGTCTCTACTTCACATTTGAACTCTTTGAACTTTTCAAATGATTCAGATTTGTATTTCATTAAATACACATATCCAAATCTTGAGTGATCGTCAGTGAATGTAATAAAATAATAATACCCTCCTCGTGCATTCGTTGTCATAGGTCCACATACATCTGTGTGTACCAACGCTAACAACTCTGTAACTCTTTCTCCTTTTCCACTAAAAGGAGATTTAGTCATTTTCCCCATGTGACAAGATTCACAAGTTGGATATGATTCATAATTAGATAGCTCTAGGAGCCCATCTTTATACAACTTGGATATTCTTGTTTCATTAATATGACCAAGTCTACAGTGCCACATATAGGTATAATTAACTTCATCTCTTTTCCTTTTCTTAGTTTGTTCAATTTGAAGTATATTTTCATTCAAGTCAAGTATATAAAGTCCATTTTACAAATTACCAACACCATATAAAACATTATCATTATAAATAAAACAACATGTTCTTCTTTATTATAATATTAAAACCATCCATATCCAATATAGAGATATAAATAATGTTTCTAATAAGCGACGAAATAAAATAAAAATTATTTAAACTAATGGACTTGCCCGTAGGTAGTGCTAAACAATAAGTCCCTACAGCTAATGCAGTAACCTTTGCTTCACTTCCCTCTCGTAGGACGACCTCATCCTTGCTCAGCTTTCTACTTCTGACCAGTCTCTGCATATTATTACACATGTGAGAACCAAAGCCGGTATCCAATACCCAAATAGAAGATTGACTTTTAGAAAAATTAATTTCAATCATAAACAAACCTTGATTAGGATTCGAAGCTTCTCCAAGCTTTTTCTGCTTTTGTTCCGCAAGATAATCCTTGCAGTTCCTCTTCTAGTGACCCGACTTGTTGCAATGGAAGCAAATTCCTTTGCTAGCTGGATCAAGTTTCTTTTGACCCTTCACTTTCGCCTTTCCCTCAACCTTCTTGGATTTATTCTTTTGAGAAGATACTTTGGGCCTCTTCCTTTTCTTGGAAGAATCATCCACCAGTAAGACATGGTTCTTCTTGGATGGGAAGTGACCTTCAATAGTTTTCAACATGTTAAGTAATTCAGGCAAGGTGGCATCTAACTTATTCATTGAAAATTCACAACAAATTTTGAGTAGGTGTCCGGGAGTGACTGCAAGACTAAATCTTGACTCAACTCTCCATCCATGATGAACCCAAGCTGTCCATGATGTTCAACCAGATTGATCATCTTTAAGACATGAGTCTCAATGGTAGTGCCCTCGGTCATCCGAGATCGGAAGTTCTCCTTAGATATTTCATATCTAGCAGTCCTACTTTGCTCACCATACAACTCTTGAAGGTGCAGTAGCATAGTAGGAGCATCCATGGTTTCATGTTGACGCTGAAGCTCGTTACTCATGGATGCGAGCATGATGCATTGAGCTACAAATGCATCATCTTGCCACTGTTTAAAAGTAACAATCTCTTCCTCAGAGGTTATCTCTATAACTTTTGCAGGTACGGACGAATTTAGGACATAAGAAATCTTTTCAGCTGTGCGAACAATTCTCAGATTCCTTAGCCAGTCTGTGTAATTCGGTCTGGTCAATTTGTTAGCATTAAGTATGCTACTCAGTTAAATTAGTGAATGTGACATTTTTAAAATTCTACATGTAAAAGATAATATTTTAGCAAACATTCATTTAATTAATTACCAAATTAAATTAGGTCTTATTTTATATTGGTATCTCCCACTATTTTCTTCAAATAATATTACTCTCATGAATATAGTTCGGCAATATCTAATTAAAGATTTGCTAGTGAGAATAAGGATCCCATTTTAAATGTATATAGCCTTGTGTGTGCACAACAAACTATATATAAATAAATAGGTAGACAACTCTTGTCAATTACATCATCATGTAACTCCTTGTCTTTTGCCTCTTAAATCATAATGGTCAAGTGTGTGCACATCCGAACTAAAATGATTTAAGATAAGTCATACCCAGTATTTCCATATAAGTGAAGAGAAAACTACAGCCCTTGTGTGTGCACAACAAAGCAATAATGTTCAATTCCTTATAAACATCAAATGTAATAAAAACAACATCTCAAATATTTAATACTCGCCTTGTGTGTGCACAACAAACTCATATTAAATATTCAATGCTCTATTTTTTTTATCATGCTAGAAGGCGACGTTCGATATTCTAAATATCTTTGAACGTTACAACTTAATATAATTTCATTGAGGAATTTGTTATTATTAGTCTCATCTTGTTTAGCGCGCATGCGAATATATATATAAAATACGCGTCATATTATTAAACATGTGAAACATGTTTGCATAATATATAATATATATAATACTAGCATGCACATATAGAACACTATATTCTACCCGTATTAATTATGGACTTTTATTCTAGTTTGGTTCACTAGAACCACCAAGTGAACCAAAAGGTCAAACCCTAGGGTGCAAGAATAAACATTTAAATGTAACTATTACATTTAAACCCGAGCTCCATTACAAACGGGTCTTCAAACACACCTTGATCTCCGGTTCTTTGAAAAAAAAATAAAAAAAATTCTAACTAATCCTATTACATAAACTATTTAATTTAAATAGAAACATTGATCAGCAGTCAAGGGGAAGTACATAGGAGAGAGATAGAATTTACATCAAGAAGAAAACCAAAAAAGACGAGGTGTGCGGACCCCATTTAATAAAACCCATTCTTCAAACATCCAATCAAAATAAATCCAATCACATTGGTCAGTAGTTCATAATCAATCTCATTTATTATCATACATATCATCATATGTATCAATGAATAAAATCATTCCATATATATGAATATCGCTTAATGGGTAATTTTATGTTGTATGAAATCCAATTTCAAGATTAAAATAAACTTTTTATTTTAAGATTATATATATAGGATTCCGTGACATCCAGGAAACAAGTTTAACTATAATATATATAAATAACTTGCAGATGGTTATTATGAAAACCATGCTCCTTGACAGCTCCATGATCCGTGCAAGAGATATATATATATATATATATATATATATATATATATATAAAATCTAAAGTTAACAGGCTTTATAAAGTTAACAGGATTTAAAACAAGTTGCAGTACGGTAAAACACGAACTCAACTTTTTGAAGAAAAAACAGCCACACGCACAATTTTTTGAAGAAAAAAAATCAGCCACGGACTCAATAAAAAAATGTTTTTCGAAAATAGTTTTCGGTAAAGATATTTTTTTCATAAAATGATAATTTTATACAACAAATGTGAGACCCCGAATTTTATGAAATAAAAATATTCAATTTTGTTATAATTATTATTTTATTTAGTAAATAGTTAAATTGATAAAAGTTAAAGTTAAGGGTGACATGTGAAAATTTTACAAAGTAAGCAAGTTAATATAAAATATTCGTTGTGTCGGGGAATATTCGTTTTAACAGGAAATATTCATACGACGACACAATCATTGGTGGACCCCACAACGGAGGTACTGTCGTAGTTAGAAAATGACTGAAATATTTTTAAAAATAACGATGAAAGTTTTACCGTTAAACTGTTGAACTACCCGGTAGTAAAAGTATAGTTGTGACAACCCCAAAATATTTCAAAAAGTATAGTTAAACTGTTGACATACGTACCTGATATTTCAAAAAGTTGAGAATACCTTGCTTCCATTTCAAATTCTATCTCCCCGGTCATCATGATTTCCCCATTGCTCATCTCCCGTGATAACTTCATTTAGTTTCCCACTTGTTGGGAAGTCATGACAACCGCTATCCCTTGAACTACTCGGTTTTGACTTGTCTGGGGCAGCATGTGGTGTCATCACTACCGTTGGAATATACTTTTTTATAGGTCATATTCCACCCTCAACTACTTCGTCGTACTCCGGATTCATGATCTGAATCATCAATCTTCGATCCATATTGAATTCAGGTTGACCTCTTTGTACATGGTAATTCAAAACTCGATGTTGGGTTCTCCTAATTGCTTTTTAAAAAGAGAAATTCATATCATCCATGTTAGCCTTCTTAGATCGGACATCTCTTTCCACAATATCCACGTGTCGTGTGGCTTTTATCCATGCATCACTCATTCTTACTCGTTCAGTTTTTTCTTCTTTCAGCTCAGATTCTATCTTTATCATCTTATACTCTGCCAAAGAATGCTTCTGTTCAAGCATCACATATCGGGTAACGCAAGCTTGAATTATTGCATCTTTTTATTCCACGACCGCCTGTCGCTCTTCAGCCTGCTCTTCTAACTCATGAATACGATTTTGAAATTCTACATTTTGATCATATAATACCTCTAATAAACTTTTCTTAGGTATTTCTTCTTCCTCTTCTTCCTCACTCTCAGTTGTTACCTCTGCGACTATCTCGAGTGCAACTATCAATTCTTCACTCACCACATGGATATCTCTAATTCCTTCTTTGTCTAACATCACATTATCATGGTTAGTGATTAGAGGTATCCCCACAGTCTCATTCACTCCATTGTTAGCATTCTCAGCTGCCATTCTTAAATACTGCCATAAAATAAGGGTTAATTAAACAAATTAACATATCGCATAATATCCCGATATTATGACTAACCAACAAATAAGCTTAGGTAGGATACACTAGTGAATGATTTACTCATCTCTCCCCTCCTAGTTATATTCCCCGATCTCCGCCAGAGACCATATCCCTAAGCTCTGATACCAACTGTAACAAATGTCCCATCAGTGGACAGCACCTCACATTGGTACCTATCAGTTTGACACTGCAGAACGACGTCCCCTACGGAGAGTCTGGCTTCGGTGCATCCCCCATCAACAGGAATTCACCAGCGAGAGGCTCGTGGCTCTTTACTTATATCTCTGATACCAACTGTGACAACCCCAAAATAGGTCCATACCATCCAACCTATTCTGAGTGGCCAAATACATGGTACATAAAACAATTACAACTTTATTACAACAATTGTCGTACAAAATACAACAACACGTATGCTGTGAGTTTGGATACAAATATATACCAAATGTGACACAAGTCCCAACCGTGGACATCACCTCACAGTGACACCTTAAATAAATGTATAGTCAAAAACTGTTTTAGAAATTAAAATCTTTGGGAAGTTCTCAAGGAAACCTTCATACATGGGAGGCTATACGTCTAGATTATGATAGATATAATATGGCCACAGAATTATCCTTGGTTGACCCAATAGACCCCAAAGAAAAATAAGAAGATTACTATCATATTCTTCCCAATGGTAAGTCTTCTCTTGATATATCATTATCTCCACTGTCTCTAATTGAGAATTATACTTCAAACAAACACCAAGATTATATAGGTAGTGCTCGTATATATACTCAGCAAGTGGATGAGCACATCCCTGTCTTATGATGATACGAGGTTGTATGTCATTAGACATCTTGTATGATAGTGACAAAACACCCTTCCAACGTTGGGTTCGCCTCACCCTCAACAGCTATAGACCATCGTTCTATTCCCCTGTTATCCTCCACTCGACCCAACTACACTTTTATTACCTGAAAGGAATTGTGAAGCAAAAGGGTGAGTACAACTAGCTCAGTAAAGAATATCATGACTAAAAATAATTAAATTATCAATAGCCTTCATCAATAATAAAACAGAGATTTAGAACATATGGTAGATGATAAAAATTTTCAACCATAGTTGCAGCGGAACGAGCAATCCATTAGAAGAGTCAAATAGACTATGAAGTCTATTATCTTCTCCATATTAAAAATTCACCAACAATGTTTTTTCCCTGTAACATCAATCAACAATTCTGGTCCACAATCATATGAATAACTCATAATCATAATTGTAGTTCTAAATTCCTCTTCTCATCCAGGACGAAGATAATTTTCATCACCTATCTTTACTTGAAACATCAAAGAGCATTGTTATACCAAATCACAGTTCCTGTTCATAATCATACTAATAAATTCATCTTTGCACTACGGCCAAATATATTCTTCAACAGTTCATCTTTGCACTACTGGCCAAAGATATTCAACAACATGTCATCTTTGCACTACGGCCAAAGATATTCAACATGTCATCTTTGCACTACGGGCCAAAGATATTCATCAACAATTCATCTTTGCACTACAGGCCAAAGATATTCCTCAACAGTTCATATTTGCACTACAGGCCAAATATATTCATCAACAGTTCATATTTGCACTACAGGCCAAATATATTAATATCTCAAAGAAATATATAATCATTTCAGAATTTATATAAACAATAATTATAACCATATTGATCATTTCACCTTTGCACTTAAGCTAAAGATATTCAATTATAAATTCAATGATCATGATCATACCAGTCAACAATTCAACTTTGCACTACTGGCCAAAGAGAACCCATAGTCATGATCATACCAAAAATCTACCCATCTTTACACTCAAGTCAAAGAGAAATATCATTATTAGGGTTATAAAAATGTTATATATGATAATAAAATTAATATGATCAACATATAGTTTTAATCTCAAGAGTAATATTCATAAATCAACTATAATTTGGTTAGAAAAAGAAACCAATTTTGTCATGAATAGTACCCATGAATAGTAACTCGTGAATAGTAACTCATGAATAGTAATCCTAACATGAAAAAGGTAAAAATTTCACAATAAAATCCATACCAATATTTCGGTATAATGATATTGAAAGAGTAATATTTCTTAAGCTTATATACAATTTATTTTAATTGTTTACACTTTACTAAATAATGCATTTAATCATCCTAAAATGTCAAACTCATAAGATTTCATCACCAATAACCAAAACTCTCATCAAAAATCTGCATATACCTCATGTAGGATTCTCAAGCCATAAAATCCTATTTTCCAATTTTCTTACTTCACATAACATATTTAATTCATTTACTCATAACTAGTCCATTTTCATGAAAAATACCAAGTCAGTTCTAAAAATATTTCTTTTCTGGAATTCAGCAGAATATAGTCCCATATTTAACATATATTTTTCTCAGAATTTTTAAAATTCATTTACTATTTTTTATATGGCCAAAACCGCCGAATATTTAGACATTTATCATATATTGTTCTTTTATCCAAAAATTCCGAAATTCACAGAGTATACTGATATTATATAGAGATACTTCCAATAAAAATTTTATCAATTTTGGAGTTAACCACAAGGAGTTATAAGCGGTTACTTTTAAAATAGTTTGTTCTCATAAAATTCATAACTTTTAATCTATACTTCCAAAAATCGCCATTTTTGGACACAATCAAGAAAACTTATCAAATTATCATTTCAAATTTTTCCAAAATTTTTGAAGGTCAGAAAAATTATGAAACTAAAAAACATAACAACCCTTAAAATTCCTTACTATCCCTTATCTCAAAAGAGCAGCACTTCTGACTGGATATCGGATATGACGCTGAAGAAAACTTGCACTAATGAATATCAACTCACCAAGTATCTAAATACTCACAAAATACACTCAATAATCTAGAGAGAAAAAAAAAAGAAAACTTATGAATTCTGATGTGATTTTCAATTCTAACTTAGCCCTCTATTTATAGGAAAATATTAGCACGCCGAAGCAGACTTAACCTGCAACCTGATGGCTTTACCTGCTACTATTCCCACCCACCACATTTGAAATAAAATTCAGCACATTTCATCATCAACCAAAAGTGGGGCCCACCAATTCTAGAATTTTCACCAAAATGATAAATTCCAAAAATTAAACAATTTCTGAACCAGTCACCTCTTAAAATTCATAACAAATCATAAGTTCATTTTTAACGGTTCAAAATTTGTGGACATATACTCAATTTATATATGTATAACATCCAAAAATTACAACGATCCAACGGTCGGATTAAATATTATAACTCACACAATAAAGCTGTAAGAACACCGATTTGATCTTTTAATACCTCCAATCCGATAAAATACTGATAAAATACCTCAACATTAATTCCTTCATTTATAACCACAAAAATAAATCCATCATTTATATCCACATCAAATAAATATTTCCTTATCATATGAATCAATAATTAATTATTCACAAATAATATTACAGAATCACATTTATGACAACCAGATTGTTTCCAAGAAAGAGGGGGCTTTCCAATAAGAATTTCTCCTTACTGGCGCGCAATTAGGTGACCAAACCTCTCCTTGACGGAACTTTCTAGACATTGCCAATAATGCTATCTAATAATATTATTCAAATAATATGAATTATTGATCTGATAATGGGAAATACTGTGCAGTGACAATTATTGAAACAACAATAATATAAAATATCAACGCAGCAATTATTGAATCAATAAAATAAAATATTGAACAGTAACTAGTGTAACAATTATTGAGTAGTGCCTTCTTATATAAGGATCAATAATTCAAAAATACTGTGCAATACCGTGTACTACTGTGCAATAATGCGTATTACTGTATTTTAACCACCGGGTATTCCAACAGTGTTAACGGTAACAACTATGCCGTTATTTATAAAAACTCAATTTTGTCATTTTCTTCATCTGACAGTTATTCTGTTATGGGGCCCACAAATGACTGCGCCGTCGTAAGAATATTCCCCAACAGAAAGAATATTCCACGACCAAATGAATATTCCCCGACAACAACGATTATTTTATAACCACTTGTATATTTTGTAAAATTTGCATATTTCGCCCATAACCATAGAATTATATCAAATTAATACCTTATTATTCACAAATATAATTAGAGGAAATTCGATTTTATTTATAATAAGTTGGGGTCTTACAATAGTAATACGCGTGGTTGCATAGTAGCACACGGTATTGATTATTGATGTTTACGTGAGAAGTCACTCAGTTATACTCAATTATTACTACAGTAATTGATGCATAATATCTCTCATATTATTGATTCAATTATTGTCACAATATCATTTGTATAATATTTTATATTTTTAAATCAATAATTAAGACGACAAAGTTATTTATATTATTATTTGTAATATTGACGATGTCTAAAAAGTTATATCGAGGAGAGGTTTGGTCACTTAATTACGCGCCAATAGGGAGAAATCCTTATCGGAAAGCCCCCTCTTTCATGGGAATGATCTGGTTGTTAAATATTGTGAGTTATAATGTGACGCCCCCAAAATAGGTATACAACACCCATTCTGAGTCGCCAAATACATGGTATAGAAAGCAAACTACAACTTCAATAATACAATTGTCGTGCAAAATACGACAATACATACTGTGAGTAAATACAAATATTGTCTTCCAGACAATATCCACACTCAAATAAGTCCTCATTATAATTATTCAAACATTATTTTACAGAAATAGTGAGGACTGCTAAAACATCTTTCTAGAACCATCACTCCATACCCCGACTATATCCTGCTATGTTCACACCTCCTGAGAAGAAAAATGGAACAAAAAGGAAAAGGGTGAGCTCAACTAGCCCAGTAAAGAATATTATGACTAAGATAATATACAATAAATTATCAATAGTCTTCAATAGGGAAAAATCTTATAGAATATAATAGACAACAAGTTTTAGATCAACAAATGCAACGAAAATAGCAATCCATTAGAAGAGTCACGTAGCGAATGAATTCTACTATCTTCTAAGATTTAAAAATTCATCATCAATATTTTATCCCTGTAACAACAATCAATATATATCTTTAATAAAATATTCATCTTTGCACTACAGGCCAAATATATTCATTTGTATCACCAGTCGGTCATGTTCATCTCAACACCTCTTCATCTTTACACTACGGGCCAAAAATATTCATCAGTTAATCATTCATCTTTGCACTACAGGCCAAAGATATTCAGTAACATCATCATTTAAGACTGAGGATGATGAAAAATATTTTAAAGAAAACGAATCCCGTGAGACAGAAGGACAAATATCAGGGATTCATATTACAGTTTATCCAAGATCAATAATACTCCATAATAAACTATTGTGGAGTAAAATTCAAGAATGAAGATCAAAACATGGATTTAATTTCAAGAATAAGGGTCACCACAGATAACTTGGAAGAAGAAAAAAATAATTTTTTTCCCTTTTGTGAACAGTACCCATGAACAGTACTCGTGAACAGTACCCGTGAACAGTAACTGTGAACAGTACCCGTGAATAGTACCCAGTCATGAAAGGTTCCAAATTTGATAAAAAGTTCAGACCAATATTCCTATGAAATGATATTAGATGAAGTAAAATTTTTAATAATTTCAGGAATTATAGTAGCAATACTTACCATAGTAAGTTCAAATTTAAGAATACGAGAAGAAATAATATCGCTTACGTAATATGGAGTATGAAAGAAAATAATATTTCTCATGAGTGTTGTAATAAAATAATATCCTTTACCTTTGTAGAAACTGGATTTGACTAGAATATCAGATATTATTTTGAGAAAATCTTGAAGAAAACTACGCTCAAAGTATTCTTATACTCAAAAAAAATACTCACAATACTATAGAATAAAAATTTCTAATAATGAAAATGGTATGATTTAGGATGGAGGTTTGCCCTCCTTTATAGCACATTTCGGAGGAAGGAAAATCAATTCATGCCTAACTTCTGCTCATTTTTCAATACCTAACATTTTGCCTAACTCCTCATTTTCATTCTTTTGCTTGCACATGCTTATGGGTGAGGCCCACATAATATGGAAAATGAATGATTTGCAGGGAATTCTCCACCCACCCATTTAGAAAAGAAAACAAAGGATTACTGCCTTTGAATAATGAATACGAATACAATTTGCTCACCTCTTCTTTTAATCACACACACACATATATATATATACATATATATACACACACACACACATATATATATATATATATATATATATATATATATATATATATAACAATAATAGTATTATTAACCAATTATAAAATATTGTAATAATATTTTGAATGAATATTCTATCTGAGAAATAATTGTAATTCCACAAAAATTATGCCAAACTTTCAAAAATTATTTCATGCTAAAATTCTTTCATTTATATCCATATAAAAATAAATATTTTCTTATCATATAAATCAATAATTAATTATTTATAAATAATATTACAGAATAACAATTATGACAACCAGGCCGTTCTCAAGAAAGAGGGGGCTTTTCAATAAAGATTTCACATTACTGGCGCGTAATTAGGTGACCAAACCTCTCATTGATAGAACTTTCTAGACATTGCCAATAATGTTATCTAATAATATTAATCAAATAATATGAATTATTGATCTGATAATGGGAAATACTATGTAGTGACAATTATTGAAACAACAATATTATTAAATATCAACGCTGCAATTATTGAATCAATAAAATAAAATATTGAACAGTAACCACTGTAACAATTATTGAGTAGTGCCTTCTTACGTAAGAATCAATAATTCAACAATACTGTGCAATACCGTGTGCTACTGTGCAACCACGCGTATTATTGTATTTTAACCACCAGGTAATCCAACAGTGTTAACGGTAACAATTACGCCGTTATTTATAAAAACTCAAATTTGTCGTTTACTTCATCCGACCGTTATTCTGTTCTGGGGCCCACAAATGACTGCACCGTCGTACGAATATTCCTGATAAAAAGAATATTCCCCGACCAAACGAATATTCCCCGATAAAAATGATTATTTTATAACCACTTGCTAATTTTGCAAAATTTGCACATTTCACCCATAACCAAAGCATTATATCAAATTAATTTCTTAAGATAATAAATAGAGGAAATTCAATTTTATTCATAATAAGTTGGGGTCTTACATATAATATTAATGATGAGTAAGTTCGTGTTGATTAAATATGAAATTGATATTTTCATTGTGTTGGGATTATTAGTGTTAGTGAAAATCGACTTTTATTTCGATAATAATTGACTTCTGAAGGTTATATTGACCAATTAGGTAATTAATCGGATAAATGAGCAATTAATTACTATTAATTCACATGCTCATAACTTTTTATTCAAATGCATGTACTATTAGGGGAGGTGGTGCAAGATTGATAATACTTGCATGACTAAATTAAAAATGGAGTTATAGATGAAGGTACTATACTGTAATTATTTTTTTCACATGTATAGAACTATTGATTCACATGATTGTACTATTGATTCACATGATGTACTATTAAGGGAGGTGGTACAAGCTAGATAGTACTTGCAGGACTAAATTAACAATAAAGAAAAAGATGAAGGTATTATACTGTAATATTTCGAGCCTCAAAACATGCAATTATCGAAACTATGTTTTCCTATAAATAGAAGCTCATTCTTCCTTCATTCTCACCAATTAACTAAGACTCACAAGATTAATTATAGATAGAGAAGCTATAGAGAGAAAGAAGAAGAGAAGTCTACTACTTCACTATTCCAGTATCCAGTCTTCTTCTGAGATAAGGGATATTATTTGTTGTATTGTAAGGGATGTTATTTTTCGTATGGTAAGGGGTATTATTTATTTCATATTCTGAAGAGATAATTTTTTTCGTATTCGTATGAATATTATTTTCATTCAATATTCGTAAGGGGTATTATTTATTTCATATTCTGAAGAGATATTATTTTTCTTTCAATACTCTTAAGGGTTGTTACTTCATTCTTTATTATTCTGTTGGAATAACCTTTCTACGCGGACTACCGCATGCATGGTAAAATTCTTCTGTTATTATATTTCTTATTATTTTGTTGGAATAACCTGTCTACGCGGACTACCACATGCATGGTGAAAATTTTCTATTATTCTATTCTCTATTATTCTGTTGGAATAACTTGTGTACGCAGACTACCGCATGCATGGTGAATGACTCTTCGTATTCATTCTTTATTAAATTATGAAAATGATCCGTTTACGTGGATTACCGCATGGTGGGTGAAAATCCATTTGCAGTTTCGTATATTGTATTATACTCGTATGAGATATCATTTCTTTTGTACTTGTCATGGAATATAGTTTTCTTTTGTATTTTCCTTTTATGAGTACTATTCACGAAATACTATTCATGGGTAATATTCACGTATACGGTACTATTTATGAATACGAATTACTATTCACGAGTTACTATTCATGAGTTACTATTCACGAGTTACTATTCATGGGTACTATTCACGAAAACATTAGTTTCTTTTTCAAACCAAATTATCGTTGATTTATGAATATTACTCTTGAAATTAAATCCATGCTTTGATCATGTTATTTTTATTATCATATATAACGTTTTTATAATCCCGGTGATGAAATTTCTCTTTGACTTAAGTGTAAAGATGGGTAGATTATTGGTACGACCATGAGAATGGGTTCAATTTGGCCAGTAGTGCAAAGATAAATTATTGACTGGTATGATCATGATCATTGAATTTATAATCGAATATCTTTAGCTTATGTGCAAAGGTGAGTTGATCAACATGGTTATAATTATTATTTATATAAATTCTGAAATTATTATATATTTCTTTGAGATATTAATATCTTTGGCCCGTAGTGCAAAGATGACCTGTTGTTGAATATCTTTGGCCTGTAGTGCAAAGAAGAATTGTTGTTGAATATCTTTGGCCGTAGTGCAAAGATGACCTGTTGTTGAATTTCTTTGGCATGTAGTGCAAAGATGAACTGTCGATGAATATCTTTGGCCCATAGTGCAAAGATGAATTCATTAGTATGATTATGAACAGGAACTGTGATTTGGTATAACCATAATCTTTGATGTTTCAGGTAAAGACGTGATGAAAATTATCTTCGTCCTGGATGCGAAGAGGAATTTAGAACCACAATTATGATTATGAATTATTGACATGATTATGGACATTAATTGTTGATTGATGCTACAAGGATAAAACATTATTGGTGGACTTTTAACTTGGAGAAGATAATAGACTTTATGGTCTATTTGACTCTTCTAATGTATTGCTCATTCCGCTACAACTGTGATGCCCTCAAAATAGGTATACATTACCCATTCCGAATCGCCAAATACATGGTACATAAACAAATACAACTTCAGTAATACAATTGTCGTACAAAATAAGACAACACATATATTGTGATTTTGAATACAACTATTGTCTAATAGAGAGTATACAAACTCAAAAGGAGTCCTCATTACAATTATTGATACACTATTTTACATAATAGTGAGGACTATTAATACAACTATCCTGAACCATCACTCCTTACCCCGGCTAGTTCCTACTATGTTCTCACCTCCTGAGAAGAAAAATGGAACAAAAAGGAAAAGGGTGAGCTCAACTAGCCCAGTAAAGAATATTATGACTAAGATAATATACAACAATTTATCATTAATCTTCAACATAAAAAAATCTGATAAAATATAATAGACAACAAGTTTTAGATCAACAACTGCAGCGAAAATAACAATCCATTAGAAGAGTCAAGTAGAGAAAGAATTCTACTATCATCTAAGATTTAAAAGTCCATCATCAATATTTTATCCCTGTAACATCAATCAATATATATCTTGAATCAAATATTCATCTTTGCACTACAGGCCAAAGATATTCATTTGTATCACCAGTTGGTCATGTTCATCTCAACACCTGTTCATCTTTGCACTACGGGGCAAAGATATTCATTAGGTAATCATTCATCTTTGCACTACATGCCAAATATATTCAGTTATATCATCATTTAGGACTGAGGATGATGAAAAATATCTTAAAGAAAATGAATCCAGTGAGATAAAAGAAAATATATTAGGGATTCGTATTACAGTTTATCCAAGTTTAATAATACTCCACAATAACCAATTTTGAAGTAGAATTCTAAAATAAAGATCAAAACATGGATACAATCAAAGATAGTAACCATAATAGATATCTTGGACAAAAAGAAGAAAATTTCATTTTTCGTTGAATAGTGTCGTATTCGTGAATATTGTTGTATACTTCACATAGTGCCGTATACGTGAATAGTAACCTCAACACAAAAAGTTTCAAATTTGATAAAAAAGTTCAGACTAATATTTCGGCATAATGATATTGAAAGAAATAATATCATTTACGAAAAAAATAACATCCCCTACCTCAAAATAACCGTACTTCTTACTGAATTTCGGATATAATACTGACAGAACTTGCACTGAATAGCAACTCTCAAATTATCAAAATACTCACAAAAATACGCTCGATAATCTAGAGAAAAAGAAAACTTATTTCTGGTGTGATTTTCAATTCTAACCTAAGCGCCTATTTAAAGAAAAATGCTAGAACGCCAAAGGAGACTAAAATAATAAAAAATTATTATTCTTTCTTTTTTTTCTACGCTTGCTAGCCATCCAAGACCAGCATGCCAATCTTGAAAACCAATTTTGCAGCCCACATGTTAAAAACAAAAGTGGGTCCCACCGAATTTTAATAAAAATCATTTTATTTTCTGAAACTTCAACAATTCATAGAAAATAGCATAGTTATCAGAAAAATACGAATTTTAGGTCCATTCTACAAGAAATTAAATTCTCTAGAACTATGTAGCTTTAAGTTTTTCCAAATTCCAAACAGAAAATATCCGAAATCCACAAACGGATGATTTTTAATACTTTCAATCCGACAAAATACTGATAAAACACCTCAGCATTAATTCCTTCATTTATAACCACATAAATAAATCCATCATTTATATCCACATAAAATAAATATCTCCTCCCGACTCATTTCTTCTATTTTCACGGCCACGATTACCACTAGTGTGGTTACCGCTTTTGTCCGAATGTTTTTCGCCTTGCTGGTTTTCATTGTTCCGATGACCCTGTGTACACACTCAAAATTTTCTGTACTACTATAACTAACATTGCAGGAGGACAAATTTGCCTTTTAAGAGGGAACCCTGAAAGACAACCCATATCCATACTGGATACTATCGGAAGTTCAGCGTCAACCCCAGAACACACTGGGAGTAACAATTCCAACCTCGGATATAACCCCGAGGTGTGCAGATCCAATATCGGAATACACACCGGAGAAGACTAATTAATCTCGGAGATAACCCCAAAGTATCCAGTCTCAGTCCCAACCATAGGAATAGCCACCAACCTTGGTGATAAAACCAAGGAATGTAGTCTCGACGATAACCCCGAAAATGCTTATTTCAAATGCAACCAACTTCAATCTCGATGCTCACAAAGAGATACTCTGTACCAACCCGGCGATAACACCGGGAGGACATGCACACCTCAAAGATGACACTGTGGGCCTTCAACAAATGCAGCAGTCCAATCTCAGCGAAGCTCTGAGCAACGTCTGCTATATCAGCCCAATCCGACGATAACACTGGTGAGGGGAAACATCGTCATCTCGCCAACACGATGCCATGCCATGTCTTCTCAACATTTCATATACATCTATACACAATGATGTCCCATAAAAGCCAAGGAAAACCAATCCCGAGTGACTATTGTGCGGGGTAACGGATGGAATTTGAAGCTTTCAGAACGGAGGGCATCGTCCCATCTTCAATGACTTCGTACAAACTCTAATCCTATGCCATTGTACAACTCTCGACAACGGCGGTTCGAAATAGGTCTTGTATACCTCAATCGAATGCCCAGATTGTACTTCTGAAAGTTCGAGTGGGCATTACAGTGCCCGGGTGCACGTACTACGAGACGCCCTGACCCGAGAAACCCAGGCCCACCCGGGTAACCTCTGGTACACCTGCGGCTGAGCCGCAGGTACACCTGCAACTCCACCCTCTATAAATAGAGGGCTTGGGGTGGCCATTTTGCACGAGAAAATGGTAAGGAAACCCTGCCCAATTTGCTCTACACTCACCCCATGCAGTGTACTTTCTCATTTTAAACACTTGTGAGCTCATATATAGCTTCTTTTGTACCTACAAAAGCCAGTATTTACCCACTTTAAAGATATAGAAGTCTTCTTTGGCAGTCAACTATAAGCCTTCTCACACACTTTAAAGCCTTTCTCTTCATCTCTGCACACACATTTCTTCACGTTGAGAGTCGTGTTGCGCGCATTTGCCCGGACTTTGGTCCGTGGTTTTCGACCCACCTGGAGTTCACTTCATGGTGGTTGATCGCTTTTACAGCTATATATTTCTTACATTATTTTCGTACGGATGCCTCACATCTGTCAAATAAAATAAATCAAGCCAAACACTTAATAAAATGGGAGTGTAAAAGGTCTCAATTACTATTGAGCATCAGGGTTTGAAAAACCTCTTTTATAAAATATCATTGCCATATCTTGCTTAAAACTAAATTTTTACATAAATTCAATCCCTGTGTATATAGGTTCGAACGATGCCTCGCACGACTTCTAAATAACATCACATTGACCCACACACACACACATTCAGATAATAGTTTCTTTAAAAGAGGCGGTCACCGTGGTAACACGGATGTCGGGAGGGTGCCTAACACCTTTCCTCCGCATAACCAAGTCCCCGAACCCTAATGAATCTCGGTTTCACCGACCCGTTTAGCAGTGTCAAATCACTGGGTCAATGTGCAAACCTTTTATCAGCTGAGTTGGAACAACCATTTAAAAAACCAACTGGCGACTCTTAACAGTCCATCGTCGATATTATACATGTCGGACCTTTTTCACTTGTTTTTTTAAACAAATCTCACCTAAAATGAGAACACCAAAGAACAAGTAACGGAAAGGGACATCTAAAAATCCCGACGTCAACACCCTGGCTGTGTTCCCTCGGTTGAACATACTCATTTTCTCGCTCTAATAATTGAGCCCAGTTTACAACATCTGAATATAAAGAAAATTTATGAGAGATAAGATATTGCCGAATCTCGGGTTTTAGACCTCTCAGAAACATCCTTGTCATTCGTTCCTCATTCTCTACCAAATGAGGTGCAAACCTGGATAACTCAGCGAACTTCGCCTCGTACTGGGACACCATCATGTTATTTTGTTCTAGTATGATAAACTCTACCTTCTTTATATAACGAATACTTTCAGGAAAGTACTTGTCATTGAATAGTTTTTGAAACGTTTCCCAAGACATGTTGAGTGCGGTAGGCTGGGTACGCTTCACAGACTCCCACCAGTAGTTTGCCTCACCGCAGAATATAAAGGTGGCGAATGGAACTTTTTGTTCCTCCGTGCATCCCAAGACATCGAATATCTTGGTAATTTGCTTGACCCACATTTCTTCCTTGATCAGATCCGGCTTTCCAATAAATTCTGGTGGTCCCAACTCCTTGAACTGCTTGCCTGTGATAAGCTGCGTATTGCTATCATTTCCACCCGTATTTTGTGCACGAGTCTCCCTCGTCTGGTTTTGCATAAATTGCAAAAAGCTCCTAAACATCCCATCATTCATCATTTGTTTGGTATTGTTGTTTACAGGAGGAATATTGCCTTCCTGTTGCACGTTCCCATGGGTGGTGATTAAAGGTGTCTCCACAGTTAATATTTCCAGTTGCTATTCTCAAATACTGTCATAAAACAAGGGTTAATTAACATGTCACATATTATCCCTATACTCTGACCGACCAAATAAATTCCAAATAAACTTAGTCAGGTCATACTAGCGAAGGAATTTCCCATCTCTCCCCTCCTAGTTCTTGTCTCACATCTCATCCAGGGATCATATCCCTAGGCTCTCATACAAATTGTGACGCCCCCAAAATAGGTATACATCACCAATTCTGAGTCGCCAAATACATGGTATAGAAACAAATACAACTTCAGTAATACAATTATCGTGCAAAATACGACAACACATATACTGTGAGTTTGAATACAACTATTGTCTAATAGAGAGTATACAAACTCAAAAGGAGTTCTCATTAAAATTATTGATACACTATTTTACAAAATAGTGAGGACTACTAATACAACTATCCTAAACCATCACTCCATACCCCGGCTAGTTCCTGCTATGTTCTCACCTTCTGAGAAGAAAAATGGAACAAAAAGGAAAAGGGTGAGCTCAACTAGTCCAGTAAATAATATTATGACTAAGATAATATACAACAATTTATCATTGGTCTTCAACAAGAAAAATCTGATAAAATATAATAGACAACAAGTTTTAGATCAGCAACTGCAGCGGAAATAACAATCCATTAGAAGAGTCAAGTAGAGAAAGAATTCTACTATCTTCTAAGATTTAAAAGTCCATCATCAATATTTTATCCCTGTAACATCAATCAATATATATCTTGAATCAAATATTCATCTTTGCACTACATGCCAAAGATATTCATTTGTATCACTAGTTTGTCATGTTCATCTCAACACCTGTTCATCTTTGCACTACGGGCCAAAGATATTCATTAGGTAATCATTCATCTTTGCACTAAAGGCCAAAGATATTCAGTTATATCATCATTTATGGCTGAGGATGATGAAAAATATCTTAAAGAAAACGAATCCAGTGAGATAAAAGAATAAATATTAGGAATTTGTATTACAGTTTATCCAAGTTCAATAATACTCCATAATAACCAATTTTGAAGCAGAATTCAAAAATAAAGATCAAAACATGGATACAATGAAAGATAGTAACCATAATAGACATCTTGGACAAAAAGAAGAAAATTTCATTTTTGGTGAATAGTGTCATATTCGTGAATAGTGCCGTATACGTGAATAGTGCCGTATACATGAATAGTAACCTCGACACAAAAAGTTCTAAATTTGATAAAAAGTTCAGAGTAATATTTTGGCATAATGATATTGAAAGAAATAATATCATTTACGAAGAAAATAACATCCCTTACCTCAAAATAACCGTATTTTTGACTGAATTTCAGATATAGCGCTGACGGAACTTGCACTTAATAGTAACTCTTAAAGTATCAAAATACTCACAAAAATACGCTCAATAATCTAGAAAGAAAGAAAACTTGTCTCTGGTGTGATTTTCAATTCTAACCTAAGCGCCTATTTATAGGAAAATGCTAGAAGGCCATAGGAGACTAAAATAATAAAAAATTATTATTCTTTTTTTTTTCTATGCATGCTAGCCATCCAAGACCAACATGCCAATCTTGAAAACCAATTTGCAGCCCACATGTTAACAACAAAAGTGGGTCCCACCCAATTTTAACAAAAATCATTTTATTTTCTGAAACTTCAATAATTCATAGAAAATATCCCGTTCATCAGAAAAATACAAATTTTATGTCCATTCCACACGAAATTGAATTCTCTTCAACTTTTTAGCTTTAAGTTTTTCCAAATTCCAAACAGAAAATATTCGAAATCCACAAATGGATGATTTTTAATACTTCCAATCCGACAAAATACTGATAAAATACCTTAGCATTAATTCATTCATTTATAACTACATAAATAAATCCATCATTTATACCTACATAAAATAAATATTTCCTTATCATATAAATCAATAATTAATTATTCACAAATAATATTACAAAATCGCAATTATGACAACCAGGCCGTTCCCAGGAAAGAGGGGGCTTTTCGATAAGGATTTATCCTTATTGGCGCACAATTAGGTGACCAAACCTCTCCTTGATAGAACTTTCTAGACATTGCCAATAATGCTATCTAATAATATTATTCAATTAATATGAATTATTGATTTGATAATGGGAAATACTGTGCAGTGACAATTATTGAACAACAATAATATAAAATATCAACACAGTAATTATTGAATCAATAAAATAAAATATTTAACAGTCATTACTGTAACAATTATTGAGTAGTGCCTTCTTACGTAAGAATCAATGATTCAATAATACTGTGCAATACCGTGTGCTACTGTGCAACCACGTGTATTACTGTATTTTAACCACCAGGTAATCCAACAGTGTTAACGGTAACAATTACGCCGTTATTTATAAAAACTCAAACTTGTCGTTTTCTTCATCCGACAATTATCCATTATGGGGCCCACAAATGGTTGCACCGTCGTACGAATATTCTCCGACAGAAAGAATATTCCACGACCAAACGAATATTCCCCGACACAATGAATATTTTATAACCACTTGCTTATTTTTCAAAATTTGCATATTTCACCCATAACTAAAGCATTATATCAAATTAACACTTTATTATTCACAATAATAAATAGAGGAAATTCGATTTTATTTATAATAAGTTGGGGTCTTACATCTATAGATCCTGATACCTAAAATGTAGGCAGCATCGCCCAAATCTTTCATGGAGAAACATTTTCATAACCATGTTTTTACTGCCTGTAAGGAAGGAATGTCATTCCCAATAATTAATATGTCATCAACATATAATACTAGGAATACAATGTGACTCCCACTAACCTTCTTATATACACAAGGTTCATCTTCATTTTTAATAAAGCCAAACTCTTTGACTACTTCATCAAATCGAAGATTCCAACTCCGAGAGGCTTTCTTCAATCCATAAATGGATCACTGCAATTTACATACCTTTCCAGCATCCTTTGGAGTGACAAAACCCTTAGGTTTTGTCATATACACATCCTCAAGGAGATTTCTGTTAAGGAAAGCAGTTTTGGCATCCATCTACCAGATTTCGTAATCATAAAAAACAACAATAACAAGTAAGATCCTGATGGATTTAACCATTGCCACTAGAGAGAAGGTTTCATCATAGTCAACACCTTGAACCTGTTTGAAACCTTTTGCTATCAGTCGACCTTTATAGGTTTGTACTTTACCATCCATGTCGGTTTTCTTCTTGAAATTCCACTTGCACCCGATTGGTTTTACCCTTTCGGGTGGATCAACCAGAGTCTATACTTGGTTAGTATACATGGAGTCCATCTCAGATTTCATGGCTTCAAGCCATTTCTCAGAATCTGGTCCATTCATAGCTTCTTGGTAGGAAGCAGGCTCATCTTGATCTATGAGCATCACATCACCGTTTTGAGTCACAAGATATCCATAGTATTTCTCGGGCTCTTGGCATGTGCTACCAGATCTACGAATGCCTTGTGTAATTTGAGTAGGTTCACTGTCCATAATATCTTGTGGTTCATGCTCACGTTTCAACTCAGGTTCAATGATATTTTGTGGTTCTCGAATTTCTTCGAGTTCTACTTTCCTCCCACTGTTTCCTTTAGAGATAAATTCTCTTTCTAGAAAAATACTAGTTCGAGAAACAAACACTTTGTTCTCAGAAAGTTTGTAGAAATAATACCCTTTTGTTTCCTTTGGGTATCCCATAAAATTACATTTGTCAGATTTGGGTCCAAACTTGTCAGAATCCAGACGTTTTACAAACGCCTCGCAACCCCAAATCTTCATGAATGACATACTAGGACGTTTCCCAGTCCATATCTTATATGGTGTCTTCTGAACCGTCTTTGTAGGAACACGGTTAAGTGTGAATGCAGCTGTCTCTAGGGCATGACCCCAGAAACTTATTGAAAGATCTGCATGACTCATCATTGATCATACCATGTCCAACAAGGTTCGATTCCTCCTCTCTGATACACCATTCCATTGTGGTGTTCCAGGTGGAGTGAGCTGCGATATAATACCACACTCCTTTAGAAGGTCATCAAAGTCTTGGCTTTAGTATTCACCTCCTCGATCGGATCGAAGGGGTTTTATGCTTTTGCCAAATTGGTTTTGAACTTAATTCTTGAATTCCTTGAACTTTTCAAAGGATTCGGATTTGTGTCTCATAAGATACACATATCCATATCTACTGAAGTCGTCAGTAAATATAATGAAGTAATAAAACCTACCTCTTGCTAACGAACTCATGGGTCCACATACATCACTATGTATAAGTCCCAAAACATCGCTAGCCCGTTCACTGTGTCCAGTGAAAGGGGCTTTAGTCATCTTGTCTAATAAACAAGACTCGCATTTCTCATATGATTCAAAATCAAATGAATCCAAAAACCCATCTTTATGGAGTTTGGATATGCGTTTTTCATTTATATGGCCTAAACGACAATGCCAGAGATATGTCAGATTTGAATCATTTGATTTAAATCATTTTATATTTATGTTATAGATAGGCATTTCTAAATCAAGAATATAAAGACCATTAAACAATTGTGAAACACCATAACATATATCATTTAAGTAAAACGAACAACGTTTGTTCTTTATTATAAATGAAAAACCTCTCTTGTCCAAACAAGAAACAGAAATAATGTTTTTGCTTATAGCAGGCACAAAATAACAATCTTCAAATTCTAAAACTAGCCAAGTGGGCAAAGATAAATGATAAGTTCCTACGCCCAGTGCAACAACTTTTACTCCATTCCCAACTCGTAGGTCAACTTCTCCTTTCGCCAAAGTCCTACTCCTTCGGAGTTCCTGCACATTAACACAAATTTGAGAACCATATCCAGTATCCAATACCCATGATGTAGAAGTAGACAAGTTGACTTCTATAAGATATATACCTGAATCAGAAGTCGCACTTCCTTTCCTTTTCTTCAAATCTTCCAAATAAGCATGATAGTTCCTCTTCCAGTGTCCAGGTTTTCCACATAAGTGACACTCACCTTCTTTAGCCACCCCACGTTTAGGTTTTAAAGCCTGTTTGGTTTTGGAAATGGATTTGGCAAAAAATTTAGATCCTATCTTCTTCTTGCCTTTCCAATTTTCCTTAGCATTCCCCTTTTGCACCACCATTATGGGAGCGGGTCCTGCCTTTTTTATGTTGTTCTCGGCAGTTCTTAACATGCTCAACAACTCAGTAAGGGTTTTCTCAATTTCATTCATAAGATAATTCATAAAAAATTGAGAGTAGCTGCTGTTCAAGGATTGCAAAACAAGATCTGTTTGGGCTTCTGGAGTGATTGGAAAACCCAACCTATCAAGGTACTCAATATACCGAATCATTTTCAACACATGTGGACCAACTAGATCACGTTCACCCATCTTGTAGTGATACAACGCCTTGCTTGTATCATACCTCTGCTGTTGAGCATGCCCATCGAACAATTTCTTGAGATGCTCGATCATCTCATAAGCATCCATCAACTTATGTTTCTTCTGAAGCTCAGCGTTCATATTGCTAGCATGACATAACTCACGTCCAGAGCATCATCTTGATGCTTCTTGTAAGCATTATGCTCCGCACGTGGTGCAGTGACAGATGGTGCTGCAGGAATGGGCCCATCAAGGACATATAGCTTGCGCTCATGTTTGAGGACAGTCCTCAAGTTCCTTTGTCAGTCAAGGAAATTAATTCCACTCAGCTTGTCCTTCTCAAGGACTGATCATAGTGAAAGACTACTTGTGTTGTTGTTGTTTGCCATTGATATCTATAATTTATAAGTGCAAAAAATAATAAGTCAAATTGCAGAGTTGATATTATGTAATTGATAACAATACATTCAAAATATACCTCCCACTATTTTATTCAAATTAATAGCCCTCACCGTTAATTCGAAAATCATTTTCTATTAAATCTTTCTAGTGAGCCAAGATCCATATTTCATTATGCCTTAAGTTAGCTTTGGCTAATCTCTTAAAACACAATTATTTAGGTAGACAAACCTGTATCAATTATATCATATATAACTCCTGGATAGTTTGGTAAACAACAATTGTTTCTAGTCCATCTAATGGTACCTACCAAACTCCATGCCTCTAAGTCCACAATCCTATTGAGATAACTTAGTTAAGTCGGGCCCAATGATTTTAACAATTTGGATATCACAATTATCCTATCGTATCTTACCTAGATAAATAGGGTACTTTGCTTTGGCAAACCTACATCCATTGATCAAGGTCTTGATGAGTGTCATTCATTGGAAGGCATCTGATTTAGACTTAATAATTTATTGAGGGATTTTATAAATTAATTTAGATCTCACCAATTTAAATCTTATTAAGCATGCACATTATTTATCATATCATATCGCATTCAAGCATAAATAAAGTGCAAAATTAAATGTGTCACAGTTATGGCCCAATCCACTGTCAATCTTTTCAAGCTAATGAAAGATTGAAGGTAATTCTAAGGTGGTAAAAGATCTCAAAATAGTAGCTTCCTTGGATCTTCATCATGCATGTGCCTCCTCTCTATCATCCTCTTTCCATCGTGTTCTCCATCTTGTCATCTTCATCTATTATAGATTATTACATGACATAAAGAAATCTCAAGTTACATTCGAGGGGATTTAGATGAGAAGAGAATATTACATTAGAATTTATAGAAAGGCACGACATGCAAGCCGTATTTCAAAACCAAAAACACTAACCTATGGGTCAAAAGGTCATAATTGTGCACCATGCATATCACAATAAACACATAACAATTTATATATAATTAAAAAAAACTATATATAACAAATTGGGGTCACGACCATCAAACGCTACGACGGGGGGGGGGGGGGGGTCCAAAGGGGGGTCTCCCCCCTGGCGGTGGTACGGCATAATTTTTCCATACGAATCTCTGAAACAGTTTCAGAATCATATATTTAATCCACCAAAAAAATCATAATAACAATACACCTGGTACATATCATATATGTCCAGTTTCAATTAATCATATTAAACCGAATCTTCATACTTCTAATCCAATTAGAACATAAGTTGTATACTATTATTACGCATATAAGATACAATTAACAGAACATCATATACGTTCATATCTATCACTGATATTCATAATACCAGAATACGATTACATACAGAATATTATATATTCAATTTCTGATTGATAAAATTGTATCATCATCATATATATATATATATATATATATATATATATATATATATATATATATATATATATTGAAAACAATATAATCAATTTCAGATCGGTAAAATTGTAACATCATATATCATATATATCGAAAGCAATAAAACAAGTAATCTGAATTAATCGTTTTGCAAGTAGCTCTGATACCACTGTAGGGGTTTCGATACATAAACGCACAACAAAAATTAAAATTTTAAAGAAATTTCGAAACCCTAAACAGGATCTATGTGAAAATCAATTAACTCAATGTAAAGAGATTATACTGAATATGAAAATGCTTCTGAAACGCTTCGAATGTCCAACGCAATTCCTCACGAAACTACGCCTCTCTAAGAGCGGCTAGGGTTTTGATGTTATGATATCTACCTAAGTGGCTGCTATATATCCTATATATAGTATTTAAAAGGTATTTATCAAAATCTAATTTCATAAAATCTGTAAGACCCCAAATTATTAATAAATAAAATATATTTTCCTCTATTTATTATTTTGAAATAGTAAGGGTTGATTTGATTAATGTGGTTAATTATGGAAAAATGCGCAAATATTTTAAATAAGCAGGTGGTTATAAAATATTCATTGTTGTTGGGGAATATTCGTTTGGACGTGGAATATTCTTGCTGTCGGGGAATATTCGTACGACGGCGCAGTCATTTATGGGCCCCATAACGGAAAGCGATTGGATGAAGAAAACGACAAGTATAACTTGTTTATAAATAACGGCATAGTTGTTACCGTTAATACTGTTGGAATACCCAGTGGTTAAATCACAGTAATACGCGTTGTCGCACAGTAGCATACGGTATTGCACTAATTATTGATTCTTACGTAAGAAGGCACTACTCAATAAATGTTATAGTAATTACTGTTCAATATTTTATTTTTGAGTCAATAATTGCTGCGTTGATATTTTATATTATTGTTGTTTTAATAATTGTCACTTCACAGTATTTTCCATTATCAAATCAATAATTCATATTATTTGAATAATATTATTAGATAGCATTATTGGCAATGTCTAGAAAGTTCTGTCTAAGGAGATGTTTAGTAACCTAATTGCGCGCCAGTAAGGAGAAATTCTTATTAGAAATCCCCATCTTTCCTGGGAACGGCCTGGTTGTCATTATTGTGATTCTGTAATATTATTTATGAATAATTAATTATTAATTTATATGATAAGAAAAATATTGATTTTATGTGGATATAGATGGAGAAATTTTTTTAAAATGACAATTGTTAAAAATTGATATTTTATCTTTTCTGATAAAATAATATTTTATTATATTATTATAATATAATAATGATGATATTTTTACAATGAATGTGGGATATATGAGTATATGAGGAGGAAGAGTATTTTTGTTGCATTAAATGATTAACACATGTTTTGTGTGTCAGTGGACCCCATTTCTTGACTTAAATTTTATTTTAGCCTATAAAATCGCACGTTTATGAATTTCGGTCAATTTTTATTTTGAATTTGGAAAAACTTTCTTCTGCAAAGTTGTAGAGAATTGAATTTCCCATAAAAAAATGCGAGATTCGAATTTTCTAATAAAACGGATATTTATTATGAATTATTGAAGTTCCGTGGTTCCGAAATAATTGATTTTTGAAAGTTTTAATTAATTTTAATAACAAAAACATTTTTTTTGTTTTTGTCATTAGTGGTGGCTGATTTCAGATGGACAAGAGGTGCGTAGGAAATTTTGATATATATATTAATATTATATTAAATTTTCTACTTTGGTGTTCTAAGCATTTTCCTATAAATAGGGTGCTTAGGTTAAAATTGAAAATCACACCAGAAACTAAAGATTTCTCTCTCTTTCTCTCTCTAGAATATCGAGCGTATTTGTGAGTATTTTAATACTTTGAGTATTGCTATACGGTGCAAGTTCTTTCAGCACTATATCCAGTATTCCAATCAGAAGTACTATTCTTTCTGAGGTAAAGGATGTTATTTTCTTTGTAAATGATATTATTTCTTCAATATCATTATGCCGAAATATTGGTCTGAATTTTTATCAAATTTGAAACTTTTTCATGTCGGGGTTACTATTCATGAGTTACTATTCATGAGTTACTATTCATGAGTTACTATTTACGAGTTACTATTCATGAGTACTATTCATGAAGCATGATGATGTTTTTTGTGAAATTTCTATCTTTTGGTGTTGGAGTTACTATTCACGTATACGGCACTATTCACGAATACGGCACTATTCACCGGAAAAAAAAATTTCTTCTTTTCGTCCAAAATATCTATTCTGGACACTAGCTTTGATTGTATCCATATTTTGATCATTCTTGAATTTTACCCCACTCTGGTTATTTCTGAAGTATTTTTGAATGGAAATTGTTTAAAGTACGAATCCTTAATATTTGTTCTTTTGCTTCACTGGATTCGTTTTCTTTAAAATATTTTTTATCATCCTCAGTTCTAAATGATGATATAACTGAATATCTTTGGCCTGTAGTGCAAAGATGAATGATTTCTTGATGAATATCTTTGGCCCGTAGTGCAAAGATGAACAGGTGTTGAGATGAACATGACCGACTAATTAATATCTTTGGCCCGTAGTGCAAAGATGAACATGTGTTTAGATGAACATGACCAACTGATGAATATCTTTGGCCTGTAGTGCAAAAATGAATATTTGATTCCAGATATATATTGATTGATGTTACAGGGATAAAATATCGACGATGAACTTTTAAATTCATATGTAGAAGATAGTAGTTTGCATTCTCTACTTAACTCTTCTAATGAATTATTATTTTCGCTGCGAAGATTGATTTAAAATTGGTTGTCTATTGTATTCTATTAGATTTTTCCCTATTGAGGACTAACGATAATTTGTTCTATATTATCTTAGTCCTAATGTTCTTTACTGGGCTATTTAATCTCACCCTTTTCCTTTTTGTTCCCTTTTTCTTCTCAGGAGGCGAGAATATAGCGGGAACTAGTCGGGGTGTGGAGTGATGGTTCAAGATACATGTTTTAGTAGTCCTCACTATTTTGTAAAATATTATATCAATAATTGTAATGAGGACTTATTTGAGTGTGGATATTGTCTAGATGACAATATTTGTATTTAAACTCACAGTTTTTATGTTGTATTCATAAAGTTGTAGTTGTTTCTATACCATGTATTTGACGACTCAGAATGGGCGATGTATACCTATTTTGGGGGCGTCATAGTTGGTATTAGAGCTTAGAGATATGGTCTCTGGCGGAGATCGGGGAATAGTAATAGGAGGGGAGAGACGAGTAATCCTTCGGTAGTATGTCATACCTAAGCTTATTTGTTGGTCAGTCAAACTATATGGTTAATATGTTATATGTTAATTTGTTTAATTAACCCTTGTTTTATTGCAGTATTTAAGAATGGCAGCTGAGAATATTAACGGTGGAGTTAATGAGACCTTGGAAACACCTTTAATCACCACCCAGGGGAACGTGCAACAGGAAGGTAATATTCCTCCTATAAACAACACCACTGAGAAGACGATGAACGACGGGATATTTATGAGCTTTTTGCAGTTCATGCAAAACCAGACGAGGGAGACTCGTGTACAGAATACGTGTGGAAATGATAGCAACTCGTGGCTTATCACGGCCAAGCAATTCAAAGAGTTGTGACCACCAGAATTTAAGGGAAAGCCGGATCCGATCATGGCGGAAACATGGGTCAAGCAAATTACCAAGATATTCGATGTCTTGGGATGCATGGAGGAACAGAAGGTTCCATTCGCCACCTTTAACTTCTGTGGCGAGGCAGATTACTGGTGGAAGTCTGTGAAATGTACCCAGCCTGCCGCACTCCGCATGTCTTGGGAAACGTTTCAGAAACTTTTCAACGAAAAATACTTTCCTGAAAGTATTCGCCATATAAAAGAGGTAGAGTTTATTAGACTAGAACAAAACAACATGACGGTGTCCCAATACGAGGCGAAGTTCACAGAGTTATCCAGGTTTACACCTCATTTGGTAGAGAATGAGGAACGAATGACGATGATGTTTCTGAGAGGTTTAAAACTCGAGATTCGGCAATATCTTATCTCTCATAAATTTTCTTTATATTTAGATGTTGTCAACAGGGCTCAATTATTAGAACGAGATAGCAAGTACGTTCAACCAAGAGACCGCAACCAGGATCATACCAGTGACAACAGTCATCAGAACAACGATAACCAGCGGAGAAAGAAAAATACGGACAAGAGTGAAAACCACTCTGGTGGTAATCGTGGCCATGAAAATAGAAGAAGCGAGTCGGGGGGAGATTTTAAACATAGGAGATTCAACAATGACACTGGGAAGACGTCAGTACCAGCAGCAACTAGTTTTAAGAGAGGAGAACGACCACCGGTCGTATGATATAAATGTGGAAAAGAGGGACACATCAGACCAAACTGTCCACAACAGTTCAAGGTATGCTATAATTGTGGAAAGGAAGGACATATCGCTCGAGATTATACGGTAGCGAAACCAAGCCCAGTGGGGATGGTAACTCAAAAGGCTGTCCCATAAAAGTCAAAGTCAACAGTTCTTGGAAGAGCGCTTGTCGTGACTGGTCAACATGCGAGGAACCCAAACGAGGTGTTCACGGGTATGCTAATCATAAATTCATGCGAAGTTTATACATTACTAGATATCGGTGCTACACATTCATTTATCTCTCCTGCTTGTGCTCAACGTTTAAACTTGACTCCGGAGAAAATTAGACTTTGACTTATTTATTGAAACTCTGTTATGAGAAACTTTCGTTACATCCACTGTTTATAAATCTTGCTTGATTCAAGTTGGCACCATCGCTTTACCTGTTGACCTTATTTCTTTAAAGATACTTGCTTCTGATGTGATTTTGGGGATTGATTGATTAACTACTCATCATGCCAAAATTGATTACTTTCGTAAGGTTGTTAGTTTTCATATTCCTAAGCAACCTGTTATTCGAATTCAAGCAACCAAACCATTGAAGTCAAACACTTCCATATCAAGCCATAAAGTCATTCGTTTATTGAAAAATGGATGTCAAGTTTTCTTAGCCCATGTTATGGACTTAAACAAAAATACGTCAGATTTAAATGATATTTCTATTGTTAGTAAATTTCCTGATGTATTTCCTGAAAAATTTCTTGGCTTACTCCCAAAGTGTGATATTGAATTTTGTATCGACTTTGAACCCGGTACAAAACCCATTTCTAAAAATCTCATGGCTCCTATTGAACTTCAGGAGTTAAAAATTCAACTATAGAATTTGGTACCTGAGCCTTTATCTGGTGACTTCCTTTGTGGAATGCACCGAAGCCAGACTCTCCGTAGGGGACGCCATATTCGTGCGGTAGTAAACTGATAGGTGTCATTGTGACGTGCTATCCAAGATTTGGATATGAGTCACAGTTGAGAGCAACCTAAGTCAGTAATCGAAATACGTATCTTTCTATGCTTAGCTGGTTATTATCGAAGATTTTGTGGAAAGATTTTCTTGAATCGCTACTCCATTAACTCAGTTGACTCATAGAGATATAAAATTCGAATGGAGCAAGGAATGTGGGAAGAGTTTCGAAGAACTCAAGGGGAGACTCATTTCGGCTCATGTTCTGACCATACCATCCTGGAAAAGCGAACGTGGTAGCTGACGTGTTGAGTAAAAGATCGTATACGAGTACGAATGCGAGATTGTCAAAGATCCATTTCATATAACTTACAAATGATAGATATAGAGTTAAAGACTCTAGGGACTCACATGATGATATACAAGTAGAACTGACTTTTATCGATAAAGTTAAAATCGCTCAGGCTATACATCGGAGCTGATGAATATGAAGAAGGAGGTGCAAGAAGTTGTTATTCCAAAAGCGAGAATTGGCGATGTGAGGAAAGCTCAAACCTTCGATTTATTGGTCTATTTGAAATCCTCGATCGAGTAGGAACTGTGGCCTATAGACTCGTTTTACCGCCTAGTATGACGCGTGTTCATAACGTTTTTTACGTATCGATGTTACGTAAATATGTGGACAACCCGAACCATGTTATTGAGTTAGAACCGAATGAGATAGCCGAAGACTTAACGTATGAAGAGGTATCTGTCAAGATTTTGGATAGGAAGGAGCATGTCCTACGCACGAAGCTCATACCACAAGTTAAAGTTTTATAGAGAAACCATGCTATTGAGGAAATGACCTGGGAGTTAGAATCAGAAATGAAAGCGAGGTATCCTCATCTTTTCAAAACATCAGGTACGTACGTAAATTTCGAGGACGAAATTTCATAAGGAGGGGAGGTTATAAGACCCCAAATTATTAATAAATAAAATTTATTTTCCTCTATTTATTATTTTGAAATAGTAAGGGTTTATTTGATTAATGTGGTTAGTTATGGGTAAAATGCGCAAATATTTTAAATAAGCAGGTGGTTATAAAATATTCATTGTTGTCGGGAAATATTCATTTGGACGTGGAATATTCTTATTGTCGGGGAATATTCGTACAACGGCGCAGTCTTTTGTGTGCCCCATAACGAAAAGCGATTGGATGAAGAAAACGACAAGTATAAGTTGTTTATAAATAACGACGTAGTTGTTACGGTTAATACTGTTGGAATACCCGGTGGTTAAAACACAGTAATACGCGTTGTCGCACAGTAGCACACGGTATTGCACCAATTATTGATTCTTTTATTAGAAGGCACTACTCAATAACTATTACAGTAATTACTGTTCAATATTTTGTTTTTGATTCAATAATTACTGCGTTGATATTTTATATTATTGTTGTTTTAATAATTGTCACTGCACAGTATTTTCTATTATCAAATCAATAATTCATATTATTTGAATAATATTATTAGATAGCATTATTGGCAATGTCTAGAAAGTTCTGTCTAATGAGAGGTTTGGTCACCTAATTGCGCGCCAGTATGGAGAAATTCTTATTGGAAAGCCCCCTTTTTCCTGGGAACGGCCTGATTGTCATTATTGTGATTCTGTAATATTATTTGTGAATAATTAATTATTGATTTATATGATGAGAAAAATATTGATTTTATGTGGATATAGATGGAGAAAATTTTTAAAGTGACAATTGTTAAAAATTGATATTTTATCTTTTCTGATAAAATAATATTTTATTATATTATTATAATATAATAATGATGATATTTTTATAATGAATGTGGGATATATGAGTATATGAGGAGGAAGAATATTTTTGTTGCATTAAATGATTAACACATATTTTGTGTGTCGGTGGACCCCATTTTTTGACTAAAATTTGATTTTAACCTGTAAAATCGCCCGTTTATAGATTTCAGTCAATTTTTGTTTGGAATTTGGAAAAACTTTCTTCTGTAAAGTTGTAGAGAATTGAATTTCTTATAAAAAGCCGTGAGATTCGAATTTTTTGATAAAAGGGATATTTATTATGAATTATTGAAGTTCCGTGGTTCCGAAATAATTGATTTTTGAAAGTTTTAAATAATTTTAATAACAAAAACGTTTTTTTTGTTTTTGTCATTAGTGGTGGCTGATTTCAGATGGTCAAGAGGTACGTAGGAAATTTTGATATATATATTAAAATTATATTAAATTTTCTGCTTTGGTGTTCTAAGCATTTTCCTATAAATAGGGTGCTTAGGTTAGAATTGAAAATCACACCAGAAATTAAAGATTTCTCTCTCTTTCTCTCTCTAGAATATCGAGCGTATTTGTGATTATTTTAATACTTTGAGTATTGCTATACGGTGCAAGTTCTTTCAGCACTATATCCAGTATTCCAATCAGAAGTACTATTCTTTCTGAGGTAAAGGATGTTATTTTCTTTGTAAATGATATTATTTCTTCAATATCATTATGCCGAAATATTGGTCTGAATTTTTATCAAATTTGAAACTTTTTCATGTCGGGGTTACTATTCATGAGTTACTATTCACGAGTTACTATTCATGAGTTACTATTTACGAGTTACTATTCATGAGTACTATTCATGAAGCATGATGATGTTTTTTGTGAAATTTCTATCTTTTGGTGTTGGAGTTACTATTCACGTATACGGCACTATTCACCGAAAAATGAAATTTCTTCTTTTCGTCCAAAATATCTATTCTGGACATTAGCTTTGATTGTATCCATGTTTTGATCATTCTTGAATTTTACCCCACTCTGGTTATTTATGAAGTATTTTTGAATGGAAATTGTTTAAAGTACGAATCCTTAATATTTGTTCTTTTGCTTCACTGGAATCGTTTTCTTTAAAATATTTTTTATCATCCTCAGTCCTAAATGATGATATAACTGAATATCTTTGGCCTGTAGTGCAAAGATTAATGATATCTTGATGAATATCTTTGGGCCGTAGTGCAAAGATGAACAGGTGTTGAGATGAACATGACCGACTGATTAATATCTTTGGCCCGTAATGCAAAGATGAACAGGTGTTTAGATGAAAATGACCAACAGATGAATATCTTTGGCCTGTAGTGCAAAGATGAATATTTGATTCCAGATATATATTGATTGATGTTAAAGGGATAAAATATCGACGATGAACTTTTAAATTCATATTAGAATATAGTAGTTTGCATTCTCTACTTAACTCTTCTAATGAATTATTATTTCCGCTGCGAAGATTGATTTAAAACTGGTTGTCTATTGTATTCTATTAGATTTTTCCCTGTTGAGGACTAACGATAATTTGTTCTATATTATCTTAGTCATAATATTCTTTACTGGGCTAGTTGAGCTCACCCTTTTCGTTTTTGTTCCATTTTTCTTCCCAGGAGGCGAGAATATAGCGGAAACTAGTCGGGGTGTGGAGTGATGGTTCAAGATAGCTGTTTTAGTAGTCCTCACTATTTTGTAAAATAGTGTATCAATAATTGTAATGAGGACTTATTTGAGTGTGGATATTGTCTAGATGACAATATTTGTATTTAAACTCACAGTTTTTATGTTGTATTCATAAAGTTGTAGTTGTTTCTATACCATGTATTTGGCGACTCAGAAAGGGTGATGTATACTTATTTTGGGGGCGTCACAAAATCCAAATTTATATATATATATCTTAATTAAGTCTTACTTAATTAATATAAATATATACAAATTATCCTTTTAGTTTAAATTGGTAATTTAAATACTATTAATCATATTAATATATTTAAATCCTTAAAATTTAAATTAATTCCTTTTAAAATTAAGTTCTATGTGTGTGACCCTATAGGTTATTATTACGTTGGTAATAATTTTAAAATCATATTATAAAATTATAAACAGTGAGCGGCATCTAGTAATGCATCACGGTTACCCAAGTAATAATAAGATCGATGATTCGATGCAACCTTTTTGTGACCAATGTTTCAATGTAATTTAATCCTTTTAACCTTAATATCCTAGATTAAACTCGAGTCATGGAATGTGTCATACTCTTCATAATTTAATCTGAGTTTTTCTTGATCAATGAGTAGACTATATGAAACAAATCACTATTTGAGCATGGCCATGCATTTCATAGTCCTACTCAATCAAGAGGCCTATGGATATCACCCCTAATATATAGGATGGTTTAATTCCATCTAGATCACTCATATTCCTCACACGATTCATGATGTACCCAATAATCACCTTTATAGTCCACCTTATTAAAGGTGACATTTGATGATATCAAAGTACATAAATTCCCGTGTAGAAATATAGTGATTTCAGGTCGGAGGACCATTACATCATTGTCACTATGAGAATTACTAATGACACTTCGTATAATGTTCCACATAGAATTCTCATGGTGGGTCTGTCCAGTACATCGTTCTCTAACATGTACCTATGCATTGACTTAATATCTCATATATTTATGACCAATAAGATTTGGTCATCAGTCAATACACATACTAGTCTTAATGCATCATTGTTATCCCATCAACAATGATACTCGACTAGGGACATTTAAGAACAATGATACTAATTATAATTATATAATCTCATGTTCAAGTCACATACTTGAAACTATATAATTTGTATCACTATTCTAAGGATTTTTATTATGTTAACATTTATATAACGCAGTAAATAAAACCATAATAAAATCATTCATTTATTCAATCAAATATAATATCCAAATGTTAAGCAATTATATTTAATAATTGGCCTTTAGGGCATAAACTCTAACACATTGTTCTATTTCCTTGTTACTCCCGCTCGACCCAGCTACACTCTTATTACCTGAAAGGAATTGTGAAGCAAAAGAGTTAGCACAACTAGCCTAGTAAAGAATATCATGAGTAAAGATAATTAATTTATCAATAGCCTTCGTCAGTAATAAATCAGAGATTTAGAACATATGGTAGATGATTAAACTTTTCAACCATAATTGCTGTAAGACCCCAACTTATTATAAATAAAATCAAATTTTCTCTATTTATTATTGTGAATTATAAAGTGTTAATTTGATATAATGCTTTAGTTATGGGTGAAATGTGCAAATTTTTTAAAATAAGCAAGTGGTTATAAAATATTCATTGTGTTGGGGAATATTCGTTTGGTCATGGAATATTCTTTTTATCGGGGAATATTCGTACGACGGCGCAACCATTTGTTGGCCCTATAACGGATAATTGTAGGATGAAGAAAATTACAAGTTTGAGTTTTTATAAATAACGGTGTAATTGTTACCGTTAACACTGTTGGATTACCTAGTGGTTAAAATACAGTAATACGTGTGGTTGCACAGTACCACACAGTATTGCACAGTATTGTTGAATTATTGATTCTTACGTAAGAAGACACTACTCAATAATTGTTACAGTAATTACTGTTCAATATTTTATTTTATTGATTCAATAATTGTTGTGTTGATATTTTATATTAGTGTTGTTCAATAATTGTCACTGCACAGTATTTCCCATTATTAGATCAATAATTCATATTATTTGAATAATATTATTAGATAATATTATTGACAATGTCTAGAAAGTTCTGTCAATGAGAGGTTTGGTCACTTAATTGCGCGCCAGTAAGAAGAAATCCTTATCTGAAAGCCCCCTCTTTCCTAGGAACGGCCTGGTTGTCATAATTGCGATTCTGTAATATTATTTGTGAATAATTAATTATTGATTTATATGATAATGAAATATTTATTTTATGTGGATATAAATGATGGATTTATTTATGTGGTTATAAATGAAGAAATTAATGCTGAGGTGTTTTATCAGTATTTTGTTGGATTGGAAGTATTAAAAATCATCCGTTTGTGGATTTCAGATATTTTCTGTTTAGAATTTGGAAAAACTTAAACCTACAAAGTTGTAGAGAATTTGATTTCGTGTGGAATGGACATAAAATTCGTATTTTTTTGATGAACGGGCTATTTTCTATGAATTATTGAAGTTTCAGAAAATAAAATAATTTTTATTAAAATTGGGTGGGACCCACTTTTGTTTTTAACAAGTGGGCTGCAAAATTGGTTTCCAAGATTGGCATGCTAGTCTTGGATGGCTAGCATGCATAGAAAAAAAAGAAAGAATAATAATTTTTTTATTATTTTAGTCTCCTTTGGCGTTCTAGCATTTTTCTATAAATAGGCGCTTAGGCTAGAATTGAAAATCACACCAAAAATAAGTGTTCTTTCTCTCTAGATTATCGAGCATATTTTTATGAGTATTTTGATACTTTGAGAGTTGCTATTCAGTGCAAGTTCTGTTAGCACTATATCCGAAATTCAGTCAGAAATACGGTTATTTTGAGGTAAAGGATGTTATTTTTTTCGTAAATGATATTATTTCTTTCAATATCATTATGCCAAAATATTAGTCTAAACTTTTTATCAAATTTGGAACTTTTGTTTCGGGGTTACTATTCACGTATACGGCATTATTCACGAATACGGCGCTATTCAACGAAAAATGAAATTTTCTTCTTTTTGTCCAAGATGTCTATTATGGTTACTATCTTTGATTGTATCCATGTTTTGATCTTTATTTTTGAATTCTGCTTCAAAATTGGTTATTATGGAGTATTATTGAACTTGGATAAACTGTAATACGAATCCCTAATATTTGTTCTTTTATCTCACTGGATTCGTTTTCTTTAAGATATTTTTTATCATCCTCAGTCCGAAATGATGATATAACTGAATATCTTTGGCATGTAGTGCAAAGATGAATGATTATCTAATGAATATCTTTGGCCCGTATTGCAAAGATGAACAGGTGTTGAGATGAACATGACCAACTGGTGATACAAATGAATATCTTTGGCCTGTAGTGCAAAGAGGAATATTTGATTCAAGATATATATTGAATGATATTACAGGGATAAAATATTGATGATAGACTTTTAAATCTTAGAAGATAGTATAATTCTTTCTCTACTTGACTCTTCTAATGGATTGTTGTTTTCGCTGCAGTTGTTGATCTAAAACTTGTCGTCTATTATATTTTATCAGATTTTCCTTGTTGAAGACTAATGATAAATTATTGTATATTATCTTAGTCATAATATTCTTTACTGGGCTATTTGAGCTCACCATTTTCCTTTTTGTTCCATTTTTCTTCTTAGGAGGTGAGAACCTAGCAGGAACTAGCCGGGGTATGGAGTGATGGTTCAGGATAGTTGTATTAGTATTCGTCACTATTTTGTAAAATAGTGTATCAATAATTGTAAGGAGGACTCATTTTGAGTTTGTATACTCTCTATTAGACAATAGTTGAATTCAAACTCACAGTATATATGTTGTCGTATTTTGCACGACAATTGTATTACTGAACTTGTATTTGTTTGTGTACCATGTATTTGACGACTCAGAATGGGTGATGTATACCTATTTTGGGGGCGTCACAATAGAGATAGATTGAGAAAAATGCTCGAGCTAAGTCAAAGTACATATATTGATAAAGTGTTAAAACGGTTCAGCATGTAAGAGGCAAAAAGAGGAACTCACCCGTGACTCATGGTATAAAGATCTCTAAGGCCCAATGTCCAAAATCACAAGATGATGAGGAGCGTATGAGAAAGATCCCTTATGCTTCGGTAATTGAATCTATCATGTATGCAATGATATGTACTCGTCTGGATGTCTCGTATGCTTTGAGCATGACTAGCAGATATCAGTCGAATCCAGGTGAAGGTCACTGGACAACAGTCAAGAACATCCTCAAGTACCTGAAAAGGACTAAGGATTCATTCTTGGTATATGGAGGTGAAGACGAATTGGCAGTAAAGTGTTACACAGATGCTAGTTTCTAGACTGACAATGATGACTATAAGTCTCAATCAAGTTTTGTGTGTTGCCTTAATGGTGGTGCTGTTAGCTGGAAGTGTTCAAAGCAAGAGACAGTTGCCGATTCTACAACAGAGGCTGAGTATATTGCCGCTTGTAGTGCGGCCAAGGAGACTGTATGGATTAAAAAGTTCGTCACTGAACTTGGTGTTGTTCCAACCATTGTCGATCCAGTTAAGCTATACTGTGATAATAAATGGAGCCATTGCATAGGCTAAGGAACCCAGATCTCACCAACGGTCCAAGCATATACTTAGGCGGTACCATCTCATCCGTGAAATCATTGATAGAGGAGATGTACATATAAGAAGAGTGCCCACCGATGATAATGTTACAGATCCACTAACCAAGGCTTTGTCACACCAGAAGCACGACGGTCACACTAGTTCCATGGGTATTAGATACATGAGTGATTGGCTCTAGTGCAAGTGGGAGACTGTTAGAGTTTATGCCTTAGAGGCCAATTATTAGATATAATTGCTTAACGTTTTGATATTATATTTGATTGAATAAATGAATGATTTTATTATGGTTTTATTTACTGCGTTATATAAATGTTAACATAATAAAAATCCTTAGAATAGTGATACAAATTATATAATTTTAAGTATGTGACTTGAACATGAGATTATATAATTACAATTACTATCATTGTTCTTAAATGTCCCTAGTCGATTATCATTATTGATGGGACAACAATGATGCATTAAGACTAGTATGTGGATTGACTGATGACCAAATCTCATTGGTCATAAATATATGAGATATTAAGTCAATGCATAGGTACATGTTAGAGAACGATGTACTGGACAGACCCACCATGAGAATTCTATGTGGAGCATTATACGAAATGTCATTAGCAATTCTCATAGTGACAATGATGTAATGGTCCTCCGACCTGAAATCACTATATTTCTACACGGGAATTTATGTACTTTGATATCATCAAATGTCACCTTTAATAGGTTGGACTATAAAGGTGATTATTGGGTACATCATGAATCGATGTGAGGAATATAAGTGATCTAGATGGAATTTAACCATCCTATATATTAGGGGTGATATCCATAGGCCTCTTGATTGAGTAGGACTATGAAATGCATGGTCATGCTCAAATAGTGATTTGTTTCATATAGTCTACTCATTGATCAAGAAAAACTCAGATTAAATTATGAAGAGTATGACACATTCCATGACTCGAGCTTAATCTAGGATATTAAGGTTAAAATGATTAAATTACATTGAAACATTGGTCACGAAAAGGTTGCATCGAATCATCGATCATATTATTACTTGGGTAGCCGTGATGCATTACTAGATGTCGTTCACTGTTTATAATTTTATAATATGATTTTAAAATTATTGCCAACGTAATAATAACCTATAGGGTCACACACATAAAACGTGATTTAAAAGGGAATTAATTTAAATTTTAAGGATTTAAATATATTAATATGATTAATAGTATTTAAATCACTAATTTAAATTAAAAGGATAATTTGTATATATGTATATTAATTAAGTAAGACTTAATTAAGATATATATATAAATTCGGATTTTATGACATTAGGTTTTGATAAATACCTTTTAACTACTATATATATGATATATAGCAGCCACTTAGGTAGATATCATAACATCAAAACCCTAGCCGCTCTTAGAGTGAGACGTAGTTTCGTGAGGAATTACGTTGGAGATTCTAAGCATTTCAGAAGCATTTTCATATTCGGTATAATCTCTTTACACTGAGTTAATTGATTTTCGCATGGATCCTGTTTAGGGTTTCGAAATTGCTTTAAAGTTTTAATTTTTGTTGTGCATTTATGTATCGAAACCCCTACACAATGGTCTATAGTTGTTGAGGTTTCCCCTAAAACAAAATAGAAATAATTTTATTGAGAATTATAGATAAGTGTGTCGTATTTTATACGTTATTTTAACCGTTGATTTTGGTGAACCAAATAGGGTGAGGTGAACCCAACTTTGGAAGGGTGTTTTGCCATTATCATACAAGATGTCTAATGACATACGATTTCGTGTTATCATAAGACAGGGTTGTGCACATACAATTGTTGATTATATCTATGAGCACTACCTATATAATCTTGGAGTTTAGTTGAAATATAATTCTCAATTAGAGACAATGGAGATAATTATATGTCAAGAGAAGACTCACCATTGGAAAGAGCATGACAGTAATCTTCTCATTTTTCTTTGGGGTCTATTGGATCAACCAAGGATAATTCTCAAGTTATATGATATCTATCATAACTTAGATGCATGGCCTCCCATGTACGAAGGTTTCCTTGAGCATTTTCCAAAGATTTTATTTTCTAAATCAGTTATTGATTATACTTTTATGTAAATTACCATCGTAAGGTGTTGTGGTCGAGGCACCATGAGAGTTACTTATATTTGTATTAAAACTCATAACTTATGTGTTGTTGTGCTCTGCACGACAGTTCAACAGTTGTATAAATGAAGTTTGTATTTGATTTATGTAGTGTAAAATCTGGTGACTCAGAATGGGTTGTGTGGACCTATTACGGGGGCTTCACAAATGGTATCAGAGCTTAGGGATATGGTCGCTGGCGGAGATATGAGTCTAGATCTAGGAGGGGAGAGACGAGTAATATACTTCGCCAGTGTGTGACTTACCTAAACTGAAATTGTTTACTTGATAAGTTGAGAAATTGTGATTTGTCAATTAATCTTTGTTTTGAAGATATATTCTAGAATGATATTTGAAATACAGGAGATGAGCAATGGGAAAAATCATGATATAGAGGAAATAACCGGGAAGGTACAATTCAAAAAGAAAGCAAGGTATTCTCATATCTTCGAACTACCAGGTACGTAAATTTCGAGGGCGAAATTTCATAAGGAGGGGAGATTGTGAGACCCAAAATTTTATGAAATGAAAGTATTCAATTTTCTTATAATTATTATTTTATTTAGTATATGGTTAAATTGATAAAGGTTAAAGTTAAGGGTGACATGTGAAAATTTTTACAAAGTAAACAAGTTGATATAAAATATTCGTTGTGTCGGGGATTATTCGATTGGTCGGGGAATATTCGTTTCAACGGGGAATATTCGTATGACGTCACAATCAATGGTAGACCCCACAACGGAGGTATTGTTGTAGTTAGAAAATGACTGAAATATTTTTTAAAATAATGGCGAAAGCTTTACCGTTAAACTGTTGAACTACCCAGTAGTAAAAGTATAGTAATACGCGTAGTTGCATAGTAGCATACGATATTGATTATTGATGCTTACGTGAGAAGTCACTTAGTTATACTCAATTATTGCTACAGTAATTGATGCATAATATCTCTCAGATTATTGATTCAATTATTGTCACAGTATCATCTGCATAATATTTTATATTTCTAAATCAATAATTGAGACGACAAAGTTATTCATATTATTATTTGTAATATTGACGATGTTTAGAAAGTTCTATCGAGGAGAGGTTTGGTCACCTAATTGCGCGCCAATAGGGAGAAATCCATATCGGAAAGCCCTCTCTTTCTTGGGAATGATCTGGTTATTAAATATTGTGAGTTTTAATATTAATGATGAATAAGTTCGTGTTAATTAAAGATGAAATTGATATTTCCATTGTGTTAGGATTATTAATGTTAGTGGAAATCTACTTTTATTTCGATAATAATTAACTTCTGGAGGTTATATTAACCAATTAGGTCATTAATCGGATAAATGAGCAATTAATTGCTATTAGTTCACATGCTTATAATTATTTGTTCACATGTGTGTACTATTGATTCACATGAATGTACTATTAGGGGAGGTGGTGCAAGATTTATAATACTTGCATGACTAAATTAAAGTTGGAGGTATAGATGAAGGTACTATATTGTAATTATTTTTTTTACAAGTATAGAACTATTGATTCACATGATTGTACTATTGATTCATATGTTGTACTATTAGGGGAGGTGGTACAAGTTTGATAATACCTGCAAGACTAAATTAAAAATGAAGAAAAAGGTGAAGGTATTATACTGTAATATTTCAAGCCCCAAAATGTGCAATTATCGAAACTATGTTTTCCTATAAACAGAAGCTCATTTTTCCTTCATTATCACCAATTAACTAAGACTCACAAGAGTAATTATAGAGAGAAAAAAGAACAGAAGTCTGTAAGACCCCAACTTTTATGAATAAAGATTAATTTTTCTTGAAATATTAATTTGAATATTATGGTGTGGATTTGATATAATGTTATAATTGTGGGTATTATTTACAAATTTTTCAAAGTCAGAAAGTGGTTATATAATATTCGATTGGTCGGGGAATATTCGTTTTAAAAGGGAATATTCATACGACGACACAAAAATTTGTGGACCCCACAACGGAAGTATTGTCATTGTTAGAAAATGACAGAATTATCTTCTTATAAAAATAATGGTGAAAGTTTTACCGTTAAACTATTGAACTACCTGGTAGTAAAAGTACAGTAATACGCGTGATTGCATAGTAGCACACGGTATTGATTATTGATGCTTACATGAGAAGTCACTCAGTTATAAGCAATTATTGCTACAGTAATTGTTACATCATATCTATCATATTATTGATTCAATTATTGACAGAGTATCATATGCATAACATTTATTATTATTAAATCAATAATTGAGACGACAAAGTTATTCATATTATTATTTGCAATATTGACAATGTCTAAAAGTTCTGTCAAGGAGAGGTTTGGTCACCTAATTGCGCGCCAATAAGGAGAAATCCTTATCGGAAAGCCCCCTCTTTCCTGGGAACGACCTGGTTGTTAAATATTGTGAGTTATAATATTAATGATGAATAAGTTCGTGTTGATTAAAGATGAAATTGATAGTTCCATTGTGTTGGGATTATTAGTGTTAGTGGAAATTGATATTTATTTCGATAATAATTGATCTGGAGGTTATATTGACCAATCGGATAATTAATCGGATAAATGAGTAATTAATTGCTATAATTTCACATGCTTATAACTATTTGTTCACATGTGTGTACTATTGATTCACATTCATGTACTATTAGGGGAGGTGGTACAAGTTTGATAATACTTGCAGGACTAAATTAAAAATAAAGAAAAAGAGAAAGGTATTATAATGTAATATTTCGAGCCCCAAAACGTGCAATTATTGAAACTATATTTTCCTATAAATAGAAGCTCATTCTTCTTTCATTCTCACCAGTTCACTAAGTTTCACAAGAGCAATTATTATAGAGAGAAAGAAGAAAAGAAGTCTACTACCTCACTATTCCAGTATCCAGTTTCTTCTAAGGTAAGGGGTATTATTTCTTTCGTATTCATGAAGAGAGTTATTTTCTTTCAATACTCGTAAGAGTTGTTATTCCATTCTTTATTATTCTGTTGGAATAACCTGTCTGTGCGGTCTATCGCATGCCTGGTGAATCCTTTGGTTATTTCATTCTTTATTATTCTGTTGGAATATCCTGTTTGTGCGGATTATGCATGACCTGGTTCTATTCTTTATTATTCTGTTGAAATATCCTGTCTGTGCGGGTTACGCATGACCTGGTTCCATTCTTTATTATTCTGTTAGAATAACCTGTCTGTGCGGATTACGCACGCCTGGTGAATTCTTCTGTTATTCCATTCTTTATTATTTTGTTGGAATAACCTGTCTATGTGGATTACTGCATGCATGGGAATGATCCTTCGTATTCATTCCGTATTAAATTGTGGAAATGATCTGTCTACGTGGATTACTGCGTGGCGGGAAAAAATCCATTTGCGGGTTCATATATTCTATTATACTTAGTTGGTTAAAATTTTGGCTTCTATACTCCATGAAATTAGTGGAATATCCTTGATATTTGCGCTTCATCTAGTATCTTTTCATGAAAATATTTTTCTGAGCATTCTTGAATTTTACTCCACAAAATAGTATCATGTTGACAATTTGGACGTTATTGATTTCTGGATAAATTAAATTATAAATCTTTAAAAATTTATCCTTGAATTTGTTTTATTGAATTCTTATATCATTGTCATTATCCTCATGTTTATAATATGTTGAAAGTCATATGTGGCTTGTAATGCATAGATGGACTTGTTATGATTATGACCAAGAATTATTCGGTATAATCATGATCGTAATGTTATAAATGATGTGGTAAAAGTCCTCATTGACCGTAGTGCATTGATGGACAATTGTTGGTATGATCATGACCATTGATGAATACACGAATATCCTTGGCCCGTAGTGTAAGACCCCAACTTATTATAAATAAAATCGAATTTCCTTTAATTATTATTGTGAATAATAAGGTGTTAAATTGATATAATATTTTGGTTATGGGTGAAATGTGCAAATTTTGCAAAATAAGCAAGTGGTTATAAAATAATCATTGTTGTCGGGGAATATTCGTTTGGTCGTGAAATATTCTTGTTGTCGGAGAATATTCGTACGACGACGCAGTCATTTGTGGGCCCCATAACAGAATAACTGTCGGATGAAAAAAATAACAAGTTTGAGTTTTTGTTACCGTTAACACTGTTGGAATACCCGGTGGTTAAAATTCAGTAATACACTTGGATGCACAGTATTTTTGAATTATTGATTCTTACGTAAGAAGGCACTACTCAATAATTGTTACAGTAATTACTGTTCAATATTTTGTTTTATTGATTCAATAATTGTTGCGTTGATATTTTATATTATTGTTGTTTCAATAATTATCATTGCACAATATTTCCCATTATCAGATCAATAATTCATATTATTTGAATAATATTATTAGATAGCATTATTGGCAATGTCTAGAAAGTTCTGTCAAGGAGAGGTTTGGTCACCTAATTGCGCGCCAGTAAGGAGAAATTCTTATCGGAAAGCCCCCTCTTTCTTAGGAACGGCCCGGTTGTCATAATTGTGATTCTATTATATTATTTGTGAATAATTAATTATTTATTTATATGATAAGAAATATTTATTTTATGTGGATATAAATAATGGATATATTTATTTTTATGTGGATAAAAATGAATGAATTAATGCTGAGGTATTTTATCAGTATTTTGTCGGTGTGGAGGTATTAAAAATTATTCGTTTGTGGATTTCAGATATTTTATGTTTGGAATTTGGAAAAACTGAAAGCTACAAAGTTGTAGAGAATTCGATTTCAGGCAGAATGGACATAAAATTCGTATTTTTCTGATAAACAGACTATTTTCTATGAATTACTGAAGTTTCAGAAAATAAAATAATTTTTATTAAATTATGGGTGGGACCCACTTTTGGTTTTTCAAGCATGTGGGCTGCTATTATTTTTCAGATTTGGATGGCTTGGTTGGTGAAAGTGTGCGTAGGAAGTTTGAAAAGAAATAATATTAATTTATTATTTTAGTCTCCTTTGGCGTTCTAGCATTTTCTTATAAATATGCGCTTAGGTTAGAATTGAAAATCACACCAGAAATAAGTTTTCTTTCTCTCTAGATTATCGAGCGTATTTTTGTGAGTATTTTTGTGACGCCCCCACAAATTAGGTATACATCACCCATTCTGAGTGGCCAGATACATGGTACAAAATTCAAATACAACTTCATTTATACAACTGTTGAGCTGTCGTATAGAATACGACAGACCAAAGTTAACTGTGAGTTTTAATACAAATGTATGTAACTCTCGTGGTGCCTCGACCACAACCTTACAATAGTACTTTACATAAAAGTATAGTCAAAAATTGTTTTAGAAATTAAAATCTTTGGGAAGTGCTCAAGGAAACCTTCGTACATGGGAGGCCATGTGTCTAGGTTATAATAGATATCATATGGCCACAGAATTATCCTTGGTTGACCCAATAGAACCCAAAGAAAAACGAGAAGATTACTATCATCTTCTTTCCAATGGTGAGTCTTCTCTTGACATATAACTATCTCCATTGTTTCCAAGTGAATATTATATTTTAAATCAACTCCAAGATCATATAGGTAGTGCCCGTGGATATACTCAGCAAGTGGATGCGCACAACCTTGTCTTATGATAACACAAGGTTGTATGTCATTAGACATCTTGTATGATAGTGGAAAAACACCCTTCCAAAGTTGGGTTCACCTTACCCTATTTGATTCACCAAATATAACTACTAAATGTTGTATAGAATATAACACACTTTTCTATACTGTTTAGGGAGAACCTTCACAGCTAGAGACCACTGTTCTATTCCCCTGTTATCCCCGCTCGACCCGGCAACACTCTTAGGGGAACACTCTTATTACCTGAAAGGAATTGTGAAGTAGAAAGGGTGAGCACAACTAGCCCAGTAAAGAATATCATGACTAAAGATAATTAAATTATCAATAGCTTTCATCAATAATAAATCAGAGATTTGGAACATATAATACATGATAAAACTTTTCAACCATAGTTGCTGCGGAACGAGCAATCCATTAGAAGAGTCAAATAGACCATAAGGTCTATTATCTTTTCCATGTTAAAAGTCCACTAATAGTGTCTTATCCCTGTAACATCAATCAACAATTCATGTCAACAATCATATGAATAACTCATAATCATAATTGTGATTCTGAATTCCTTTTCGCACCCAGGACGAAGATAATTTTCATCACATATATTCACCTAAAACATCAAAAATCACGGTTATACCAAATCACATTTCATGCTCGTAATCATTAAATCATCTTTACACTACGACTAAAGATATTCATTATTATCACATCCATGAATTAATATTTCATTGCTGAGACTTAGCTCAATAAATAATCCACATCATCGAATCATCCCTGCACTACAGGCCATTGATATTCTTTAGTATCACGACCATGAATTATCTATGCACTACGGGCCAAAGATAATCGTGTTTTCATCAACGGTCTTGATCACGCCATAAAATAATTCATCGTTGCACCCTTGGCCGAAGAGAATCCATAGCAATAATCATACCAAAAACTATCCATCAATGCACTACGGGCCAATGAGGACTTTTTCATTAGCATCACGACCACAAATTATCCATGCACTACGGGCCAAAGATAATCGTGTTTTTATCAACGGTCCTGATCATGCTATAAAACAATTCATCTTTGCACCCTTGGCCGAAGAGAATTCATAGCCATAATCATACCAAAAACTGTCCATCAATGCACTACAGCCCAATGAGGACTTTTTCCACATCATTTGTAACATTACGGTCATGATTATACCGAATAATCTCTGGTCATAATCATACCAAGTCCATCTATGCACTACGGCCAAATATGACTTTCAATACAATATAAGCATGAGGATGATGACAATGATATAAGAATCAATCAAATGAGATAAATGATAAATATTAAATATTTATAATACAATTTATCCAGCGTTCAATAATAACCAAATGTTATCAATCACTTAATAATCTCATAATCTAATATCATTAATATTATTACAATATTTTAATCATTTCTTAAACTTATAAATAATTTATTTCAATTGTTTACACTTTATCAAATAATGCATTTAACCATTCAAAAATGCCATACTCATAAGATTTCATAATCAATTATCAAATCCCTCATCAAAAATCTACATATACCCTATATAGGATTCTCAAGCCATAAATTTCTATTTTCCAATTTTATTACTTCACACAACATATTTAATTCATTTACAAATAACTAGTTCATTTTCATGAAAAATACCAAATCAGTCCCAAAAATATTTTTTCCTGGGATTTAGCAGAATATAGTCCCATCTTAAACATATATTTTTCTCAGAATTTTTAAAATTCATTTACTATTTTTTATATGGCTAAAACTTCCGAATATTTAGACATTTATCATAAATTGTACTTTTGTCTAAAAATTCTGAAATTTACAAGATATACTCCTGTTATATACATGTACTCCCAATAAAAATTTCACCAATTTTGGAATTAACCACAAGGAGTTATAAGGGTTTACTTTTAAAATAGTCTTTTCCAATAAAATCCATAACTGTTAATCTATACATCAAAAAATCGCCTTTTTTGGACATAATTTAGAAAACTCATCAAATTATCATTTCAAATTTTTCCAGAATTTTTGAGGGTCAAAAAAATTACGAATCAGCCCCTGGCAGAAACCCCTTTTTAATGAAAATACTATTCGTATGAATACAAAGGATCATTCACCATGCATGTGGTAATCCACATAGACAGGTTATTCCAACAAAATAATAAAGAATGGAATAACAGATGGATTCACCTTGCGTGCGATAGACTACACCGACATGTTATTCCCAACAAAATAATAAATAATGGAACCAGGTCCGGCGTAAACGCACAGATAGGATATTCTGACAGAATAATAAATAATGGAACCAGGTTCGGCATAAACGCACAGACAGGATATTCTGACAGAATAATAAAGAACGGAATATTAGAAGAATTTCACCATGTATGCGGTACTTTGCATAAATAGGTTATTCCAATATAATAATAAAGAATGGAATAACAGAAAAATTTCACCAAGTATAGGGTAGTCCACGTATACAGGTTATTCCAACAGAATAATAAATAATAATAATATCCTTTACGAGTACGACAATTATATCCTCTACCTTAAAAAGAAAAGTATTCCGACTTGTAGGGCGGGAATATACTTGAAGAAAACTTGCACTACGCTCAAAGCTTTCTTAAACTCTAAAAAAATACGCTCAAGATTATAGAAGAAGAACTCTCTCTATAGTTTCTCTCTCTAGAGTTTTAGTGAATTCGTAAGAAAGAATGAATGAATGAGCTTCTATTTATAGAAGAATGGACTGCACAGTAACTAATTCATGAATGGTCCAAATTGATTTACTTTTAATCGGACGGTCCATATTTAAAGCAATATATTCTATTTATAATCTACTAAAACGAATAACTTTATAAAAGATTTTACTATGCAAATACTATGCATAATAAAATATAATATATTCTAATTATTGTCTAATAAAATAGATAACTTTATAAAAGTATTCTGTTTTATATAAAAAGATTTTACTATGCAGACACTATGCAATACTATGCCTAATAGAATATAATATATTCTATTTATAGAATAACTTTATAAAAGTATTATGTTTTATATAAAAAGATTTTACTATGCAAAACACTATACAGACACTATGCAACACTATGCGTAATAAAATATAATATATTCTATTTATAGAATAACTTTATAAAAGTATTCTGTTTTATTATATTAATAATACCAATAAAACAAAATTGAGTGACTTATCACGTAAACATCAATAATCAATACCGTGTGCTACTAAGCAACCACGCGTATTACTGTACTTTTACTACCGAGTAGTTCAACAGTATTAACGGTAAAACTTCCGTCGTTATTTTCATAAAATATTTTTGTCATTTTCTCAATCAGACAATAATTCTGTTGTGGGGTCCACCAATGATTGTACCGTCGTACGGACATTTCCCGACAAAAAGAATATTTTATATCAACTTGCTTACTTTGCCAAAAAAAATTCACATATTACCCTCAACTTTAAACTTTTATCAATTTAACTATTTTCCAAAATAGAAAAATTGAATACTTTTATTTCATAAAATTCGGGGTCTCACAATCACCCCTACTTATGAAATTTCGCCCTCAAAATTTACGTACGTATCTGATAATCGAAGAGATGAGAATACCTTGCTTTCTTTTTGAATTGTACCTTCCCGGTTATATCCTCTGTATCATGATTTTTTCATTGCTCATCTCTTGTATTTCAGATATCATTCTAGAATATATCTTCAAAACAAAGGTTAATTAACATATCACAATTTGTCAACTTATCAAGTAAACAATTTCAGCTTAGGTAAGTCACACACTAGCGAAGTATATAACTCGTCTCTCCCCTCCTAGTTCTAGACTCTTATCTCCGCCAGCGATCATATCCCTAAGCCCTGATACCAAATGTGACACCTCCAAAATTAGGTATACATCACCCATTCTGAGTAGCCATATATATGGTACAAAATTCAAATACAACTTCATTTATACAACAGCTGAGCTGTCATATTAAATACGACCATAGTTAACTGTGAGTTTTAATATAAATGTATGTAACTCTTGTGGTGCCTTGACCACAACCTTACAATGGTACTTTACATAAAAGTATAGTCAAAAACTATTTCAGAAATTTAAATCTTTGGGAAATGCTCAAGGAAACCTTCGTACATGGGAGGTTATGTGTCTAGGTTATAATAGATATCATATGGGCACAGAATTATCCTTGGTTGACCCAATAGACCCCAAAGAAAAATAAGAAAATTACTATCATCTTCTTTCCAATGGTGAGTTTTCTCTTGACATATAACTATCTCCACTGTTTCCAAGTGAATATTATATTTTAAATCAACTCCAAGATCATATAGGTAGTGCCCGTAGATATACTCAGCAAGTGGATGCGCACAACCCTATCTTATCATAACACGAGGTTGTATGTCATTAGACATCTTGTATGATAGTGAAAAAACACCCTTCCAAAGTTGGGTTCACCTTACCCTATTTGATTCACCAAATATAACTACTAAATGTTGTGTAGAATACAACACACTTTTCTATACTGTTTAGGGAGAACCTTCACAGCTAGAGACCACTGTTCTATTCCCCTGTTATCCCCGCTCGACCCGGCAACACTCTTATTACCTGAAAGGAATTGTGAAGTAGAAAGAGTGAGCACAACTAGCCCAGTAAAGAATATTATGACTAAAGATAATTAAATTATCAATAGCTTTCATCAATAATAAATCAGAGATTTGGAACATATGGTAGATGATAAAACTTTTCAACTATAGTTGCAGCGGAACGAGCAATCCATTAGAAGAATCAAATAGACCATAAGGTCTATTATCTTCTCTATGTTAAAAGTCCACCAATATTGTCTTATCCCTGTAACATCAATCAATAATTTCTATCCACAATCATATGAATAACTTATAATCATAATTGTGATTCTGAATTCCTTTTCTCACCCTGGACGAAGATAATTTTCATCACATATCTTCACCTGAAACATCAAAAATCTGGTTATACCAAATCACAATTCATGCTCATAATCATTAAATCATCTTTGCACTACGGCCAACGATATTCATTATTATCACATCCATGAATTAATATTTCATTGCTAAGATTCAGCTCAATAAATAATCCACATCATCGAATCATCCCTGCACTATAGGCCATGGATATTCTTTAGTGTCACGACAACGAATTATCCATGCACTACAGGCCAAAGATAATCGTGTTTTCATCAACGGTCCTGATCATGCTATAAAACAATTCATCTTTGCAGCCTTGGCCGAAGAGAATCCATAGCCATAATCATACCAAAAACTGTCCATCAATGTACTACGGGCCAATGAGGACTTTTTCATTAGTATCACAACCACAAATTATCCATGCACTACGGGCCAAAGATAATCGTGTTTTTATCAACAGTCCTGATCATGCTATAAAACAATTCCTCTTTGCACCCTTGGCCGAAGAGAATCCATAGCCATAATCATACCAAAAATTATCCATCAATGGACTACGGGCCAATGAGGACTTTTTCCACATCATTTGTAACATTACGGTCATGATTATACCGAATAATCCCTGGTCATAATCATACCAAGTCCATCTATGCACTACGGCCAAAGATGGCTTTCAATACAATATAAGCATGAGGATGATGACAATGATATAAGAATCAATCAAATGAGATAAATGATAAATATTAAACATTTATAATACAATTTATCCAGCATTCAATAATATCCAAATGTTATCAATCACTTAATAATCTCATAATCTAATATCATTAATATTATAAAAATATTTTAATCATTTCTTAAACTTATAAACAATTTATTTCAATTGTTTACACTTTATCAATTAATGCATTTAATCATTCAAAAATGCCATACTCATAAGATTTCATAATCAATGATCAAATCCCTCATCAAAAATCTACATATACCCTATATAGGATTCTCAAGCCATAAAATCCTCTAATTTTTTTACTTCTTATAACATATTTAATTCATTTACTCATAACTAGTTTGTTGACGTCGGGATTTTTAGGTGTCCCTTTCCGTTACTTGTTTTTTGGTGTTCTCATTTTAGGTGAGATTTGTTTGAAAAAACAAGTGAAAAAGGTCCAACATGTGTAATGTCGACGATGAGACTGTTAAGAGTCGCCAGTTGGTTTTGTAAATGGTTGTACCAACACAATCGAGAAAAGGTTTGCACATTGACCCAGTGATGTGACACTGATATATGGGTCGGTGAAATTGAGATTCGTTTAGGGTCCAGGGACTTGGTTATACGGGGGAAGGTGTTAGGCACCCCTCTGACATCCGTGTTACCAAGGTGACCGCCTCTTTTCAAGAAACTATTATCTAAGTGTGTGTATGTGTGTGTGTGTGGGTCAATGTACTGTTATATGAAAGTTGTGTGAGGCCTCGTTCGAACCTATATACACATGGTTTGAATTTATGTAAAAATTCAGTTTTTAGCAAGATATGGCAATAATGTTTTATAAAAGAGGTTTTTCAAACCCTGATGCTCAATAGGAATTGAGACCTTTTACACTTCCATTTTTATTAAGTGAGCGGTTGAATTGATTTTATTTGACGGATGCGAGGCATCCGTATGAAAAATAATATATCCAAAAAAAATGTCGACTTCCTCGTGGGTATGGAAACCATTTGAGGAAATACAGACATCGCAGAATAATTTACAAGCTGCTTACAGTTGAAAATGTCCATCATGAGAACCGAATCTAGATCCAATGGGATGAATCTGTGATCACATGATTCCTAGGCGCACAGAATATTGCAATTTGTATAAAAGCAATAAGCAGGTATATATATAAAAGCGGTAATATATATATATATATATATATATATATATATATATATATATATATATATATATATATATATATATATATATATACAGACATGATCACCAACCACGAAGCACCTCCATGGGGGATCAGAAATGTAAATAAAGCTGTTAAAAGCTGTAAATACGATCAACTGCCATGAAGTAAACTCCAGGCAGGATGAAATGTAAAGAAAGCTATAAAAGAGATCAACTGCCACGAAGGGAACTCCAGGCAGGACAAAATAAATAAATAAATATATATATATAAAAGCAATAAATGCACCAGATGTAAAATCCAGGCTCATCGAACATAGTTCGACCACAGTTCATATATATAAGTATATATATAAAAGCGAGTAAATGCACCAGACCGAAGTCTAGGCTCATCGAACAAAGTTCGACACACAGTTGATATATATAAGTATATATATATATATATATATAAGCGAATAAATGCACCAGACCGAAGCCTAGGCTCATCTAACAAAGTCCGACAGACAGTTAATATATATATATATATATATATATATATATATATATATATATATATATATTAAAGCAGTTAATGCTCCAGACCGAAGTCTAGGCTCAATCGAGGCATAAATCGATAATGTTAGTCAATATATATATATATATATAATATAATATAATATAATATATATACAGACTGGAATGAAACCACGGACCGAAGTCCGGGCAAAAGCAAGCAACACGACTCTCAACGTGTAGAAGGGTGTGTGCAAAGATGAAGAGAAAGACTCTAAAGTGTGTGAGAAGACTTACATCTGACTGATAAAAGGGCTTCTATATATTTAGAGTGGGTAAACACTGGGCTTTTGTGGGTACAAAAGAGACTATATATGAGCTCACAAGTGTTTAAAAGTGAGAAAATACACTGTATGGCAAGTGTAGAGCAAATTGTGCAGGGTTTCCCCGTCTTTTTTCTCTTAGAAATCAGCACCCCAAGCCTCTTATTTATAGGCAAAAGGTGTCGTAGATGTACCTGCGGCTCAGCTGCAGGTGTACCAGAGGCGGGTCGGGTCAGCCCAGGTCTGTCGGGTCGGGTCGTCTCGAAGTACGTGCATTCAGGCACTATAATGTCCACTCGAATTTTGAGAAGTGCAAACCAGGCATCCATTTTGAGGTATTCAGGACCTATTTCGGACCGCCGTTGTCGAGAGTTGTACGATGGCATGGAATTAGAGTTTGTATGAAGTCTTTGAAGATGGGATGAGGCCCTCCGGTCTTCAAGCTTCAACTCTCATCCGTTACCCCGCACAATAGTCACTCGGGATTGGTTAGCCTTGTGGGACATTGTTGCGTAGAGACGAGACGTGGCATCGTGTTGGAAGAGATGGCGATGTTGCCCCTCACCGGTGTTACTACCGGATTGGGCCGATAAGCAGACGTTGCTCAAACTTCGTTGAGATTGGAATGCTACATTTATTGAAGGTCCTCATTGTCATCTTTGAGGTGTGTCTGTCTTTCCGATGTTATTGTTGGGTTGGTACAGTGTATCTCATTGTGAGTGCTGAGATTGAAGCTGATGACATTTGAAACAAGCATTTCCGGGGTTATCTTCAAAACTTCATTCCTTAGGGTTATCACCAAGGTTGGTGGCTATTCCCATGGTTGGGACTGAGACTAGATACCTTGGGGTTATCTCCGAGATTAATCGGCCTTCTTTGGTGTGTGTTCCGATATTGTATTTACAGGTCTCGGGGTTAGATCCGAGTTTGAAACCGTTACTCCCAGATTGTGATCCGGGGTTGATGCTTTACTTTCGGTAGTATCCGGTATGGATTTGGATTGTCTTTCAGAGTTCTCTCTTAAAAGACGAATATGTCTTCCTGCAATGTTAGTAACAGTAGTACAGAAAATTTTGAGTGTCTACAGATGCCCCTCTTTATCATACTCATGCATGGCGATGCATGGGTAGGATAAAGAATCCTAGACACTTGAAATGCAAAAAGATAAACATGGTACTATAGATAGCAACATGATGCAAATGTATGATGCATGTGTACGGGGTTGTGGCCCAACATGATGGGGATGATTGCTGGTTCCCTGTTGCTTCAACTGGGGATTGGCAATACCAACCAGATCTGATGTGCAAGCCGAATCTGTTAGGATGTTGGTGTTGGAGTTATCACCAAATTCATGTATTCTTGATAACGACTTGATACTGGAGGGGTATCTCTTATGTGTAAGAGATCTGTGGGGATAAAGCTTGATCTGTTTGAGGATGTGTATAACATATTCCATCATCTATCCTCTTTGATAATGTGTACCTCTCCTGGTTAGTATCGCCAAAATATGTCATGATTCTGTTGGATTTACTGCTAACAACAAATACTGTCAGGGATGCCTGACCTTCGTTATCGTGTGAATCAACGGCTGAAACATCCTATGGGATATACTGTCAAGGTTGCTTGACTTTTGCTAACGTGTGAATCAACAGCTGAAACTTTGTGAGGAGATCGTCAAGGTTGCTTGACATTCGCTGACGTATAGATCAATGGAGCATTGCATTGTGACCCCCGCCGGGGATCCTCTGGGGAATATGAGAAGCTGGGTATGAGAACCTCGAACAGCTCTATAGCTCTGACAGGTTTAAACGCTATCGGCTGAAATGATGTCAAGGTTGCTTGACCTTCGTTGATATGTGTGTCAACGGCTGAGCATGCATTGCTACTCCCGCCGGAGATATACGTTGTAACCCCCGTTGGGGACCTACTGGGGACGCATGAGTACGTACGCAACTATCGAATGGTTCTCAACGCTTTGATGGGTTTACCTGCCATCAGCTGAAATAATGTCAAGGTTGCTTGAACTTCTTTGATAGAATTATCAACGGATGAACGTGTTGTAACCCCCACCGGGGATCTACGTTGTAACCCCCGTCGGGGATTCACGTAGGGTAACGACCTGGAGTCGGCGGCATCGGACCTATATAAGGTATTGCCGTATGTGATTTATGACAACTGAGGTTATCAGTAGAGTATACCTTGTGTTTAGGCGACTACCAATATGTGAAGTGCAAATTCAAAGTCTTATCTGAGAAGACCAGAATTGTATGCTATTTTGCTCAATCGCGTGGCATTTTTATTCCCGATTTGACCTTTCTAGCCCGTAAGAACTCCGTTTTAACTCGAACTGGACCTAGACGGAGGGGTGGGGCCCATATAGAGGAGCCGCAAGTGCACCTGCTGTAGCCGCAGGTGAGCCTGCGGCCAGGCGTGGATGATAAATCCCAACAGCCTGCCTTCATAAGTCACTTTCAACTTGTTTCTCTCTAAAAAAAATCGTGAACTACTTTCAGATTTGCTGAGTTCGGGCTGCTTTCTGCAAATTCTATCACCGTACTAAACACATAGTAGTGATTATGTATGCACAAATGGCTTGATAAAAAATATTCATCATAGTAAATGTTAGTATTAAACCATGCTGAACATAATGATATAAAAAAATTTGACTTCTGAGACAGTCAAAGTGGCACCTTTTTTTGCTATTTTTTGTCCTATTTGAGGTCCAATGAGTAAAAGGTAGAAAGGAAAAATACTCCTAGCATTAAGGTTGGCCTTATGCATTATGTTCTTGATTTTTTATGCATATATTCTGTATATGACTTTGGGGTAGATGTGCTACTGAATTGCCACCTAGACATGCCTGCGTGCATGGGGATAGTCCTATTTTCAAAGGGGACTATGGCAAAATTTTTCCAAATGTAGGCATTGGGTAGTCATGCATTCTAACTCTATTATATGTTAAAGTAAATGCATGCATGTATATATTCATATAATGCATTTTAGAAAGCTCCAGGTAAGGAAATACCACACCCTTTCTGAGGTGATTTGGAGATTTTTTATCCAGATATTATGGATCTGGATCAGCCGAGCAGTTCCTACAGGACCGCTTCTGGCGTACGACGGAGGGTTTCTGAAGTGCTTCGTCCCCGTTCTGTCAGACAGCCTCGTCGGTTGGTGGAGGCTTTGATTCGTCCCGTCTAGGTAGAGGTTCCAGACGTCGAGGACGATGAGGTGGATATTGAGGATCCTGCTCCTGCTGCATCTATCCCTTGCAGGGAGCTTCCGAGCATCCATGTGGTGAACCCAGAGTTGCTAGGTGATTTGGGTAGACACCCATCAATGTACTTGCATGCTAACGAGGTATGACGTTAGACTTTATCTTCTTCTTTCCTATTAATGAGGATTAAAAGGGTTCTGATGTTGATCTGTGCTTCATACAGGTTCTAGGTTTTATATAGCCTCGGGGGAACTGGTTTAGCATCCACTCCATGTACCAGGCACTTCATCCTGATTATAGATCAGTAGTGCATGAGTGGGGATTTGGGGCATTTTTCTCCATCCTTCCCCGTCGTTGTCCCTGGGGTTACCTTAGGGAATTTTCTGAGCGATGGTTTCATCAGACTCAGTCATTCCACCTGCTGGATTGTGAGGTGATGATGACGCCTATGGATTGGCGATTTATCACATGTATAGAGTTTGGAGGGGAGCCAGTGCCTTGCATGGAGAATATCACCCCTACTGCCGTTCGGTCCTTGTTAGGAGTTTCGGTGGGTGCGCTCAAAGGTAGGACTGTCTGTTCAGGTCCTTTGAGCGTAGATGTTATGAGCAGGCTATTGAGTGAGCCCTTTCCTGATGATATTAGGATCAGGGATCGCGTTCTGCGGCGATTGTTCCTGATAATCATTTGAGGCTGCTTTATAGCAGATAACTCTTCCACGATATCTTTCGCTTTGGTCAGCGCCACACGCGATGTAGACCGTATAGGAGAGTACAATTGGGGCTCTTACACCTTTGCCTATTTCCTTCGGCGCATGCGTCTACGCTCATAAGATTTGACCGAGGCTTGGCTAGGATTTTACCCGTTTTTTCAAGTGAGTATTTCTCTTGTCTTTTTCCCTTCACAGGTTAAGAGTGTTTACTGACAGTAAATGTTTTCCCATTATGTTGGCAGTTTTGGTCCTATGAGAGGCTTCCGTGTTTGCATCCTATGAGTGTGTTAGGCTTAGATACCTATCCACGAGGACGACGATGGCACCATTCTATTTTGCCAGAGGTCCCTGTATCTGAGGGCTTCACTCATTGCCGTGTACAACTGGAGTTGCTGATGGCTGACGCCATCACATGGCTTCCATACTCAGGGGATCATTTGATCATTGGTTTTGAGGATGGACACCCTACTGGAGTAGAGTATTTGATTTCCACCCGGAGATTTCCTCTCTTCACAGACGGAGGATGGGAGCTCTATTTAGGAGAGCATGCTTTTAGGAGCACCACAAGGGAGATTTGTATAACGATCTTGCCTCCTGTCAGGCGTTATTGGCCTATATCACAGTCACCTGCCACTGATATTCCATTGTTGGGAGTTGACTATTTTGATTTATCAGAGGGTCCATGTACTCAGAAGATATTCCAGCGCTGGTGGCTCCCTCACACTATTGGGGCCCAGTCCCGTGCCACACAATTTATGGGGGACATGGTTCCTGGATCATTGATGATGACGGATTGGGTATCTTGTGTTCGAGCTCTAACCCATATGACCCAGATTGGGTAGCTGGATCAGGCACAAATATTTATTCGGTATTTGGACAGAGATCCAGCAGAGGCGAAGACATTTGTTCCTTCCAGCTCGGGGGCTGGCCCCTCAGACGACCCATTTGATTTTTTTGGCGCAGATCCTCCCTTTTATAGACCTGACATCCCTGTTGATAGTGATCCAGTGACTCAGGAGGAGTTACATCAGGTGGAAAGGATTAAGGATGTGGACATCGAGACCGTTGCATTCTTCTATTGTGTATTCTCGCTATATCTTTTGATAGGTCTCTGTTAGATATTGGGTGGTTGTTTCCCATTCTTGCTATATCTTTTGGTAGGCCTCTGTTAGTAGTAGGGCGTCTGTGCCCCATTTTCATATACTTGTAGCTGTATAGAGCTGATATATTAGATGATGATATATTTAGGAATGTATGCACCGTTTTTCATTCCTTATATCATATTGCCATCCATTATCTGTTATGCATGTATTATGTTATGCATATGTATGTATGTCTAGAGATATTCGGTATTGACCCCTGGATGGTCTTATGACACGGCCCGCACAGATGTCTTCTTTGACAGTTAGCCGTATAGATCATACCCCACCGTCAGTGGTGGCATTGGGTATGCGCTCGTGGTATGGTAGCATGTCACCACCAAATAGGGTGACTGTAGATCTGTTATTGCAGCATACCATGAACCTTTTGGCATTTCAGGTTCCTACAGGATTGGTAGATGGGATGCTAGAGAATTGGCTAGCTGATAAGCAGGTATTCCATTTTGGTACCCATGAGTTGACTCCTACTCTAGAGGAGTATGCACGTTTGACGATGCTGCCCTTAGACAGACCTTGCGTGCACATGGTTTTGGGAGACATGAGTAGGAGATTCATGACTCTCACAGGATTGAGGCGCAGAGTAGTGAAGGATGAGTTGACATCTTGGCACGTGATCTCTCAGCGTTTTTTGTATGACATATTTGGCGCGGAGGATAGCTACTCACGATATTCCATAGATTTCACCGGGTCGGAGGATCATTGACATTTGGCCAGAGTTGATGTGCTAATACTATGTGTACTGTCATACGTGTACATGTCGCGGTACATGGATGAGATAGATATGGGCGTTTTCATGGCGGTGAGAGCTCTCAGGGGGGGTCGTACCATTGTACCCATGATCGTGGCAAAGACCTTGCGATCAGCATCCTACTGCCGTACTTACCCGTCAGGTGTGTTTACTGGGAGTTCGGTCATGCTGTATGTGTGTTTTATGTCACACTTGCGACCGGTTGGTACCTTTAAACGGTACAGTTATTATTTCTCCCATGAGGTGGCTATGTCGTATTCCTTTCAGCCATCGGAGTGTTTAGATGCTCAGTCCTGGTCCGTATTTTTGGCTGATATCCGAGATCCCTTTAGCATATTGCTGTGCTCGGGGCTTTGTTCACCATACAGCTTCATTACTCATGCTCCGGGCATGGATTTCCTCCCTTTGGCTGGTTTGAGGGGCGTGACTACTTATCACCCATTGGCCGTGATGTCGTAGTTTGACTAGTTCCAGGATTTTCATACTTTTGAAGGAGCGGCAGGCCAGCGTTCAGCTTCTCGATACCTCTCAGCAGAAGACGGATCTCGTGTATATGCTTGCTTGGATCCGCGTGAGCTAGCTGCTTTTCCTGCCAGTCATCCCGGTTATTCCGCAGAGTACTCCGCATGGATGGAGACGGTGGTTTTATTGGCTGCAGCAGTATTTGCAGTACCGAAGATTGAGTCAGACGATGTAGAGCCTGCGAAGGACATTGATACCTACATCGAGGAGGAGCCCGATGCTGGGTTGCCAACATTTCTTCTGAATTCTCCTAGTACCAATACTTTTGTGATCCAGTACTCGGCACAGTATTTAGAGCAGAGTCTTCATCTGATGACCTTTGAGAGAGACCAGATTCGATCTATGATGTCGACTGCTCTTGATTTGAGGGACGCCGCCCTATTAGAGAGAGACGAGGCATTAGCTCGTAGAGATGCCGCTGTTGTTGAGCGGGATGAGGCCAGGTCAGACAGAGACGCAGTGATAGTTGAACGCGATAGTGCTATATCTGCCCGGGATGTGGCTGTCACAGATAGTACTGCAGCGAGGTCCCTTACCACTGGTATGATCGCAGAGATGAGTGCTTATATCGATGAGCGTATGGTCATCATACAGATGGCTACAGATCTGTTGGGTCGTGTTGATATTCTTATCCAGGAGACTACAGCTTTACCTCCTTCACCGGAGAGGGATGCCGTGTTGGTCTTGCTAGCTCGCATGTACCCTGATTCATAGATGAGCTTGTATTTACCTGCACAGACTAACTTAGCCATTTTGTCATGTACAGTTCACATTGTATATATATCAAACAACATTATATATGATAGGGAAATATATTTTTGGATCACTTCCCTTTTATATATGCCTTACTATTTGCTTGATATTTTGCCTGCTGCTTCAGGGCTTGTGATCTTGATGAATTTTGAATTCTTCCTTGGTGGATGGACATTGAGCTGTCTCTGGATAGTTCAGAATGGATCATTGATCTATGTTTATCCCTACCTCTTTGATGTCTTGGGACTTATTTCTGAATGGAAATGTGGAGAGGAGTGTGGCTTTCCTCTCTGAGATTGACCGCACCACAGATTGTCGCCAGTACTTCTATTTAGGAGCCTAGTTAATTCCACCTCTTATGGTTTAGTATTGCTCTTTGAGGTATGACCGCAACTTAGATGGTTGCCGAATCTCCTATTTGGGAGGAGTTCAGGTAATTCCATCCCTTTGGTCTGAAGCTGAATGAGATATAATGGTTTCACCTCTTGTTGTTTTTTTTTATTTCGATCAGGCCATATGAAATGGTTGCCTACGTACTCCTATTGAAGAGGAGATCAGGTCGATGTAGTTCTCCCCTCAAGGTGAGAAGAAAAGCGTAATCCCATGTGCAGGTCAGAGTGCGGGGAGGAAAAAGTTTAATCCTAGGTTGAGGATAAACTGTAGGCAGGAGAAGTTTGATCCCATGTATGGGTAGCTAAACTGCGAACGCAAGAGTTTCAATCTGTGGTGGGATGACCTAAGTTGTATGAGCACAAAGAAGAAAGACAGGCTGCTGGCTTGAAGAGTATGTTTCCCTGAGGGGCAAAGTGTAGAAAAGTTGTAGGTGGTAAAGGGTTAAAGAACCAGAATGACTGGTGACCTGATGATGATGTACCAGGGTGTTTGTTGGTTACTTCAGACATAATACCATTTCACGGTGTCTGAGTTGATGAGTTGTGGAAATTCCGCCGTCCATTTCTTGTAATCTGAGAACGCCTCCTGTCAATACTTCTTTGACAATAAACAGGCCTTCCCAGTTAGGAGCGAATTTTCCTTTGGCCTGATCTTGGTTGTCAAGAATCTTCTTCAAAACCAAGTCATGTTGTTTAAATTGCCGTAGCCAGACTTTTTTGTTGTAGGATCTGGCGATCCTTTGCAGATATAGCTGACTATGGAAGATAGCCGCGGTTCGCCTTTCGTCTATCAGAGACAATTGGTGATACTTGTCTTGTACCCATTGGTTTTCATCCAGCTGAGTGTCGATCAACACTCTGAGAGACTCCATCTCAACTTCTATGGGGAGCACTACTTCCATCCCATAGGTTAAAGCATAGGGGGTTGCCCCAGTTGAAGTACGCATTGTGGTCCTTTAGGCTAACAGAGTCAGAGGCAATAGGTCAGGCCAATCTTTGTGGTTGGCTGACATCTTTTGCATAATCTTCTTGATATTTTTGTTAGTCGCTTCAATAGCACCGTTCATCTTCGAACGATAGATGACAGAGTTAAGATGTTTGATGTAGAATCTACTTCATAATTCCTCCATCATTTTGTTGTTGAGGTTTTTGGCATTGTCTGACACAATCACCTCTGGTTGTCCATATCGACAAGCGAAATTGTTTCTGATGAAAGCAATGATGACTTCTTTAGTGACCCTGGGGAAGGAGGCTGCTTCTACCGACTTGGTGAAGTAGTCGATCATGGTGAAGATAAATCAGTGACCATTACTAGCTTTAGGCTCAATGGGCCCAATAACGTCCATTCCCCACATTGAGGAGGGCTAAGGCGAACTCATATTGTGGAGCTCCCGTGGAGGGGCATGTATAGCATTCCCATGAATCTGGCACTGATAGCATCTTCTGACGTGGTCATTGCAATCAACTTTGAGAGACAACCAGTAATATCCCGTCCTGAGGACTTTCTTGACAAGGAGGGGGCCACTCATGTGGGGGCCACAGACTCCACCATGGATTTCATCCATAAGCCTCTGGGCTTGATCTTTGTCTAAACACCTGAGGAGACCCAGTCCTGCATCTCTTTTGTAGAGCGCATCTCCACTCAGGTAGAACTTCATAGCAAGTCGATGGATCCGCCTTTTCTCAGTCAGGCTCGCCTCATCGGGTGTAGATCCATCTCGCAGATATTCCTTGATATGCTGATACCAAGGAGGTTGGATGGGAGGTAGCTCATCCGATACTTCTCCAACGTAATTCCAATAGGCTGGGGCCTTGTTCAGGGCAATTGTGACGCTTGGCAAGTGTTCCTTGTCTGATATGCGAATCAAGGAGGCCAAAGTTGCTAATGTGTCCGCGAAATCATTCCTATTACGAGGAACATTTAGAAAGGAGATTTCTTTGAACTCCAAAGCCATCTTCAAAACCTGCCGATGGTAAGGCAGCAAATGTAGTTCCTTGGTTTGATAGACTCTGGTGGATTGTCTGATTACCAACTCCGAATCTCCAAGGATAGTTAACCGTTTGATGCCCATTGAACGGGAAAGTTTTAGCCCCATGAGATAGCCTTTATACTCAGTCGTATTGTTGGTGCTGACAAATTGTAATTTGACGGCAACGGATACTGCTCCCTTGTACCAGATATTAGAACTTCTCCAGCTCCAGAGCCTTCCATGTTAACAGATCCATCAAAATACATCTTCCATAATTGGCGTGTATTGTACTGATGGTGTTGCTGCACTGTCATTACTCCTTTATCGAGGAAATAGGTTTCCAAGGGTTTGAAATACCCTGAAGGTGTGGCAGCCAGTTGATCCGCGATTCCTTGACCTTTGATGGACTTTTGAGTCACATATACGATGTCAAATTGTTGTAGGATCAACTGCCACCTGGACAGCCGGTAATTCAACATGGGTTTGTTGAACACGTACTTGAGAGGATCCACGCGGGATATGAGATGGGTTGTGTGACCATGTAGGTAATGATGTAACCTCATGGAAGCCCATGATAAAGCACAACACGTCTTTTCGATCAGAGTGTACTTGTGTTCACTGCTGCTAAACCTTTTGCTGAGGTAATAGATAGCTCGTTCTTGGCCTCTATCGTCTTTCTTTCCCAGCATACAGCCCATGGCATTCTCACTTACGGACAGGTACATGAATAGGGGAACATTATCCCTGGGTGGTACCAAGACAGGAGCTTTGACTAGCTATTTCTTGATTGTAAGGAAGGCATTCTAGCACTCATCATTCCATTTCATGGAGAAGTTCTTCCTTAATAACTTGAAGATTGGCTCACAGGTTGCTGTGAGTTGGGAGATAAACCTGCTGATGAAGTTGATCCTTCCCAAAAATCCCAGTATTTCCTTCGTTGTCTGAGGAATGGGCATTTCCGTGATGGCTTGGATTTTGTTAGGATCCAGCTCAATCCCTTTTTGGCTGACTAGAAATCCTAGCAACTTGCCTGATTTAACGCCAAAGGCGCACTAAGCTGGATTCAACTTCAAGTTGTACTTACGCAACCTATTGAACAACTTTCTAAGATGGTCTAGATGGTCATCCTCGTTCCGGGACTTGACAATGATGTCATCCACGTAGACCTCAATCTCTTTATGCATTAAGTCGTGGAAAAGAGCCATCATAGCTCGTTGATAGGTAGCTCCAGCATTGATGAGGCCGAATGACAATCGTCAATAGTAAAAAGTTCCCCAAGGAATAGGGCTGAGCAAAAAACGGATAAAACTGAAAAACCGAACTGAACCGAATTATTTTAACCGAATTTTTTCTGTTATTCGGTTATTTTTTATTATTCGGTTATATCCGATTTTATTTTCACTTTTCGGGTTCGGGATTGGTTTTAAATTTTTGTTGTTCGGTTAAACCAAATAACTGAAATAATTCTTAAAAATCTCAGATAACCGCGCCTCTGGAGAGAGAAGCAAACAAATCTATTTCACTTTGCACCTTCCTTGTCTTCCTCCCATTTTCTCTCTCCACATAACAGATTCACAAGCACTTGTCCTCCACCTGAACCTTAATATCCCCAATTTTTGCCCAACCATATCGATGATGAAGTCTAGGATCTCAGCAGTCAGCCCTCAACCCTCAGATCGATGGTGGCGGAGTCATCCAAGATCGGCGGTGTTGTCCACCAACTCTCAGATCTGCTCTCAACCCTCAGATCTGCTGCTGTTACTTGAGATTGTCCACCAACCATTCAAAAGGTTTCAGTCTCAGGTCAGGTATGAAGACATAAGCGGCTAATCACCGCCAAAACATGAGAGAGATAATAAATAGTAAGAGAGAGAAAGATGAGCGACAGAAAGGTGGAAGAAGAGCTGTAGAGTAAGAATAGTGGTAGCAAATTGGAATACTGGATACAGGAAAGTCTGAGAGATCGATGTGGCTGATGAAGTTCCCTGTTGCCGTCTCAAACTCATGGAAGTCTTTCGTCGATAATCAGCCCCTTTCCAAGGTCGTCGTCTCCCTCGATCCTCTCCGCCCCAAAGATTGATTCAGGTATTGTTTGTAGATATTATTCTGTTGATGAAGCCATTAAGAGTGGAGTTGCTCCAGTACCTATGAGCTAAGAGAACTAGAGAAGAACTTGAGAAAAGAGCTACGAGTAATGCATATACCTCGGCAGTGTTCGGTTATTTTGTGGAATCTTAATTTTGTGTGTTAAGAGAACTGACTCAAACTTGATAATGCATTTTGTGGAATCTTAATTTTGGGTGTTATTTTTGATAACAGTGTTCGGTTATTACCAGAAATACCGAATTTATAATTCCGTAATTCGGTATTCGGTTATTCAGTTATTACCAAAATTCGGTTATTAGTTCGGATATTGAAAATAGGAATATTTCGGTTTTCGGTTATAACCGAATAGCCTATTCGGTTCGGTTATAACTGAATGATCAGTCCTACCAAGGAGTGATGAAAGCAGTCTTCTCACTATATTCCTCGGCAACCATGATCTGATGGTACCCCGCAAAGCAATCAGCAAAGGAGTACATGTCGTTTTACGCAGTATTGTCAATGAGAATGTGGATAAATGGCACGGGAAAGCTATCTTTTAAGCAAGCTTTGTTCAAGTCCCGATAATCCAAGCAAACTCGCACCTTCCCTCCAAGTTTAGGTACGGGCACAATGTTGGATATCCATCCAGGATATGTAGACACCATGATGATGCAGGCTTGAAATTGTTTCATAATTTCTTCTTTCACCTTTAAACTCCACTCAGGTTTCAATCGTCTGAGCTTTTGCTTGACTGGCTTAAATCCCTCTTTAATGGGAAGGCGATAAAGGACAATGTTAGCGGAAAAACCCACCATGTCTTCATGAGACCATTCAAACACATCATAGAATTGTGTTAATAGCGTAACCATGTCATTCCGTTGGTTTGGGGTAAGGTCTGAACCAATCTGGATTAACTTAGGGATTTCTAAGGTTCCGAGATTGAAAGAAGTGGTTTGATCAAGGTTAGGTTTGGGTTTGTCTTTGACCCATTCTTGAATTTTTGGAGGCACCTTAATGTCATCCTGGAGATCTATCAAGGCTGAATTCATCTCTACATCAAAGGTACAATCATTGTGTAGGAGAGGCATCGTATCCACAAAAACAGGCACATCTAAATTCAGAGTCCTGAAACAAAATATGCTTTCACTTAGTATATATGAAATGCGTTGATCATACACAGTGTTAGCATATACTGGCAAAATAAACTGCTAATATTGTACAGAAAAGTAAGCAGTTATTGTATCTATAGGGCAGAAAAGAATTTCTGCCCGCTTTACCCTTGTCGACCAAAGCAAGGAATGTTGTTCCAATTGGTAAGGGTAAATTCCGGGTGAACCGCAGTGATGGAGGGATTGTTATCATCCTCCTTGTCCCGAATGATGGCCATTACGTCAGGGCAATCATCATCTGGGGTGTATCTGTTGGTATGTTTATTATGGATGATGATGCGCATGCCTGACATTATTCGGACAACGTTTTCCTTGATTCTCTGCTCCTCTTCTTCGATTACGGGATCTGGAATAACGATTTTCTTTTCTTCCTCCGGTTTCGGCTTAGGAAATAACATGGCCATGACATTGGCTGGCACCTTTACTGGAGGTTGTGCGAACTCAGAGTTTGAAGGCGAAGCCGAACGCCACATGGTTGATACTGAAGGAATCTGTTGATGCTTATGAGGATTCCTGTGACTAGAGCTAGCAGAATAGCCTAGTCCAGCTGTTCCAACTTGCTTGTTTAATCGAATGGGGTACTGGATACCCTGACCGTCTTTACCCAACCCTTGTCCTGGCTTGTGACCTAACGACATCATTTCTCGAGTGGCTGACATCACCTCATCAGAAATGTGGGGTTCGGGCATTGGTGCTCCAATAGCGTGGTATTGGGTGTTGCTTATTTCCAAAGCATGAAAACTGACTGGCTCTATGTCTTCATTTGCATTGATGAACGGCACGTCCCGTGTGGAGGACACTCCGGCTCAGCGTTGACTGTGACCAGGCTTTTGTTGATAATGTACTTCAATTGTTGGTGAAGGGTGGAGGGGACTGCCCCTGCCATGTGGATCCATGGTTGTCCTAAGAGTAGGTTGTATCCCGAATCTATCTTGAGCACATGGAAGGATACGCAGAATGTATGAGGGCCAATTTCGATTGGCAGCTCAATTACTCCAACTAAGTTACGGCGGGCTCCATCAAAAGCTTTGATGATAGTATGGCTACTCCAAATTCGATTGAGATTGATATTCATCTTCACCAAGGTGGCATATGGGCAGATATTCAGAGAGGAACCTCCATCTATTAATACTTCAGCCACCATATATCCGGAGGATAAGACCGCAATGTGCAACGGTTTGTAATAACCGATCCCTTTGGATGGTATGTCATCATCAGTGAAGGATATCACATTTTTGTTGAAAATGTGATCAACCATGTGTTGAGACTTTTCTGTGTCCGCTGATGTCGGGAGATAGGCTTCTTCTAGAACCTTTAACAAGACCTTCTGGTGATTCTCGGAAGTGAGGACCAAGTCTAAAATGGATATTTGTGGTGTAGCTTCTTTCAAGCTTAAAACCACCGAGGCTTCGTTATGACCCACAGCGCGGAGGAATTTTTTAATCTTCTCCGTGAGTATTTTCCCCTTTGATTTAGGGGTGGGTTTCCTCACCCGATGGGGAAGATATAGTGGATTTTCCTTTGACACTACAGTAGTGGTATGTGAGGTGGATCCTTCATCTTCTCCATAATTCCACGGAACCTTACTCAAGCTAACAATAGGATATTGTGCTCTGCATGAAAAGTTGATTGGCTCAGGAGCGGCCACTTTCAAAGGATTATTTCCTCATTTGAGCTGAATTATCGGTGTTGTGAGCAAAGTATTAATCCCTTCAACTTTAGTAGATATAACTGCTACCATACTTTTCCACTTAGTAGGGCCTGCATTCTCACTTGCACGTAACACAGTGTCGTTATCTGCCAAGCGCAGTACACCACTGTCGATTAGATATTGAATAAGGTTGCGGAGTGCCCAGCATTCTTCTGTGCTGTGACCGCGAGACTGGGAGTGCTATTGACATACTCCATCAGAGTTGTACCGTCCCGAACGGGGGTTGATTGGAGGTAGAAGGGAACTGATCCTTCCTTTATTGATTAACATGTGAAGGATTTCCTCCATGGGTTGGCCCAAATAGGTGAATTCCCGTTTGTTGGCAAAATCACGACGGCCTTTAGCATTTGCTTTCTTCGTCACATTGTCTTCCAGCATTTCATTTTCTGAAAGTGACGAGGGAATATTCATGATGATTGGTAGGAGACTGGCATGCTCCTGGCTGATTAATTGCCGAGTCACTTGATGTTGATAAGTCACCAGTTCCGCCAATTGCTCAATTTGTTTGCAGAGAGCTTTCATCTTTCGTTCCATTATGAACTGGAACTTAGCATAATCTCATCTGTTATCATCGTCTTTGATGGTCTGAGGGGAATCACAGCTGAAGTTGGAACTCTGTCCACTGCTCCAATTAATCATGTTGACATCTTCTTCTCTGTGTTGAGGAAGAGGGTTGTCTTGTACGTGAGGCTGATCGAGTTTGGTGACTACGATCTCTCCATTATCTTTTAGGTCCTGGATCTTGTGTTTTAAGGCCCAACAATCCTGAGTAACATGTCCAGGTGCCCCGACATATTAAACACATTTCCTAGCAGCATTGAAACCGCGTCTATTAGGGCTGGCTGGTGGAAGAAGATGCGTAATTTTTGTCTGTGTTGTCAGAACATTAAGAATGTTCTCGAGGGTATCCCCTAAGGGTGTAAACACTCGATGGCATTTGACTTCTCCACCTTTTGGTACTGGAGGTTTTGTAGACTGTGCTGGAAAGGGAGTGTAGTTTTTCCTTTGAATGGGCATACTTTGATTGCCTTTTTGTCCCTGTAGTATCAGGGAAAAATATTCCTCTTTCTTTTTATGGACCCTCCGGGGGTTGTTCCCATAATTTCCAGATTGGATGTGATCAGCAACAGCTTTGAGTGCGGCTAGGTCTTGAATCTTTCCTGACTTCAATCCTATTTCAGCCATCTCCCCATGTTTAACCATTTCAGAAAATGGTTTGCCGATGCCTGCTAAAACTCTTTCATAGAAGGGAGCTTCTTGTATGTCTATGAATGTCATGACCATATCTGATTCTGACATGGCAGGACTAACTTGGGCAGCCAAGCGTCTCCACCTTTGAGCATACTCTCTGAAAGACTCGTTACACTGTTTCTTGATCTTGGTAATATGATACTGATCAGGAGCCATTTGATTTTGAAAACTGTATTAAGTGAGGAAGGCATGTACTAGCTCTTCCCAGCTGTGGATTTTGGAGTTGTCTAATCTTGTGTACCACGAACGGGCTTCTCCAGTTAGACTCTTTTGGAACAATTGCATTATGAGTTTTTCATCCTCCGTATAGGATCCCAGTTCTCCAATAAAGACTTTTAAATGTTTATAAGGATCCCCTAACCCGTCATATTTTTCAAAGTCAGGAGTTTTAAATTTTTCTAGATAATGAACACCAGGAAAAATACATAGATCAGCATATGAAACACTCCCGTGTGTTCCAATTCCTTTGATAGCGCGAAGGGTCTCTTCCATTTGGAGGACTTTCTTTTTGATGTCACCAGTGTATGGATCTCCAGTGGAATGGGCAGCATCATGAGTTTTGTTGGTCGTATCCAACTATGGCTCTGGTATGGTAATGACCAAAATTCATCCTTGTGTGGAGGTCTCAGTATGTACGAGTATTTTCTGACCCTGTATAGACTGGTGTAATTCTTTTAATAGAACAGCCAAATCTGTAATCTGTTTGCTTAACCCGTCGAATTCTTTGTGAGAAACTGGATTAAGTTCAGTCTGGTCGGATGACGACATGATTGACTGTAGGCATGTTGCCTTTTTGGACTTTGACCGGGTAGTAGGTCCTATTGATTCCCTGCGAAAGACTGACATAGTTTAGTCCTTAGGGAAGGTGTATAATGACATGCTATGTGATGTGTCCATTTTAGGAATTTTATCCTAAAAAATGGGTGTCAGCTGTTTGTAGCATGTATGTGGACATATTACTTCATATTTCTCATTACATGGAGATAGATATGGAATGAATTTACAAGTAATTGAAATGAGAGCATGAAGAGACTTTCCTTCATTTTGGTTTATCAGAGGCTGGCCTATCTTAGGATACTCTCGTGGCTTTTTGGCATAAAGGTTCCCAAATCATCGCAATCTACTAGACGGGAAGTTAATCTGGTCTTTCAACTGGAGCAAATTTGGGTGGTGCCTTTCCTGAGCCTCGGAGAATTAGTCTTCTCACGAGTCCAGTAATCAAACACCGACGGGAGAGCCTCCTGGTGGAGGGACCACTCAACATACATTCACATACATCATGTCTCACCGTATGAAATGATGACATGTACGAAGCACTAATATCATAAGCAGTTTATAGTGTGAAGCACTAACATTACACGCAGATATAATGCAAAGCACTAAGCTCAAACAAGACATGCATTCGTACACATTCATCCAATGTAAATGCAACATCCACACACAAGCATATAATAGTTTTGAAAAGATTGTAGTAGCGGTTTAAGTCCTCTTACTGGAGTCCCCAGCAGAGTCGCCACCCGTCGACGTCGGGATTTTTAGGTGTCCCTTTCCGTTACTTGTTCTTTGGTGTTCTCATTCAGGTGAGATTTGTTTAAAAAAACAAGTGAAAAAGGTCCGACATATATAATGTCGACGATGGGACTGTTAAGAGTCGCCAGTTGGTTTTTTAAATGGTTGTACTAACACAACCGAGAAAAGGTTTGCACATTGACCCAGTGATGTGACACTGATATACGGGTCGGTAAAACCGAGATTCGTTGAGGGTCCGGAGACTTGGTTATGCGGGGGGAAGGTGTTAGGCACCCCCCCGACATCCGTGTTACCACGGTGACCGCCTCTTTTCAAGAAACTATTATCTAAGTGTGTGTGTGTGTGTGGGTCAATGTGCTGTTATATGAAAGTTGTACGAGGCCTCGTTTGAACCTATATACACAGGGTTTGAATTTATGTAAAAATTCAGTTTTTAGCAAGATATGGCAATAATGTTTTATAAAAGAGGTTTTTCAAACCCTGATGCTCAATAGGAATTGAGACCTTTTACACTTCCATTTTTATTAAGTGAGCGGCTGAATTGATTTTTTTTACGGATGCGAGGCATCCGTATGAAAAATAATATATCCAAAAATAACGCCGACTTCCTCGTGGGTATGGAAACCATCTGAGGAAATACAGACATCGCAGAATAATTTTCAAGCTGCTTACAGCTGAAAATGTCCATCACGGGAACCGAAACTAGATCCAATGGGATGAATCTGTGATCACATGATTCCTAAGCGCCCAGAATATTTCAATTTGTATAAAAGCAATAAGCAGGTATATATATAAAAGCGGTATATATATATATATATATATATATATATATATATATATATATATATATATATATATATATATATATATATATATACAGAAATGATCACCAACCACGAAGCACCTCCATGGGGGATCAGAAATGTAAATAAAGCTGTTAAATGCTGTAAATACAGTCAATAGCCACGAAGTAAACTCCAGGCAGGACGAAATGTAAAGAAAGCTGTAAAAGCGATCAACTGCCACGAAGGGAACTCCAGGCAGGATAAAATATATATATATATATATATATATATATATATATATATATATAAGCAATAAACGCACCGAATGTAAAATCCAGGCTCATCGAACATATTTCGACCATAGTTCATATATATAAGTATATATATATATATAAAAGCGAGTAAACGCACCAGACCGAAGTCTAGGCTCATCGAACAAATTATGACACACAGTTGATACATATAAGTGTGTATATATATATATATATATATATATATATATATATATATATATATATATATATATATATATATATATATATATATATATAAGCGAATAAACGCACCAGACCGAAGCCTAGGCTCATCGAACAAAGTCCGACAGACAGTTAATATATATAAGTGTGTGTGTGTATATATATATATATATATTAAAGCAGTAAACGCTCCAGACCGAAGTCTAGGCTCTATCGAGGTATAACTCGATAATGTTAGTCAATATATATATATATATAATATATATATATACAGACTGGAATGAAACCACGGACTGAAGTCCGGGCAAAAGCAAACAACACGACACTCAACGTGTAGAAGGGTGTGTGCAAAGATGAAGAGAAAGACTCTAACGTGTGTGAGAAGGCTTACAGCTGACTGATAAAAGGGCTTCTATATATTTAGAGTGGGTAAACACTGGGCTTTTATGGGTACAAAAGAGGCTATATATGAGCTCACATGTGTTTAAAAATGAGAAAATACAATGTATGGCAAGTGCAGAGCAAATTGTGTAGGGTTTCCCCGTCTTTTTTCTATTAGAAATCAATACCCCAAGCCTCTTATTTACAGGCAAAAGGTGCCGTAGGTGTACCTGCGGCTCAGCCGTAGGTGTACCTGCGGCTCAGCCGCAGGTGTACCAGAGGTGGGTCGGGTCGTCTCGAAGTACGTGCATTCAGGCACTGTAATGTCCACTCAAATTTTGAGAAGAGCAATCCGGGCATCTATTTTGACGTATTTAGGATCTATTTCGGACCGCCGTTGTCGAGAGTTTTACGATGGCATGGGATTAGAGTTTGTATGAAGATTTGAAGATGGGACGAGGCCCTCCGGTCTTCAAGCTTCAACTCTCATCCGTTACCCCGCACAATAGTCACTCGGGATTGGTTATCCTTGTGGGACATTGTTGCGTAGAGACGAGACGTGGCACCGTGTTGGACGAGATGGCGATGTTGCCCCTCACCGGTGTTACTGTCGGATTGGGCCGATAAGCAGACGTTGCTCAGACTTAATTGAGATTGGACTGTAGCATTTGTTGAAGGTCCTCATTGTCATCTTTGAGGTGTGCCTGTCTTTCCGATGTTATTGCCGGGTTGGTACAGTGTATCTCGTTGTGAGTTCCGAGATTGAAGCTGATGGCATTTAAAATAAGCATTTTCGGGGTTATCTACGAAACTGCATTCCTTGGGGTTATCACCAAGGTTGGTGGCTATTCCCATGGTTGGGACTGAGACTGGATACCTCGGGGTTACCTCCGAGATTAATCGGTCTTCTCCGGTGTGTGTGTGTTCCGGTATTGTATCTGCAGGTCTCGGGGTTAGATCCGAGGTTGAAACCGTTACTCCCAGATTGTGATCCGGGGTTGATGCTGCACTTTCGGTAGTATCTGGTATGGATTTGGATTGTCTTTCAGGGTTCCCTCTTAAAAGACGAATCTGTCTTCCTGCAATGTTAGTAACAGTAGTACAGAAAATTTCGAGTGTCTACATAGTTCATTTTTATGAAAAATACCAAATCAGTCCCAAAAATATTTCTTTTCTGGGATTTAGCAGAATATAGTCTCATCTTGAACATATATTTTTCTCAGAATTTTTAAAATTCATTTACTATTTTTCATATGGCTAAAACTTCCGAATATTTAGACATTTATCATAAATTGTACTTTTGTCCAAAAATTCCGAAATTTATAGGCTATACTCCTGTTATATACATATACTCCCAATAAAAATTTCACCAATTTTAGAATTAACCACAAGGAGTTATAAGGGTTTACTTTTAAAATAGTCTTTTTCCATAAAATCCTTAACTCTTAATCTATACATCCAAAAATCACCATTTTTGGACACAATTTAGAAAACTCATCAAATTATCATTTCAAATTTTTCTAGAATTTTTGAGGGTCAGAAAAATTACGAATCAGCCCCTGGAAGAAACCCCTTTTTAATGAAAATACTATTCGTATGAATACGAAGGATCATTCACCATGCATGTGGTAATCCACATAGACAGGTTATTCCAACAGAATAATAAAGAATGGAATAACAGAAGGATTCATCGTGCGTGCGATAGACTGCACCGACAGGTTATTCCCAACAGAATAATAAATAATGGAACCAGGTCCGGCGTAAATGCATAGACAGGATACTCTGACAGGATAATAAATAATGGAATTAGGTCCGATGTAAACGCACAGATAGGATATTCCGACAGAAAAATAAAGAACGGAATATTAGAAGAATTTCACCATGTATGCGGTACTTCGCATAAATAAGTTATTCCAACATAATAATAAAGAATGGAATAACAGAAGAATTTCACCAAGTATAGGGTAGTCCGCGTATATATGTTATTCCAACAGAATAATAAATAATAATAATATCATTTACGAGTACGACAATTATATCCCCTACCTTAAAAAGAAAAGTATTCTGACTGGTAGGGCGGGAATATACTTGAAGAAAACTTGCACTACGCTCAAAACTTTCTTAAACTCTAAAGAAATACGCTCAAGATAATAGAAGAAGAACTCTCTATATAGTTTCTCTCTCTAGAGTTTCAGTGAATTCGTAAGAAATAATGAATAGATGAACTTCTATTTATAGAAGAATGGACTGCATAGTAACTAATTCATGAACGGTCCAGATTGATTTACTTTTAATCGGACGGTCCATATTTAAAGCAATATATTCTATTTATAATCTAATAAAACGAATAACTTTATAAAAGATTTTACTATGCAAACACTATGTAGGCACTATGCAAATACTATGCATAATAAAATATAATATATTCTAATTATTGTCTAATAAAACAGATAACTTTATAAAAGTATTCTGTTTTATATAAAAAGATTTTACTATACAAAACTCTATACAGACACTATGCAACGCTATGCATAATAAAATATAATATATTTTATTCATAGAATAACTTTATAAAACTATTCTGTTTTATTACATTAATAATACCAATAAAACAAAACTGAGTGACTTATCACATAAACATCAATAATCAATATCATGTGCTACTATACAACCACGCGTATTACTGTACTTTTACTACCGACTAGTTCAACGGTATTAATGGTAAAACTTCCGCCGTTATTTTTATAAAATATTTTTGTCATTTTCTCAATCAGACAATAATTCTATTGCGGGGTCCACCAATGATTGTACCGTCGTACGGACATTCCTTGACAAAAAGAATATTTTATATCAACTTACGTACTTTGCCAAAAAAAATTCACCTATTTCCCTTAACTTTAAACTTTTATCAATTTAACTATTTACCAAAATAGAAAAATTGAATACTTTTTTTTCATAAAATTCGGGGTCTCATAATTTTGATACTTTGTGAGTTGCTATTCAGTACAAGTTTCTGTCAGCACTATATCCGAAATTCAGTTAGAAGTACGGTTATTTTGAGGTAAGAGATGTTATATCTTCTTAAATGATATTATTTTCTTCAATATCATTATGCCAAAATATTGGTTTGAACTTTTTATCAAATTTGGAACTTTTTGTGTCGGGGTTACTATTCACGTATACGGCACTATTCACGTATACGGCACTATTCACCGAAAAATGAAATTTTCTCCTTTTTGTCCAAGATGTCTATTATGGTTACTATCTTTGATTGTATCCATGTTTTGATCTTTATTCTTGAATTTTGCTACAAAATTGGTTATTATTAAGTATTATTGAATCTTGGATAAACTTTAATACGAATTTCTAATATTTGTTATTTTGTCTCACTGGATTCGTTTTCTTTAAAATATTTTTGTATAGAAGACAATATTTGTATTTAAATTCACAGTATGTGTTGTCGTATTTTGGACGACAATTGTATTATTGAAGTTGTAGTGTGCTTTCTCTACTATGTATTTGGCGACTCAGAATAGGTGTTGTATACCTATTTTGGGGGCGTCACAGTTGGTATCAAAGCTTAGGAATGTGGTCTCTGGCGGAGATCGGGGAATAGAACTAAGAGGGGAGAGATGAGAAAATCCTTCGCTAGTGTGTCCTATCTAAGATTATTTGTTGGTCAGTCACAATATAGGGATATTATATGATATGTTAATTTGTTTAATTAACCCTTGTTTTATGACAGTATTTAAGAATGGCTGCTGAGAACGTTAACAATGGAATGTATGAGATTGTGGAACAACCTTTAGTTACAAACCAGGAGGATGTGCAACAGGAAGGCAATATTCCTCCTGTAAACAACACTACTAAGAAAACGATGAATGATGGAATGTTTAGGAGATTTTTGCAGTTCATGCAAAATCAGACGAGGGAGAGTCGTGTACAAAATACGGGTGGAAGTGATAGCAACACGCGGTCTGTCACAGCCAAGCAGTTCAAGGAGTTAGGACCACCAAAATTTATTGGAAAGCCGGATCCGATCAAGGCGGAAACATGGGTCAAGCAAATTACCAAGATATTCGATGTCTTGGGATGCACAGAGGAATAGAAGGTTCCATTCGCCACCTTTTTGTTCCGCAGTGAGGTAGACTACTGGTGGGAGTCTGTGAAGCATACCCTGCCTGCCGCACTCAATATGTCTTGGGAAACATTTCAGAAACTATTCAATGACAAGTACTTTCCTGAAAGTATTCGTCATATGAAGGAGGTAGAGTTTATCAGACTGGAACAAAACAACATAACAGTGTCCCAGTACGAGGCGAAGTTCACTAGGTTATCCAGGTTTGCACCTCATTTGGTAGAGAATGAGGAACGAATGACAAGGATGTTTCTGAGAGGTCTAAAACCCAAAATTCGTCAATACCTTATCTCTCATAAATTTTCTCTATATTCAGATGTTGTCAACATGACTCAATTATTAGAGCGAGATAGTGAGTATGTTCAACCGAGGGACCACAACCAGGGTCATATCGGTGACAGCAGTCATCAGAGCGATGATAACCAACGAGGAGGGAAAAATACGAACAAAGGCGGTAACCCTCGGGTGGTCATCGTGGCCATGATAATAGGAGAGGTGAGTCAAGTGGAAATTTCAGAAAGACGAGATTCAACAATGATGGGAAGACATCAGCAGCAGCACCAGCACCAATAACAAATTATAGGGAAGGAGAACGACCGCCAGTTAGATGTTACAAATACAAGAAAGAGGGACATATCATCCCAAATTGTCCACAACAATCCAAGGTATGTTACAAATGTGGAAAGGAAGGCCACATAGCTCGGGATTGTTCTGTAGCAAAACCAAGTTCAACGGGGATGGTGACTCCAAGGGCTGTCCCGAATAAGTCGAAATCAGCGGTTCCTGGAAGAGCATTTATCTTGGCTGGCCAAAACGCGAGGAACCCAAACGAGGTGATCACGGGTAAGCTAATCTTGAACTCTTGCGAAGTTTATACCTTACTAGATACCGGTTCTACCCATTCTTTTATCTCTCCTGCTTGTGCTCAACGTTTAAACTTGACTCAGGAGAAATTAGACTTTGATTTATCAATGGAGACTCTGTTAGGAGAAACTTTCGTTACGTCCACTATTTATAAATCTTGGTTAATCCAAATTGGCACCATCACATTACATGTGGATCTTATCTCTTAAAAGATACTTGCTTTTGATGTGATTTTAGGAATTGATTGGTTAACTACTCATCATGCCAAAATTGATTGTTTTTGTAAGGTTGTTAGTTTTCATATTCCTAACCAATCTATCATACGAATTCAAACAACTAAACCACTAAAATCAGTCACTGTCATATCAAGCCATAAAGCTATTCGTTTATTAAAAAACGGATGTCAAGCTTTTTTAGCTCATGTTATGGATTTGAACAAAGACAAGTCAGATTTGAATAATATTTCTGTTGTTAGAGAATTTCCTGATGTATTTCCTGAAGAACTTCCCGGTCTACCCCCAGAAAGTGATGTCTAATTCTTTATTGACCTTGAACCGGGTACAAATCCCATTTCTAAAACCCCATATCAAATTGATCCTATTGAACTTCAGGAGTTAAAAGTCCAACTACAGGAGTTATTAGACATCGGTTTCATTCGTCCTAGTACATCTCCTTGGGGTGCTCCTATTTTATTCGTAAAGAAGAAAGACGGGAGTATGCGACATTGTATTGACTACCAAGAATTGAACCACGTCACCCTCAAGAATAGGTATCCGCTACCTCGCATTGATGACCTATTTGACCAGTTACAAGGAGCAAAATTCTTTTCAGAGATCGATCTTCGTTCTGGATATCATCAGCTGAAGATTAAAACTGAGGATATTCTAAAGACTGCCTTCAGAACTCGGTAAGGTAATTATGAATTCTTTGTCATGTCTTTTGAATTGACTAATGCTCCTGCTGCTTTCATGGATATAATGAACCGGGTATTCAAGGAATATTTGGATCAATTCGTTATTGTCTTTATTGATGAAATCCTCATCTATTCCAAAAGTCGTGAAGATCATGAGCACCATTTGAAGCTGATACTTGAAAGGCTTCGTGAAAACAAACTTTATGCCAAGCTGAAGAAATGCGAGTTTTAGCTTGAGGAAGTAGCATTCCTTGGGTACGTGGTGTCAAAACATAGAGTATCTGTTGACCCGGTGAAGATTGAAATAGTACAAAGTTGGGAGCAACCGAAGTCGGTGACCGAAGTGAGTAGCTTTCTGGGTTTAGCTGTTTATTATCGGAGATTCGTGGAAGGATTTTCTCGAATCGCTACTCTGTTAACTCAGTTGACTCGAAAGGATATAAAATTTGTATGTAGTGAGGAATGCGAGAAGAGTTTCCAAGAGCTCAAGAGGAGACTCATTTCGGCACCTGTTCTAGAAATACCATCTGGTTCGGATGGATTTGTTATATACAACGATGCTTCAGGCAAAGGGTTAGGATGCGTTCTCATGCAACATGGGAAAGTCATAGCCTATGCCTCACGATAACTCAAAGAATATGAGAGGAATTATCCTACTCATGATCTAGAGTTGGCAGCAGTCGTTTTCGCGTTGAAAATCTGGAGACACTACCTGTATGGGGGAGAAAGTGGAGATTTATACGGACCATAAAAGCCTCAAATATTTCTTCACCCAAAAAGAACTCAACATGAGGCAACAACGTTGGCTTGAACTGTTGAAAGATTACGATCACACTATTCAATATCATCTTGGAAAAGCGAACGTAGTAGCTAACGCATTGAGTAGAAGATCATATGCGAGTACGAGTGCGATATTATCAATGCAAAGGCCCATTCTGTATGACTTGCAATGGATGGAGGTAGAATTAAAGACTCCAGGGACCCACATGATGATGGTGAATATACGAGTAGAACCGACTTTAATCGATAAAGTTAAAGATGCTCAAGCTACGGACCTGGGGCTGATACGTATGAAGAAGAAAGTGCAAGAAGGAGCGATTCTAGAAGCAAGAATCGATGAAGAAGGAATACTTAGATTCAACTCCAGACTTTTTGTTCCTAACGACTCTGATTTGAAGCATAGAATCATGATAGAGGCACACAACACACCGTTTGAAATCCATCATGGGAGTACCAAAATGTATCATGATATTCGACATACATTTTGGTGGAACAATATGAAGAGAGAGATCGCGGAGTTTATCTCGAGGTGTTTAACTTGTCAACGTGTAAAGGCGGAGCATCAAGTGCCAAAGGGTCCATTACAACCACTTGAGATTCTGAAATGGAAGTGGGAACACATTACTATGGATTTCGTTACAGGTCTTTCCAAAGTTTCTCAAGGCATAGATGCTATTTGTGTGACACCCCCAAAATAGGTCCATTCCATCCAACGCATTCTGAGTCGCCAAATACATGGTACAGAAATAACTACAAATTTATTATTACAACATATAAACTGTGAGTTTAAATACAGATATTGCCGTTTAGACAATATCCACACACAAATAAATCTCCATCATAATTATTGATACATTATTTTACAAAAATGGTGAGGACTACTAAATAACTCTCTCTAGAACCTTCATTCTATACCCCGACTAGTACTCGCTACATTCTCGCCTCCTGAGAAGAAAAATGGAACAAAAAGGAAAAGGGTGAGCTCAACTATCCCAGTAAAGAATATTATGACTAAGATAATATACAACAAATTATCGTTAGTATTCAACAGGGAAAATTCTAATAGAATACAATAGGCAACCAGTTTTAAATCAACAACTGCAGCGGAAACAACAATTCATTAGAAGAATTAAGTAGAGAATGCAAACTACTATCTTCTATATATGAATTTAAAAGTTGATCGTCGATATTTTATCCCTGTAACATCAATCAATATATATCTGGAATCAAATATTCATCTTTGCACTACAAGCCAAAGATATTCATCAGTTAGTCATGTTCATCTAAACACCTGTTCATCTTTGCACTACGGGCCAAAGATATTAATCAGTCAGTCATGTTCATCTCAACACATGTTCATCTTTGCACCACGGGCCAAAGATATTCATCAAGAAATCATTCATCTTTGCACTACTGGCCAAAGATATTCAGTAATTTCATCATTTAGGACTGAGGATGATGAAATATATTTTAAAGAAAACGAATCCAGTGAAACAAAAGAACAAATATTAAGGATTCATATTTTAAACAATCCAAGTTCAAGAATACTTCATAAGTAATCAGAGTGGAGTAAAATTCAAGAATGATTAAAACATGGATACAATCAAAGCTAGTATCCATAATAGATATTTTGGACAAAAAGAAGAAATTTCATTTTTCGGTGAATAGTGTCGTTTTCGTGAATAGTGCCGTATACGTGAATAGTAACTCCGACATCAAAAGATAGAAATTTCACAAAAAAAACATCATCATGCTTCATGAATAGTACTCGTGAATAGTAACTCGTGAAAAATAACTCATAAATAGTAACTCATAAATAGTAACTTATGAATAGTAACTCATGAATAGTAACCCCGACATGAAAAAGTTCCAAATTTGAAAAAAATTTCTAACCAATAATTCGGCATAATGATATTGAAGAAATAATATCATTTTTGAATAAAATAACATCCCTTACCTCGAAAGACAATACTTCTAGTTGAAACACCGGATATAGGCTATGACTTGAACTTGCACCGTATAGCAATACTCAAAGTATACTCAAAATACTCACAAGAATACACTCGATAATATAGAGAGAGAAAACTTCAGTTTCTGGTGTGATTTTCAATTCTAACCTAAGCACCCTATTTATAGGAAAATGTTTAGAACACCAAAACAGAAAATTTAATTTAATAATATTATTATTTTTTTCCACAACTTCATACACACCAAGAATCTGAATTCAGCTCCTTCCACACACATGTGAAACACACCAAAATAAAAAAAATGTTTTTGTTACTTAAAATATTTTAAACTTACAAAAATTAATTATTTCGGAGCTTCGGAACTTCAATAATTCATAATAAATAGCCCTTTTATCAGAAAATTCGAATCTTGCAAGTTTTTATAGGAAATTCAATTCTCTACAACTTTACAGAAGAAACTTTTTCCAAATTCCAAACAAAAATTGACCGAAATCCATAAACGGGCGATTTTACAGGCTATAATCAAATTCCAGTCAAGAAATGGGGTCCACCGACACATAAAACATGCTTTAAATATTTTTGGTAACAAAAATACTCCTCCTCCACATATACTCATATATCCCACATTCATCGTAAAAATATCATTATTATTATATTATTAAAATATAATAATATATTTAAATAAATTATTTTATCAAAAAAAGATAAAATATTAATTTTCAATAATTATCATATTAAAAATTTTCTCCATCTATATCCACATAAAATTAATATTTTCCTCATCATATAAATCAATAATTAATTATTCACAAATAATATTACAGAATCACAGTACTGGCAACCAGGTCGTTCCCAGGACAGAGGGGGCTTTCCAATAAGAATTTCTCCTTACTGACGCGTAATTAGGTGACCAAACCTCTCCTTAGACAGAACTTTCTAGACAGTGCCAATAATGTTATCTAATAATATTATTCAGATAATATGAATTATTGCTTCGATAATGAAAAATACTGTGTAGTGACAATTATTGAAATAACAGTAATATAAAAAAATCAACGCAGTAATTATTGAATCAATAAAATAAAATACTGAACATTTATTACTGTAACCATTATTGAGTAGTGCCTTCTTACGTAAGAGTCAATAATTGGTGCAATACCGTATGCTACAGTGTTTTAACCACTGAGTATTTTAACAGTATTAACGGTAACAACTACGCCGTTATTTTTAAACAACTTATATTTGTCATTTTCTTCATCCAATCGCTTTCCGTTATGGGGCCCACAAAAGACTGTACTGTCGTACGAATATTCCCCGACAGCAAGAATATTCCACGACCAAACGAATATTCCCCGACAACAATGAATATTTTATAACCACTTGCTTATTTTGAAATATTTGCGTATTTTACCCATAACTATCCACATTAATCAAATTAACCCTTACTATTTCAAAATAATAAATAGAGAAAATTAAATTTCATTAATAGTAAGTTGGGGTCTTACAATTTCGGTTATTGTTGATAGATTAACCATGTCTGCCCATTTCTTGCCGATACGAGAAACTTATTCCTTTGAACGTCTTGCTCGTATGTACGTGAATTAGATTGTAAGATTGCATGGCATGCCAGTATCCATAGTTTCAGATCGTGACCCAAGATTCACTTCACGATTTTGGGTTAGCTTGCAGAAAGCTATTGGCACGGATTTACGATTCAGTTCTGCATACCATCCTCAAACGGACGGACAATCAGAGAGGACTATTCAAACTCTTGAAGATCTATTAAGACTCTGTGTTCTAGATTATAAATTAAGTTGGGATAAGTACTTGCCACTGGTGGAATTCTCCTACAACAACAGTTATCAAGCAAGTATAGGCATGGCTCCATTTGAGGCGTTGCATGGACGAAAGTGTCATTCTCCAGTATGCTGGGACGAGATGGGAGAAGCAACGTTGTTAGGACCAGAATTGGTACGCATGACTACAGAAAAGATCCTAACGATTCGATAATGTATACAAACGACACAGGATCGACAAAAGAGTTATGTCGATATTCATCGAAAGGACGTGAAATTTAATATTGGAGATCAAATACTGTTACGTATTGCTCCATGGAAGGGAGTTACAAGATTTGGGAAGAGAGGAAAGCTCAATCCACGATTTGTTGGTCCATTTGAGATTCTTTACCGAATAAGAAATGTGGCCTATAGACTCGCATTACCTCTAAGTATGTCTCGTGTTCATAATGTTTTTCACATATCTATGCTTCGTAAATATGTGAAATACACGAACCATATTATTTCTTTAGAACCAGATGAGATAGCCGAAGATTTAACGTACGAAGAAGTACCTGTTAAGATCTTGGATAGGAAAGAGCATGTCCTACGCACGAAGGTTATACCACAAGTTAAGGTTATGTGGAGAAACCATGCTATTGAGGAAATGACCTGTGAGTTGGAATCAGAAATAAAAGCGAGGTACCCTCACCTTTTCGAAACACCAGGTACGTACGTCAATTTCGAGGATGAAATTTCATAAGGAGGGGAGGTTGTAAGACCTCAACTTATTATAAATAAAATCGAATTTCCTCTAATTATTATTGTGAATAATAAGATGTTAAATTGATATAATATTTTGGTTATGGGTGAAATGTGCAAATTTTGCAAAATAAGCAAGTGGTTATAAAATAATCATTGTTGTCGGGGAATATTCGTTTGGTCGTGGAATATTCTTGTTATCAGAGAATATTCATACGACGACGCAGTTATTTGTGGTCCCCATAACAGAATAACTGTCAAATGAAGAAAATGACAAGTTTGAGTTTTTTTGTTACCGTTAACACTGTTGGAATACCCGGTGGTTAAAATACAGTAATACGCGTGGATGCACAGTATTTTTGAATTATTATTCTTACGTAAGAAGGCACTACTCAATAATTATTACATTAATTACTGTTCAATATTTTATTTTATTGATTCAATAATTATTGCGTTGATATTTTATATTATTGTTGTTTTAATAATTATCACTGCACAGTATTTCCCATTAGCAGATCAATAATTCATATTATTTGAATAATATTATTAGATAACATTATTGGCAATGTCTAGAAAGTTCTGTCAAGGAGAGGTTTGGTCACCTAATTGCCCACCAGTAAGGAGAAATTCTTATTGGAAAGCCCCATCTTTTCTGGGAACGACCTGGTTGTCATAATTGTGATTCTGTAATATTATTTATGAATAATTAATTATTGATTTATATGATAAGAAAATATTTATTTTTATGTGGATATAAATGATGAATATATTTATTTTTATGTGGATAAAAATGAAGGAATTAATGTTGAGGTGTTTTATCATTATTTTATCGGTGTAGAGGTATTAAAAATCATCCGTTTGTGGATTTCAAATATTTTATGTTTGAAATTTGGAAAAACTCAAAGTTACAAAGTTGTAGAGAATTCGATTTCAGGCAGAATAGACATAAAATTTGAATTTTTCTGATAAACGGGCTATTTTCTATGAATTACTAAAGTTTCAAAAAATAAAATGATTTTTATTAAATTATGGGTGGGACCCACTTTTGGTTTTTCAAGCATGTGGGCTGCTATTATTTTTCAGATTTGGCTTGCTTGGTTGGTGAAGGTGTGCGTAGGAAGTTTGAAAAGAAATAATATTAATTTATTATTTTAGTCTCCTTTGGCGTTCTAGCATTTTCCAATAAATAAGCGCTTAGGTTAGAATTGAAAATCACACCAGAAATAAGTTTTCTTTCTCTCTAGATTATTTAGCGTATTTTTGTGAGTATTTTGATACTTTGAGAGTTGCTATTCAGTACAAGTTTCTGTCAGCACTATATCTGAAATTCAGTCAGAAGTACGGTTATTTTGAGGTAAGGGGTGTTATTTCTTCTTAAATGATATTATTTTCTTCAATATCATTATGCCAAAATATTGGTTTGAACTTTTTATCAAATTTGGAACTTTTTGTGTCGGGGTTACTATTCACGTATACGGAACTATTCACGAATACAACACTATTCACCGAAAAAAAATTTCTCCTTTTGTCCAAGATGTATATTATGGTTACTATCTTTGATTGTATCCATGTTTTGATCTTTATTCTTGAATTTTGCTTCAAAATTGGTTATTTTAGAGTATTATTGAATCTTGGATAAACTGTAATACGAATCTCTAATATTTGTTATTTTGTCTCACTGGATTCATTTTCTTTAAAATATTTTTCATCATCTTCAGTCCTAAATGATGATATTACTGAATATCTTTGGCCTATAGTGTAAAGATGAATGATTAACTGATGAATATCTTTGGCCAGTAGTGCAGAGATGAATATTTGATTAAAGATATATATTGATTGTTGTTACAGGGATAAAATATTGATGATGGACTTTTAAATATTAGAAGATAGTAGAACTCATTCTCTACTTGACTCTTCTAATGGATTGTTGTTTCCGCTGCAGTTGTTGATCTAAAACTTGTTGTCTATTATATTTTATCAGATTTTTTCCCTGTTGAAGACTAATGATAATTTTTTGTATATTATCTTAGTCATAATATTCTTTATTGGGCTAGTTAAGCTCACCCTTTTCCTTTTTGTTCCATTTTTTTCTCAGGAGGTGAAAACATAGCAGGATCTAGTCGGGGTATGGAGTGATGGTTCTAGAAAGATGTTTTAGCAGTCCTCACTATTTCTGTAAAATAGTGTTTGAATAATTATAATAAAGACTTATTTTAGTGTGGATATTGTCTAGAAGACAATATTTGTATTTAAACTCACAGTATGTGTTGTCGTATTTTGCACGACAATTATATTATTGAAGTTGTAGTTTGCTTTCTGTACCATGTATTTTGTGACTCAGAATAGGTGTTGTATACCGATTTTGGGGGCGTCATACGTAGTGCATGGTAAATTTATGGTCGTGATACTAATGAATATCCTTGGCCGTAGTGTAGGGATGATGTGGTTTATTTATTAAGATTATTCTGCATTATCTTAGTCATAATATTTCTTACTAGGCTAGTTGAGCTCACCCTTTCTTTCACTGTTCTCTTCAGGAAATGAGAATATATCTGGGACGAGTCGGGGAACGGATTGACGGTCCAGATCATTGTTTTAGTAGTCCTCACTATTCTATAAAATAGTGTGATAATAAATGTAACGAGGACTCCATTGAGTGTGGATATTGTCTAGATGACAATATTCTTATTAAAACTTTTAGATTATGTTTTGTTGTATTTTTACAAGACTTTTGTATAATTAAGTTGTACTTGAATTTTGTACAATGTATTTGGCGACTCAAGATGGGTGATGTATACCTATTTTTGGGGCATCACAAAGTCTGCTACTTCACTATTCCAGTATCCAGTCTTCTTCTGAGGTAAGTGATATTATTTGATGTATTGTGAGGGATGTTATTTTTCATATGGTAAGGAGTATTATTTATTTCATATTTTGAGGAGATATTATTTTTCTTTCAATACTTTTAAGGGTTGTTACTCCATTCTTTATTATTCTATTGGAATATCCTGTCTACGCGGACTACCGCATGCATGGTGAAATTCTTCTGTTATTCCATTCCTTATTATTCTATTGAAATAACCTGTCTACGCGGACTACCGCATGCATGGTGAAATTCTTCTGTTATTCTATTCTTTATTATTCTGTTGGAATAATATGTCTGCACGGACTACCGCATGCATGGTGAATGACCCTTCATATTCATTCTTTATTAAATTATGGAAATCATCTGTTTACGTGGATTACTGCATGGCGGGTGAAAATCCATTTGCAGTTTCGTATATTCTATTATACTCGTATGATATATCATTTCTTTTGTACTCGTCATGGAATATCGTTTTCTTTTATATTTTACTTTTATGAGTACTATTCACGGAGTACTATTCATGGGTACTATTCACGTATACGGTACTATTTACGAATATAAATTACTATTCACGAGTTACTATTCATAAGTTACTATTTACGAGTTACTATTCACAGGGTACTATTCATGACAACATTGGTTTTTTTTTTCTGACCAAATTATCGTTGATTTATGAATATTTCTCTTGAAATTAAATCAATGTTTTGATCATATTATTTTTATTATCATATATAACGTTTTTATAATCCTGGTGATGAAATTTCTCTTTGACATAAGTGTAAAGATGAGTAGATTATTGGTATGATCGTGACTATGGGTTCTTTTTGGCTAGTAGTGCCAAGATGAATTATTGACTAGTAAGATCGTGACCATTGAATTTATAATTAAATATCTTTAGCTTAAGTGCAAAGGTGAATTGATCAACATGGTTATAATTATTGTTTATATAAATTCTGAAATGATTATATATTTCTTTGAGATATTAATATCTTTGGCCCGTAGTGTAAAGATGATGAGTGGGATTTATACCCGCGAATTAGTCCTTTTTATTGTTAGATTGTTGCTCGTTTCAATATTTTATGTAGCTTTTCTATATTTTTATTAGCGCATGTAAGTTCAAGTTCTCTACAGGTTTGCTTTATAGATTGGCTACCTTTATTGGTTATTTTTCAAGTATTGGCGCCGCAACACCAGGAGTCGCGCCCCAGCGCCAAAGCCTAGCCAAGCTACAGCGATTTGGCGCTGTTCTTGAACTACATCTCGCGCCAGGCACAGCGCCAGGCTCGCGCCCCGGCACCATTCACGGCGCCCCGGCGCCAATGCCAGGCCAAACTACTGCGATTCGGCGCTGTGCTTGAAGTACATCTCACGCCCCGACGCCATTCACGGCGCCCCAACACCAAATCTCGAGCCCCGACGCCGCGTGCTCGTTCCTCGGCGCATGTTCCGGTGCCAAAATAGTAACAAGTTTTTAATGACCTAGAGAAAGGGAGTAGCATATAAATAGAAAGCGAAGTCGCCTGCATTAATGATCGAAGATCGGAGATATCATCGAAGGATTTATTTTGCAGCTTAGACTAGATTTCTTTTCTGTCATTTAATTTCTTAGGAGAATTAGAAGCTGGGATACAAGAGGACAGTTATTACTTTCTGCACTGACTCAGAGCTCGCACGCGAAGGATAGATTTGGAGGAAGAATATTTCAAAACAGGGGTTTTCTTAATCCAAATCTCTCATTTCTTTGTATTTGTCTGGGAATGTGTAAAGTATTAGAAATGATTGTTAGTCCCATAGTTATGATATAACTCCATTTTTAGGAGTGCAATATAACCTTTGTTTAGCGTAGTTAACTTTCTCCCCTAATTTATATAATGAATCATTTTGGAATGGGATGTTGTAATTCTTACTTAATGATTGATTGCTTGATAAAGAAATTAGTATTGATAGTAATGAAAATTGACAAATGGACACTATTATCTATCTCTGAATGCAGCAACACTTATTATGACCAATCCAATGGTGTACATAATATGCTAATAGGATAGACATATCCCTATTTGCCTTGTGTGACCTTGAGACTTAGCTTACTGACCTTGACCTAGTTATTAACACCAATAGACATATTGTGTTTTAGCTGGTTAGGGATGTGCATTTAACCTTCGATAGGAGCTTATGCGTATTTACCATTCTCGGTTGGCCATTCTTTGATTCGTTTATAATGTGGAGAGTTAGGAGATTAGGCGACTCATTAGGGGAGTTGTACTCCTATCTTGACTTCTTAGCACAACCATTTCTCTCGTTATTTCCAGTTGTCATCATATAGCTTAAACCTGTGACAACCCGATATTTTCTATATAAATAAATCATAAATTTTGCGTATAAATTTTTTTTTTATTAAAATAAATATGAATGATATGTGTCAAGGTAATGTGTAATTATAATTATATGTGTGATAAATAAAATTTATTTATTACATTAAGTATTGCAAATAAATTTATTTTAGAATTATTGATTATTATCAATTATATTTTTATACTAATTGATTTCTTATTGGAAATGTTTTATTAATTATTTTTCAAGGAAGATATAATCTTATATTATTTAAATAATATATGAAATAATTTTAGAATAATTATTTATTTTAAAGGTAAGAATGCGTGAAAGGAATTATGTATATATCTATGTGATGAATATAAAATATATTTATTACATGAATGATTATGAATAAGTTTATTTTAGAATTATTGCTCATTATAAATTATATTCTAATAATAATTAGTTTTATAGTAAAAATGTTTTTAATGTTTATTTTTCATGAAAATATGATAATTATATTAATCGAATAACATGTGATATGATTATAGAATTTTTATAATACTTATTTTATTATATGAAATTATTTTAGAATAGTTAAGTAAATTATTTTTACTTAATTAATAAGGTTATATATGAAAGATAAATCAGATATGAAATCCAAACCCTAATTCTGGGTTTTGATCAAGGAATTAAAATAATAATATTATATTATTAATTATCAGTGTTATATATATGTGTGGTTATGTATGTAATGTTAATGTGTGGAACAGTTTTAATATATTACTATCAAACCCTAATTATGGGTCTGAATTAAGGAATGATAATAATATTATAATATTATAATACTTTGATTTTTCAGTGCTATAAATATGTACTGTATGTTTGTGGACTGGCAATGGTTGGTCAATTATGGTGTAAAATGCCAAAACCCTAGTTTAAGCTGTTAAACCCTAAGTTAAAGCCGAATGCCGGCTTAAGACTGTTATGTAATCATGTTAATGTGATTTATGATCGGTGTTTATGTATTAACCCTAATTAGGGAGAATCGTAATTATTCAAAACCCTTATTATTATTATTATTCTATATTATAATCCTTAATTATAATTTTGGAACCCTAATTGAATTGAAACTCTAAAGTGAAAGTCATTCACGACTTTAAAAATTTGTAATCACAATAATGTGATTAACGACTGGTGATATAGAATTAAAACCCTAATTTCTTAAATTAGAAACCCTAAATAATAATTAGCTAATTGCTAAATGAAAAACCATAATTTAACACTCAGGTTGAGTTTGACACTGTTCTATAACTGTGTTATATGGTGCATGCATGTTATGTATTATATAATTTTTATATTGATTAGGTAAACCCTAATTAATAATTTAGAAATACTAATTTCTAAGGAACTCTAATATTTATTTTATAAACCTTAATTTATTTAATTTGTAAACCCTAATTGTTAATTTGGAAAGCGTAATGCTAATTAGGGTATCTTAAACCTAATTAGTAAGGTGTTAAGTAATTAAAAAACTTAATTAAGTAAGAAACCCTAATTTTGTATTTTAGAAACTAAAATTTATTATTTTATTTATTTATTATATTTGTGCAAATCCTAATTATGGAAATTATAGAAATTATTTATAAACCCTAAATGATCTAAACCCTAGTTGGCTCAAAATCTAAACCCTAAGGGTTTGCCAAATGACTAGAATACCATTTAATTGAAAAACCAAATGACATTTTTGCCCCTAATTGTATGACTTTGGCTAAATAATAGGCTTTGACATTTAGGGGAAGTTGGTGACCAAATCCAACCACCCCATGTGCCTTAAATCTCAGTAAATCTTCAGCAATCCAGCCAAATACATTGCACAATTGTTTTATAAATGGATTGGAGAAAGAGAAAGTTCTTTATTTGGCTCATTTTCTTACAAGACTCCAACTCAATTTTCTCTCCACAAAACCCACGAAAAATATTAGCTTACTAGTCCCAAAACCGAGCCCCACCATCACCCTTAACACATCTAAGGTTCAGATTCAAGAATCGATGCATAAAGGTATAAAACCTAATCATAAATTTCGAACTTTGATCCTCTGTTAAAAGTTATGTTTGTGTGTTGTAATATGTTCTATGTAGTGTCAATAGAGGATCTGGGTTGCTAGATGTTAGATCCATAACATCTAGAGGCTCGGATTTGACATTTTTCAAAATCTGGAAAAGAAATTTTTTTTGTTCTGACATCAAATGTCAGAGGCTATAGATCGCTGTGTGGTTAGTGTTTTTGTTGTTTAAGTGTTTTATTGTATAGTCTTGTATGAGATCTTTAATCTGATTCAACAAGTAAAGTCTGATCTGTTGTAGATTTAAAGATATTAATGGTCAAAGGTCATTGACCGACCATGACCGGGAAGAAATCTGGGTAAACCCAGAAAATTTATAGCGTCTGACAGCATGTTGAACGGCTTTGATCTGACAGATTTAATGATTGTTTGATGTTGTTATTGTATTAAAGTTGTAGCATGTTATCTGGACTATAGCTAAGTGCCTCTAGATGTCTTAATGCTTCAATAGATCAAACGTAGCATGTGGTCAAACCTAATCCCTCGATCACGAATTCTGTTTCTGGGAAATTTCCAGAAAATTGTTAGCCTTATTTCTGAAAGGGTTTGACCGAGTTAGATCTTGTGAATCTGTTAATGTTAAGATTATCTGTTGTTTTAGTGTTGTTCCCTGACGCAATAACTACATATTTAAACCTTGATAATACCTGAAAAATGACTAGAACATAGATGAATTTGAGCTTGAAAGTAGACCCTCGAAGCTGCTGGGTTTCTGGGTTGCCCAGAAAACCCAGAATTTGTTCTGACAGTGACTTTGATTGTTTATATCTCGTTGCTGTTATGCTATTTGATGAAACTAATTGTTGTAGTATGTAGTCTTGTAGGAGTACTACAAGATCTTACTAATAACATGCCCAGTAACATCAGGATCTGACCGGAAATCTCGGTCAAACAAGCCACCATGAAGCTGGGCTGTCAGTGTTCTTGAGGCTCAAGAACACCTACAGCGACGCTTTTTGTCGCTAAAGACCTACAGCGACGGTTTATTATTATTTATTTCTGGAAATTAATTAAAAAATAGAAAAAAATAGTTTTTAATTATTAACAATACAAAATAAATTATTAAAAATTATTTTAAATTCTGAAAATTAGTTTTTAATTATTTTAAATATATTTCATAAATATTTAATATTTTTGGAATATTAAAAGTATTTAATTTATTTAATTATAATATTAAATAAATTATTTAAAAATGATTTTAATATTTGAAAAATCATTTAAAATTATATTATGGTATAAGAAAATAATTTAAGTTATTTTTGATAACTTTTAAATTTATGTGATAATTTTCATTAATAAATTAATATTAATGATAATTAAGTTATTTATTAAATGAATTAAATAATTAAATTAAAAATGATTTTATTATTTTAAAAATCATTTTAAATAATAATAATGTATTTAAGAATATTTTAAGTTATAAAATATAACTTTTAATATTTAAAGGTAAATTTCATTAATTAATTATTATTAATGATATTAAAGTTATTTAATAATTATATTAAATAATTTAGTTTAAAAAATAATTTTAATATTATAATAATCATTTTAAATGAAAATAAAGTGTTTAAAGATATTTTAAGTTATAAAATATAACTTTTAATATTTAAGGGATATTTTCATTAATAATTTAATATTAATGATATTTATTTAATGATTAATGATATTAAATTTATTTAATAATTATATTAAATAAATAGTTTAAATATGATTTTATTTATTTAAAAATCATTTAAAAAGGATATAAGTGAATTAAAAATATTTTAAAGTTGTAATTAATGACTTTTAATATTTGGATAAATAGTTCATTAATACTTAAATATTAATGATTATTATTTAATAATGATTTTAAATGTTAAAAATCATTTATGGGTAATATAAATGTTTTAAAAATATTTTTGAGTTATTATACATAACTTTAATATTTTGGCAATGATTTCATTAATAGTTTTATATTAATTAAGTATTGATGATAATAGAATTGTTTGATATTTAAATCATTTAATAATGATTATGATATTTCAAAAATTATGGTAAATGGTAATAGTTATTTTATAATTATTATAAGGTCATGAAAAATAATATGACTGTTATTTAATTAGTCTAAATGGATATTGAATAACTGTTTAGAGTCTTAGACTCGATAATTACCCGATAAAGATGTCGGTAGACCGACATGGTTCAGAAATTGATCTGGACTTAGAAATTTAGTTAGTTAATTATTTTATTTGTGATTCAATGGTGGATAAAGTTGTGTGACAATGTGATTAGGAATGAGTTGATGTTTGTTTGTGATAACATGATTGTTGAACATGTATGATAATGTGATTAGGTTATGTGTTGACTGCAATAAGCAGTACTATGTGTTATGATATGTGATTCTAATCGATAGAATGATCTTATTAATGATAGGTTTCGGTATAACAGATAGATCTAAGTTGCGTAAATTGTAAGCAGCGCATCGAGCAAGTATTCTAACTTTGCATTTTCTTTATGCAATGGACAAGTGTAAGAATGTTTCAAAATTATATTATTACTGTACAGATTGTTAAATCTATATTATATATGCCCATTGTTTATCAACATGTTAGTATATGATAATTCCGTTATATATTCTATTCGTTAATTTCTATAAATGATTATACAAGTGTCCCCACTTGGATAATCATTGTAATTAATCACATGTTGATACACCTTTGATATACATATATGTTGAATTATATAAGACCTTTGTTATGAAAACCCGACAAGTATGAACATCCCGATAATGGGAAAATTTTTATGTGCTACGGCGGACAAAGGTTGAACGATAATATCGTTCTAGCAATGTAGTATTGATCAATACAGGGCCCATGGACTGTACACCCGCAGGCCCGTAAGCAATGGCCGGTTTACAGATGAATTTCTGTTTAAACCCTTTCGAAAATGAAAAATAATGTTCATAATGTGTCACAGAAAACCCATGTATAGACAATACATAGTTTCAAAAAAATTTGAAAGAGGGTTGTTATGTTATTGTTATTGATACAGATTACTTCACAACTATTGACTGGTTATAGAAGAATATTATAAAGAAAACATTTAAATTCTTTCAGCTTATATATATATATAATACTTGCTGGGCACTCAAATGTTCACCCTTGCTTTATTTAAATGTTTTCAGCTAAGTTTGAAGGACTGGAAAGCTCATGCCAAAACAAGTGAAAAGGAAAACAAGTAGGATTTGAGTATTTGTATCTTTTGTAATAGTTAGACTGTACTAGGTTAATGATATGTATTATATATCATGTAATGAATGTAGTAAAGGTTGCGTACTTGGTATTAGACTCTGATAAATGTAAGTTAAGTTTAAAATTTATATTATTGTTATTATTATTAGTAATTTTTCCGCTCATAGAAATGGTATCGTGAAGTACCGAATTCGGGTTTCAAGTATCCGGGTTCGGGGACTTTACAAAACCAACATCTTAATTTACTTGTTTAGATAAGATTTGTAACAACTATACCTTAGTATTTGTTTTCTTTTAAGACTTTGTCCTCGTGGGTTCGACACTTTACTTACTTATATTACTTGTGGACCGCGCATGCTTGCGCGCAATTTGGCAATAGCTAATTCGATCAACAAGTTTGTGGCGCCGCTGCCGGGGACTTAGAATTAATTATTTTTCAATATTAAAACTAAGTCATTATGATTTTACTTTAAACTGGTTCTCCTGTTTAAACTCTCTTTTCAGGTAGTCGTCACTGTTAATGCCACCTCGGAAGGGTCAGAATATAACGCCTCTCTATCCCGAGGTTGATAAGAATCTAAGGACATACAGATGACTGAGGAGAGAAGAATCGAGGGAATTACCTACTCCTATCATAATGACTGAGGAAATTCAGAAATCTTTGAGGGAGTATGCTATGCCTCGAATTGATGATCTCCAGGAGAGCATTCTAAGGCCCGTCATCCAAGCTAATAATTTCGAGATCAAACCGGGAACCATTCAAATGTGCACCAACATTCAGTTTGGGGGACTACCGAGTGATGATCCCACAATCACTTGATTAATTTTGTGGAGATCTGTGACACGTTTAAATGCAACGGAGTTTCTGACGATGCCATCAGACTCCAGTTATTTCCATTTACATTACGGGACAAGGCCAAGAGCTGGCTTCATTCATTACCGCCGGGCTCCATTACCATGTGGGCTGACATGGCACATAAATTTGTGGTGAAGTTTTTCCCGCCCGCCAAAATAGCCAGGCTCAGGCATGATATCAAATCCTTTGTTCAGTTCGAATCCGAATCCTTAAACGACTCGTGGGAGCGTTTTAAGGATCTTCTAAGGAAATGCCCGCACCATGGATTGCCAGAATGGTTACCCATCCAAACCTTTTACAATGGGTTATCCGGATCAACTTGATCGAGTATTGATGCCGCGTCTAGAGGGGCATTCATAGCCAAACAACACACGGTGGGTTACGAGCTGGTGGAGACAATGGTGGCCAATAATTACCAATGGCCAAATGATAGGCAAGCCCCGAGGAAAGTAGTAGGGGTCTATAAAGTTGACTCTTTCACTTCGTTAGCAGCTCAGGTAGCAGTACTAACAAAAAGGCTAGATATAATGGGACCTACAGCGGTTCAAAGTGTGCAAAGTGTGGGGATAAAATATGAATTATGTCAAGGGAGCCATCCTACTGATCAGTGAGCGATAAGCCCTGAGTCAGTTCAATTTGTGTCCAACTACGGGCGGCAACAAAATACAAATCTTCCCACGCACTATCATCCTGGCCTGAGAAATCAACCAAACTTCTCATGGGGCAACAACAACAACAACAACAACAGTAACAACCCAAATCAACCATAACCTTCATCTGTCAGGTCGAATTATGCTAACCCTCCTGGTTTCCCATCTCAGAATCAGTTCATCCCACATCATCAGAACACTCATATTCAATTCCACCAACCATCTCCTCAACAGGAGAAGAATCCAAGTTTAGAAGATCTCCTATCAAGATACATAACCCAGAATGAAACTAGAGGCAATAATCAAGAGGCTTCTATTAGAAATCTTAAAGTACAGATGGGACAACTAGCTACTACTTTAAACAGTCGTCCACAAGGCACATTGCCTAGTGACACTGATGTCAACCCAAAACGGGAAGGAAATGAACAGTGTAAAGCAGTGACCCTTTGAAGTGGGAGAACTACTAAGGAACTAAGTGGAGAGAGTGCTCCTGTGGATGAAGTGATGACTGAAAAGGAACCTTTAGTGGAGGAAAATACTGAGACACTAGCAGGTGAAGGAAGTAGACACGAGAGCCCTTCAACACCATCTCCTCTAACAAGCTTGGTAAATCAGCCTCTCCCTCAGTTGCCTTTCCCCAGAGGTTGCAGAAACAAAAGTTGGATAAGCAGTTTTCCAATTTCTTGGACGTGTTCAAAAGACTGCACATAAATATCCCATTTGCTGAGGCATTGGAGGGAATGCCTAGTTATGTCAAGTTCATGAATGACATTCTGTCCAAGAAACGAAAAATGGGAGACTACGAAACTGTGGCACTGACAGAAGAGTGTAGTGCCATCCTTCAAATAAAATTCCACCGAAGCTAAAGGATCCGGGGAGCTTTACTATTTCGTGCACTATTGGGGACCAGTTTATTGGCAAGGCCCTTTGTGATTTAGGGGCAAGCATCAACTTGATGCCCCTCTCTATTTACAAGAAGTTGGGCCTCAAGGATGCCAAGCCTACCAGCGTCACCTTACAATTGGCTGACAGGTCGCTCACGTACCCAAAGGGGATTGTGGAAGATGTGCTTGTCAAGGTTGACAAGTTCATATTTCCAGCGGATTTCATAGTCTTAGATTTTGAAAAAGATAAGGAGGTACCGATAATATTGGGCAGTCCATTCCTGGCGACTGGTAGGACCCTGATCGATGTTTAGAAAGGGGAATTAACAATGAGGGTACAAGATCAAGAAGTGACGTTCAATGTCTTTAGATCAGTGAAGTATCCTAATACCCCTGAAGATTGCTTCCAAATTACTTTAATTGATAATTTAATAAAGGAAGTATTCTCAGGAACTTGCATTAAAGACCCTTTCGAAGCCACTTTAACTGGGGCCAGCACTACAGAAGAGCCCGCACATGTGGAATGTGCCAAGTGGCTCAATGAGACCCAAAGATCAAAGCAATTTCACCGGCAGTTTGAGTCTTTTAATGATAATGAGGCATCCACTTCTAAGGCTCAGCCGTCGATTGTCGAACCTCATGTCCTTGAGCTAAAACCTTTGCCTAATCACCTAAGGTATGCTTACTTGGGGAATTCATTCTGTGATAATTGTTGCTTCTCTAACAAAGTGTCAGGAAGAAAAGTTGTTGTTTGTACTCAAGAAATACAAAACTACCCTGGGATGGTCTATTACTGATATAAAAGGGATCAGCCCGACTCTATGTATGCACAAAATATTATTTGAGGAAGGCTCAAAGCCATCTATAGAGCATTAGAGGCGGCTAAATCCCATTATGAAAGAGGTCGTCCGGAAGGAGATAATTAAATTGTTAGATGCGGGCATTATCTACCCCATCTCGAATAGCCCTTGGGTTAGTCCTATTAAGTGCGTGCCAAAGAAGGGATGGATGACAGTTGTATCCAACGAGAACAACAAACTGATTCCCACCAGGATTGTAATCGGGTGGAGAGTGTGCATGGATTACAAGAAACTGAACAAATCAACCTGTAAGGATCTTTTTCCCCTTCCATTCATTGATCAGATGCTGAACCGATTGGCCGCGCATGAGTACTATTGTCTGCTAGATGGGTACTCTAGGTACAATCAGATTTCCATAGCTCCTGAAGATCAGGAGAAGATGACGTTCACATGCCCATATAGGACTTTTGCCTTTCGAAAAATGTCATTCGGCCTATGTAATGCTCTTACAACATTTCAGCGGTGTATGATGTCAATCTTCTCTAACATGGTTGAAAAGACCCTGGAGGTCTTCATGGATGACTTCTCAATGTTTGGGAGTTCTTTTGAAAACTGCTTGAAAAATCTGACTGATGTTCTCCATCGATGTGTCGAAACCAACCTGGTGCTAAATTGGTAGAAATGTCACTTTATGGTTGAAGAGGGCATTATTTTGGGCCATCAAGTGTCTGTAGGCGGAATTGAGGTTGATAAGGCCAAAATAGATGTGATCAATAACCTGCCTCCGCCCAACTCAATGAATGGGGTAAGGAGTTTTCTCGAGCATGCCAGTTTTTACAGACGATTCATCAAGGACTTCTCACGGATTACAAAACCATTGTGCACTCTATTGGAGAAGGACATGCCTTTACAGTTTGATGAGGCCTACTTGAGCGCCTTTGACCTATTAAAAAAAAGACTTGTCACGACACCTATTGTGATAGCTCCAGACTGGACCTACCCCTTTGAACTAATGTGTGATGCCATCGACTTCGCTATCGGGGCAGTGTTGGGTCAGAGAAGGGAGAAGGTTTTCCACAACATTTACTATGCGAGCAAGACATTAACTGATGTTCAGTTAAATTATACCACCACTGAGAAGGAACTGCTGGCAGTAGCCTATGATTTTGACAAGTTTTGTTCCTACCTCATTGGAACAAAGGTAATATACACCGATCACTCGGTAATTAAGTACTTGATAGAAAAGAAAGATGCTAAGTCGAGATTGATACGGTGGGTTTTGCTTCTCTAGGAGTTTGACTTAGAAATCCGAGACAAGAAGGGGACCAAAAATCAGGTTGCCAATCACTTGTCAAGATTGGAAAACACTACGCCCTCGGGAGATGCCGATAAAGCCATAAATGACTTCTTCCCGGACGAGCAACTTTTTGTTGTCAATGGCAAAGTTTTGTGGTATGCAGACTTCGCTAACTACGTTGCTTGCCAAGTTCTTCCCCAAAATCTGAGCTATCAACAAAAGAAGAAATTCCTAACAGATGCCAAACAATATCTGTGGGATGAACCCTTCTTGTTCAAGCAATGTTCTGATCAGATTCTACGAAGATGTTTACCGGAAGAAGAAATTGAAGGTGTGCTACATCACTGCCACTCTTCAAACTATGGAGGTCATTTTGGAGGCCAACGAACTGCAGCTAAAGTACTTCAGTCGGGATTTTACTAGCCTACCCTATTCAAGGACTCACACACATATGTGTTGCACTACGACAGATGCCAAAGGGTGGGCACCATATCAAGACGGCATGAGCTACCACTGCAGAATATCCTAGAGGTGGAATTATTTGATTTATGGGGCATCAACTTCATGGGTCCGTTTCCGTCATCTTTCAACAATCTCTACATCTTTGTGGCAGTGGATTATGTCTCTAAGTGGGTGGAAGCAATTGCCTTGCCGACTAATGATGCTAAGGTGGCGCTTCAATTCCTGAAGAAGAATATTTTTACCCGTTTTGGCACACCTCGGGCTATTATTAGCGATGAAGGGTCACACTTTTGTAATAAATACTTTGAAGCCCTCCTAGCCAAGTATGGGGTGACCCATAAGATCGCCACTGCATACCACCCACAGACCAGTGGCCAAGCTAAAATTTCAAATCGAGAGGTGAAACGAATCTTGGAGAAGATTGTTAACCTAAATCGTAAAAATTGGTCTAAAAAGCTCGATGATGGATTATGGGCCTACCGCACAGCCTATAAAATGCCTATCAGAATGTCTCCCTATAGGCTTGTTTATGGTAAGACATGTCATCTCCCAGTTGAATTGGAGCACAACGCATACTGGGCTATTCAAAAGCTTAACTTTGATCTTGAGGCAGCCGGTGAAAAGCGACTGTTGCAACTGAATGAATCAGATGAGTTTCGTCTGTAAGCATATGAAAATGCTAATTTGTATAAGAAGAAGACCAAGAAGTGGCATGACAAGAAAATCCTTGATAGATATTTTGAACTGGGCCAGAAGGTTCTTCTATTCAACTCTCATCTAAAGTTATTTCCTGGGAAGCTAAAGTCCCGATGGTCGGGCCCCTTCATAGTTGCCAAGGTTTACCCATATGGGGCAATAGAGGTTGAGGACCTGAATTCTGACACAACCTTCAAAGTCAATTGGCAGATGTTAAAACACTACCGGGGCGGCGAGGTCGACCGGTAGAATCCCTCCATTACATTGGGAGACCTGGTGTAAGATGGGAAAATAGTCAAGCCGACGACTCTAAATCAAGCGCTTGGTGGGAGGCATCCCCATCTCAATATCAATAAAATCCTTTTATTTTTATTACCTAAGTCTCTTTATGATTGTCTATGTAGTTTTTAGTATAGATATGGTCTGTTGTGGTCTGTAGTCTATGTTTATTTCCCAGTAGTAGATCTGAACCACTTGTCTGTACTGTTTGTTTTTGTTATGCTTGTGTTTACTGATATGTACTGCTGGTTCTGCAGGATTTTGTTTTGTTTAGAAATTCTTATAATGGCGCTAGGGCGCCATGTCTCGCACCCCGATGTCAAATCAAGGAAAAGCTCCTACCGAGTGGCGCTATGCTTGAACTACATGCCGTGCCCCGGTGCCAGGTTCGCGCCCCGGTGCCATGCCTCGCGCCCCGGCGCCAAATCTAGGCAGAGCTTCTGTAGAGTCGCGCCTTGCTAGAACTCCATGTCGCGCCCCGGCGCCAAACACAGTGCCAAGTTCACGCCCCAGCGCCATGTCTCGCGGACCCAGTGCCATGGTGGGTTTGCTTCTATGCCCCGGCGCCAATCCCTGCGCCTCGATGCCATCAGTGTGTTTTGATATTTAAAACGAGTCGTTCCACTTAAAATTGCAGCATAACTCCTTCCCTCATATCAGTTTCAAGCGACGCCTCTCCTCTTTCAACCTTCGGTAGTTTATGACCGTTTGGGGCGTCCAAGAGTTTTGTCTTCATCTTTAAAAACCGAGCATAGCCCAAACAAAAAGGAACAGTTTCAATTTCAGTTAATCTTCTCCATCTACATTATGGCTTCAAAATGCCCGAGAACTAGCATCGGCCCTCCTCCTCCATCCTCCTCTCGAAGCCACATTAGTCCATGGGACACTGCAAAATTCCTTTTCGAGGAGGCCTATAAGCGCTACTCCCAAAATTTTAAATCACGTAGTCTGGTGCCCGAGTGTGGTCTTAGGCCTGATGATAAGTTGGATGGCCAGATGAATGCCATGATAAGTGCGATGAAGTGGGTGCACTTCACAAAACTGCCAGAATCCGTTGTGGTAGCGGTGGTCAAGAAGTTTTACACTAATGTCATACCAGATGGCCCGCCAGCAGCACCTGTTAGGGGGAAGGTGATCCCTTTTGATGTCAAAGTCATCAATACAGTGTATGGAACTCCTAATTTCGATAAGCGAGACTATAGCTAGAATGGGATTCTAAGTTACACATCTGATGAAATTATTAGCATGCAATGTAAGCCCGGGACAGTGTGGAAAATGAATGACTTTACCGGGGAACGCACATCTTTTCCTTCACATGCGCTCAGTCATTATGGTAAGGCGTGGTACGCCTTTATCTGTGTTAATATTCAGCCAACGCGCCATGTGAGTGATGTCACGAGGGAACGGGCGACGCTTCTCTATGCATTGTTTTGGGATTGAAGATTGGTGTGGGGGCTTTGATAAATGAATCCATCAAAAAGGCTATCAAGAACAAGGTCATGTCAGGGCTTCCCCACCCATCTCTTATTACCCGTTTATGCACAAGGGCGGGTGTGTAGTGGGAGGGGAAAGATGTCACTCTCCCGCCAATGTTGGTTATTGACCATCAACTTATCAGTCGATATACTGTCTGGGATGGCGCACCCTCGTATCCCCGCGGCGAGGGATTTTTACTGGCAACTCAGCCACCGCCATCAGATGATCCTCCGCCATCCACCGAGGCGGGAACTTCTACTCAGGTGCAAATTCCCCCTTCGGCTCATGCCATTAATTCTAGAGCCCTTGCACAGATTATGAACAGCCTCAACTTTTTGCACTGCAAGGTTGACACAACCGCCCAGTGGTTGAGCTAGTTCCACCATTACCATGCTAAGTTCGCGGATACACTAGCCAATATTCATGCTGCTTAGGGTGGCGAGGACACAGACTTCATGCCTTTCCCATTCCCGGCACCTCCAATCTTTGTGTCGTATCCACCATAATTCCCGCCGCCTGCTGATGAGGCACGCACGACCGAGCCAGTAATTGTGGATGATGATGAGGGGGACGATGAGGATGATTTTGATTTGTTTGGTGCTGATGGAGGCTTTGGTCTTGGCGGTGATGATGGCGCGGGCGGTGTTGATGGTGTGGGCGGTGATGAAGATGGTCAGTGAGGGCACTGGCCAATCGTCAAGTTTGGGGGAGACTTCCTTTTATTTATATAATATATGAATTGTGTTATGATAATGTTGAGGTGCTCTGTTTAAATTATGGTTTGGTGTGAGGTTTGGAGTGAATAATTTGGGCTGGTGAGCCCTAGACTTATTAATTATCTATGTTTTATTTAAAAGCTTAGTATTATGGTGTCACCACTACAAAGTACCTAATAGACAACACTTAATAGACAACGTTTTTATAAAAACGTTGTGGTTTTTTTTTTTACAACGTTTTTTAAAAAAACGTTGTAGATATATATGCAAAAACGTTATCTATTTAAAAGGGTATATTTTGAGTTTAAATTAGATAACGTTTTTTTTTAAAAAACGTTATCTGTCTACAAAAACACGGAGAAAAAAAAGCGCTCAACTGAAAACTTAAAATTAAAAAGATATCATTTCTCCATTCTCTTAGGTTAGGTTTTCATTGTAAGTTCTCCTGAGTCGGTGAAAGAACGTTACCAAGCCCCTCTCATCGGCGTCCAGCCCGCCCTTGCCGCCTCCTGAGTCACTCTTCCACGTTAACGATTCGAACCCTAACTGGTCCAATCGTCCCCCGAAGGAGACGATTTTGCTCGACTGGGCTTCAGTGACGGGCGATGTGACTGCGAGTCTGACTGTGAGCCTCATATTTCCCATCCCTCACCCTCTTTACTGTCTCTCCTTAACCGTCTTCGTTCTTTCTTTGTTTGCGACTTGTGGGTGTGAAATCTGAATGACGACGAGGGAGAGGTGCACAATAGAGGGGAAAGATGGAATAAAACTGGATGGCTGGATATTCAAATCCAAACCCCCCAGCTAGGTGTGGGTTATTATTGAGGATGTTTTTTTTACTTATTTTGTGCTTATATGCAGTTTTTTTGCTATGAGATTAATCTAATTCTGCCATTTTTTTAATAGAAATTTAATTATGTCATGACTCCATATATAAGTTATGTCCATCCCTAATTATGGAATATGGATCACAACTTATTCCTCATGTCCCTTCATTGTGTAAAATTATGGTCCTGCTGTATATGAGATGAGCTCCACTAAAGTTCTGTTTACTTTCTAGATATTTGGACAAGTTCTTGAGTTTTGTAGCACTCCACTCGCACTCAATCCCTAAAAAAGCTTTGAGAATGTGCTTGATCAGATCAGTGGGTATAGAGCTGAAGATGGATCCAGTTGTGGGTGGGTTTAAGCTAAAGATGGGTGGGTATATAGCGACCAAGGCTTGCCTTTTTAAGACCTGTAAGTTTTTCCCCTTCTAGGCCTTGTTCATTATTTTAACTATAATGATATGCCAATTCTTATCTACTCAAGTTTAGTTTGAAACAGTATTATTTAGAGTTTTACATCCCTTAAAAATTACTGTAGTAGACTGGTTCCTGCAATACGATGCGAGTTCGACACTGTTCTTCTACTGAATATATTTCATTTTAATCTATTTACAATTCGTTTTATAGAGTCCAGATCTTCTATATTTAATTAGCTTCACCCTTACATATTTGGTACTTATTTGCTTGTACCTTTTTTTGTACTTATAAATGATTTAGGATTAGAACTCGGCAATTGCAGATAGGGAGTGGGAAAGGGAGTCAACTCAGCAATTGCTAATGGTAGGAGGTTGCCATGTTGTGATGCCCAAGTTTGAAGCTAAGTCAGCTCTCGAAGCCATGGAGCAACATCATGTAACTTCTCTTATCACTGTCCCTGCAATGCTATTGCAGGCCGATATAATCTCCTTAAACAGGTTACATAGCATATCACTGTCCCTGCAATGCTATTGCTGTGATGTGTTTTCATTAAAGACTTGTCTCTTTTATGTTCCTCTATATTTCCCCCAAAATGTAAATGATTAGTATTAAATTTTTGTTGCATTTTTCACAGCCTGCAATCGGCACTGGCTAAGGTTGAACTCCACTTTAATGTTGTTTTATAACTATATATTGTCTCTTACATAATTGTTTGCTCAAGCTTTACGCTCCTCTACAAAGCTTGTGAGTTCTTTGATTCATATGTTGTTTTTATCATTGAAGTCGAAACAACATATAAGCTACTGGAAAGCCTCATATGTTGTTTTTATCATATGGGATTCATATGTTGTTTTTATCATTAAAAAACAACATATAAGCTACTGGAAAACCTCCCTGGAGCCAACAATACCAAGAGGTTTCTTTCTCATCTTTCAGTTTTGTCAGCTAACAATTTCTTAACCTTGAATATTAATTTTCGAAGTTTAGAGTGCTCTTCTGCGCAGTACATTAACAAGAGGTGTCTTTTAGGTTGCTGCTCTCTTCTATATAGGCACAACGAAGTCTCATCCACCAATCCCTGAGCATCTCTCTGTTGAAGCAAAAGACTTTCTGCTGCAATGTTTACAAAAGTACATATATTTAACTCCTTTTTTGATAGTCTTTCATTTATCAGTAGACATCATCTGCAATTCGCCCAAAACCTATGTTGTTGATTTTTCTTCCTTTAAAGAAATTATTTTTTATGCATTTACATTGATAGAACTCTATTTATGTTAATGTGCATCCTCCCTGCAGGATACTTTTGGGAATTGATGATATTTGTTGTGTTATGATGATTCCTTATAAACATAACCTTCTAAATCTGTCATAAAATGCACCTTACTTCCTGGGTTCATTATCTGTCATAAAATGGTTCTTATTTATTACAGTTGTTTTTTGTTTTCCTTTTCTGGTACTATTTTATGTATGACAGTATTATAATATGCAGGGAACCGGAGTTGAGGCCCACTGCTTGTGAGTTGCTGCAGGTGATTGTGATGTTAATAAGAAAATGTTGCAGCTTTTGTAAAGATCTGTTTTGAAGTCACTTAGTGTTACTTATACTTGTACCTTGCTAATCACATGCAGCATCCTTTTGTTAGTGGGGAATCCATGCAATCTCCTCCTGTTGTTTGTACTTCCTCCATGGTTAGTACAGCAAAAGTCAGCTTTTTTAGGTGCCTATATGTTGTTTTTATCATTGAAGTCGAATTTGATTGTGTTAACACATAGATCCAGCCGTTGAAATCTTTGTTGAAATTTTTGGAGATTTTCATTTAAGGAATCTATAAATCTAATGTGCAGGTATTTGGTAAGATGACATTTTGAGAGCAAGCTCAGTTAAAAGATTTGGAAAGAAGAAGCACAGAACCATTTTGAGAGCAAGCTCAGTTGATGTACAGGATGAGCGGGCTACGTATGTGAGCAGCTACATGTAGAGCATATATGATAGTTTGTTATATATTTTGTGGATGTAGTAATTTGAATTACACGAATGGTATTATTGGAATGTATTTTGAATGGTTGATATATTTTGGCTTTAAATTTAAATGAGAATTTAGACCTTTTAGTTATATATCATGACATTAGCATATTGCAGTTGCATTGGTAATATAGGTGAACCACAACCTTTTTTTTTTCTTTTTTTTTAATCTACAACATTTTTAAAACGTTGTGTAAATGTGTCTAAACGTTGTCTGATATACTAAACAACAACGTTTTTAACTAAAAAACGTTGTGGAATCATAATTTCTACAACGTTTTAAGCATCTGCTAATTTTTTGAAAACAAATACACAACGTTTTTTTTCTAAAAACGTTGTGTATTGTGCTTAACAACAACGTTTTTAAAACGTTGTGTAAGGGTGTCAAATAGACAACACCCTTAACCACGACGTTTTTCCGACAGAAACCACAACGTTTAAAAAACGTTGTCTATTTACTGTTTTGTAGTAGTGTGTTTAAATTGTTGGTTTTTAATTGCTTATTTTTTAGGCATGCCATGCATAGTAGTATTTTACGATTGTATATGAATGCATGTTTTTGGTTATAACTTTTGCCCGGTGTTATTATCATTTTGGGATTGCATAGTTGGGAATACAGTGACTAAGTCAATTTTTGTTTTGCCTCAGGCCTATTATTTTATTTTTGGGTTTACACTGATTAATTGGTATACTTGATGCCATGTGTTATGGCTTTGCCCTTTGGTTAATAAGGGTACCTTATAGTGTATAGTTTTTGCCTATTATGGTTTTGTTTAACTCCAACCCCCTGTCTTAACTGTCTATATGATGGGTTAGGATAGTTTAGTGTTAAGTTTTATTGTGGCCTTGAATGAATGTCTGTAATTATATCATGTTTCTTAGACTAGTGGCAAGCCTAGGTGAATGTGGAGCGTGTGTTTTAGATAAATCAAGTCTATCTTGGATTCATGCATTTTACGAGCACTGGCCTTTTATCTTTCTAGTTTTGTCCATTTTCTGGTTATCTTGTTTTTGACCGTGTTAAAAATAGTGCACTGATGTATACTCCGTTCATTTCTAGTTTTAAAAAGACTTTGAGGCTTTAACATTTTTGGCTCGTTTGTTCTACAAAAAAAATTAATAACAGTCTTACGGTGGGTTGAGATGGAGCGTGGAAACGCACTCGCCCATAAATGCAGGCTCGTAAAATCTTTTTGTGGACTTATGTTGTTTACGTGGCCTTTGTGCTTGAGTTATTAGATTCTTAGGGGTGTTCTACACCTAGTGCTCTAAAGTCTTCTGGCTTGGGAGTCATTGATCAAAAGCTTGTTAATGAGTGCTCTGTTTTGCCTAAAAGTAATCAAGTACTGTCTATGTCAGATTTTACTTCGCTTTTCTAGAACGTTCGAGCCTTTCATGTTTTTTGCGTCTTGTCTTTATACTAGTTATGTGTGTGTGCATTGTTGCCTACTAGTTATCACGATCGACTGTATAACCTTAATTTGGGTTATGGCTAGTTTGGATAGGGGTCTTCACACACACTGTTTGGATCCATTACAGACTCATGTTTATTTTTAGACGTTAAACCCTCGTTCGCGTGCGTTGTTGCCCTTTTCTTAGAGGATGTTTATGATTTCGGTTAGAAGCCATAAAGTGTGTTTTCAGTATTAGTGCTCTTTCGTATCTTGCATTTTGGGTATGGGTTATAGATGTCTGATAGTTTACTTGAGGACAAGTAAAAACTCAAGTTTGGGGGTATTTGATGAGTGGGATTTATACCCGTGAATTAGTCCCTTTTATTGTTAGATTGTTTCCCGTTTTAATATTTTATGAAGCTTTTCTATATTTTTATTAGTGCATATAAGTTCAAGTTCTCTACAGGTTTGTTTTATAGATTAGCTACCTTTATTGGTTATTTTTTAAGTATTGGCGCTGCAGCGCCAGGAGTCGCGCCACAGCGCCAAAGCCTAGCCAAGCTACTGCGATTCGGCGCTATGCTTGAACTACATCTCGCGCCATGGTTCCAGGCACAACGCCAGGCTCGCGCCCCGGCGCCATTCACGGTGCCCCGGCGCCAATGTCAGGCCAAGCTACTACGATTTGGCGTTGTGCTTGAACTACATCTCGTGCCACGGCGCCAGGCACAGCGCCAGGCTCGCGCCCTGGTGCCATTCATGGCGCCCCGGCGTCGCGTGCTCGCACCCCAGCGCATGTTCAGTGCCCAAACAGTAACAAGCTTTTAATGACCTAGAGAAAGGGAGTAGCATATAAATAGAAAGTAAAGCCGCTTGCATTAATGATCGAAGATCAGAGATATCATTGAAGGATTTATTTTGCAGCTTAGACTAGATTTCTTTTCTGTCATTTAATTTCTTGGGAGAGTTAGAAGCTGGGCTACAAGAGGACAGTTATTACTTTTCGCACTTACTTAGAGCTTGCACGTGAAGGATAGATTCGGAGGAAGAACATTTCAAAATAGGGGTTTTCTTAATCCAAATCTTTCATTTCTTTATATTTGTCTGGGAATGTGTAAAGTATTAGAAATGATTATTAGTCCCATAGTTATGAACTAACTTCATTTTTAGGAGTGCAATGTAACCTTTGTTTAGCGTAGTTAACTTTCTCTCCTAATTTATATAATGAATCATTTTGGAATGGGTTGTTGTAATTCTTACTTAATGACTGATTGCTTGATAAAGAAATTGGTATTGATAGTAATGAAAATTGACAAATGGACATTATTATCTATCTCTCTGAATGCAGCAACACTTGTTATGACCATGCCAATGATGTACATAATATGCTAATAGGATAGACATATCCCTATTTGCCTTGTGTGACCTTGAGACTTAGCTTACTGACCTTGACCTAGTTATTAACACCAATAGACAGACATATTGTGTTTTAGCTGGTTAGGGATGTACATTTAACCTTCGACAAAAGCTTATGCGTATTTACCATTCTTGGTTGGCCATTCTTTGATTCGTTTGTAATGTGGAGAGTTAGGAGATTAGGCGACACATTAAGGGAGTTGTACTCCTATCTTGACTTCTTAGCACAACCATTTCTCTCGTTCTTTCCAGTTGTCATCGTATAGCTTAAACCAACATCTTAATTTACTTGTTCAGATAAGATTCGTAACAACTATACCTTAGTATTTGTTTTCTTTTAAGACTTTGTCCTCGTGGGTTCGACACTTTACTTACTTATATTACTTGTGGACCGCGTATGCTTGCACACGATTTGGCAATAGCTAATTCAACCAACAAAAGATGACCTGTTGTTGAATATCTTTGGCCTGTAGTGCAAAGATGAATTGTTGTTGAATATCTTTGGCCGTAGTGCAAAGATGACCTATTGTTGAATATCTTTGGCACGTAGTGCAAAGATGAACTGTTGATGAATATCTTTGGCTTGTAGTGCAAAGATGAATTTATTAGTATGATTATGAACAGGAACTATGATTTGTTATAACCATGATCTTTGATGTTTCAGGTAAAGACAGATGATGAAAATTATCTTCGTCCTGGATGCGAAGAGGAATTTAGAACCACAATTATGATTATAAGTTATTCACATGATTGTGGACAAGAATTATTGATTGATGTTACGGGGATAAAACATTGTTGGTGGAATTTTAACATGGAGAAGATAATAGACTTTATGGTCTATTTGACTCTTCAAATGGATTGCTCGTTCCGCTGCAACTATGATTGAAAAGTTTTATCATCTACCATATGTTCTAAATCTCTGATTTATTACTAACGAAGGGTATTGATAAATTAATTATATTTACTCATGATATTCTTTACTGGGCAAGTTATGCTCACCCTTTTGCTTCACAATTCATTTCAGGTAATAAGAGTGTAGCTGGGTCGAGCAAGGGTAACAAGGGAATAGAACAATGGTCTATAGTTGTTGAGGTTTCCCCTAAAATAGTATGGAAATAATTTTATTGAGAATTATAGATAAGTGTGTCGTATTTTATACATCATTTTAACCGTTGATTTTGGTAAACCGAATAGGGTGAGGTGAACCCGACTTTAGAAGGGTGTTTTGCCACTATCATACAAGATGTCTAATGACAGACGACTTTGTGATATCATAAGACAGGGTTGTGCACACACACTTGCTGATTATATCTATGAGCACTACCTATATAATCTTGGAGTTTGGTTGAAATATAATTCTCAATTAGAGACAATGGAGATAATTATATGTCAAGAGAAGACTCACCATTGGAAAGAATATGACAGTAATCTTCTCATTTTTCTTTGAGGTCTATTAGGTCAACAAAGGATAATTCTCGAGTCATATGATATCTATCATAACTTAAATGCATGGCCTCTCATGTACGAAGGTTTTCTTGAGCATTTTCCAAAGATTTTAATTTCTAAAACAGTTATTGATTGTACTTTTATGTAAAGTACCATCGTAAGGTGTTGTGGTCGAGGCACCATGAGAGTTAAATATATTTGTATTAAAACTCACAACTTATGTGTTGTTGTACTCTGCACGACAGTTTAATAGTTATATAAATAAAGTTTGTATTTGATTTATGTAGTGTAATATATGGCGACTCAGAATGGGTCGTGTGGACCTATTTTGGGGGCGTCACAACAAATTATGCCCAATAAATTATTCTAAATACATACTCATACATATATGGAATTAAAACAATTAATAATTTGCATAAAGTTTGGGTTTGATACCACTGTTAGGTTTTGTGAAAATCAAAGTAGCAATCAAATTGTAAAAATTAGCAGAAGCAAAGTAAAATTAGATTTTAAAATTTTTCACAAACCAAATATCTGGCTCGTCCTTTATGCATATTATTAATTAAAACGAAGAACAAGAAGTTATGGAATCATACCCTTGTAGATACGAACTTTCACAGTTACGAGTTCACCTCCTACTTCTCTGCGATCTCCTTGAATCTCCGGGTAGATTCCTTCCTTTGATCAATGTTAGCCACCCAAGTTTATGGCCTCTAGAGGTGATCCACCAAGGAAAAAGAATTTTCAAGAAGAATGATGTATTGGCTTAAACCCTAGTTTTTCCTATCTCTATAGAAAAAGGGGGCTTACTCTCCAACAACTTAGAATTACGTATATCTGATATCTGATATAAGACTCCTCTTATAAAGATATCAGGTAACCCTATTTAATTAAAATAAGGTATTATTTATTTAATTAAACTCTTTTAATTAATTGGGCTCCCTAATCTTATTAGAGATAATTAATTAAACTTCTTTAACTAATTTTCCCTCTTAATCCTATTAGGAATAAATGAGAGTACTTATATTAAATTAATTCCTAAACTCTTTTAGAAATTAGAATAATAATAATTGTAATAATATTAATAAGACTCCTGTTATTAATTTATATTTAATATTTCTAAAATATTAAATAATAAATATTAAGTTATTTAATTTATTCTATCACCATAGATTAAATTAAATATACTTAACATATTATTACGATTATGCCATTAACTTCTTAAATAATTATTCTTCATTTTATGGTGTGACCCTTTAGGTTCTCCATATTAAACCGGTTATGAATAAATCAATTAGAACAATTATAATCTTATTTAAATAAATAAATTAAATTATTAATTTATTTATTTAAATAAATAATATTTATTCTACAATAGGGATAAGCCTCCCTGGCGATCAACAACTTTCTAGTTAATATAGATTTCAAAATTAATCATAAAAGAACCTTTGAGTAAATAGTTACCGTACAATTCAATCATTCTACCATACAATGTCCCAATTAAATATAAGACATGGAATTTCTGTCAAGTCTTATTTTATTTAATTATATGTATTTCGATTCCTAAATGCACAACTCCTAATAAATGCTACTTTCTTATTTCATTCCACCTTGGCCAAGGATTCCTGGGTTGTCATTTATCAAATCACATAGGATATTTCTCTTATTTTACTAGAAGTGTAGATTCTTTATTGATCATTCATTATCTCCATATATAATTTATTATACCCAAGCATACCCTTTGATATACCCTAAAGATCTTAAGGAATAAGTCAAAGTGAAAATCATTATATAAAAGATATTATGATGATCTCATGTCTAAGGATTACTTATACTACTATCACTATAGGAATTTCTATTGACAGGCAAGTAAAACTCCATTAGGTATTCTTTAGGGAGTCACGTCCAGTGAACTTATTCTCTAATAAGCACCTACATACTTGCTTTAGTGTCTCCACACAAATGATCATGAGATCAATCATCTACATCCAATGAGCAAGCAACGTATGTACCAATCTATCTGGATTCACTAATCCCCTTTTTAGTAATCCATTGATTGGGAACATTTTAATTTTAAGCTATCTAAGAATTTAGATCTCATTAGCATGATCTCATCATGATTCTAAAAGCATTGCTTAAAACTATGAGTTTATCACATATTATTAAAACAGCACCATGTAGATAATTAAATGATTTTAATAAATAATTCTTTTATTAATAAATAAATAAGATTGATTACAAATTATATGCTTAATCATCATACATGATTGTCTTGTATTCATACTACTTTCAAAAATCACATCAAACGCAAGTATTTTCAAAGAAATAAGGTAGACAGGTAATGTGTGAGTGCCGATTTGGATCAAACAAGACTTATAAATAGTGGATGTAATGAAGGTTTCTCCCAACAGAGTTTCAACAGATAAGTCAAAGTATAATTTCTCCTGAGTCAAATTTAAACGTTGAGCGCAAGTAGGAGAAATAAATGAATGGGTAGAACCGGTATCAAATAAGGTATAGACTTCGCTAGAGATTATGATTAGCTTAATCGTGATCACCTCGTTTGGATTCTTCGCTTTTTGGTAGGTTACGACAAACGCTCTCCCTTGAACTACCAGTTTTGTCTTGTCTGGGACGACCTTTGATGCCTCCACCCCAACTGGACTTGACTTCGGTGCACGACAAAATAGGGCTAGGTGGCCTTCTCTTCCATAATTGTAACATGCTTTCGACTGCTGCGTACTGTTTGGACTGATGTGTCCATCCCCTCCGCATTTGTAACATACGACCGGTGGTCATTCTCCTTCCTTAACAACAGATGCTGGTGCTGACGTCTTTCCATCATTATTGAATTTCCTCTTCTTGAAATTTCCGTTTCTATTATCTTGGCCATGATTACCACTGAAGTGGTTACAATTTCTAGCATGTTGATTCCCTCCACGTTTATTGTCACCGCTTCGATGACTACTTCCACTGGTATTATCGATTTGTCGGATGCTCTCTCTTAGTTGGGTTGACTCATTATTGTGCTACAATCACTGAGCCCTATTTACAACATCTAAATACAAACACAGTTTGTGAGAAATTAGGTATTAACGTATCTCAGGTTTCAGACCTCTTAGAAACATCTGTGTCATGCTCTCCTCATTATTAACCAAGTGGGACGTAAACAGGGATAACTCGGCAAACTTAGCTTCGTACTGTGACACGGTCATATTGTTTTGCTCCAGCTTGATAAACTCTACCTCCTTCATGTGACGAATAATTTCGGAAAAGTACTTGTCGTTGAACAATTCTTGGAATTTATCCTAAGATAACTTCAGTGCGGCAGGTTGAGTACGCTTTACAGATTCCCACCAGTAATATGCCTATCCTCGCAATATGAAGGTGGCAAAGGGAACCTTTTGCTCCTTGGAATATCCTAAGACATCAAATATCATGGTGATCTGCTTTATCCACACCTCTGTCTTAAGTGGTTTTCGCTCTCCCAAAAACTCTAGTGGTTCCATCTCCTTGAACTGTTTAGCGGTGACCGTCCGAGAGTTGCCAGTATTTCCACTTGCATTTTCAACAGGAGTCGTTCTCGCCTGATGTTGGATGAATTGCATAAAGCCTCTGAACATCCCATCGTTCATCATTTTGTCAGTGTTGTTGTTTTCCTGAGGATTATTGTCATCCTGATGCACATTATCCTGGGTATTGATCGTTCGTGACTCAACGGTCTCATGTGCTTCATTGTTTATCTCAACATTTTCGGATGCCATTATCAAATACTGCCACAAAACAAGGGTTAATTGACATGTCACATATTATCCCTATACTCTGACTAACGAAATAAATACCAAATAAACTTAGGTAGGTCATACTAGCGAAGGAATTTCCCGTCTCTCCCCTCCTAGTTCTAGTCTCACATCTCAGCCAGGGATCATATCCCTAAGCTTTGACACCAACTGTGACGCCCCCAAAATAGGTATACATCACCCATTCTGAGTCGCCAAATACATTGTTCATAAATCAAATACAAACTTCTTTTATACAATACGACAAATACTTAACTTAGAGTTTTTACACGAATATTGCTTCATCAACAGTATTCAAACTCAAATAAAGTCCTCATTACATTTATTATCATACTATTTCATAAAATAGTGAGGACTACTATAGCCACTATCTCGGACCATCACTCTGTTCCCCTACTAGTCCGGGCAACATTCTCATTCCTGAAGAGAACAATGAAAGCAAAAGGGTGAGCTCAATTAACCCAGTAAGAAATATTATGACTAAGATAATGCAGAATAAATTATTGTTAGCCTTCAACATTGTTAAACTGATAAAATACAATAAACATTAAGTTTAACTGCAGTGGAACAAGCAATCCATTAGAAAAGCATGATATCTACTATCTTTCATGATTTAAAAAGTTTTTCATCAACTTTATCGCTGAGACTCAGCTTAATAACCACATCATCGAATCATCCTTGCACTACGGGCCAATGATATTCATGTAATCATCAATGGTCATAATCATACCAGCAACTGTCCATCAATGCACTACGGGCCAATGAGGACTTTTACCACATCATTTGTAACATTACGGTCATGATTATACCGAATAATTCATTGTCATAATCATACCAATCATTAGTACATCTATGCACGTAAGCCGCAGATGACTTTTATCACAATATAAGCATGAGGATGATGACAATGATATAAGAATTCAATTAAAAGAAAACAATGGATAAATTTTTAAAGATTTATAATTTAATTTATCCAGGATTCAATAATGTCCAAATTGTTAACATGATACTACTTTGTGGAGTAAAATTCAAGAATAATATTGTATCAAAAATGATTTGGACCGAAAAGAAATCAATTTTTATCAGGAATAATTCCCCGGGTGAATAGTACCCCGTGAATAGTACTTCAGGAATAGTACACCATGAATAGTACTTTGTAAATAGTACACATAAATAGTACCCGTGAATAGTACCCCGTGAATAGTACTTTTTGAATAGTACCGTATAAATGAATACTACTAATGGACATTAATACGGCATGAAAAGCTTAAAATTTAACAAGAATGCGCAAAAAATATCCTTGTAAAACGATATTAGATGAATCACAAATTTCAAGGATATTCTACTAATTTCACGGAGTATAGAAGAAATATTTTAACAAAATGAGGGTGTAATCAGGAATACGAGATGAAATAATATTACTCACATACTATAGAGTATGGAAGAAAATAGTATTCCTTATGAATACTGAAAAAAAATATCCCTTACCTCAGAAGAAGACTGGATACTGGAATAGTGAGGTAGCAGACTTCTCTTCTTCTTTCTCTCTATAGCTTCTCTCTTTATAATTGCTCTTGTGAGTCTTAGTGAATTGGTCATAATGAAAGAAGAATGAGCTTCTATTTATAAGGAAATATAGTTTCGATAATTGCACGTTTTGGGGCTTAAAATATTACAATATTATCAAACTTGCACCACTTCCCCTAATAGTGCATCATGTGAATTAATAGTACATTCATGTGAATCAATATTTCTATACATGTGAAAAAAATAGTTACAGTATAGTACCTTCATTTATACCTCCATTTTTAATTTAGTCATGCAAGTATTATCAATCTTGCACCACCTCCCTTAAGAGTACATGCATTTGAATCAATAGTACACACATATGAACAAAATAGTTACAAGCATGTGAATTAATAGCAATCAATTGCTCATTTATCCAATTAATTACTCGATTGGTCAATATAACATCCAAACATCAATTATTATCAAAATAAATGTTTATTTCTACTAACACTAATAATCCCAACACAATGGAACAATCAAATTCATCTTTAATCAACACGAACTTAATCATCATTAATATTATAACTCACAATATTTAACAACCAGATCATTCCCAGGAAAGAGGGGGCTTTCCGATAAGGATTTCTCCCTATTTGCGCGCAATTAGGTGACCAAATCTCTCCTTGACAGAACTTTCTAGACATCGTCAATATTGCAAATAAAATATGAATAACTTTGTCGTCTCAATTATTGATTTAATAATATAAAATATTATGCAGATGATATTATGACAATAATTGAATCAATAATATGAGAGATATTATGTAACAATTACTGTAGTAATAATTGAGTATTGCTGAGTGACTTCTCACGTAAGCATCAATAATCAATATCGTATGCTACTATGCAACCACGCGTATTACTGTTCTTTTACCACCGGGTAGTTCAACAGTTTAACGGTAAAACTTTCGCCGTTATTTTTATAAATAGATAATTCTGTCATTTTCTAACTACGACAATACTTCTGTTGTGGGGTCCACTAATGATTGTGTCGTCGTATGAATATTCCCTGTTTAAAACAAATATTTCCCGACCAATTGAATATTATATAACCACTTGCTTACTTTGCAAAATTTATAAATATTACCCACAACTATAACATTATATCAAATCCACACCATAATATTCAAAAATATATTTCGAGAATAATTAATCTTTATTCATAAAAGTTGCGGTCTTACAATTGTACCTTCCGATGATCAACCACCTTCAGCCTTCATTCTATCTATTTGTGCCTTCAAATCATTATGTTCTTCGGTCATCTCGCGCAATGCTCTCTCCGTATTCCATAATTCCTCCAAGAGAAATACCTTACTCAGTAGCTCTTGAACTTCTGAAGATACTTGACCTTTTTCTCCTACTTTAGTCTTTACTTCCAACTCCACCTTAACTTCTTCGGACTCTACCTCTTCATCTTCATTCAGATAAATTTCAGGATACTCATCATGATCGCTTCCCAGATTCACCATGAGTTCGTCTCTTATAACTTCTTCCACTGACTCGCTCTGAGCTGGCACCTCGGCTAATGGCATTGATGCAACAGCTTCCAACACTTCCGTATTCATTTCATCATCTCCTGACATCCTACAATCAGTTTTAAACAACTTTAATTTGTACATCACCAGTACAAAATTCATAAACACTATGCATCCACACATCTTACTATTAATGCACTTCGTCAATCCCTCACTTAGAACTCTAAATGAGTCTTCTCTATCTCGCTTATGGTTATAATCCTATGGTTTTCCCCCCACTTAAGGTTTATAGCCTAAATCTTTGATACCAACCTGTGACGTCCCCAAATTTGGGTTACCTGACCCCCGAGTTTGGTGCTCACGATCCATCATATAAATAACATCTAACTACCCATTCATTTATGAATATCATTATACATATCATTAATTAACATCTTAATAACATTAATACATTATCCCCAGGTTTTCTAACCTTAACATAACAAATATACCCTTAGATATACAAAAAGGGTTATACATAACAACATAATAAATATTGTTCATACTAACTACTCCTACAATTTGCCTTTGCCTTTGTCATTCTCTGACCCTCCTGCTACTTCGGTCTTAGCTGAAATATTATATTTAAGCAATGGTGAATGACGAGTTTGCTCAGCAATTTAAAACATACAATAAAGTATATGAATCAAGAATTAATAGACTATAGATTCAACAGAATTTCAATAAACTTCAAAGGACTTTGAATTAGCTGAACAAATCGTTAATCAATAACAAGACTTTATCGCATTTTATGCTAAACAATAATTCAATAGTGAAAGAGTAAAACTCTTTCGAAGTTTCAATAATGTTCAATCGATTATCAATATTAATATAATCGCAATAACAAAGTGGATTATTTTCTAGATTTTATGCTGAGCGATGCCACTGGATCTTGAACTTCTCAAGTAACTATCAAAAGTTTAACTTTGAATTACCCAGGTGTATCAAATAACCATAAAGATTAAATCATACCCCTCCACAAGTACATGAAGCGGCCAACCCCTGTACCCAATATTATGCATAATACTCACACACGTGCAACGCCCGTATATCCGACCACAAGATTCATTTTTATATAAAAAGGTTGTTCATCTCAGTCTTACAACAAGAATTCGTATCGCAACAATATAGTTTGGATTTAACGAAATACTATAATTTCAACATCTAATCTCTATCTCGATCTAGCCGAAATAATTGGCATTGACCTTTCAATAACAATTAAGTTCAAATACTTAAACCTATCAAGTTTCAACAAATATTCATCTCGCCAAAACAATTAGTTAAGACATAGCTCAAAAATTGTTCTATAATAGATAGAAATCAACTGCACTATTTACAATCAATGATAATATTATGAATAACCAATAACAGTTATTCCCCAGTCATACTTTCAAAAATTAAAATTCAGTTTGAGTTAATGAACATGCACTAACTGCGAATAATCAACAATAAATCTCAGATGTGGAATAATCAACAATAATTACCCGCTACTATGTTTGAAAAGTAATAACTCAAGATTGAGTTAAGGAAACTTGACTTCGTCGTTGACTACTGCTACACAATATAACTTAGCTGCATTTAAAAGACCTATAATCAACAATATCGGTCTCGCAATTAGCAAAACACATCATATCACATAACTCTATCAATTAAAGTCACGATATCACTTAATCACGTAGCCACAACAATGTTTATAACCTCTACAAACACTTATCAGGTCTAACTAGTTCAGCCTGGTTGGACTTCAGTTTCAATTCTAGGTCTTGATTACCTTTTCCGATAATTAACAAGTTTATTGTTAATCAAACTATGTCTCAAAGCTTCAATATTATTTTACATAATTAAAAAATTCTTTATAATATTTTTTGGAAGCTTATAATAATTTTCAAATAATTATTATATTATATAATAAATTTTCAAACACTGGAATTATTTTTAAATTATTTAAATACTAAATAATCTCATTATCATTAATATTTAAATAATATTAAAATATTAATTGAATACTTGTCAAAATATTAAAGTTATTTATAATAACTCAAAATATTTTTAAATCACCAATATTTCTCTTAAATGATTTTTAAAACATTTAAAATTATTTTTAACTAATTGCCATTAATATTTAAATATTAATATATTTTCTATCAAAATATTAAAAGTCATTTATTACAACTTAAAATATTTTTAAATCACTTATATCATTTTTAAATGATTTTTAAATCAATAAAACCATTTTTAAATCATTTATTTAATACAATAATTAAATAAATCTAATATCATTAATATTAAATTATTAATAAAATTTATCTCAAAATATTAAAAGTCATATTTTATAACTTAAAATATTTTTAAACACTTTATTATCATTTAAAATGTTTTTATAATATTAAAATTATTTTTAACCAATTTATTTAATATAATTAGTAAATAAATTTAATATCATTAATATTCAAATAAATATAAATATTAATGAAAAATATGTCAAAATATCAAAAGTTAATTTTTATAACTTAAAATAATTTTTAAAACTCATTTTTGGAATTTTTAGAAATTAATTTCTATTTTTAATGATTTTTTGGAAATTAATATAATTAATTTTAATAAAATTGTCGCTAAAGCCTTTAGCGACAGAAACTGTCGCTATAGGTGTTTTTGAGCCTCAAGAACACTCATAGTCATTCTCTTGGTGCTCACTTTGACCAAATCAAATTCCCAGTTCATGTTGTTTCTAGGCTAATAAAGGTATTGATCATGTAGTATTGATGTAATACTACATGTTCCAACAATCATCAAGGTCAAATCATAACAAACATTCAAGATCTAAGGCTTTGAAAAGGTTGTTAGACCTGTTTTGGGTTTTCTGGGTTACCCTGAAACCTAGACAGTTCTTGGTACCCACTTTGTGGCTTCCATAACTTGATTTCCATATGATGGTTCGGTGTTTAGAAGGTCTAATCTGGTAGTCCTCATGTCAAAGAACAACATCACTACACTGGGGTACCCTAAAAACATCACAATCACAAGATTTGAGCCGGTCAAACCTTGTCAGAAACTGTGTTCATCAGTTTTCTGGAATTTACAGAAAACTCAAAGTTATGCTCCGTCAACCTAGTTTAATTGTCCACTACTTTGCTTCTATTTGTTATTTAAGTGATCTAAGGCCATGAATCTATATTCCATATACTAGAGTATAACACTGTTACACTAACATAAACAAATTACATAACATCAGACAGATTCAAGCTCAACAAAATCTTGTCAGACCCATCTGGTAATTTCTGGGTTTACCAAAAACACCAAGTCATGCTCGGTCAACCCACTTTGACCATTAATAACTTGTAATCTGGACATGCTATGAGCATGATTCCACTTCCAGATTACACCCCACATGTGACGCCCCAAAAATAGGTATACATCACCCATTCTGAGTCGCCAAATACATGGTACAGAAACAAATACAACTTCAGTAATACAATTGTCGTGCAAAATACGACAACACATATACTGTGAGTTTAAATACAAATATTCTCTAATAGACAGTATACAAACTCAAAAGGAGTCCTCATTACAATTATTGATTCACTATTTTACAAAATAGTGAGGACTACTAATACATTTATCATGAACTGTGACGCCCCCAAAATAGGTTTACATCACCCATCTTGAGTCGCCAAATACATGGTACAGAATTTAAATACAAACTTCTTTTATACAGTACGACAAAACGTAGCTGAGAGTTTCAACACGGATAATGTCTCGTAGAGAGTATCCAAACTCAAATAAAGTCCTCATTACAATTATTATCACACTATTTCACTGAATAGTGAGGACTACTAATGCAAACAACTGGACCATCACTCCGTTCCCCGACTAGTCCCAACTATGTTCTCATTTCCTGAAGAGAACAATGAAAATAAAGGGTGAGCTCAACTAGCCAAGTAAGAAATATTTTGACTAAGATAATGCGGAATAAATTATCGTTAGCCTTCAACAGTGTTAAACTGATAAAATATAATAAACATCAAGTTTAACTGCAGCGGAACAAGTAATCCATTAGAAGAGTCAAGTAGAGCATGATATCTACTATCTTCTATGATTTAAAAAGTTTATCATCAATTTTATCACTGAGACTCAGTTTAATAAATAAACCGCATCATCGAATCATCCCTGCACTACGGGCCAAGGATATTCATGTAATCATCAATGGTCATGATTATACCGAATAATCCATGGTCATAATCATACCAACAACTGTCCATCAATGCACTAGATGCCAATGAGGATTTTTACCACATCATTTATAACATTATAGTCATGATTATACTGAATAATCCTTGGTCATATTCATACCAATCAATAGTACATCTATGCACGTAAACCACAGATGACTTTTATCACAATATAAGCATGATGATGATGACAATGATATAAGAATTCAATTAAAAGAAAGCAAAGGATAAATTTTTAAAGATTTATAACTTAATTTATCTATAATTTAATAATGTCCAAATTGTCAACATGATACTGCTTTGTGGAGTAAAATTGAAGAATAATATTGTATCAAAAATGATTTGGACAGCAAAGAAATCAATTTTTGTCATGAATAATTCCTCATGTGAATAGTGCCCGAGTGAATAGTACCCTGTAAATAGTACTTCGGGAATAGTACCCCATGAATAGTACTTTATAAATAGTACTCGTGAATAGTACCCATAAATAGTACTTTGTGAATAGTACCCCGTGAATAGTACTTTGTGAATAGTACCATAAAAATGAATACTACTCATGTACAGTACTCCGGTATGAAAAGCTTAAAATTTAACAAGAATTTGTAGAAAATATCCTTGTGAAACGATACTAAATCAAGCGCAAATTTCAAAGATATTTTATTAATTTCACGGAGTATAGAAGCAATACTTTAACAAAATGAGGGTATAATCAGGAATACGAGATGAAATAATATTACTCACATACTACATGGTATGGAAGAAAATATTATTCCTATGAATACTGAACAAAATAATATCCCTTACCTCTGAAGAAGACTGGATACTGGAATAGTGAGGTAGTAGACTTCTCTTCTTCTTTCTCTCTATAGTTTCTCACTCTATAATTGCTTTTGTGAGCCTTAGTGAAATGGTGAGAATGAAAGAAGAATGAGCTTCTATTTATAGGAAAATATAGTTTTGATAATTGCACGTTTTGGGCGTCAAAATAATACAGTATAATACCTTCATCTTTTCCTTCATTTTTAATTTAGTGCTGCAAGTATTATCAAACTTGCACCACCTCCCCTAATAGTACATCTTGTGAATCAATAGTACAATCATATGAAAAAAATAATTATAGTATAGTACCTTCATCTATACCTCCATTTTAAATTTAGGTATATAAGTATTATCAATCTTACACCACCTCCCCTAATAGTACATGCATGTGAATCAATAATACACACATGTGAACAAATAGTTATAAACATGTGAATTAATAACAATTAATTATTTATTTATCCGATTAATTACCCGATTGGTCAATATAACCTTCAGACATCCATTATTATCAAAATAAATATCGATTTCCACCAACACTAATAATCCCAACATAATGGAAATATCAATTTTATCTTTAATCAACACGAATTTATTCATCATTAATATTATAACTCACAATATTTAACAACCAGATCATTCCCAGGAAATAGGAGCTTTTCGATAAAGATTTCTCCCTATTGGCGCGCAATTAGGTGACCAAACCTCTCCTTGACAGAACTTTCTAGACATTGTCAATATTGTAAATAATAATATGAATAACTTTGTCGTCTCAATTATTGATTTAATAATATAAAATATTATGCAGATGATACTGTGACAATAATTGAATCAATAATATGAAAGATATTATGAAGCAATTACTGTAGAAATAATTGAGTATAACTAAGTGATTTCTCACGTAAGCATCAATAATCAATACCGTGTGCTACTATGCAACCACGTGTATTACTGTACTTTTACCACCGGGTAGTTCAATAGTTTAACGGTAAAACTTTCACCGTTATTTTTATAAAAAGATAATTATGTCATTTTCTAAATACAACAATACTTTCGTTGTGGGGTCCACCAATGATTGTTTTGTCGTACGAATATTCCATGTTAAAACGAATATTTCCCGACCAATCGAATATTATATAGCCACTTGCTTACTTTTCAAAATTTTCAAATATCACCCTTAACTTTAACCTTTTATCAATTTAACCATTTACTAAATAAAATAATAATTATAAAACAATTGAGTACTTTCATTTCATAAATTTTGGGGTCTTACAATCTCTCTTCCTTACGAAATTTCGCCCTCGAAATTTATGTACGTACCTGGTATGCCGAAGAGGTGAGGATACCTTGTTTAGATTCTAACTCTTGAGGTATAACATTTGAGTGTCGAATATGATCATTCTTATTCAAGATTTTAACATGTATCTCCTCATACATTAAATCTTCTGCTATATTGTCTAGTTCTAATTCAATAATGTGGTTCAGGTCGTCCACATATTTACGTAACATCGATACGTGAACAAAGTTATAAATGTGACGCCCCCAAAATAGGTCCATTCCATCCAACCCATTCTGAGTCGCCAAATATATGGTACAGAAATAACTACAACTTTATTATTACAACATATAAACTGTGAGTTTAAATACAGATATTGCCATCTACACAATATCCACACACAAATAAATCCCCATCATAATTATTGATAAAAAATGGTGAGGACTACTAAATAACTCTCTCTAGAACCTTCATTCTATACCTCGACTAGTACTCGCTACATTCTCGCCTCCTGAGAAGAAAAATGGAACAAAAAGGAAAAGGGTGAGCTCAACTAGCCCAGTAAAGAATATTATGACTAAGATAATATACAACAAATTATCGTTAGTCTTCAACAGGGAAAAATCTAATAGAATACACTAGACAACCAGTTTTAAATCAACAACTGCAGCGGAAACAACAATTCATTAGAAGAGTTAAGTAGAGAAAAAGCAAACTACTATCTTCTATATATGAATTTAGAAGTTCATCGTCGATATTTTATCCCTGTAACATCAATCAATATATATCTAGAATCAAATATTCATCTTTGCACTACAGGCCAAAGATATTCATCAGTTGGTCATGTTCATCTAAACACCTGTTCATCTTTGCACTACGGGCCAAAGATATTAATCAGTCGGTCATGTTCATCTCAACACCTGTTCATCTTTACACTACGGGCCAAAGATATTCATCAAAAAATCATTCATCTTTGCACTACAGGCCAAAGATATTCAGTAATATCATCATTTAGGATTGAGGATGATGAAAAATATTTTAAAGAAAACGAATCCAGTGAAACAAAAGAACAAATATTAAGGATTCGTACTTTAAACAATTCTCATTTAAAAATATTTCATAAATAACCAGAGTGGGGTAAAATTCAAGAATGATCAAAATATGGATACAATCAAAGCTAGTATCCAGAATAGATATTTTGGACAAAAAGAAGAAATTTCATTTTTCGGTGAATAGTGCCGTATTCGTGAATAGTGTCGTATACATGAATAGTAACTCTAACACCAAAAGATAGAAATTTCATAAAAAATATCATCATGCTTCGTGAATAGTACTCGTGAATAGAACTCGTGAATAGTAACTCGTGAATAGTAACCCCGGCATGAAAAAGTTTCAAATTTGATTAAAATTCCAATCAATAATTCGGCATAATGATATTGAAGAAATAATATCAATTTTGAAGAAAATAACACCCCTTACCTCGAAAGACAGTAATTCTAGTTGAAACACCGGATATAGGCTATGACTTGAACTTACACTGTATAGCAATACTCAAAGTATACTCAAAATACTCACAAGAATACGCTCGATAATATAGAGAGAGAAAACTTCAGTTTCTGGTGTGATTTTCAATTCTAACCTAAGCACCCTATTTATAGGAAATTGCTTAGAACACCAAAGCAGAAAATTTAATATAATATTATTATTATTTGTTAAAATTCTATACGCCCACTTTTGGAGATCTTATTTTAGCAATCAATAACACATGCTAGACCCACTTAACACACCAAAAACGTTTTTCATTAAAATTATTTTAAACTTCAAAAATTAATTATTTCGGAGCTTCGGAACTTCAATAATTCACAATAAATAGCCCTTTTGTCAAAAAATTCGAATCTCGCGAGTTTTTATAGAAAATTCAATTCTCTACAACTTTGTAAAAGAAAGTTTTTCCAAATTCCAAACAGAAATTGACCAAAATCAACAAACGGACGATTTTACAGGCTATAATCAAATTTCAGTCAAGAAATGAGGTCCATCGACACACAAAACATGTGTTAAACAACTTTTGCAATAAAAATACTCTTCCTTCTCATATACTCATATATCCCACATTCATTGTAAAAATATCACCATTATTATATTATTAAAATAGAATAATATATTTAAATGAATTATTTTATCAGAAAAAGATAAAATTTCAATTTTCAACAATTGTCACATTAAAAAAATTTCTCCATCAATATCCACATAAAATCAATATTTTCCTCATCATATAAATCAATAATTAATTATTCACAAATAATATTACAGAATCACAGTCCTGGCAACCAGGCCGTTCCCAGGAAAGAGGGGGCTTTCCAATAAGGATCTCTCCTTACTGGCGCGCAATTAGGTGACCAAACATCTCCTTAGACAGAACTTTCTAGACATTGCCAATAATGTTTTCTAATAATATTATTCAGATAATATGAATTATTGCTTCGATAATTGAAAATACTGTGTAATGACAATTTATTGAAACAACAGTAATATAAAATATCAATGCAGCAATTATTGAATCAATAAAATAAAATACTGAACAGTAATTATTGTAACCATTATTGAGTAGTGCCTTCTTACGTTAGAATCAATAATTGGTGCAATATCGTGTGCTACTGTGTTTTAACCACCGAGTATTTTAACAGTATTAACGGTAACAACTACGCCGTTATTTTTAAACAACTTATATTTGTCTTTTTCTTCATCCAATCGCTTTGCGTTATGGGGCCCACAAAAGAATGCACCGTCGTACGAATATTCCCCAACAGCAAGAATATTCCACGACCAAACGAATATTCTCCTACAACAATGAATATTTTATAACCACCTGCTTATTCGAAATATTTGCGTATTTTACCCATAACTATCCACATTAATCAAATCAACCCTTACTATTTCAAAATAATAAATTGAGAAAATTAAATTTCATTACTAATAAGTTGGGGTCTTACAACCTCCCCTCCTTATGAAATTTCGTCCTCGAAATTGTCGTACGTACCTGGTGTTTCGAAAAGATGAGAATACCTCGCTTTCATTTCCGTTTCTAACTCCCAGGTCATTTCCTCAATAGCATGGTTTCTCCACAAAACTTTAACTTGTGGTATAACCTCGGTACATAGGACATGTTCTTTCCTATCCAAGATCTTAACAGGTACCTCCTCGTACGTTAAGTCTTCGGCTATCTCATCCGGTTCTAACTCAATGACGTGGTTCGGGTCGTTCACATATTTACGTAACATCGATACGTGAAAAACGTTATGAACATGCGTCATACTTGGCAGTAAAACGAGTCTATAGGCCACAGTTCCTATTCGATCGAGAATTTCAAATGGATTAATAAATCGAAGGTTTGAGCTTTCCTCACCTCACCGATTCTCGCTTTTGAAATAATAACTTCTTGCACCTCCTTCTTCAAATTCATCAGCTCCGGTGTGTAGCTTGAACAACTTTAACTTTATCGATTAAAGTCGATTATACTCGTATATCATCACGTGGGTACCTAGAGTTTTCATCTCCATCTCTATTATTTGTAAATTATACAAAATGAGTCTTTGACAATATCGTACTCGTACTTGTATACGATCTTTTACTCAACACGTCAGTTACCACGTTCGCTTTTCCAGGATGGCATGGTCAGAACATGTGCTGAAATGAGTCTCCTCTTGAGTTCTTCGAAGCTCTTCCTACATTCCTTGCTCCATTCGAACTTTGTATCTCTACGAGTCAGCTGCGTTAATGGAATAGCGATTAGAGAATATCCTTCAACGAATCTTCGATAATAACCAACTAAGCCTAGAAAGCTACGTATTTCAATTACCGACTTAGGTTGTTCTCAACTGTGACTCATATCCCAACCTTGGATAGCACGTTACAATGACACCTATCAGTTTACTATCGCATGAATATTGTCCCCTACAGAGAGTCTGGCTTCGGTACACTCCACAAAGGAAGTCACCAGATAAAGGCTCAGGTACCAAATTCTATAGTTGAATTTTTAACTCCTGAAGTTCAATAGGAGCCATTCGATATGAGATTTTAGAAATGAGTTTTGTACCGGGTTCAAAGTCGATAAAAAATTTAATATCAGGCTTTGGGAGTAAGCCAAGAAATTCTTCAGGAAATACGTAAGGAAAAATCAATAACAACAGGAATATTATTCAAATCTGATGTGTCTTTATTCAAATCCATAACATGGACTAAGAAAACTTGACATCCGTAATAAATGAATGACCTCATGTCTTGATATGAAAATGTTTGACTACAATGGTTTGATTGCTTGAATTCAAATAACAGGTTGCTTAGGAATATGAAAACTAACAACCTTACGAAAGTAATCAATTTCGGCATGATGAGTAGTTAACCTTAAAATCACATCAAAAGCAAATATCTCTATAGAAATAAGGTTAACAGGTAATGTGATAGTGCCAACCTGAATCAAGCAAGATTTCTAAACAACGGATGTAATGAAAGTTTCTCCTAACGGAGTCTCCATAAATAGGTCAAAGTCTAATTTCTCCGTAGTCAAGTTCAAACGTTGAGCGCAAGCAAGAGAGATAAAAGAATAGGTAGAACCGGTACCTAGTAAGGTATAAACTTCGCAAGAATTTATAATTAACTAACCCGTGCTAACTTCATTCTGGTTCCTCGCATTTTGACCGGTCACGACAAACGCTCTTCCAAGAACCGTTGACTTTGACTTTTCTGGGACATCCTTTTGAGTCACCATTCCCGCTGGACTAGGTTTCGATACCGTACAATCTCGAGCGATATGTCCTTCTTTTCCTTAATTATAGCATACCTTAAACTGTTGTGGGCAGTTTGGGCTGATAAGTCCCTCTTTCCCACATTTGTAACATACGACCGGTGGTCTTTCTCCTCCCTTGGAACAAGTTGCTACTGGCGCTGACGTCTTTACATGGTCGATGTTGAATTTCCTCTTTTTAAAATCTCCTCCCGACTCGCTTCTTCTATTTTCATGGCCACGATTACCACCAGAGTAATTACCGCCTTTGTCCGTATTCTTCTTTCTCCGCTGGTTATTGTTATTCAGATGACTGCTATCTTCGGTATGATCCTGGTTATGGTCCCTCGGTTGAACGTACTCGTTATCTCGCTCTAACAACTGAGCCCTGTTGACAACATCTGAATAGAGAGAAAATTTATGAGAAATGAGATACTGACGTATGCCGGGTTTCAAACCTCTCAGAAACATCCGCGTCATACGTTCCTCATTCTCCACCAAATGAGGTGCAAACCTGGATAACTCCGCGAACTTCGCCTCGTACTGGGACAGAGTCATGTTATTATGCTCCAGTCTAATAAACTCAACATCCTTCATATGACGAATACTTTCAGGGAAGTACTTGTCATTAAACTGTTTCTGAAACGTCTCCCATGACATGCTGAGTGCAGCTGGATGGGTACGCGTCACAGATTCCCACCAGTAATCTGCCTCGTTACGGAACATAAAAGTAGCGAATGGAACTTTCTGTTCCTCCGTGCATCCCAAGACATCGAATATCTTGGTAATTTGTTTAACCCACGTCTCCGCCTTAATCGGATCCGGCTTTCCCCAGAATTCTGGTGGTCCCAACTCTTTGAACTGTTTGGCTGTGACCACCCGTGAATTGCTATCATTTTCTCCTGTATTTTGAACACGAGTCTCCCTCGTCTGATTTTGCATAAACTGTAAAAAGCTTCTAAACATCCCCTCGCTCATCATCTGCTCAGTGGTGTTGTTCACAGGAGGTACATTGCCAGCCTGTTGCACGTTCTCCTCCTTGGTGAGTACATTCGTCTCCACGGTCTCATTTCCATTGTTAATATTCTCAGTCGACATTCTCAAATACTGTCATAAAATAAGGGTTAATTAAGGAAATCAATATATCACATAATATCCCTATATACTGACCAACTAACAAATAAGCTTAGGTAGGACACACTAGCGAAGGATTTACTCGTCTCTCCCCTCCTAGTTCTATTCCCCGATCTCCGCCAGAGATCATATCCCTAAGCTCTGATACAAACTGTGACACCCCCAAAATAAGTCCATTCCATCCAACCCATTCTGAGTCGCCAAATACATGGTACAGAAATAACTACAACTTTATTATTACAACATATAAACTTTGAGTTTAAATACAGATATTGCCATCTATACAATATCCACACGCAAATAAATCCCCATCATAATTATTGATAAAAAATGGTGAGGACTACTAAACAACTCTCTCTAGAACCTTCATTCCATACCCCGACAAGTACTCGCTACATTCTCGCCTCCTGAGAAGAAAAATGGAACAAAAAGGAAAAGGGTGAGCTCAACTAGCCCAGTAAAGAATATTATGACTAAGATAATATACAACAAATTATCGTTAGTCTTCAACAGGGAAAAATCTAATAGAATACACTAGACAACCAGTTTTAAATCAACAACTGCAGCGGAAACAACAATTCATTAGAAGAGTTAAGTAGAGAATGTAAACTACTATCTTCTATATATGAATTTAGAAGTTCATCGTCGATATTTTATCCCTGTAACATCAATCAATATATATCTAGAATCAAATATTCATCTTTGCACTACAGGCCAAAGATATTCATCAGTTGGTCATGTTCATCTAAATACCTGTTCATCTTTGCACTACGGGCCAAAGATATTAATCAGTCGGTCATGTTCATCTCAACACCTGTTCATCTTTGCACTACGGGCCAAAGATATTCATCAAGAAATCATTCATCTTTGCACTACAGGCCAAAGATATTCAGTAATATCATCATTTAGGACTGAGGATGATGAAAAATATTTTAAAGAAAACGAATCCAGTGAAACAAAAGAACAAATATTAAGGATTCGTACTTTAAACAATTCTCATTTAAAAATATTTCATAAATAACCAGAGTGGGGTAAAATTCAAGAATGATCAAAATATGGATACAATCAAAGCTAGTATCCAGAATAGATATTTTGGACAAAAAGAAGAAATTTCATTTTTCGGTGAATAGTGCCGTATTCGTGAATAGTGACGTATACGTGAAAAGTAACTCCAACACCAAAAGATAGAAATTTCATAAAAAACATCATCATGCTTCGTGAATAATACTCGTGAATAGTAACTCGTGAATAGTAACTCATGAATAGTAACCCCGACATGAAAAAGTTTCAAATTTGATAAAAATTCTAATCAATAATTCGGCATAATGATATTGAAGAAATAATATCAATTTTGAAGAAAATAACACCCCTTACCTCGAAAGACAGTACTTCTAGCTGAAACACCGGATATAGGCTATAACTTGAACTTACACCGTATAGTAATACTCAAAGTATACTCAAAATACTCACAAGAATACGATCGATAATATAGAGAGAGAAAACTTCAGTTTCTGGTGTGATTTTCAATTCTAACCTAAGCACCCTATTTATAGGAAATTGCTTAGAACACCAAAACAGAAAATTTAATATAATATTATTATTATTTGTTAAAATTCTATACGCCGACTTTTGGATATCTGATTTCAGCAATCAATAACACATGCTAGACCCACTTAACACACCAAAAATGTTTTTCATATTAAAAATATTTTAAACTTCCAAAAATCAATTATTTCGAAGCTTCGAAACTTCAATAATTCACAATAAATAGACTTTTGTCAGAAAATTAGAATCTCGCGAGTTTTTATAGGAAATTCAATTCTCAACAACTTTGCAGAAAAAAGTTTTTCCAAATTCCAAACAGAAATTGACCGAAATCCACAAACGGACAATTTTACGGGCTATAATCAAATTTCAGTCAAGAAATGGGGTCCACCGACACACAAAACATGTGTTAAACAATTTTTGCAATAAAAATACTCTTCCTCCTCATATACTCATATATCCCACATTTATTGTAAAAATATCACCATTATTATATTATTAAAATATAATAATATATTTAAAAAAAATTATTTTATCAGAAAAAGATAAAATTTCAATTTTCAACAATTTTTAGATTAAAAAATTTTCTTCATCTATATCCACATAAAATCAATATTTTCCTCATCATATAAATCAATAATTAATTATTCATAAATAATATTACAGAATCACAGTACTGGCAACCAGGTCGTTCTCAGGAAAGAGGGGGCTTTCCAATAAGGATCTCTCCTTACTGGCGCGCAATTAGGTGACCAAACCTCTCCTTAGACAGAACTTTCTAGACATTGCCAATAATATTTTCTAATAATATTATTCATATAATATGAATTATTGCTTCGATAATGGAAAATACTATGTAATGACAATTTATTGAAACAACAGTAATATAAAATATCAATACAGCAATTATTGAATCAATAAATTAAAATACTGAACAGTAATTACTGTAATCATTATTGAGTAGTGCCTTCTTACGTAAGAATCAATAATTGGTGTAATATCGTGTGCTACTGTGTTTTAACCACTGAGTATTTTAACAGTATTAACGGTAACAACTACGCCGTTATTTTTAAACAACTTATATTTGTCATTTTCTTCATCCAATCACTTTGCGTTATGGGGCCCACAAAAGACTGCACCATCGTACGAATATTCCCCAACAGCAAGAATATTCCACGACCAAACGAATATTCCCCGACAACAATGAATATTTTATAATCACCTGCTTATTCAAAATATTTGCGTATTTTACCAATAACTATCCACATTAATCAAATCAACCCTTACTATTTCAAAATAATAAATTGAGAAAATTAAATTTAATTAATAATAAGTTGGGGTCTTACATGAACCCGAGACATACTTGGCGGTAAAGCAAGTCTATAGGCCACAGTTCCTACTCGATCAAGGATTTCGAATGGCCCAATAAAATCGAGGGTTGAGATTTACTCTCTTCGTCGATTCTTGCTTCTAGAATAACGTCCTCTTGAACCTTCTTCTTCACATTCATCAGCTTTGGGTGTGTAGCTTGAGAAGCTTTAACTTTATCGATTAATGTTGATTCTACTCGTATTATTTAACATCATCACGTGGGTCCCTAGAGTCTTTAACTCTATCTTCATCATTTGTAAGTCATATGAAACAGCTCTTTATGTTAACAATGTTACAATTGTAAACGCATACGATCTTCTAGTCAATGCATCAGCTACCACGTTCGCTTTTTCCACGATAATATTGAATGGTATGGTCGTAATCTTCAATAGCTCGAGCCAACATCTTTGGCGCATTATACGTTGTTTTTGGTTGAAGAAATATTTAAAGGTTTAAAAAAAGGGTTTTGTACTGGGGACAATACAAAATTCGATTTCACGCTCTGGGGTAGGCCAGGAAGTCTTCAGGAATACGTCAGGAAATTTATTAACGATAGAAAAAAAATTGTGACTCTCATCCCAAGACTTGGATAGAATGTCATATTAATACCTATCAACTTGCCACCGTTACTCATGTCTTCCCTTACAAAAAGTCTGGCTTCGGTGCATTCCACACAAGGAAGTCACCAGTGAAAGGCTCAAGGCTCTTTACTTATGGCTTAATATAATAGTGATTGACTTTAGTGGTTTGGCTGCTTGAATTTGCATAACAGGTTGGTTAGGAATATGAAAGCTAACAACCTTACGAAAATAATCAATTTTGGCATGATGAGTAGTTAACCAATCGATTCCTAAAATCACATCAAGGGTAAGTATTTTCAAAGAGATAAGATCGACAGTTAACGTGAAAGTGCCGATTTGAATCAACAAGATTTATAAATAGTGGAGGTAACGAAGGTTTCTACTAATGAAGTTTCAATCAATAAGTCAAAGTCTAACTTCTCTGGGGTCAAATTTAAATGTTGAGCGCAAGAAAGAGAGATAAAAGAATGGGTAGAAATGGTATCTAATAAGGTATAGACTTCGCAAGAATTTATAATTAACTAACCCGTGCTAACTTCGTTCGGGTTACTCGCTTTTTGAGAATTCACAAAAAACGCTCTTCCTGAAACCGCCGACTTTGTTTTGTCCATATCCGCCTTTGGTGCCACCATTCCAGCTGGACTTGATTTCGCTACATGATAAAATTGAGCTATGTGACCATATTTTCCACAACTAAAACATACCTTGGAAGGCTGTGAACAGTTTAGACTTATGTGTCCCTCCTCTCTGCATTTGTAGCATCCAACTGGCGGTCGTTCTCCTCCCCTAGAATTTGTTGTTGGCGTTGGTGCTGCTGCCGACGTCTTCCCATCATCGTTAAATATTCTATTCTTGAATTTTCCACTTGAATCATTTCTTCTATTTTCTTGGCCATAATTACCACCTAAGTGGTTACCATTTCTGGCGTGGTAATTTCCTCCACGATGGTTATCATTATTCCGATGGTCATTGCCATTGGTACGATTATTATCGTGTTGTTGTTCATTATCTTTTGGTTGGGCTGGCTCATTATCGTGCTCCAATAACTGAGCCCTATTCACAACATCTGAATATAAACAAAATTTATGAGAAATGAGGTATTGACGTAACTCAGGTTTCAAACCTCTTAGAAACATCTGCGTCATTCTCTACTCATTATCAACCAAGTGGGACACAAACCGGGACAACTCGGCAAACTTAGCTTTGTACTGTGACACGGTCATATTGTTCTGCTCCAGCTTGATGAACTCTACCTCTTTAACGTGACGAATAATTTCGGAAAAGTACTTGTCGTTGAACAGTTCTTAGAACTTATCCCAAGACATCTTCAGTGCGGCAGGTTGAGTACTCTTTACAGATTCCCACCATTAATCTACCTCTCCTCGCAACATGAAGGTGGCAAAGGGAACCTTTTGCTCCTCAGAGCATCCCAAAACATCAAATATATTGGTGATCTGCTTTATCCACGTCTCTGCCTTAAGTGGTTTTGGCTCTCCAATAAACTCTAGTGGTTCCAGCTCCTTGAACTGTTTAGCGGTGACCATCCGAGAGTTGCAAGTGTTTCCACCTACATTTTGAACAGGAGTTGTTCTCGCCTGATGTTGCATGAATTGCATAAAGCCTCTAAACAGCACATCGTTCATCATTTGGTCAGCATTGTTGTTTTCTTGAGGATTATTGCCATCTTGATGCACATTATCCTGCGTATTAATCGTTGGTGACTCAACAGTCTCATGTGCTTCATTGCTTATCTCAACATTTTCGGATGCCATTTTCAAATACTGCCACAAAACAAGGGTTAATTGACATATCATATATTTTCCCTATAATCTGATCGACCAATTAAATACCAAATAAACTAGGTAGGTCATACTAGCGAAGGAATTCCTCGTCTCTCCCCTCTTAGTTCTTGTCTCACATCTCAGCCATGGATCATATCCCTAAAATTTGATACCAACTGTTACGCCCCCAAAATAGGTATACATCACCCATCTTGAGTCGCCAAATACATGGTACAAAATTTAAATACAAACTTCTTTTATATAGTACAACAAAATGTAGCTGAGAGTTTCAACATGGATAATGTCTCGTAGAGAGTATCCAAACTCAAATAAAGTCCTCATTACAATTATTATCACACTATTTCACTGAATAGTGAGGACTACTAATGCAAACAGCTGGACCATCACTCCATTCCCCGACTAGTCCCAGCTATATTCTTATATCCTGAAGAGAACAATGAAAATAAAGGGTGAGCTCAACTAGCCAAGTAAGAAATATTATGATTAAGATAATGCTTAATAAATTATCGTTAGCCTTCAAAAGTGTTAAACTGATAAAATATAATAAACATCAAGTTTAACTGCAGCGGAACAAGCAATCCATTAGAAGAGTCAAGTAGAGTATGATATCTACTATATTCTATGATTTAAAAAGTTTATCATCAATTTTATCGCTGAGGCTCAGCTTAATAAATAAACCACATCATCGAATCATCGATGCACTACGAGCCAAGGATATTTATGTAATCATCAATGGTCATGATTATACTGAATAATCCCTGGTCATAATCATACCAACAACTGTCCATCAATACACTACATGCCAATGAGGATTTTTACCACATCATTTGTAACATTACGATCATGATTATACCAAATAATCCCTAGTCATAATCATACCAATCAATAGTACATCTATGCACGTAAGCCACAGATGACTTTTATCACAATATAAGAATGAGGATGATGACAATGATATAAGAATTCAAATAAAAGAAAGCAAAGGATAAATTTTTAAAGATTTATAACTTAATTTATCCAGAATTCAATAATGTCCAAATTGTCAACATGATACTGCTTTGTAGAGTAAAATTCAAGAATAATATTGTACCAAAAACGATTTGGACAACAGAGAAATTAATTTTTGTCATGAATAATTCCCCGGGTGAATAGTACTTCGGGAATAGTACCCCATGGATAGAATTTTGTGAATAGTACTCGTGAATAGTACTTTGTGAATCGTACTCTGTGAATAGTACTTTATGAATAGATACTTATCTCTGAAGAAGACTAGATACTGGAATAGTGAGGTACCAGACTTCTCTTCTTCTTTCTCTCTATAGTTTTTCTCTCTATAATTGCTCTTGTGAGTCTTAGTGAATTGGTGAGAATAAAAGAAGAATGAGCTTCTATTTATAGGAAAATATAGTTTCGATAATTGCACGTTTTGGGCCTCGAAATAATATAGTATAATACCTTCATCTTTTCCTTCATTTTTAATTTAGTCCTGCAAGTATTATCAAACTTGCACCACCTCCCCTAATAGTACATCTTATGAATCAATAGTACAATCATGTGAAAAAATAGTACAATCATGTGAAAAAAAATAATTATAGTATAGTACCTTCATCTATACCTCCATTTTTAATTTAGTCATACAAGTATTATCAATCTTGCACCACATCCCCTAATAGTACATGCATGTGAATCAATAGTACACACATGTGAACAAATAGTTGTAAACATGTGAATTAATAGCAAGTAATTGCTTATTTATCCGATTAATTACCCGATTGGTCAATATAACCTCCAGACATCCATTATTATCGAAATAGATGTTGATTTCCATCAACACTAATAATCCCAACATAATGAAAATATCAATTTCATCTTTAATTAACACGAGCTTATTCATCATTAATATTATAACTCATAATATTTAACAATCAGATCATTCCCAGGAAAGAGGGAGCTTTCCGATAATGATTTCTCCATATTGGCGCACAATTAGGTGACCAAACCTCTCCTTGACAGAACTTTCTAGACTTGTCAATATTGTAAATAATAATATGAATAACGTTGTCGTCTCAATTATTGATTTAATAATATAAAATATTATGCAGATGATACTGTGACAATAATTGAATCAATAATATGAAAGATATTATACAGCAATTACTGTAGAAATAATTGAGTATAACTACGTGACATCTCACGTAAGCATCAATAATTAATAATGTGTGTTACTATGCAACCACGCGTATTATTTTATTTTTACCACCGGGTAGTTCAACAGTTTAACGGTAAAACTTTCGCCATTATTTTTATAAAAAAATAATTATGTCATTTTCTAAATACGACAATACTTCCGTTGTGGGATCCACCAATGATTGTGTCGTCGTACGAATATCCAATGTTAAAACGAATATTCCCCGACCAATCGAATATTATATAGCCACTTGCTTACTTTGTAAAATTTTCAAATATCGCCCTTAACTTTAGCTTTTTATCAATTTAACCATTTACTAAATAAAATAATAATGATAAGAAAATTGAATACTTTCATTTCATAAAATTTGGGATATTACATGAACCATCACTCCATACCCCGGCTAGTTCCTGTTATGTTCTCACCTCTTGAGAAGAAAAATAGAACAAAAATGAAAAGGGTGAGCTCAACTAGCCCAGTAAAAATATTATGACTAAGATAATATACAACAAATTATCATTAGTCTTCAATAGGTGAAAATCTGATAGAATATAATAGACAACAAGTTTTAGATCAACAACTGCAGCGGAAAAAGCAATCCATTAGAAGAGTCAAGTAGAAAATGAATTCTACTATCTTCTAAGATTTAAAAGTTCATCATCAATATTTTATCCATTTAACATCAATCAATATACATATTGAATCAAATATTCATCTTTGCACTACAGGCCAAAGATATTCATTTATATCACCAATTGGTCATGTTTATCTCAACACTTGTTCGTCTTTGCACTACGAGCCAAAGATATTCATCAGTTAATCATTCATCTTTGCACTACAGGCCAAAGATATTCAGTACTATCATCATTTAGGACTGAGGATGATGAAAAATATCTTAAAGAAAATGAATCCAGTGAGATAAAAGATCAAAGATTAGGGATTCGTACTTTAGTTTATCCAAGTTCAAAAATACCTTATAATAATCAATTGTGGAGCAAAATTCAAGAATGAAGATCAAAACATGGATACAATCAAAGATAGTAACCATAATAGACAACTTCGACAAAGAAAAGAAATTTTCATTTTTTTCTGTGAATAGAGTCGTATTCATGAATAGTATCGTATAAGTGAATAGTGTCGTATACGTGAATAGTAACTCCGATATAAAAAAATAAAAATTTCACAATAAAATCCATACCAATATTTCGGTATAGTGATATTGAAAGAATAACATCATTATGAAGAAAATAACATCCCTTACCTCAAAAGAACAGTACTTCTAGCTGAAATATCAGGTATAAGGCTGAAGGAAACTTGCACTGAATAGCAACTCACAAAGTATCTAAATACTCACAAAATACGCTCGATAATATAGAGAGAGAAAGCTTATGATTCTAGTGTGATTTTTAATTCTAACTAAGCACCCTATTTATAGGAAAATACTTAGAACGCCATAGCAGACTAACCTGCTACCTGATGGCTTTACGTGCTACTATTCACGCTAAACACTTTTGAATAAAAATTGTAGCACATTTTTTCACCAACCAAAACTGGGGTCCACCCATGTTTTTAATAAAAAAAAAACATTTATTTCCAAAACTTCAAAAATTCATAATAAATAGCACTTTTATCATAAAAATATGAATTTTATGTCCATTCCATAGGAAAATAAATTCTCTACAACTTTGTAAAAGAAAGTTTTAATAAATTTTGAATAGGAAAATGCCCGAAATCCACATACGGACGATTTTTAATACCTTCATTCTGACAAAATACTGATAAAATACCTCAACATTAATTTCATCATTTATAACCACAATAAATATATCCATCATTTATATCCACATAAAATAAATATTTTTTTATCATATAAATCAATAATTAATTATTCACAAATAATATTACAGAATCACAATTATGACAACTAGGTAGTTCCCAAGAAAGAGGGGGCTTTTCAATAAAGATTTCTCCTTATTGGCGCGCAATTAGGAGACCAAACCCCTTTCCTAAACAAAAATTCCTTAGACATTGCCAATAATGTTGTCTAACAATATTATTTAAATAATATTAATTATTGGTCTGATAATGGAGATACTGTGCAGTGACAATTATTGGAACAACAATAATATAAAATATCAACGTAGTAATTATTGAATCAATAAAATAAAATATTGAACAGTAATTACTGTAACAATTATTGAGTAGTGCCTTCTTACGTAAGAATCAATAATTCAAAAATACTGTGTAATATCATGTGCTACTATGTAATCACGCGTATTACTGTATTTTAACTACCGGGTAATCCAACAGTGTTAACGATATCAACTACGTCATTATTTAAAAAAACTCAAACTTGTCGTTATCTTCATCCGACCGTTTTCCATTATGGGGCACACAAATGGATGCATCGTTGTACGAATATTCTCCAATAGCAAGAATATTCCACGACCAAACGAATATTTCCCGACAACAATGAATATTTTATAACCACTTGCTTATTTTGAATTTGCATATTTCACCTATAACCAAAGTATTATATCAAATTAACACCTTATTATTCACAATAATAAATAGAGAAAATTCGATTTTATTTATAAAAAGTTGGGGTCTTACAACCTTCTCTTCTTATAAGATTACGTCCTCAAAATTGACGTACGTACCTTTTGTTTTGACAAGGTGAGGATACCTCATTTTCATTTCTGATTCCAACTCCCATGTCATTTCTTCAATAGCATGGTTCCTCTACAAAACCTTAACTTGTGGTATAACCTTGGTGCGTAGGACATCTTATTTCCTATCCAAGATCTTAACAGGTACCTCCTCGTACGTTAAATCTTTGGCTATCTCGTCTGGTTCTAACTCAATAACGTGGTTCGGGTCTTTCACATATTTACGAAGCATAGATATATTAAAAACATTATTAACACGAGACATGCTTGGAGGTAATGCCAGTCTATAGGCCACATTTCTTATTTGATCAAGAATCTCAAATGGACCAACAAATCTTGGATTGATCTTTCCTCTCTTTTCAAATCTTGTAACTCCCTTCCATGGAGCAATATGTAACAATACATGATCCCCAATATTAAATTCCACGTCCTTTCGATGAAGATCCGCATAACTCTTTTTTCGATCTTGTGCCGTTTGTATACATTGTGGAATCGTTTGGATCTTTTCTGTAGTTATGCGTACCAATTCTAGTCCCAATAACGTTGCTTCACCCACCTCATCCCAGCATACTGGAGAATGACATTTTCTTCCATACAACGCCTCGAGTGGAGCCATGCCTATACTTGCTTGATAACTGTTGTTTTATGAGAATTTCACCAATGGTAAATACTTATCCCAACTTCCTTTGAAATCTAGGACACAGAGTCTTAATAGATTTTCAAGAGTTTGAATAGTCCTTTCTGATTGCCCATCCGTTTGAGGATGGTATGCCGAGCTGAATCGTAAATCCGTGCCCATAGCTTTCTGGAAGCTAACCCATAATCGTGAAGTGAATCTTGGGTCACGATCCGAAACTATGGATACTGGCATGCCATGCAATCTCACAATCTCATTCACATACATACGAACAAAATGTTCAAGGGAATAAGTCTCCCGTATAGGCAAGAAATGAGCAGACTTGGTTAATATATCAACAATGACCCAAATCGCATCTATGCCTTGAGTAACCTTGGGAAGACCCGTAACGAAATCCATAGTAATGTGTTCCTACTTCCATTTCAAAATCTTAAGTGGTTGCAATGGACCCTTTGGTACTTGATGCTCCGCCTTTACACGTTGACAAGATAAACACCTCGAGATAAACTCTGCGATCTCTCTCTTCATATTGCTCCACCAAAATATATGTCAAAGATCATGATACATTTTGGTACTACTAGGATGGATTGCAAACGGTGTGTTGTGTGCCTCCATCATGATTCTATGTTTCAAGTCAGAATCGTTAGGAACACAAAGTCTGGAGTTGACTCGAAGTATTCCTTCTTCATCGATTCTAGCTTCTGGAATAACACCTTTTTGTACTTTTTTTCTTCATACGCATCAACTCCAGGTCTATGGCTTGTGCAGCTTTAACTTTATCGATTAAAGTTAGTTCTACTTGTATGCTTGATATCATCACATGGGTACTTGGAGCTTTTACCTCTATTTCCATCCTTTGCAAGTCATACAAAATGGACCTTTGTGTTAACAACATTGCACTCGTACCTGCATATGATCTTCTACTCAATGAATCAACTACCACGTTTGTTTTTCCATAATGATATTAGATGGTATGATCATAATCTTTCAACAGCTCGAGCCAACGTCGTTGCCGCATGTTGAGTTCTTTTTGGGTGAAGAAATATTTGAGGCTTTTATGATCTGTATAGATCTCCACTTTCTCCCCATACAGGTAGTGTCTCCAGATCTTCAACGCGAAAACGACTGCTGCCAACTCCAAATCATGAGTAGGATAATTCCTATCATATTCTTTGAGTTGTCGTGAGGCATAGGCTATGACTTTCCCATGTTGCATGAGAACATATCCTAACCCTTTGCATGAAGCATCGCTGTAGATAACAAATCCATCTGAACCAGATGGTATTGTCAGAACAGGTGCCGAAATGAGTCTCCTTTTGAGTTCTTGAAAAATCTTCTCATAATCCTCTCTCTAACTGAATTTTGTATCTTTATGAGTCAGCTGAGTTAACGGAGTAGCGATTCAAGAAAATCCTTCCACGAATCTCCGATAGTAACCAGCTAAGCCCAGAAAGCTACGTACTTCGGTCACCGACTTCGGTTGCTCCCAACTTTGTATTGCTTCAATCTTTGTCGGGTCAACAGATACTCCATGTTTTAACACTATGTGCCCAAGGAATGCTACTTCCTCAAGCCAGAACTCGCATTTCTTCAGCTTGGCATATAGCTTGTTATCACAAAGACTTTGAAGTACCAGCTTTAAATGGCGCTTATGATCTTCACGGCTTTTGGAATAGATGAGGATGTCATCAATAAAGATAACAATTAACTAATCTAAATATTCTTTGAACACACTGTTCATCATATCCATGAAAGCAGCAGGAGCATTAGTCAATCCAAAAGACATGACTAAAAATTCATAATGCCCGTAGCGAGTTCTAAAGGCAGTCTTCGGAATATCCTCAGTTTTAATCTTCAGCTGATGATATCCAGAACGAAGATCGATCTTTGAAAAGAATTATGCTCCTTGCAACTGGTCAAACAAGTCATCAATGCGAGGTAGCAGATACCTATTCTTAATTGTGACGCCCCCAAAATATGTATACATCACCCATCTTGAGTCGCTAAATACATGGTACAAAATTCAAATACAACTTAATTATACAACAGTCGTGTTAAATACGACAAAACATAATCTAAGAGTTTTTAATAAGATTATTGTCATCTAGACAATATCCACACTCAATGGAGTCCTCATTACATTTATTGTCACACTATTTTATAGAATAGCGAGGACTACTAAAATCAACCATCTGGACCGTCAATCCGTTCCCCGACTCGTCCCAGCTATATTCTCATTCCCTGAAGAGAACAGTGAAAGAAAGGGTGAGCTCAACTAGCCCAGTAAAAAATATTATGACTAAGATAATGCAGAATAAATTATCCTTAGTCTTCAACAGATAACAACTAATAGAATATAATAGACAATAAGTTTTAAATCAACAACTACAGCGGAATAAGCAATCCATTAGAAGAGTTAAGTAGAGCATAAAATCTACTATCCTCTATGATTTAAAAAGTTTTTCAACAACTTTATCGCTGAGACTAAGCTTAATAAATAAAATTGAATCATCCCTGCACCACAACTAAGGATATTCATGTAATCATCAATGGTCATGATTATACCGAATAATCCATGGTCATAATTATACCAACAACTGTCCATCAATGAACTACAGGCCAATGAGGACTTTTACCACATCATTCGTTACATTACGGTCATGATTATACCGAATAATTATTGGTCATAATCATACCAAGTCCATCTATGCACATAAGCCAAAGTTGACTTTCATCACAATATAAACATGAGGATGATGACAATGACATAATAATTCAATAAAACAAGTTCAAGGATAAATTTTAAAGATTTATAATTTAATTTATCCAGAATTCAATAACGTTCAAATTGTCAACATGATACTGCTTTGTAGAGTAAAATTCAAGAATAATATTCATGTACCAAAAATAATTTGGACAGAAAAGATATATATTTTTCGGGTGAATCGTACCCCGTGAATAGTACTTCGGGAATAGTACCCCGTGAATAGTATCCTGACACGAAAAGTGCCCCGAATACCCGAGTGAATAATACTAGAGTGAATAGTAATTGGGTCAATAGTAACCCGTGAATAGTACTTTGGCACGAAAAGTGCTTCGAATACCCGAGTGAATAATACTAAAATGAATAGTAACCAGGTGAATAGTAACCCGTGAATAGTAACTCGTAAAAGAAAAATACCAAAGAAAATGATATTCCATGACGAGTACAAAAGAAATGATATCTCATACGAGAATAATAGAATATACGAACCTGCAAATAGATTTTCACCCGCCATGCGGTAATCCACGTAGACAGATCATTTCCATAATTTAATAAGGAATGAATACGAAGGATCATTCACCATGCATGCGGTAGTCCCCATAGACAGGTTATTCCAACAGAATAATAAAGAATGTCATAACAGAAGAATTCACCATGCATGCGGTAGTCCGCGTAGACAGGTTATTCCAACAGAATAATAAAGAATGGAATAACAAAATAATTCACCAGGCATGCGATAGACCGCACCGACAGGTTATTCCAAAAGAATAATAAAGAATGGAATAACAGAAGAATTCACAAGGCATGTGATAGACCGCATAGACAGGTTATTTCAACAGAATAATAAAGAATAGAATAACAACCCTTACGAGTATTAAAAGAAAATAACTCTATTCATGAATACGAAAGAAATAATACCCCTTCCCTTAGAAGAAACTGGATACTGGAATAGTGAGGTAGCAGACTTCTCTTCTTCTTTCTCTCTATAATTTCTCTTTATAATAATTGCTCTATAGCTTTAGTGAATTGGTGAGAAATAAAGGAAGAATGAGCTTCTATTTATAGAAAAATATAGTTTCGATAATTGCATGTTTTGGGGCTCGAAATATTACAGTATAATACCTTCCTCTTTTTCTTCATTTTTAATTTAGTCCTGCAAGTATTATCAAACTTGCACCACCTCCCCTAATAGTAAATCATGTGAATCAATAGTAAATCATGTGACTCAATAGTTTTAAACATGTGAAAATTTTAATTATAGTATAATATCTTCATCTATACCTTCGTTTTTAATTTAGTCATGCAAGTATTATCAATCTTGCACCAACTCCCCTAATAGTAAATCATGTGAATCAATAGTACACACATGTGAACACATAGTTATAAGCATGTGAATTTATAGCAAATAATTGCTCATTTATCCTGTTAATAAACCGATTGGTCAATATAACCTCCAGACATCAATTATTATAGAAATAAATGTCGATTTTCACTAACACTAATAATTCCAACACAGCGGAACTATCAATTTCATCTTTAATAAACACGAACTTATTCTCATTAATATTATAACTCACAATATTTAACAACCAGGTCGTTCCCAGGAAATAGGGGGCTTTCCGATAATGATTTCTCCTTATTGGTGCACAAGTAGATTATCTAACCTCTCCTTGACAGAACTTCTAGCCATTGTCAATATTGCAAATAATAATATGAATAACATTGTCATCTCAATAATTGATTTAATAATATAACATATTATACAGATGATACTGTGACAATAATTGAATCAATAATATGAGAGATATGATGCAACAATTACTGTATCAATAATTGAGTTTAACTGAGTGACTTCTTACGTAAGCATCAATAATCAATATCGTGTGCTACTATATAACCACGCGTATTACTTTACTTTTACTACCGAGTAGTTCAACGGTTTTAAATGTAACACTTTCGCCGTTATTTTTATAAAAAGATAATTCTGTCATTTTCTAACTATGACAATACTTTCATTGTGGGGTCCACCAATGATTGTGCCATCGTGCAGATATTCCCGACAAAAAGAATATTCCCTGACCAAACGAATATTTTATAACAACTTGCTTACTTTGCAATTACTTTGCAAAAAAATTCACATATCACCCTTAACTTTAACCTTTTATCAATTTAACCATTTACGAAATAAAATAATAATTATAAAAAAATTGAATACTTTCATTTCATAAAATTCGGGGTCTTACATTGATGGTGACATGATTCAATTCCCGGTAGTCAATACAAAGTCGCATACTCCCGTCTTTCTTCTTTACAAATAAAATAGGAGCACTCCAAGGAGATATACTAGGATGAATGAAACCGATGTCCAACAACTCCTGTAGTTGGACCTTTAACTCCTGAAGTTCAATAGGAGTCATTCGATATGAGGTTTTAGAAATGGGCTTTGTATCAGGTTCAAGGTCAAAAAAGAATTCAACTTCACGTTCTGGGTGTAGACCGGGAAGTTCTTCAGGAAATACGTCAGGAAATTCACTAACAATAGAAATATTATTCAAATCTGACGTGTTTTTGTTCAAGTCTGTGACATGGGCTAAGAAAGCTTGACATCCATTTTTCAATAAATGAATAGCTTTATGGCTTGATATGACAGTGATTGACTTTAGTGGTTTTGTTGTTTGAATTCGCTTAACAGGTTGATTAGGAATATGAAAACTAACAACCTTACGAAAACAATCAATTTTAGCATGATGAGTGGTTAACCAATCAATCTCTAAAATCACATCAAATGCAAGTATTTTCAATGAAATAAGATCGACAAGTAATGTGATGGTTCCAACTTGAATCAAGCAAGATTTATAAACAGTAGATGTAATGAAAGTTTCTCTTAACGGAGTCTCAACAAATAAGTCAAGGTCTAATTTCTCCAGAGTCAAGTTCAAACGTTGAGCACAAGCAGGAGAGATAAAAGAATGGGTAGAACCGGTATCTAATAAGGTATAAACTTTGCAAGAGTTTATGATTAGTTTACCCGTGATCATCTCGTTCGGGTTTCTCGCGTTTTGGGTAATCACGACAAACGCCCTTCCAGGAACCACCGAATTTAACTTGTCCGAGACATCCTTTGGAGTCACCATCCCCGTTAAACTTGGTTTCTCAACAAGATAATCTCTAGCTTTATGACCTTTCTTTCCACAGCTATAATACACCTTGGATTATTGTGGGCAGTTTGGGCTAATGTGTCTCAATTTCCCGCATTTGTAACATACGATCGATGATCATTCTTTTCCCCTAGAAACAATTGATGTTTGTGCTGACGTCTTTACGTTGTCATTGTTGTACCTTCTCTTCTTGAAATCTCCTCCCGACTCGCTTCTTCTATTTTCGTGGTCGCGATTACCACCAGAGTGGTTACTGCTTTTGTTCGAATGTTTTCCTCCCCGCTGGTTGTCATTGCTTCGATAACTGCTACCACTGGTATGACCCTGGTTGTGTTCCCTTGGTTGAACATACTCATTATCTCGCTCTAATAATTGAGCCCTGATTACAATATCTGAATATAAAGAAAATTTATGAGAGATAAGATATTGTCAAATCTCAGGTTTTAGACCTCTCAGAAACATCCTCATCATTCGTTCCTCATTCTCTACCATATGAGGTACAAACCTGGATAACTCTGAAAACTTAGCCTTGTACTGGGACACCGTCATGTTGATTTGTTCCAGTCTAATAAACTCTACCTCCTTCATATGACGAATACTTTCAAGAAAGTACTTGTCGTTAAACAGTTTCTAAAACATTTTCTAAGACATGTTGAGTGCGGCAGGCAAGATACGCTTCACAGATTCCCACCAGTAATCTACCTCATCGCGGAGCATAAAGGTAGCGAATGGAACTTTTTGTTCCTCCGTGCATCCCAAGACATCAAATATCTTGGTAATTTATTTAACCCACGTATTCGCCTTGATCGAATCCGGCTTTCCTGTATATTCTGGTGGTCCCAACTCTTTGAACTGCTTGGCTATGACAAGCCGCGCATTGCTATCATTTCCACTCATATTTTGTACACGAGTCTCCCTCGTCTGATTTTGCATGAACTGCAAAAAGCTTCTAAACATCCAATCATTCATCATTTGTTCGGTAGTGTTGTTTACAGGAGGAATATTGCCTTCTTGTTGTATGTTCCCCTGGGTGGTGATTAAAGGTGTCTCAACGGTTTCATTCACTCCATTGTAAATATTTCCAGCTGCCATTCTCAAATACTGCCATAAAATAAGGGTTAATTAACAAATTAATATATCACATATTAACCATACTGACCAACCAAATAAGCTTAGGTATGACACACTAGCGAAGGATTACTCGTCTCTCCCCTCCTAGTTCTATTCCACGATCTTTGCCAAAGACCATATCCCTAAGCTCTGATACCAACTTTGACGCCCCCAAAATAGGTATATGTAACATTCCAGATTTTTATTAAATGTAAGTTATAATATTTATTGATTTATATAAATATTTATTGGATGTGTTTGAATAAGTAATTGTTCAATTTGATTGAGTTGATTTAGTTAATTATTTATTTGCTAAATAATTAATGTGATTAGTTAATTATTTATTTGTTAAATAATTAATGTGTTATATGGATTGAGTTATGCGATTATGTAATTCATTTAATAAATTATTATTAAATAAAGTGTGACAAATAACTAAGTGATAAAGAGTTATTAAAATAAATTGAAGTAAATTTTAATTTAGTTTTGCCAAACAAGGTTTAAGTATTAATCCTTTAATTTTAAATGGTTTGTCAAACAAAGCCTTATGGCTTTTGGATTTCTTTTGAATTTAAATTATTAATTAAATAAATAAAATATATATAATATATATTATTTTGGGTAACTGCTAAATTAATACGATCAATAGTTGGCGTTAGTTTTATACGTTTTAAAAGTAAGCGTTGGTTTTTAGTTAATATTATGTATATGTTATTTTGGCTTAAGCCTAATCAAAAGTTGGAGTTGTCTGAGATAGTTGAGAGAGAGACAGAGAGCAGAAAGCTCTGAGATTGTCAAGATTTTCTTCAGTGATTTACAAGTTTTTTAAAGCAACAAAAAGGTAGGTTCCTAAATTCTTAACGTATATACGTAGATATGTTTTAAGCCATTTTTCCTATGAACTTGGTAGTCTCTATTTTCTGGTATATGACTGTTTTCTGGTATATGACTGTGTATAAGAGTTTTACAAAACTCTCTGTAAAACTATGTTTGTATAATTGGTTGGGGAAGCATGTGTACGTTTAGTTGTTATTGTTATTGTTATATATATATATATATATATATATATATATATATATATATATATATATATATATATATATATATATATATATATATATATATATATATATGACTGTATGCTAATTACGTGTTAACGAAAGAGGAACTTGGTTTTACAGTTAAAAACATGTTTGAACGTATGTTTTGCAAAATAACAAAATTGGTATGTGATTATATAAATTGTGAACTACTATCAAATTGAACTATACATGTTGATATTAGAGTATACTTGTATTTCAAAGGTATTAATTTGATTATGAGCATGGAATTACGTTCACTGTAAATTGACATTTCATCAATGGAGTTTTATTTTTTTTTTAATTTTAAAAACACAGTGTTTCAAAGAATCAGTTATGATATTGATTAATTAGTGATTGGTAATTGGTATATGGATGATTGTTGGTAATTATGTGTAATTTATATTAGTTATACATGTTGTTTGGGGTGAATTGTTGTTAAGGTTTTGGACAGTAGCTTTAGCTCTGTTCTTCGTTTTTGGTTCTGTGAGTTTTGGTGCCCCAGCGTCAAAATTCACGCTCCAGCGTCAAATCTCACGCCTTAGCGCCAAATGTCGCGCCCCAGCCGGACTTCGCACCGCAGCGCCGAAGTCAGCGCCGGAGCGCCGGACTTTACGCCGCAGCGCCAAGTCCCTATATATGTTTCGCGCCGGAGTGCCATGTCAGCGCCGCAGCGCGGCCCACAGTTCAAACTGTGGCGCCGCGGCGCCACTTAACAGAAAGTTCATAAACGACTTTTATCTTGCACAAAAGTCTGATATTTTAAAGGAATGATATATGATAAATGTTGATTATGTATTTCTAGTATTATAGTATATTAATACTATGAGTGAACATAGAATTACTAATTAACAAATATTGTTATTAGTTTTAATGGATAGAATTTGATAATGCAATTTATAGTCAAAGCATACGTGATGTAGAGATATAGTATGTGTTACTGATTGATTATGTCATGTTAACATATGTATATAGAATAATTGTGGTTTGGATTATAACGGTTTAATCTACGCACAAGGCAAGATTCTAAATCCCTATCTTTTTACATTGAGCAAATTTTCTAATCCTAAAGCTTCGTTATGCAAATTTCATATGCTATACTTTATTGAGTAAAGTATTTCCATTTAAGCAATTTAATGGTATTCAGTTATTCATGATGATACAAGCTTTCCATCTCCACACTTTCGTTGAGATAGTTATTATGATTATGCAAGTTTTTCCTAACTCTAAACTTGTTATATTAGCATGCAAGTACCTTTATTCTGTTGACTCAGTTTATCGTTCCAATTATTGTTGTTATGCATGCTTGATATTAAATTCTAAGTTGTAACCTTAGCTTAATGTTGTTCAAAGCAAGGTATGATAGATTATTCATTTGTTATGCTATTAGATTATTCCTAAAGCATGAACTTAGAACGAAAGGTTTATTCAGTATGATCATTCAATAACATAGTGTTATTATCTTTTATTCAACTAATCCTTAGTTGGTGTCCGTTGAACTCCAAATTACCTTGAAGTGTATCCAAACCAAACTATCTTTGGGGCAGACATGTACTCAAAATACTGAGATGAACAACCCTATTTATAGGGGTTAAGCTTAGTTTTGTACTTTGTGCTGAAATATTTGTATACAATACATGTACGAAGGGTTGATTCCCCTAAGTACCTTAAAGTCATTATGGTTGTATGACCATAAAAGTTTAAGTTGAAAGATTACTTATAACTGTAGACAAGGTTCGTGGTCATTAGACCCTCAGTGAATGTTTAAAATATTAATAGAACTCATTGTTCAATTCTATTGAGCCCCTAAATGGATAAGGAATGTCAAGATGTTAATAGGACTTATTATTTAGTTCTATTGAGCCCTGAATGGGCAAGGAATGTTTAAGAAGTTAATAGAACTTATTGTTCAGTTCTATTGAGCCCCTGAATGGGCAAAGAATGTAAAAGTTTTATTCATTAATATTTCAAGTGAGCCTTGTTTGCTCGCTCTTGCCTGTAAAATCCTTATAGCTAAAGATGGAAAGGGTGACATACCTAGCACCAGTAAAGGAAAGGGAGAGATGAACAAGTACTGAAGACTTGTAATAGTTTTGATAGTTTTATTATTAGACTTTGGTTTAAAGAATGTAATGATGTTTATTTAAATTTTTCGCATGAATGATTGTTTGTAATGGTTAGATAACCTGGGAGATATTATTTTATGAAATCCCTGTATGGGCAGGTTTATTTATTCAATTTTATTTATGATTGGGTAGTTATAAATGAATATTTTGATTACGTGAACACCAAATCTTGAGGTAATGAAGTACCGGGATTTGGGGGTGTCACAGGTTGGTATCAAAGCTTTAGGTTATGAACCTTAGGTGGGGGGAAAAGCCTTAGGAAGTAACCTTTGAAAAGATAGTGAAGATAACTCGTATCGAGTTTTACGGAAGAAGTAATAAAACACTTATGTGCTTATATGTTTATAACTTATGTGCTCACGAGTGTCGAGTAGAATGATTAATAACTAAAACTTTAAAATTTTGTTGTCAGGATGACTAATGTCGAAAAATCCAGTCAGGCTAGGGAGGAGGGACCTCAAATGCCTATAAAGGAGGAGCCTCGCGACATTCAGGTTGTTTGGGAACAACTACTATCACGGGAGTCAACCCCGTTGGTCACAGTGGTTGAAGATGAAGATGATGATGTGGAGACGGATGAGGAGGATCCCGTGGAGTTGCCACAAGAGGAAGAGGATAACGAGGACGGGGAGGAAGAGACTCCACTAACCTCGATGGTTGCTCGTATGTATGATGAAGTCTACGACCGTAATGTAGAACTTCAGGACACAGTTGAGGAGTTGCATGAGATAGTAGCTGAACAACAGACTGCAATGACATAGAAGGACGATGACATCCAGGATCGAGATGAACGTCTAACTAATGCTGAAGTGAAGCTGATGCAGACTGAAAGAGAGAAGGAACAACTGATCGAGATGGTCGTGGAACTGAAGAAAAAGCTGAATGAAGAAGCTACCAAGAGGGCGAGAGCCGAAGACGCATACGAGGAAGCTTATCAACGAACTGGAAGAGCAGTAAGGGACGCACAAGCAAAGAGGATGAAGATGGAAGAGATGGATAAAGTATTCAATACCGTGATCAATCGAGCTCAAGATCGGGTCATGGGTTATCCAATTCAGTTCGAGACTCTGCCATCATACGTGTTAGATCATCGATCCATGTTCCGTGTTATGGAAGAAGAGCGTCAAAAGGCTACTGAGTATCTTAATAGATCATCGTAGGAAATGTGTCTATTTTGCAAGTAATAAGTGTTAAATAATGTGTAAATCCCTAGTGTTAAGTAACCATGGGATATGAGAATGATGATATTGTCCTGTAACTTTTGTAGTTCAGGAAATGAATGTAATTAGAAGTGATGTTATTATTGTTATGTTTTTCAAAGTTATGATGAATAAATAAAAAGCTATTACTTTATTCAAAAGTGTTATGTGGTTAATTCTTTTATGGAGGCAAGATAATTAGAAAATACTTAAAGAAGTTGGGTAATAGTCTAATAGATGTTTTTTTTTAACAGAAAATGCCTCCCAGACGTGAACCGCACCATCAGAGAACCAATGCGAGAACTAACAATAACGATGTTGAGGATAATTCCGTCCAACAACTAGTGACATTACTAATAGGAGCGTTGCAGAATCAACCTTAAAACCAAGGCACAACGTTTAAGGAGTTTAAGGCAGTCGGACCACCTGAATTCCATGGGTCAATGAATCCGGTCGAGGCACAGACCTGGATTATAGAGATTGAGAAGATATTTGAAGTTGTTAGGGTAGTGGATGAACAGAAGACTGCTTTTGCAATATTTATGTTGAAAGCAGAAGCTAGTTATTGGTGTAAGCCAATAAAACCCGGGAAGGACCAGGAGTGATGACTTGGGATAGGTTTAAGGAGTTATTCTTTAAGACCTACTTCCCAGAGAGTTCGAAGAGTCAGTTAGAGGTTCAGTTTTTGGAACTGAAGCAGGGAGCGATGACGGTGTCTGAGTATGCCGTGAAATTCAACGAATTGGCGAGGTTTGCGCCATATCAAGTTAGCACAGACGAGCGTAAGGCAAAGAGGTTCGAATAGGGACTGAAGCCCTGGCTTTACAGTAGGGTTTCCCTATTCCAGTTGAAGACGTTTGTAGCAGTGATGGAGAAGGCTGTACTCGCTGAAGGTGGAGGCGAGGCAGTGACAAAATTCAATCAAGAGCAGAAGAAGAAGAAGAAGAAGAAGAAGAAGAAGAAGAATGAGGTGGAAGTGAAGAGTGGTAGCGGAGGCAATGGAAATGGTAACAACAACAACTTGAAGAGGAAATGGAACGGAAACGGGGGTACTGGAAACCAGCAGAGTAACCAACAGTTTAGGAAGTTTGAAGCATGTTCTACATGCGGGAGGTTTCATAAGGGTGTGTGCTTGGTGGAGAAACGTGCATATTTCAACTGTGGCCAGGAGGGTCACATCGCCTCAAATTGCACCCAACCCAAGAAGAATGTCTATTTCACATGTGGATCCAAGGATCATTTTACTCGTGAATGCCCTCAGAAGAAGGTCGGAGAAACAGTAAGAAGTAAGGGAGGCAGCAGTGGAGGTACTTGGGCCATTGCTGGACCTGCAGCATCAAACAAACCCACAACCAGAACTTTTAACATTACTGTGCAAGATGTTGTGCAATCAAAAGATGTGGCGTCAGGTATTATCCCAATCAATGATATTAATGCTTATGTATTATTTGATTCGGGTGCTACTTGTTCGTTTATATCTGATGAATTTGCTAAGAGGTTAGAATTGCCTAGAGAAGAACTGAATTTCCCTTTGAACATAGAAATTGCGAATAGGGAGGTGATTCCTGTTAGGTTTGTATACAAGAACTGTAGAGTGAACATTAAAGGGAATATCCTGATGGTAGATTTAATTCCGATTAGACTCAGGGAATTTGATGTAATTTTGGGAATGGATTGGCTGTTCAAATATGGAGCAGTAATTGATTGTCACAAGAAGTGTGTAAACCTTATGACTCCGTCAGAGGTAGTTTTCCATGGTAGCAAATCGCCTAGACAAATGAAATGTCTGACGATTATGCAGGCCAAGAAGTTGTTGAGTCAAGGCTGTGTGGGTTATTTAGCTTACATAGTCGATACTCAGAAGAAGGGTGTAAAACTGGAGGAGATACCAGTGGTTAGAGAATTCATAGATGTATTTTCGAAAGATTTGCCAGGACTTCCACCTGACAGAGAGATTGAGTTCGTAATTGACTTAGCGTCAGGAACTGCACCGATATCGAAGGCCCCGTACAGAATGGCTCCGGTAGAAATGAAGGAACTGATGCTGCAACTACAAGAACTGCTGGACAAGAAGTATATTCAACCAAGCGTATCACCGTAGGGAGAGCCGGTATTATTTGTGAAGAAAAAGGACGGATCAATGCGTCTTTGCATTGATTATAGAGAGTTAAACAAGGTCATTATTAAGAATAGGTATCCGTTACCTAGAATAGATGACTTGTTTGATCATTTGAAGGGTGCTAAATATTTCTCGAAAATAGATTTGAGAAGTGGGTATTACCAATTGAAGGTAAGAAAGGAGGATATACCTAGAACATCATTCAGAACTCGGTACGGACATTACGAGTTTCTGGTGATGTCTTTTGGTTTAACAAATGCCCCTACCGCGTTCATGGATTTGATGAACATGTTATTTATACCATTCTTAGACAAGTTCGTAGTAGTGTTTATCGACGACATTCTGGTGTATTCCAAAACTTAAGAAGAACACGTGGAACATTTACGTCTGACATTGGAGACACTAAGAAAGGAAAAGTTGTACGCGAAATTCTTTAAGTGTGAATTTTGGCTCAATCATGTATAATTTTTGGGTCATGTGATTGACAAAGATGGGATTTCTGTAGATCCATCGAAAGTGGAAGCTGTAATCAATTGGGAACAACCAAGGACACCTTCGGAGGTGAGGAGTTTCTTGGGACTGGCCGATTATTATAGAAGATTTATACAAGATTTTTCCAAGATAGCCACTCCGTTAACAAATTTGACACGAAAAGCTGTGAAATTCGTTTGGACGGAGAAATATGAAGAGAGTTTCCAAGATTTGAAGAAGAAGCTAAGTGTGGCACTTGTGTTAAAACTACCAGATAGTACAGGAAATTTTGTGGTGTATAGTGATGCCTCACACAAAGGATTGGGTTGTGTTCTGATGCAAAACGGCAAAGTAATTGCCTATGCATCGAGACAACTGAAGGATTATGAGAAGGGTTATCCGACTCATGATTTGGAATTGGCTGCAGTAGTATTTGCTCTCAAGATATGGAGACACTATCTTTATGGAGAGAAATGTGAGATATATACAGACCATAAGAGTCTGAAGTATATTTTCACTCAGAAAGACCTGAACATGCGATAGAGAAGATGGATGGAATTGATAAAGGATTAAGATTGTGACATCTTTTATCATCCAGGCAAAGCAAATGTGGTTGCAGATGCGTTGAGCAGGAAAGGTCGGGAGAAGTTGATGCTGATAACAACTCAGGAAGAGCTCATTTTAGCAATGACAAAGTTAGAACTGGAAATCAAATTTCCACATGAATCCGACGAACAACTATTTTAGTTAGAAGTCGGTCCAACTTTACTGGACAATGTGAAGAACGCTCAGTTACAAGATGAAGAATATGAAAAGATAAAAGAGAATGTGGTTGATAGTAGCGATACAAAATACAAGGTCGATACCGAAGGATTACTACGGTATGAGGGAAGAATCTGGGTTCCAGCAACACCAGAACTGAAAGACGAAATCTTGATCGAAGCTCATAGCTCAAGATATTCAATTCATCTAGGAAGCACGAAGATGTATCAAGATTTACGCCGACATTTTTGGTGGCCGAATATGAAAAGGGATGTTGCAGAATGCGTGGCTAAATGTTTGACATGTCAAAGAGTAAAAGATGAACATCAAAGACCCAGCGGATTACTTCAACCGTTGGAAATACCGGAATGGAAGTGGGAACACATCACTATGGATTTTGTGGTGGGACTTCCAACTACTCAGAGAGGATGCGATGCAATTTGGGTGATAGTGGACAGACTGACGAAATCAGCGCACTTTTTACCAATAAAGATTAGGTTCAATCTTGATCAGTTGGCAAAATTGTACATCAAAGAGATCGTTTTTAAATATGGAGTGCCAGTGTCAATTGTGTCCGATAGAGACCCGCAATTCACTTCAAATTTCTGAAAGAGACTACAAGAATGCATGGTAACTCAATTGCGAATGAGTACGACTTATCATCCACAAACAGATGGCCAAAGCGAATGAACGATCCAGATATTGGAAGATATGCTGAGAGTATGCGTCATGGATTTCAAAGGAAGCTGGGAAGAACAATTACCATTGGTGGAATTCGCCTACAATAATAGTTATCACGCGAGCATCGGCATGCCGCCTTGCAAAGCGTTATATGGCAGAAAGTGCAGAACCCCATTGTGCTGGGATGAAGTTAGTGAACGTCAACTGCTAGGACCAGAACTAGTGCAACAAACTGTTGAGGTTATCAAACTCATCAGGACAAGATTGGTAGCAGCTCAAGACTGATAGAAGAAATATGCTGATCAACACAGGCAAGATCGTGCATTTGACGTAGGAAGCTATGTATTCCTAAAAGTTTCTCATTGGAAGGGGAAAATTCATTTCGGTAAGAATGGAAAACTAAGTTCGAAGTTTATTGGACCCTTTGAAGTGCTGTGAAAAGTTGGAGAGGTAGCTTACAAGGTAGCTCTACCTCCAGAGTTGGAAAACATTCACAATGTTTTTCATATTTCGGTGTTACGACCATATAAACCCGATTACAATCACGTGATCGAGTACGAACCATTGCAGTTCAAGAAAGATTTGCCTTATGAAGAAGTTTCTATCCAGATAGTCGACAGGAAAGAACAAGTGCTCGGGAATAAAGTGATACCTTCTGTGAAGGTGATATGGAGAAACCACAATGCTGAAGAAGCAACGTGGGAACTTGAAAAGAAAATGATGAAAGAGTACCCTGAGTTATTTGTTTAATCTGTGTCTTTGATTCTGGGGACAGAATCTTTATAAGTAGGGAAGAATGTAACGAATGTGTTGTTTGAGTTGTGATTCTGGGGACAGAATCCTTATAAGAGGGGAATGATGTAACATTCCAGATTTTTTTTAAAATGTAAGTTATAATATTTATTGATTTATATAAATATTTATTGGATGTGTTTGAATAAGTAATTGTTCAATTTGATTGAGTTGATTTAGTTAATTATTTATTTGCTAAATAATTAATGTGATTAGTTAATTATTTATTTGTTAAATAATTAATGTGTTATGTGGATTGAGTTATGCGATTAAGTAATTTATTTAATAAATTGTTATTAAATAAAGTGTGACAAATAACTAAGTGATAAAGAGTTATTAAAAAATATTAAAGTAAATTTTAATTTAGTTTTGCCAAACAAGGTTTAAGTATTAATCCTTTAATTTTAAATAGTTTGCCAAACAAAGCCTTATGGATTTTGGATTTCTTTTGAATTTAAATTATTAATTAAATAAATAAAATATATATATAATATATATTATTTTGGGTAACTGCTAAATTAATACGATCATTAGTTGGCGTCAGTTTTATACGTTTTAAAATTAAGCGTTGGTTTTTAGTTAATATTACGTATATGCTATTTTGGCTTAGGCCTAATCAAAAGTTGGAGTTGTCTGAGATAGTTGAGAGAGAGACGGAGAGAGGAAAGCTCTGAGATTGTCAAGATTTTCTTCAGTGATTTACAAGTTTTCTAAAGCAACAAAAAGGTAGGTTCCTAAATCCTTAACATATATACGTAGATAGGTTTAAGCCATTTTTCCTACGAACTTGGTAGTCTCTTTTTTCTGGTATATGACTATTTTCTGGTATATGACTATGTATAAGAGTTTTACAAAACTCTCTGTAAAACTATGTTTGTATAATTGGTTGGGGAAGCATGTGTACGTTTAGTTGTTATTGTTATGGTTATATATATATATATATATATATATATATATATGACTGTATGCTAATTACGTGTTAAAGAAAGAGGAACTTGGTTTTACAGTTAAAAACATGTTTGAACGTATGTTTTGCAAAATAATAAAATTAGTATGTGATTATATTAATTGTGAACTACTATGAAATTGAACTATACATGTTGATATGTGAGTATACTTGTATTTCAAAGGTATTAATTTGATTATGAGCATGGAATTACGTTCACTGTAAATTGAAATTTCATCAATGGAGTTTTATTTTTATTTTATTTTTTAAAAACACAGTGTTTCAAAGAATTAGTTATGATATTGATTAATTAGTGATTGGTAATTGGTATATGGATGATTGTTAGGAATTATGTGTAATTTATATTAGTTATACATGTTGTTTGGGGTGAATTGTTGTTAAGATTTTGGACAGTAGTTTTAGCTTTGTTCTTCGTTTTTGGTTCTGTGAGTTTCGGCGCCCCAACGTCAAAATTCACGCTCCAGCGTCAAATCTCACGCCTTAGCACCAAATGTCGCGCCCCAGCCGGACTTCACACCACAGCGCCGAAGTCAGCACCACAGCGCCGGACTTTACGTCGCAGCGCCAAGTCCCTATATATGTCTCGAGCCGGAGCGCCATGTCAGTGCCGCAACGCGGCCCACAGTTCAAACTGTGGCGCCGCGGCGCCACTTAACAGAAAGTTCATAAAAGACTTTTATCTTGCACAAAAGTCTGATATTTTAAAGGAATGATATATGATAAATGTTGATTATGTATTTCTAGCATTATAGTATATTAATACTATGAGTGAACATAGAATTACTAATTAACAAATATTGTTATTAGTTTTAATGGATAGAATTTGATAATGCAATTTATAGTCAAAGCATACGTGATGTAGAGATATAGTATGTGTTACTGATTGATTATGTCATGTTAACATATGTATATAGGATAATTGTGGTTTGGATTATAACGGTTTAATCTACGCACAAGGCAAGATTCTAAATCCCTATCTTTTTACATTGAGCAAATTTTCTAATCCTAAAGCTTCGTTATGCAAATTTCATATGTTATACTTTATTGAGTAAAGTATTTCCATTTAAGAAATTTAATGGTATTCAGTTATTCATGATGATACAAGCTTTCCATCTCCACACTTTCGTCGAGATAGTTATTATGATTATGCAAGTTTTTCCTAACTCTAAACTTGTTATATTAGCATGCAAGTACCTTTATTCTGTTGACTCAGTTTATCGTTCCAATTATTGTTGTTATGCATGCTTGATATTAAATTCTAAGTTATAACCTTAGCTTAATGTTGTTCAAAGCAAGGTATGATAGATTATTCATTTGTTATGCTATTAGATTATTCCTAAAGCATGAACTTAGAACGAAAGGTTTATTCAGTATGATTATTCAATAACATAGTGTTATTATCTTTTATTCAACTAATCCTTAGTTAATGTCCGTTGAACTCCAAATTACCTTGAAGTGTATCCAAACCAAACTATCATTGGGGCGGACTTGTACTCAAAATACTGAGATGAACAACCCTATTTATAGGGGTTACGCTTAGTTTTGTACTTTGCGCTGAAATGTTTGTATATAATACATGTACGAAAGGGTTGATCCCCCTAAGTACCTTAAAGTCATTATGGTTGTATGACCGTAAAAGTTTAAGTTGAAAGATTACTTATAATTGTGGACAAGGTTCATGGTCATTAGACCCGCAGTGAATGTTTAAAATATTAATAGAACTCATTGTTCAGTTCTATTGAGCCCCTGAATGGGTAAGGAATGTCAAGATATTAATAGGACTTATTATTTAGTTCTATTGAGCCCCTGAATGAGCAAGGAATGTTTAAGAAGTTAATAGAACTTATTGTTCAGTTCTATTGAGCCCCTGAATGGGCAAAGAATGTAAAAGTTTTATTCATTGATATTTCAAGTGAGCCTTGTTTGCTCTCTCTTGCCTGTAAAATCCTTACAGCTAAAGATAGAAAGGGTGACGTACCTAGCACCAGTAAAGGAAAGGGAAAGATGAACAAGTACTGATGACTTGTAATAGTTTTGATAGTTTTATTATCAGACTTAGGTTTAAAGAATGTAATGAAGTTTATTTAAATGTTTCGCATGAATGATTGTTTGTAAAGGTTAGATAACCTGGGAGATATTATTTTATGAAATCTTGTATGGGCAGGTTTATTTATTCAATTTTATTTATGATTGGGTAGTTATAAATGAATATTTTGATTACGTGAACACCAAATTTTGAGGTAATGAAGTACCGGGATTTGGGGGTGTCACAGTATACATCACCCATTCTGAGTCGCCAAATACATGGTACAGAAACAAATACAACTTCAGTAATACAATTGCCGTGCAAAATACTACAACATATATACTCTGAGTTTAAATACAAATGTTGTCTAATAGACAGTATACAAACTCAAAAGGAGTGAGGACTACCAAAATAACTATCATGAACCATCACTCCATACCCCGGCTAGTTCCTGCTATGTTCTCACCTCCTGAGAAGAAAAATGGAACAAAAAGGAAAAAGGTGAGCTCAACTAGCCCAGTAAAGAATATTATGACTAAGATAATATACAAAAATTTATCATTAGTCTGTTGAATATAATAGACAACAAGTTTTAGATCAACAACTGCAGCGAAAACAACAATCCATTAGAAGAGTCAAGTAGAGAATGAATTCTACCATCTTCTAAGATTTAAAAGTTCATCATCAATATTTTATCCATGTAACACCAATCAATATACATCCGAAAGATATTCATTTGTATCGCCAGTTGGTCATGTTCATCTCAACACCTGTTCATCTTTGCACTACGGGAAAAAAATATTCATCAGTTAATCATTCATCTTTGCACTACAGGCCAAAGATATTCAGTAATATCATCATTTAGGACTGAGAATGATGAAAAATATCTTAAAGAAAACGAATCTAGTGAGATAAAAGATCAAAGATTTGGGATTCGTACTTTAGTTTATCTAAGTTCAAAAATACCTTATAATAATCAATTGTGGAGCAAAATTCAAGAATGAAGATCAAAACATGGATGCAATCAAAGATAGTAACCATAATAGACATCTTGGACAAAGATGAGAAAATTTCATTTTTCTGTGAATAGTGTCGTATGCGTGAATAGTAACCCCGACACAAAAAGATAGAAATTCTACAATAAAATTCATATCAATATTTTGGCATAATGATATTGAAGAAAATAATATCATTTACGAAGAAAATAACATCCCTTACCTCAAAAGAACAGTACTTCTTACTGGAATATCGGATATAGTGCTAAAGAAAACTTGCACTGAATAGCAACTCAGAAAGTATCTAAATACTCACAAAATACGCTTAATAATATAGAGAGAGACAGCTTATGATTCTGGTATGATTTTTAATTCTAACTAAACACCCTATTTATAGGAAAATGCTTAGAACGCCAGAGCAGAATAACCTGCTACCTGATGGCTTTACCTGATATTATTTATTCCCACACTTTTGAATAAAAATTTCAGCACATTTTTTCACCAACTAAAACTGGGGCCCACCCATGTTTTTAATAAAAATATTTATTTTCGAAACTTCAATAATTCATAATAAATAGCCTTTTATCATAAAAATATGAATTTTATGTCCATTCCATAGGAAATTAAATTCTCTACAACTTTGTAGAAGAAAGTTTTAATAAATTCTAAACAGAAAATGCCCGAAATCCATATACGGACGATTTTTAATACCTTCTTTCCGATAAAATACTGATAAAATACCTCAACATTAATTCCATCAGTTATAATCACAATAAATATATCCATCATTTATATCCACGTAAAATAAATATTTCCTTATCATATAAATCAATAATTAATTATTCACAAATAATATTACAGGATCACAATTATGACAACCAGGTCGTTCCCAGGAAAGAGGGGCTTTCCGATAAGGATTCCTCTTTATTGGCGTGCAATTAGGTGACCAAATCCCTTTTCTAGACAGAACTTCCTTAGATATTGCCAATAATACTATCTAACAATATTATTCAAATAATATTAATTATTGATCTGATAATGGAGATACTGTGCAGTGACAATTATTGGAACAACAATAATATAAAATATCAACGTAGCAATTATTGAATTAATAAAATAAAATATTGAATAATAATTACTGTAACAATTATTGAGTAGTGCCTTCTTACGTAAGAATCAATAATTCCAAAATACTGTGCAATACTGTGTGCTACTGTGCAACCAAGCGTATTACTGTATTTTAACCACCAGGTAATCCAACAGTATTAACGGTAACAACTACGCCGTTATTTATAAAAACTCAAACTTGTCGTTATCTTCATCCGATTATTTTCCGTTATGGGACCCACAAATGGTTGCGCCGTCGTACGAATATTTCCCGACAGCAAGAATATTCCACGACCAAATGAATATTCCCCGACAACAATGAATATTTTATAACCACTTGCTTATTTTGCAAAATTTGCACATTTCACCCATAACCAAAGCATTATATCAAATTAACACCTTATTATTCATAATAATAAATAGAGGAAATTCGATTTTATTTATAAAAAGTTAGGGTCTTACAACACATAGCACACTACTAGTGTATAACTTTAAACAAGACAAATAATAAACAGATCTAGATCTATGGCCTCTGACATTCGGTTGTCAAGCAATAGACCTAGGGTTCTTGACAGTTTTAAAAACTCTATTTTTAAGCACTTTGATGTTATGGATCTATGATATAACATCATAGATCATCAAATAACATCTTATAACACAAGATTAAACACAAAAACACAACTTTTATCTTAGCATACAAGATCAAATATAAGTTAGGGTTTATACCTATCTTGAACAAGCTTTGATCTTGGCTTTCCTACACTGATCTTGATGTGTTATGGATGTATCTAGGGACTGAAATACTTGTATATTTCGTGGCTTTAGAGAGAGAAGGAGTTGGTTAAGTGTTGGAGAACAAATGAGCTAAGTTTTGGACTTTCTCTCTCTTTAATCTTTATCTTTTAATTCAATGAATGTATAAGATGGAAGGTGGCATGTATAAGATTAGATTTGGTATAGATTTAGAGCACATGGTCTTATGGTGAGTCACAAGATTTGAAATATCTCTTAACATAAAACTTAAGTAAAGGGTATTTTGGTCATTTCTAGTCATTTGACATGCTTCCTTTTAATAATATTAACCCTTAGGGTTTGATAATCATAATTAGGGTTTACTAATTAGGGTTTAGGGTTCTCGAATATAAAATTAGGGTTCCCAAAAATGCAATTAGGATTCCTAACTGTTCGTTGGGGTTTCTTGATCATAGATTAGAGTTTCTAATCTATCATTAAGGTCTATTAAGGTTATACCTTATCTGATAAAGTTTTGATCATTAAGTCTATACTGTACTAACACATACTCACTGATACCAATACCATCACTGTATTAACTATCGAATCCCTATCCGTAACCAGGGTTAGGGTTTTCAATATCTGTTAAATATATCTCCACTCATATTACTCAGTCAATACACAGTTTGACCATTTTACTAAACTCGTATCATAGATACTCAGCACAATATTGACAATTAATACCAATATTAAATAAAAAAAATTATTCGTAAAATTTAAATTGTTTAAAATTATGGGTCCTCACATTATAGGTTTAATTCCCACTTTAGTTTAAGGTCTAACCATGTTAATCAACCACATAACACAATCTGAAAAGTCTCTGACATATAACATGAGATTTAACATTCAAATCACGTCCCAACCCCTATGAACATCAAGTTCTAATTGTTAACAACTAGTTAAATCACATATCTTAATATTACCAAACTTGATATTACCATGTGATTAAAATATGTTTTAACAACATATAATATGACTAATACCCCTCAATGTTCATTAGATTAGGTTATGATTGCATTTTTTTGGACTGAACAAGCAAAACCTCAAACTGGACCAAATTGCCTACCGACGCGACCGCACCTGTTTAAGCCTTGGAACTGCGCGACAACGCCATTGCGCAGACACAGTTACTGCAGTTTGTGAACAAACTCAGAATAAAGCTAATAAACTCCAACTTCTTTGTTCATACAATAATTTAAGCATACCCAGACACTATAATTTATATAGATTCATAACCCATGATTTCTAGCATGCTTATAACATTATAAACCACATAAACCATGAATTTAATGATCCAAAATTAAGGTTTTTGCCATTTTATCAAAGTTTCTTCAAATTTAGCGAAATCACACATAATAGATTCGTTTCTACACCAAATCAATCCATTAGACTTGCATTCTTTTCGTTTCTTATTGTATGAACATAACCAATCATCAATTTATAGATTAACATACAAATTAAGCATCAATTTTTGTACATATAAGCCATATTTGTACATTTTTCACCGTAAACTCAAAACTTCATTTCTAATCAAAATTTCATGGATTAATTCACCCAAAAATTGTTTATAAATCTCACATAGTAGATTATACATGCATATTAACAATTATAAATAACTTTTCAACAATTTAATCATTAAAATTTAATTACAGAGAACTTAAAATAACTTTTCACGAAGAAATTCAATAGCGTAAATTAAAGCTTGAATTTAAGTGTTTACCCTTGTTTTCTTGTTTGGATTACATAATGATGATAGAACACTCCTCTTGATTCCTCAATTCTTCTTCCTCAATCTTAATTTCTCTCAAAACTCTTTCTGTGCTTTGTTTTTCTTAGGCTTATATGAACAAACATATAATATACGCATATAATATATTAACTGGCGCATACTTAGTAGCAGTTAAGCGCAGTATGACCTTAACGGCTCCCATGTTCTTAAGGTCATGTTTGGTTAGCTTATTAAAGTCTCTTTCTAATTTATTTTAATTAACTTATTTATTATATAGTTTATTTGTCACATTTTAATTAATCAAATTTTAATATTTTAATTCAATTAAATTAAAGCCAATATTACCCATTAAATCAAATTATCACATAATTAAAATTCTTTTTTATTAATTAAAATAAATCAATAAATTTCTAATTAATTATTTAAATTAATTAATTAAAATAACATTATAATTATTAACAACTCAATTAATTTAATAATCCCAATTAAATTATAACTTCAAATTATAAAATTATTCCTCATTAATTTAATTAATATAACACATTTAATTAAATTAATCTACAACAATTTTATTAAAAATTTATTTAATTCTATAAATAAATCATAAAAATATTTATTTAATTCAATAAATATTTAAAATAATTTATAAAAATCTCGTCCGCCCCACATTTATTTACGCCCTATACAACTTTGTCGTACAAAGTTAAATCGATCTCACAAGAGGGACGTACCTCATAGTTCAATGGTTTGGGGGACGGGGTTGCGAATTTGTGATGCTCTACATTTTTCAGTAATGGCTTCGTATCCACTTTGCTTTACCCACTCGAACGACACACTTTTCCTTCAAAACAAACCTTTATCTATCCCCAGACCAAGATGCCTCTTCTCGACGTTATCCTCTCCTCCTATTCGTCCCCCTTTTCTTCATAATTTCATCCGAAATGACTTGAATAGCTCAATTGTGATGAAATTACAAGTTTGTTTGAGCAAGAGAATGCTGAACTTCTCCCTTTTAACAGTGCTATTATCCTTTCCTTTATCAAGGTTAAGTACTGCCATGGCTGAAGAGTTAGAGCTTCAGAGATACACGGATTCAATTGAGGGTTTCACTCTTCTCATACCCTCTTCGTGGATTAAGGTTTATTCCCCGAACTCTCTCTCATACACTCCATTCTATACTCCATTTTATCTATTTGTTATATTTGGGTTTTGACATTTCATTCAACTATTTATTAATTCTCTTTGGCATTTAATATATAGGAAATTTTGGGGAGAAACTAAAGGTCCTTATTTGTGGCTTAGAATTTTATTATTGGTGGCAGATATATTCAATTTTTTTAGAATACGTAATGGCATGTTAGGATAGTTTTAATTAGAAATGTATCTCTTACTTGGAACGTACTTGAAATGAAATGAAAATGTATCTCTAATTTTGGAAAGTAAGTACATATTTGATATTTCCTATCTTTTTGCTTATCTTGTGTTGAATGTGGTTAGCTTTTGGGTTGATTAGGTTGAAAAAGCAGGGGCTACTGTTCTGTTTGAGGATGCAAACAAGGGAGCTAACAATGTAGGGGTGGTGGTCACCCCAGTCCGTCTTACAAATCTTGGAGAATTTGGGACCCCTCAATTTGTAGCTGATAAGCTAATTCAGGCAGAAAAGCGGAAGGTACACTGGTTACCGTTTTCTTTGAAAACATGTTTGATATTTCATACATAGAGTCATTGGCAAGTATCATCTACTTATCTTTTGCATTCATAGATTTTTTCCCCTCAGCAAATAATTTTGATTATAATAATTGAAATTTGAATAAAGGATACAAGTTTACAAGGGGCACTCCCCAGGTAAATACAATAAAGCAGAAAGCTATCTTAAATGACATTAAATTTACTACAGAAAGCATATTAAGGAGAGACTTATCAAACTTTGATTCAGTAAGTAAAGAAATTGTTCTAGACTTTTAAAGTTCTAAATGTGCCCACATAACAAGACAAAATGAACCTTTAAAAGTACAACAGATATTACATTCCACTTATCTTTTGCATCAATAGATGCTTTCAGAAGTTTGTTCTTCCAATTGATTTTTAGTATGCTTTACTTTGTTTGTTTGTCTATTTATTTACTTAGTTCTTATGGGTTGCATATGTTTTACAATCCATATTATCTTTTAATTTCGGTTGGAATTTTCCTTTTGTTGTTAAACTTCAGTCGCACTCAGACTATACTCGCATTTGTTTGTCATTGCAAGTAAAGGTACTAGTTCTTGTTGTTCTTTACAGAAACTTTTAGCATTTCAGATGCTTTCTCATATTTATAACATGTGACAGCCCATTATTGTAATGTGCATTATTTGACTGGACACTTAGGTTGTGCAGACTTAGCAACAAAAGAAGTCAGATAAAAGAATGTACGAATACTACCGCCGAGTAAATTAGAAATGTTTTTTTATCAATTTGAAGTCATGCTAGTATCTAAATGAATACACGTTGCGTCATTAAAAGTAAAATGTGCAATGAATATAGTGTAGAAATAAGAAAACAAACTTTTTATTGGCCACTAAAGTGGTGACATCCAAAGGTGTTTGTGAATTTGTTAGCAGTATAGCGTTATCTAGGTACAAATACATTTAAAGTGATGCTTTATTTGACCATTTTCACATGTTCTCTTGGAAAAACAAATGTGATGAAATGTCAAAACTTTTGTTTTTGTTATTTCTCCTCTCTGTCACTCTTATCCAAATTAAAAGTAAAAGACACTTTAAACCCTCTCAGTTTGCACCCATAGTTAAAAAAATGACACTTCGCACTCAACAAATATTTGTTGTCTGAAAGTGCACACTCCGAAGTCCGAACCATTTTCCATCTAAGCTAGTAACAAAGTTAACTACATGCTATTCACGTGGGACTTTTACTTGGATAAAATGGTCAATTACTTGATCTCAATTTATTTATAAAAAATCCCCCGTAGAGGTCAATGTCTTCTTCCACCTTTTGTCACTTGTTAGCTAAAAATTTTCTCACCTTGAACTACAGAAAGTAAAGAACCTAAGAAGTAAGATTAGAGTTCGCAATAGAGATTCGACAGCTCAACATATCTCAAAAAATGGGAATTTGAGTTCATCGGGAATACGACAAATATTTAAACATTAAATATATTTATATACATATATGTGTATATTTATGTATATAATGAAACTACATAAAGTAAAGAAAGTAAGATTCGAGTTCGCAATACAGAGATTCGGCAGTTCGACAAATCTCAAAAAATGGGAATTTGAGCTCATCAGGAATACGACAAATATTTAAATATTAAATATATTTATATACGTATATATATATATTTATATGTATATATATATATTTATGTATATAATGAATATAATATAAAATATGACTAGAAAAAGAAAATGATATGTGATTTTTTCAACAAAAAGAGTTTTTTTATATACATACAATATTCGTAAGAAAGACTCATTTTTATTGATTGGTACCTTTATTTCTTGTTTTTTATAATTTATTTTTTTATGATTGTGTGATATATACACACGCGCACACACACATGCATCAAAAATTTCAATACCAATAAAAAGTAATTCATGATAAAATGTAAAAACATTCAACAGAAACAAAATTTTGCTATGTTAATACAATCAAGGAATTTAGGAAATATATACCAAGTAATTCTAATTGTATTATAATGATGGCATTGGTTAAAGCTTTTGTAGAGATATGGGTTAATGCAATTTTCAGCTCATGCACCTTCTCCTTACGGCCTTGTTATTCTCCATTGAAGAATAAGGGTTTTGGTTCAACTTAGAGCTTTGATTCGTTTAAAGTATAGACCCCTAGGTTTGGCTCTTGTATTGTAAATAAGTGATTGGTTTAACACATGGTTATCAAGGCTTCGCCTAGGCATCAAAGCGCTGGACAGAGTTCAAGGGAGGTCACCCTTAGTAACACTCGGCTCAACACATGTAAACTGTTTAAAAACATCACCAACAGAGTCGAACAACATGAAACACATAAATTTATAAATCTGAGTGCATTGAAAGAAATCCAATGATGATCGAAGATCTCACGCGCCGAAGTGAGGAGGCGTGTGTCATCGGCAGCGAACTTCTTTATGTTGAACGGTGGTGTGTGGGAGGTTTTAACATGTCGTCAAATCAACCACCATGCTCGCCTGTTGAAAACAATCCTTTTAATATAATAATCTCAGTTGTTGGGTTCCTATTTCTGAGACTGAGTTGGCGTGTTTGATAGAGTTGAGTTGTGTTAATTTTTTTAACTTTGCAGTCATGGGTGTGTCTAGTCACTGATGAGTGGTGGCTGATTTGAAAGTCTCTAATATCACATGTTTGTGAGGAAGTTTGTGGATTGTGATGCTTTGTATATTTCTTGTACCTGGTCACTTTAGTCAAATGGAGGACATCTAGCTGCCACTTATTTATTTAGGGTCTGTTTCACTGTGTGGCTGTTTGGTTGTTTGACAATAGGATATCTTTTTTCTCTTCTTATACTTTTGTCTTTTTTTTCATAATTAAAATATACTAATTTCATCTACTATTATTATGCACATATTTTTGTATTAAATAATTAAAGTGTATTTTCTTCTATATTTTATATATTTTGAAGTATATATATAAAAGTAACTATAAATGTATAATTATACATTTTTATCAACTTATCACCTTATGAACGACTAGGCAGGCACTTAATTGCCTAAGCGCTTAACCTCCCGGTCACAGTCTCGCCTCAACTTAGTGCCTTGATAACTATGGTTTACCATTATACCCTTGTCAAAGTCTCATGTGAGCCAAACATGTCTAACTCCATTGCTAGTATGGAGTCTATAAACGGAAAATGGTCCGGAGTTCATTTTGAAACAAAAAAGATATATTGGAGTGTAAAGTGTTTTTTTTAAACTATGGGGTTTAAAGTGTTGTTAGGTGCAAACTTGGAGGGTGCAAAGTTTCTTCTTCTCCCAAATTTACCCATGTTGAAGGAAACTATGTTGCATTTGTGCAGGTTGTACTGATGAATTAATTGTTATGTATTGTTTTTTTATTCCTGGATGGTATGCTTTTATAAGAGTAGAATATTGATGTACTTGACATACCCCAGGAAGCCATGCAGTGATATAACAGACCTCCAATAGCTAAAATGGAAATGAAAGTATCAGGGGGTATATTTGGTCCTATAACATCATGAATAAGTCTTGGATCTTTATGATATCGAATTTAGATATAATCATTAATGAGTCTAACCCAATAAGATTGTTCGAGAACTAATGACAACCTAGCAAGTTTCCCCATGAATCAGAGTTGAGTGCAAGGAACTTAAAAAATGTGCAAAATGAAAAAAAAATTGAAAATAAAACAAAAGATGATCATATTCTGGTAGCTTGGCATCAGCCATAGACGTTAAAATAGCATCAATTATCAATCAAACCATTAATGAAGACCACATCTACAGAACACAAAAGTGGATGAGCTTGCTTTACCAGAAACTTCTTCAGGGAATTGAGCACTTTTCTTAACATGATAAGTTGCAAATTTTATTTTATCTGTGCTTCTGTTGTTTCCAGACACTATAAATTTTCATATTAATTCTGATGTTTATTACATCTGGGTGATCTTTTTTTGTAGGCCAGACAGTTTTTGGTTCTGTACATTGTTACATAATTGTAGATTAATGCTTAATTAAGGAACTCATAATTGTATCCTTTCACACATACTTTTTTTCTTCAGTGTTTTAGGGATGTTAATATTGTACTTTTTTGTGTTGAAACTCGGTGCTCCTTTCTATATATATGCTTGTCTTGTTGTATAGGAAAGTACGAAGGAGGCTGAAGTGATAGCATTTTCAGAGAGATCAGGCCATGGAGGTCTTCAAGTTTACGAGTTTGAGTATGAAATTGATAGCACCAGGGGAGGGATGAAGAGAATCTTTTCAGCTGCATTTGTAGCCTCGAAGAAGTTGTACCTTCTAAATATAGCTCACTCTGATAAGCCAGAGAGTTCCCTTGACGCACATAGAAGACTGATGCTGGAACAAGTTCTTCATTCCTTCGATACTGCATAAATTAACACCACAGTTCATTATCTGTTGCAGTGCCTTCAATATGTTAACTATTACATGTGTGTTAACAATAGGTATGCCAGTCATCAGTCTCCATTTATTAGATTTTGGCAATTAGACTTGGTTCTCCCCAATCCATGCAGGAAACGACAAAACAACCCTTTTTAGTCCTTGTACTCTTCCTTTAGTTTCATGTTAGTCTTTTTACAATTTTTATTTCGTAATTGTCCTTGTACAGTTTTGTTTGTGAACAATATTGTTCTTAATAGGTGTGAGAGGTAATGACATGACTTGAGAAAGAAAAACTAAATGCCAACTGTGAAATTTTGAGCTGTTCATAGTAGTCTGCTCATGGCTATTTTGAAACTTTTTCTAGGATAACATGGTTCCATATGATCAGACCATTGAATATAATAGATTTTTCTGCACTTTCTTTGCACGGTCTAACACTACATTGCAAGATGATGACACTGTACAAGTGGTTGGAACAGTGACTTTTAGTGTTCTATGATTAGGAGTCAATTTATGTTCTATAAGTATCATGTGAGCATCTCAACTTATCGCTTATCTTATTTTGGTGGCACAATCAAGCAGCTGGGTGAATGATCTTGCCAATTGAATGTGAATTGTGCAGGATCTCCTACATTCGGCTCAAGGTTAAGCTGTTGGTACAAGGTTCATCCATTTGTCTCCAATCAATAATTCATCATTCTTGAGGTCAGGGGCAGCTTATGAATATAGTGCAGATATTCAAATAATGATCAAAAACATTTTGTATGCACTATATTCATAATGTTCATGGAGATCCCTGCGGACCTCATGTGGGTACTTACTATATTTCTCTCTTTTTGTAACTTCTTTCTTTGGTGCAATTCCTTGCTTGATTCATAGACTCTAATAAGAAGTTGTGCCTTCTTAGATGCATTTCCTTGCTTGATTCATAGACTGTAATAAGAAGTTATTCTTATACCACATCATTTGTTCAAAAAATTTGAATGATATCATTAGTATTATACTTTGTCATTTTCCCAACTCGAATCAATGTAGTTGGCAATTGCTGGCGATTTTTTTTATAGAACAAGTCTCTTTTCATGTTCTTTTAAGGTTTTTACATTTTTTATTTTTGCTTTGGCTTCCAGACTTCCTTCCCATTTTGAGCTTGAAGGATGTATTTCATCAAGGGTCTATAGTTGTGACTTGTGACTGGATTTGAAGATTAATACAATTTTCTACTACATGTAGTCACAATCATGGACCTAGATGTCCACTGCTAATAAAGCAGAAGACTGTTCCTCTTATGTCCTAGAATTGGTCACGTTACTAATTTTTGGTTTGATATACTCCATTAGTTTTAAAATATAATATTATTATTGACTTTTTAAAATTAATTTAAAATATTTTTAAATTTATTAACATATATTTATTTTATTTTAGTAAATATAATGATGAATTTTATAAATTATTTAAAAACTATTACTAATTTTAAGGCTATAAGACTATTACTGATTTTTGAAAGTCAACGTTGAGATGATTTTAGTTTATAATATTTATCATTGAATTGTCAATTTTGAGTTTAGAATCTTTTAATTTGATTTAAAAAATAATTAATAATGATATTTTAATTTAGGATGGGAGGGGGTTTATTGTTTCGTAGTTGCAAATGAATCATAAATTTTGGTTTGAAAATATTTTAAATTAACTTTTAAAAATAAATAATAATTTTATAGTTTAAATTGAGGAAGTATTTAAGTCATTTAATTTTTTCCCTTTGTATAACTTTTGGTAGGTGGTTACCACCTTCTTTTGAGATTTGAGAGGGGTTCCAAGAAGAACTATCAAAATCTCTTGAACTTTCCTGTCTAAGCTTCAAGTGCGGGAATGGGTCAACAACCAAAGTTTGGAGCATCTCTATTTTATTTTTTTTATTTGTAGATAAACTGAGTATCACTTGAGGGATCTAATTATGATAAAATTTTCACTCCAATTATCATTGGTATTTATAACTTTTTATTGTATTAATTAAAATAAAAATATTTTTAACTCTAGATTTTTGTTTGTGAACCATTACAAATACAATATTTACTACATAACAAAAAAAAAAAAAATTTATTAATGATATGTGATGTGACAACTCCACCAAAAAGTCTAAACATTACTTTAACAAATTTTGCGGGACTTTGTGTCTTAATGATTATGATGTCATCGTCGGAATGGATATGAAGTTTGAATCTAAAAAATTATTTGATAATTAAAAAATAAATTGTTTCTTAATGACACTATTTTATCATTTTAAAGGGTAAAATAAATTTTCTACAACCGACTCATTGAACTACAAATTATTTTTAAATCGTTACAAAATCCGTTAAATGAGTTGACTTTTAACAGAAAAGCCACGTCATTTTTAAAATAAAAATCCATGTCAACTGTTTCATGTGATATTATTCTATTTGTTGCCACATTGAAAAATAAATGAGTTTAATAATAAGTATAAATTAAAAATTAAAATTCATAAAAATAAATTCAAACTTAAAAAATATAACTAAAATTTTGAAAATTAATTATTATTTTTATTTTTGAAAATTAATATAATTGTTATTTATATTATGAAATCATTAAATTTAAGCTTAAATATAAAAAAAGAAATATTAAAATACTTCAAAATCAATTTTTTAAAAATCTGGTTTGATATCATTAGATATGGAGAGAGAGAGAGAACCAAAAATTCTTTTGTATATGAGGTAACCCAAATTCGTTCACATAATCAAAACTTAAAACTCAAAATTAGCACAGATCAAATCAAACCCAAAATCCATTCCCATCAAACCCAAAATCCAAAATATGTTCATATCAAACCATAAGCCAAGAACATTTTTATTTATTGGGAATTTGTAATCAAAGCCTACTATTTCAAACATCTGTCCATCTTCAACCTCCAACCTTCAATCTCATATTGCTCCACTAAATTGATGAGGATATCCTTATATTCTTCACGAAGAGCTCGTTGGATTGAGTCCACCGACGACGGTAATGGATTCGTCGGAGGGGAAGATGATGATGGAGGAGAAGATGTACACAGTACATCTGAAAAAAATATATAACAAACCCAGATCTGAAAAAATAAATCCAGATGATAAGTAGGTGAAATTCAAAAAAAAAGCCAAAATAAAAAAGAAGAAGAAGGATTCGTCGGAGTGGAAGATGGTGATGGAGGGGAAGATGTTGGAGGGGAAGAGTACACAGTAGATCTGAAAAATATAACAAATATGTTATTATGTTTGATTAGAATTTAGATATTTAGGTTTTATTATGTAAATATTATTAATTTTAACTTTACAAAATATAGGTTTAACTTTACAAAATATTAAAAATATATTTTTTAAAATAAAAAAATTAACAAATATATTTTTTAAAATTTTTCATGACTTTTTAAATATTTCTTCTTGATGATATTTAGGATTTCCAAGAAAAAAAGTAGAGATGATGATGATGATGATGATGATAATAATAACAATAATAATAATAATAATAATAATAATAATAATAATAATAATAATCCTTTAATTTCAAAATATTAGACCCTTTTTACAAAAATATATCTTTTAAAAATATAAATATAAAAAATATTTTTTTTCAAAATATAAAAATATTTTAAATTTTTATATTTTTACATAAAAATATAATATTTTATATTTTATATAAAATAAACTAAAATATATTTTATATAAAATTTATATTTTATATTTTTATATAAAATTTTTACATTTTTATATTTTTTATATAAAAATATAAATATTTTTTAAAAATATAAAATTGGCTTCAAAAATATAGCTTTTAATTTTGAAGGGAATGAAGTTTTTCTAGGGAGTAATTTTAAGAAACAATGTAAAATTCTATAATTTTTTAGTAAATAAAGTGCTTGACAACATTAATTAATAAAATAGTAATGTATAATAATACACCAATTTTAATTATATATTTAATCCATGTAAGTATATACTGCCATGTATTTTAATTATATACTGCCACTTGTTTTCTGTTAAATAGTTAACAGACATAGACGGTTTTATCACTTTTTGTAAATAATTTGTAGTTCAATGAGTTGAGCGTAAAAAAATTCAGTTCAGTGATGCATTTGTAAATCGAGGTCTAGTAGAGTGGGGAAATATGTGTTAGTTCCTAGTTGACACAATAGTTATCTAGAAGGGGGGGGGGTTGAATATATATTTAAAAAATCTTTTCGTTTTAAACTTGTTCGTTGATGATGATTAAAACTTAGCAGAATTAATGTTTGTTTTAATCTCCTTTACGAAGTAGTGGAGTTATAAGAGTGAGGCAGTTATAGCAGTTATGCCAGATATAGCAGTTATCGTATGAAAGTAAAAGACACAGTCGTTTTAAGTGGTTCAGAGCACTTAAAGCTCCTAATCCACTCTTCTACTCCTCGAGTAGGAAATCCACTAAGGATGTCTTTTACAACTTCTGAATCACATAGATTCCTTCTAGACCAGCAGTCTAGGAACTTCTTAGTTCACTCTTGAACTCTTCAAGTCCAACAGACTTGGCTCTCTTACAGTTCACTTAGAACTCTTCAAGTCCAGCAGACTTGGTACTTTTCTTCAGTTGATTGGTAGATGTTGAGTTCTTGATGGTTGCTACTCAGTTGCTGTTTAAGCACTTGTTCGAAAGAATTGAATAGCTGAGCAAACTTTTCTATTTCTCAGATCGTAGAGTTTATCTTTTTGAGTTCTTCACGTTTTTTGTTCAATGCTTGCTTATCTCTCTCATCTGCTTGATTTGCATATACGTTATCTTCAAAACTATCCGTTGGATCCATCCGTTGAAGCATTAAATGCATTTGACCTTTCTGATTTTTGATGGATACTTTTCTGCGCATCTTCTGAATTGCATTCTGGCCCACTGACACAGCAGACTGCTTTCTCACCTAACACCTGAAAAGGTGTTTTTCCCCCTTACCAATGGTACTTTCCTTAGCTTCTTCAATACGCTTCTTTGTTGCATACTAAGGATATGTCTTATGACTTTGGGACTAGTGAGTACTGCAACGTTCAGAATCCATTTCTCATATATTGAAGTCTGTCTCTACACAAATCACGAGGCTTGACATTTCTGACACAAGATAGACGATACTCTACGATCCAGATCGTGATACTCTACGATTCAGATCGTGGTGACTTGTCTCCTTTGTGCCTGGTCTGATGCTATCAGCCGAGAGCACTATGATTTCTCTTAAATCTTTGCACACTACGATCTGAAAGTAGTATGCATACAAGCCAATCTTGTATGATGATAAAGCATATACTTTGTAATCAATCTTATTTATTTATTAATAAAATAATTATTTTTTTAAATGCATTTATTATCTACATGGTGTTGTTTTAATAATATGTGATAAACCCATAGTTTTAAGCAATGCTTTTAGAATCATGATGAGATCATGCTAATGAGATCTAAATTCTTAGATAGCTTAAAACTAAAATGTTCCCAATCAATGGATTACTAAAAAGGGGATTAGTGAATTCAGATAGATTGGTACGTACGTTGCTTGCTCATTGGATGAGGATGATTGATTGTTGGTCGGAAAATCGATCACTAAACACGCACAAGTATACGCGATCTAACAAGTAATACAGTGATAAGGAGTGTGTCGTACCCACGAGGAACTATGACTAATATTTACCAAATACCAACTATGTATCGCTAAAGTCTTATTCGAACAACAATAAATAGAAGTGTGATTAATCTAGTTAACTAATTAACAAAGCAAGTAAATGGATAACGAATGGAAATCTAAGGAAATACAAGCTAAGGTCACAACTTCACCCCCACACAGGCATTCTGTCAAACACCTGGCGTGTTATGTTTCATCAAACTAGCTACCCTATCTCTCTTTGGTCTTAATGGTCACGACGATTTGTCGACCGAGAACGCACAGGTGCTAATGCACCTCTGTCGAGGTATGCACAAACATATCCTCTCCAGATCCACCCTAAAGGGAACAGAACAGAAAGGAACGTCCAAGCTAGATGCAATCCTACATATGTCTATGCGAATCAATCATAACAAGGATTTAAGCATAGGTTCTCAATTAGGTCGCACATGGCGCACAGAGATATGTCTATTCTACGCACAACTTATGCAGTCGAAACCCACAATCACATGTCAATATATTTAGGTGTAAATCTACAATTCTTCTGTCGATATCATGTAGATTACCAAAATCATCACTGATGTCTTAGCAAGAATCATTAAGCACAAATATATTAACCCAAATCATATGGTGCCAACCAAAGAGATAAAGACAGTCAATTCAAATAACAAAGGGATCCATTATAACCTTAGGCCAATAATCAGTTTATAATTAATAAACCAACTACAAGTAGCAAATAAGACAACATTTATAGATTACAAGACTAGAGAAGATAAATGGATAAGAGGAAACTCTGTCAAGGCCCTTCAATCTCCATATACTCTGCTCAAATCAAGCTTTCCAATCCGTGTCGCTCGTTCCTCTTGTGCTCCAAAGAAATACAAACTTCTCCCTAAATCTACCTAATCTATATTTACAAACATTTATCTAAGGGAAAGAGAAAAATTACAAAGAAAACTCTAAACTAAGCTAAGCTATATGATATATCATGAGAGAGAGAGATAATGCAGAGGCTGGGTCTCTGTTATATATGTTTTCTTCTTCAAGCTAGGTCAAAAGGCCTTGGTCTCTGCCTGGGCACCGGAGGTGGCGTTGCGGCGCGGGCTTTAAGCCTATGAGTGGCGCTGCGGCGCCACGTGAGCTTGGAAAACATGGAGCTCACGCTGCGGCGCGTGCCAATATAGGATGAGTGGCACTGCAACGCGAGGTGATGTCAGAAGTGACCATGAGGTGGCGCCGCGGCGCGAGATTAACACTAGGCATTGGCGTTGCGGCGCCAGTGTATGGAAAATGATCGTTTTTACCCCTGAAGGCTGGAAAACATCCGATAAGCTCTGCATTGCGTCAATTAAGCACAATAACACTATAATCATATAAAACTATATAAAGACTACGAATTCAGGCAATTACTTAAGTCATTAAGTATCCGATTTACGGGTATAAATCCCACTCAACAAATACCCCCAAACTTAAGTCTTTGCTTTTCCTCGAGCAAATTAACTAACACAACACTAATAAGAAAATACACGCGAAAGAAAACTAAAACAATATTGGAGTATTATGGCTTCGAAATTCGATCATAGCAACTCCCAGAGAATAGGGCAAACACAGAAATGAATCAGGGTTCATTCAATTTCAAGCATAAGACTGTATTCGATCCATTCTATGTGTGTGTGGAGACCAACCGTCCTAACTAATTATAACTCAAATAAGCTCGCACAGTCGATTGCTAATAACAATAAGCAAACTTCGCAACTTAAACATTTAACAAGCATTAAGAATAAGACGCAAGTGCAGGAAAAGATCAAAAGATTCTAGCATGACGACAGTAAAATCTGACTCGGGCAGTACTTAATTACCTTAGGCTATTCAGAACTACCTATGAATGAGCTTTTGATCAGTGACTCCCAAGCCAGACGACTTTAGGGCACTAGGTGTAGAACACCCCTATGAATCTAATAACTCGAGCAGTAAAGGCCACGTAATCAACATAAGCCATTGAGATTTTTCAACAAAAACGAAGATTATTTAGCGAGTGCATTTTATGCTCCATCTCGATATCAGTTCTGCGTTTATGGCCGAGTGCGTTTAACGCTCCATCTCGAACCATCGCAAAACTTTCGATATAAACTCTTCTTTTCTATTTTTATTTTCGTTTCATTCATTTTTTTTATATGTTAACATGCCAGAAACCAAGATCCAAAACTGTATAAACATCTAAGTCTTTTATATTACCTTGTAAAAATGAAAGTTTATAAAAGTGAACAAACTCTCAAAGAAATAAACAAGCGAACTCAATTCAAAAAATAACGAGCTAACACAGTTGGTCGGTGCTTGCTAAGGAAGACGGATCAATAACAGTCTAAACTTATCAATTGCACAACCCCTAGCTCATACATGCTTGACACGACTCTAAGAGATAGGGATAGATACTTGACTCTTGTCATCAGCCACAATAAAAAATTAATGAAAACTATAGCCCTTGCTAAATAGCAGCTCAAAATAGGGTAAAAAGGCCATTCATATGGCACAAGCATATAATCTGTAAAAGCCCCAAAAAGATGGCTAAAAACCATAATCATATTGATAATAATCAAAGCATTAATAAAATGAAAGCCAAAAATAGTTTATGGCATAATTATAAAAATCCAAACATAATCCTGAAAATCCCGCAGTTCAAAATGACTGCACCACAATACTGATGATAAAAATATAATAAGTCTAAAGTATGCAATCCTAAAATGGCAGTAGAGAAATAACAGATAATAGCTAAAAACACCCCCAAACTTGAGATGAGCAATGCCCTCATTGATAAACATAAAGCAATCGATACAAGAGGGCTTCCCTGAAGTTCGCTCACTCAGCAGCAGTCTCGTCCTCGTCAGCCTCGGCGGGTGGTGATGGGGGAGGGTAGGGTGGGAAGACAGGAAGCTCTGAAAACTGGTATGGCGTGAACTCAACATTCTCACCACAATAGTCGGTGTAGATGCTCTGTATGGTGTTCACCAGCTCAGTCTGGTACTACATAGCAATCTCCTATCTCTGAGGTACTGCTGCAATGTGCCTACGCTGTCTCTGCACCTCGGCATCCTGTTTCTGGTGCAACAGCGTGAGGGACGCCATAATATCATTCAGCAGCCCCTGTCCAACTGGGCCTGTGCCAGAAGTATGTCCCTGTTCTGGCTCTGTTGTAGGATGTGGTGCTGTAGGCGGCCCGTACCCTTTACCTCTAATATGTGACTCTGCCCCATCCCACACAATGAAGCGTGAGATCGTCTGGTGGTCAATGATTGCCATGGGAGGCAAGGATATCTCCTCTGGCCCCTAGTGAATGCCTGCCTACTTGCACAGTCGAGTGAACAATGATGGATGTGGAAGCCCCAAAGCGACTGTACTCTTGATTGCCTTGAGAATGGACTCATGAATAAGAACTCTAATATCCACCTACAGACCCTTGACAATAGCGAATAGCAGAAGAGCCCTATCTCCGATCACGTCACTCAAGTGACGGGTCGGGATCATGTTCGCAGATATGAAGCTGAACCACGCTTTCCTATAGCGACTGAGCGCTAGCGTCGGGAAACTAGTCTTTTCACCCGTATAATCATTTGTCTTCCACGCGGTCCTAGGCTTGCACAGCCTCTTAATAATATCCTTTAAGTCGTAGCTGCGGAGCCCCGGCTCCATATAGTCCTTGCCCGCATAGTTGGGCATGGAAAACATTGCGTTGATGGCCTCACTACTAAATGCCACTAGTTTCCCCCTAATTTGGACAACCGCGTCACCTTCGGTGATGGCGTTGGCATAGAACTCTTGAACCACTGATATGATCGCTGTCCCAGGCGGTTTTGTGAATTGGGTCCAATTGCGTTCTTATATCATGGTTGCTAAATCGCCATCCTTTTTGTCCGGCTTGAACCCCCACTCAGGAATGAGATATCGCGAGCCAAATGAACTTTTGTACCTTTTCTAGGCCTCCTCATTGATAAATTTGGCTCTATCCCAAGCCGTCGGTGGTGCCACCGATGAAGATCCTCCCATGCTAAGGTGTTGCCTCTTTTGTGCCATTTCTGAACTTGATGCAATATGTATGAACACTGGTGGAAAACTGAAACGCGCACTCCCCCAAACTTACTGCAGATAATCCCCAATGCAAGCCAAGTGAATCTAAGCCAGAACTGTCCCAAAACAGTCGAATTTTTGGTTGAGGCAATTTATCGAACACCTAGAGTGCACTCCTCAAAACTAATCTGGACAACCCTTGTTTGAAAGTGCTCTAGCCCGATTTCCAGTAGAAATCTCCCAAATCACAGAGAAAAATTGCACAAATAATCAACAATTAAACCAAACAGAATTCTGCTTCAATGAAATCCAACCAATATTACCTTAAGTTACAAAATCTAGTGAGAAACCCAAATTGAGAAGTGTGGGCTCGAACTTTGAGCGTTGATTTGATGGAGTTTTTCGGTTTATGATGTTGAATTGAGATGAGAATTAAGGTCAACTACAATTTTGTGGGAGGGGCAAAGGATGCCGAGTTTGCTCGAGACAAATGAAAAGGCGTGGCCTAACTGCTGGCCAAACGCAGTTTTTAAAAACAAAAATTCACCTCTGGCACCGCGGCACGAGGAAACCTTTGTTAAGTGGCACTGCGACGCAAGTTTGCAGGGGAATTGCCTGGATTTGGCGCCGCGGCACGAGTTGCCCAGTGTTGTGTGGCGCTGCAGCGCGAAAGAGAGATGTTTGGCGTTCAAGCACTGGCACTGCAACGCGACATTTGGCGCTGGGGCGTGAAGGCACTGGCGCTGCAGCGCGACACTTGGCGCTGGGGCGTTAAGCCGGCGCCGCGGCACAGAGTGTAGTAAAAATGGTGGCGCCGCGGCGCGAGTTGTGAGTCTCTGAAATTTTTCTACTGCTGTCTGCACAAGCCAAGACTAGTAATACACAAAACACTTTGAAGCTAAAATAAATTATTACATACAATCTAATAAGTAAGTAACTACAACGTAAACTAGATATAGGTAAAGGAAAATAGATGAAATTTATACCGAGATGGGGTTGCCTCCCCACCAAGCGCTTGTTTTAAAGTCGTCGGCTTGACTATACCGACACAGTTCAATCTGGCTCATAAGCGAATATAACCTTTTCATGCCGCCTATTCGTCAATTCCTTTGGATTTTTGGCAGACATAGATGATTAGTCATCCTCATTCTCCTCCTCCATCCAGTCATCCATCGGTACAAAGAAGCTTTTGCCACTAGAATTATCCACTAATTTGCCTATTTCATTAAGTTGAAAATGCTCTTTGTGCGCTATTGGACCCTCTCGGGTTTCCACAGTTGGGAGCGTGGGTTCAGGTTGTTGATCAGTCTTGACAATACAACCACTGTTTATCCTTGTGTCTCCAACTTCAGACTCCACCGGTTGGCTAGTAAGCACTATTACGTCTTCCTCAACAACTGTGCGAGACTCATTGCATTTTTCTTGCGTATCCACTGTGCAATTCTCTACTGTTTCATTGTCGAGATCAATTAATACCGGGAGATTGCTTCGTGGTGGATTTGTGATGGCATTGACGAGTTGCCCCAATTGATTCTCAAGGCTGTGCACTTTGGCTTCTTGGTTTGCCATCCGAACCTCATTTTTCTCAATAAAGTCGGTGAGAAGCTCTTCAAGCCCGTTCTCTTCTTCTTGTGTTGAGATCTCATAGAAGCTCTCATTGGGTTGAGACGTCAATTCATAATGCGGCTGAGACTGATAGTCGAACTAAGAGGCATGATTCGGATCATGATATGACTCCTGACTGTAGCCCTAAGAGTTTGGATAACCCTGGCTGTTTTGATGATAGAAGATCAGTTCAAAGTCAGTTTGATTCTGACAGTAGGCATTCTGAGTGGACCGACATTCAAGATTGTCAGAAAACCTCAAGGCATTAGCAATCTGAAGTTACAATTTCTCGAGCCCTTCTTCCGAGCTTGTTTGTGTTGTCCCCTCATAGGGTCATTGATAACATTGATAGTCCATAATCTGTAAACTTAAAAACAAAAGCAAAAAGAAAGGAAGATCAAACAAATACAAGAAATAAATATATACACGTTCAAAGTAAGACTCTATTGATTGAAATCAATATTGGACAATATTAGAATAATAGTTCCCTGGCAACGGTGCCAAAAACTTGTTGGTCAAAAAACCGATCACTAAACACGCTCAAGTATACGCGGTCTAACAAGTAATACTGTGATAAGGAGTGTGTCGTACCCACGAGGAACTATGACTAATATTTACCAAATACCGACTATGTATTGCTAAAGTCTTATTCGAACAACAGTAAATGGAAGTGTGATTAATATAGTTAACTAATTAACAAAGCAAGTAAATGGATAACGAATGGAAATCTAAGGAAATACAAGCTAAGGTCACAACTTCACCCCTACACAGGCATTCTGTCGAACACCTGGCGTGTTATGTTTCATCAAACTAGCTACCCTATCTCTCTTTGGTCTTAATGGTCATGACGATTTGTCGACCGAGAACGCACAGGTGCTAATGCACCTCTGTCGAGGTATGAACAAACATATCCTCTCCAGATCCACCCTAAAGGGAATAGAACAGAAAGGAACGTCCAAGCTAGATGCAATCCTACATATGTCTATGCGAATCAATCATAACAAGGATTTAAGCATAGGTTCTCAATTAGGTCGCACGTGGCGCACAGAGATATGTCTATTCTACGCACAACTTATGCAGTCGAAATCCACAATCACATGTCAATATATTTAGGTGTAAATCTATAATTCTTCTGTCGATATCATGTAGATTATCAAAATCATCACTGATGTCTTAGCAAGAATCATTAAGCACAAATATATTAACCCAAATCATATGGTGCCAACCAAAGAGATAAAGACAGTCAATTCAAATAACAAAGGGATCCATTATAACCTTAGGCCAATAATCAGTTTATAATTAATAAACCAACTACAAGTAGCAAATAAGACAACATTTATAGATTACAAGACTAGAGAAGATAAATGGATAAGAGGAAACTCTGTCAAGGCCCTTCAATCTCCATATACTCTGCTCAAATCAAGCTTTCCAATCCGTGTCGCTCGTTGCTCTTGTGCTCCAAAGAAATACAAACTTCTCCCTAAATCTACCTAATCTATATTTACAAACATTTATCTAAGGGAAAGAGAAAAATTACAAAGAAAACTCTAAACTAAGCTAAGCTATATGATATATCATGAGAGAGAGAGATACTGCAGAGGCTGGGTCTCTGTTATATATGTTTTCTTCTTCAAGCTAGGTCAAAAGGCCTTGGTCTCTGCCTGGGCACCGGAGGTGGCGCTGCAGTGCCACGTGAGCTTGGAAAACACGGAGCTCGCGCTGCGGCGCGAGCCAATACAGGATGAGTGGCGCTGCAGCGCGAGGTGAAGTCAGCAGTGACCATGAGGTGGCGTCGCGGCGCGAGATTAACACTAGGCATTGGCGCTGCGGCGCCAGTGTATGGAAAATGATCGTTTTTCCCCTGAAAGCTGGAAAACACCTGATAAGCTCTACATTGCGTCAATTAAGCACAATAACACTATAATCATATAAAACTATATAAAGACTATGAATTCAGGCAATTACTTAAGTCATTAAGTATCCGATTTGCGGGTATAAATCCCACTCATCATTGATCTCATGATCATTTGTGTGGAGACACTAAAGCAAGTATGTAGGTGCTTATTAGAGAATAAGTTCACTGAACGTGACTCGCTAAGGAATACCTAATGTAGTTTTACTTGTCTGTCAATATGAATTCCTGTAGTGATAGTAGTACAAATGATCCTTAGACTTGAGATCATCATAATATCTTATTTATAATGAATTACACTTTGACTTATTCCTTAAGACTCTTAGAGTATATCAAAGGCTATGCTTGGGTGCAATAAGTTATATATGAAGATAATGAATGATCAATAAAGAATCTACCACTTTTAGTAAAAGAAGAGAAATGTCCTATGTGATTCGATAAATGACAACCCAGGAATCCTTGGCCAAGGTAGAATGAAATTAGAAAGTAGTTTCTAATTTGCATTCATTAGGAGTTATGCATTTAGGAATCGAAATACATATAATTAAATAAAATAAGACTTGACAGTAATTTTACGTCTTATATTTAATTGGGACATTGTATGGTGGAAGGATTGTATTGTACGGTAACTATTAACTCAAAGGTTCTTTTATGATTAATATTGAAATCTATATTTTCTGGAAAGTCGTTGATCGCTAGGGAGGCTTATCCCTATTGTAGAATAAATATTATTTATTTAAATAAATTAATCGTTTAATTTATTTATTTAAATAAGATTAGAATTGTTCTAACTGATTTATTCACAATCGGTTTAATATAGAGAACCTAAAGGGTCACACCATAAAAGGAAGAATAATTATTTAAGAAGTTAATGGTATAATCGTAATAATATGTTAAGTATATTTAATTTAATCTATGGTGATAGAATAAATTAAATAGCTTAATATTTATTATTTAATATTTTAGAAATATTAAATATAAATTAATAAGAGGAGTCTTATTAATATTATTACAATTATTATTATTTTTAATTTCTAAAAGAGTTTAGGAAATAATTTAATATAAGTACTCTCATTTATTCCTAATAGGATTAGGAGGAAAATTTAGTTAAAGGAGTTTAATTAATTATCCCTAATAAGATTAGGGAGCCCATTTAATTAAAAGAGTTTAATTAAATAAATAATACCTTATTTTAATTAAATAGGGTTACCTGATATCTTTATAAGAGGAGTCTTATATCAGATATTAGATATACGTAATTCCAAGTTGTTGGAGAGTACACCCTTTTTCTATAGAGATAGAAAAACTAGGGTTTGAGCCAATACACCATTTTTCTTGAAAATTCTTCCTCCTTGGTGGATCACCTCTAGAGGCCATACACTTAGGTGACTTACATTGATCAAAGGAAGGAACCTACCCGGAGATTCAAGGAGATCGCGGAGAAGTAGGAGTTGAACTCGTACATGTGGAAGCTCGTATCTACAAGGGTATGATTACATAACTTCTTGTTCTTCGTTTTAATTAATAATATGCATAAAGAATGATCCGGGTAATTGGTTTGTGAAAAATTTTAAAATCTGATTTTATCATGCTTCCGCTATTTTGCAATTTGATTGCTACTTTGATTTTCACAAAACCTAACAGTGGTATCATGAGCCAAACTTTATGCGAATTATTAATTGTTTTTGATTCCATATATGTATGGGTATATATTTAGAATAATTTATTGGGCATAATTTATTATATAAAATTATTATTTTATGAAAATAAAATATAAAAAAAGTTCAAATCGCGAAGCCTGGTTTTTTTTCCGCTGTGCATGATTACGATTTATTATAATTTTATATGAATCCGTGTTTGCACATTCACGTAATATATATGATTACTATATATTTATTTGATCCCGTCAAAAGAATTTTTCTTCCATGATTATATATATTACTATATATTTATAAGGATTTGATTCCAAGACTATTATATATATATATATATATATATATATATATATATATATATATATATATATATATACACACACACACACAACGGATCAGGTCCGGGAGTCCGGACCTGATCAAAAAACGGACCCCAAATTTTTTTTTTTTGTAGAACAACTAAAAAAATAATAATTATGGAACTGAAATTTTTCCATAATACAATATTTTGGGTGTGTTTTTAATACCTATACCAACCAATATATGTACAGTCTGCCCAGACTGTACAGAAATATTTTGGTATAGGCATCCAAATCACGCCCAAAACACTGTATTATATAAAAATTCCAATTCCATATTTTTTTTTAGTTGTTTCAAAAAAAAGCAAAAAAAAAGGTCCGGATTTTAAACCTGTCCGGGAGTCCGGACAGGATCTGGCCTCTCTCTCTCTATATATATATATAGGGATTCCATCCACATCAATCGGTTTTTAGGGAGCAACCCATTTTGGCCAGCCGCTACTACCTGTACCGGCCTTAGACAATTTTTTTATAAGACTGTACAAGTAGTAATGGCTGGCCAAAATGGGTTGTTCCCCAACAACCGGTTGCTGTGGATGGAATCCCATATATATATATATATATATATATATATATATATATATATATATATATATATATTTCTATCCAGGAGACTCCATGATTCCTTTGGTTAGTATTAATCAGGCAATTACATTCCACGTGGTTCCGCGGTCTTTCCAACGTGATATTGTACTTTGGTTATTATATATAATATATATAAAATATTTTTTTAATAATTTTATAAATAAAATAAAGAGTTTATTTTAATCTTGAAATTAGATTTCATGCAATTTAAAAATGCCCATTAAATGATACTCATATATATATGGAATGATTTTATTTATTGATACATATGATGATATGTATGATAATAAATGATATTGATTATGGACTATTGACCAATGTGATTGAATTTATTTTTGTTGGATGTTTGAATGAATGAGTTTTATTAAATGGGGTCTGCGTACCTCGTCTTTTCTGGTTTTCTTCTTGATGTAAATTCTATCTCTCTCCTTTGTACATCCCCTTGACTGCTGATCAAGGTTTCTATTTAATTTAAATAGTTTAATGTAATAGAATTAGTTAGAATTTTTTGAAGAACCAGAGATCAAAGAGAAAGGAGCACTTGAAGACCCGTTTGTAATGGAGCCCGGGTTTAAATGTAATAGTTATATTTAAATGTTTATTCTTGCACCATAGGGTTTGGCCTTTGGTTCACTTGGTGGCTCTAGTGAACCAAACTAGAATAAAAGTCCATAATCAATTCGGGTAGAATATAGTATTCTATATGTGCATGCTAGTATTATATATATATATATATATATACATATATATTATATATTATGCAAACATGCTTCGCATGTTTAATAATATGACGCGTATTTTATATATATATTTGCATGCGTGCTAAACAAGATGAGACTAATAATAACAAACCCCTCAATGAAATTATATTAAGTTGTAACGTTCAAAGATATTTGGAATATCGAACGTCCCCTTCTAGCATGATAAAAATAATAGAGCATTGAATATTTAATATGAGTTTGTTGTGCACACACAAGGCGAATATTAAATGTTTGAGATGTTATTTTTATTACATTTGATGTTTATAAGGAATTGAACATTACCGCTTTGTTGTGCACACACAAGGGCTGTAGTTTTCTCTTCACTTATATGGAAATGTTGGGTATGCCTTAACTTAAATCATTTTAGTTCGGATGTGCACACACTTGACCATTATGATTTAAGAGGCAAAATATAAGGAGTTACATGATGATGTAATTGACAAGAATTATCTACCTATTTATTTATATATAGTTTGTTGTGAACACACAAGACTATATACATTTGAAATGGGATCCTTATTCTCACTAGCAAATCTTTAATTAGATATTGCCAAACTATATTCATAAGGGTAATATAGTTTGAACAAAATAGTGGGGATACCAATATAAAATAAGACCTAATTTATTTTGGTAATTAGTTAAATAAATGTTTGCTAAAATATTGTCTTTTTACATGCAGAATTTTGAAAATGTCGCATTCACTAATTTCACTGCGTAGCATACTTGACGCTAACAAACTGATCAGACCGAACTACATGGACTGGTTAAGGAATCTGAGAATTGTTTTCACTGCTAAAAAGATTTCTTATGTCCTAAATTCGCCTGTACCTGCAAAAGTTGCAGAGATAGCCTCTGAGGAAGAGATTACTACTTTTAAACAGTGACAAGATGATGCATCTGTGGCTCAATACATCATGCTCGCATCCATGAGTAACGAGCTTCAGCGTCAGCATGAAAACATGGATGCTCCTACTATGCTACTGCACCTTTGAGAGTTGTATAGTGAGCAAAGTAGGACGGCTAGATATGAAATATCTAAGGAGCTCTTCCGATCTCGGATGACCGAGGGCACTACCGTTAAGACTCATGTCTTAAAAATGATCAATCTGATTGAACGTCTTAGACAGCTTGGGTTCGTCATGAATGGGTAGTTGAGTCAAGATTTGATCTTGCAGTCACTCCCTGACACCTTTTCACAATTTGTTGTGAATTTTTACATAAATAAGTTGGACGTCAGCTTGCCTGAGTTACTTAACATGTTGAAAACTGCTGAAGGTCACTTCCCATCCAAAAAGAACCATGTTTTACTGGTGGATGATTCTTCCAAGAAAAGGAAGAGGCCCTAGGTATCTTTTGAAAAGAAGAAATCCAAGAAGGCTAAGGGAAATGCGAAAGTGAAGGATCAAAAGAAACCTGATCCAGCTAGCAAAGGAATTTGCTTCCATTGCAACAAGCCGGGTCACTAGAAGAGGAACTGCAGGGATTATCTTGCGGAACAAAAGTAGAAGAAGCTTGGAGAAGCTTTGAATCCTAATCAAGGTTTGTTTATGATTGAAATTAATTTTTTCTGAAAGTCAATCTTCTACTTGGGTATTGGATACCGGTTGTGGTTCTCACATATGTAATAATATACAGGGACTGGTCAGAAGTAGAAAGCTGAACAAGGATGAGGTCGTCCTACGAGTGGGAAATGGAACAAAGGTTGCTGTATTAGCCGTAGGGACTTATTGTTTAGCACTGCTTACGGGCAAATCCATTAGTTTAAATAATTGTTATTTCATTCCGTCACTTATTAGAAACATTATTTCAATATCTGTATTGGATATGGATGGTTTTGACGTTATAATAAAGAACAATAGTGGTTCTATTTATAAGAATAATGTTTTATATGGTGTTGGTAATTTACTAAATGGAATTTATATTCTTGACTTGCATGAAAATATACTTCAAATTGAACAAACTAAGAAAAGGAAAAGAGATAATGTTAATTATACCTATATGTGGCACTGTAGACTTGGTCATATTAATGAAACAAGATTATCCAAGTTGTATAAAGATGGGCTCCTAGAGCTATCGGATTATGAATCATATCCAACTTGTGAATCTTGTCTCATGGGAAAAATGACTAATCTCCTTTTAGTGGAAAATGAGAAAGAGTTACAGAGTTGTTAGTGTTGGTACACACGGATGTATGTGGACCTATGACAACGAATGCACGAGGAGGGTATTCTTATTTTATTACATTCACTAACGATCACTCAAGATTTGGATATGTGTATTTAATGAAATACAAATCTGAATCATTTGAAAAGTTCAAAGAGTTCAGAAGTGAAGTAGAGAAACAAACGGGTAAAAGTATTAAGATCCTTTGATCAGATCGAGGTGGTGAATACTTAAGTAGTGAGTTTCTCAATTGTCTCAAAGAAAATGGTATAATCTCACAATGGACTCCACCAGGGACGCCACAACTGAATGGTGTATCTGAAAGGAGAAATCGAACACTGTTGGACATGGTTCGTTCCATGATGATTTTACCGATCTTTCGGTGTCATTCTGGGGATATGCCCTAGAAGCGGCTACATATCTACTAAATAAGGTTCCCTCGAAATCCGTCCCTACGACTCCATATGGGATGTGGACAGGGAGGAAGCCTAGTCTTAAGCATGTTAAGATTTGGGGATGTCCAGCTTATGTGAAAAGGTTTCAAAATGATAAGCTTGGGACTAGATCTGATAAGTGTACTTTTGTGGGATATCCTAAATAAAGTTTAGGATATTATTTCTACAATCCTATTGAACAAAAGGTGTTTATAGCCAAACATACTGCCTTTTTGGAAAAGGAGTTTATCCTTGAAGGGGTCAGTGGGAGGAAAATAGATCTTGAAGAAATTCAAGAACCACAAACCACTACAGATCAAATGGATGAACCTGTCCAAGTAGAGATTCCTTCTGTACAACACCCTATTCGTAAATCTGGAAGAGTACCAAAGATACCTGATAGGTATGGACTTGTCATAGAGGATGACAACGAGGTACGCATCATAGATGATGATGATCTATTGAATTACGAACAGACTATGAGTAATAAAGACTCAGAGAAGTGGCAAGAAGCCATGAAATCCGAGATAGACTCCATGTATGAGAATCAAGTATGGACTTTGGTTTCACCACCTGAAGGCATTAAGCCTATTGGGTGTACATGAGTCTTTAAAAGAAAGACTGGAGCAGACGGCAAGGTAGAGACCTATAAGGCCCGACTGGTCGCAAAAGGTTTCAAACAAAGACAAGGAGTTGACTATGACGAAACTTTCTCACCAGTAGCAATGCTCAAGTTCATTCAGATTTTGCTTGCAATTGCAGCTTACCATGACTACGAAATCCGGCAGATGGACGTGAAAACGGCCTTCCTCAATGGGAAACTTGAGGATGTGTATATGACACAGCCAGAGGGATTTTTTTCAAAGGTTGGAACAAATCAAGTCTGTAAGCTACAACGATCCATTTATGGATTGAAGCAAGCTTCTCGTAGGTGGAACATCCGTTTTGATGAGACAATCAAAGAGTTTGATTTTATCAAAAATGAGGATGAACCATGTGTGTACAAGAAGGTTAGTGGGAGCGCTATTTTATTCCTCGTATTATATGCTGATGATATATTACTGATAGGGAATGATATTCCTATGCTGCAATCAATTAAAATCTGGTTATCTAAACACTTCTCCACGAAGGCCTTGGGAGAAGCATCCTATATTTTAGGGATAAAGATCTATAGAGATAGATCTAAAAGGATTCTTGGCTTGTCCCAAGGAACGTACATTGACTCGATGCTAAAGAGGTTTAGCATGGAAGATTCCAAAAGAGGTCTCATGCCGATGAGCCATGGAATACATCTCTCCAAGAAACAAGCCCCAAAGACACCTGAGGAGAGAGACCGTATGAGTAAGATTCCTTATGCTTTAGCAGTAGGATCTATCATGTATGGTATGATATGTACTAGACCAAATGTCACTCATGCACTTAGTGTAACAAGTAGATATCAGTCGAATCCAGGAGAAGAACACTAGAAGGCAGTGAAAAATATCCTAAAGTACTTAAGAAGAACTAATGATGTATTTCTTGTCTACGGTGGGTCTGAATTAAAACTAGAGGGCTTCACATACTCAAGTTTTCAAATGGACCAAGATGACAGTAAATTCGTTTCGGGGTATGTATTTACCTTAAACGATGGCGCAGTGAGTTGAAAGAGTTCCAAACAGCAAACAGTTGCTGATTCAGTGATAGAGGACGAGTACATAGCTGCAAGTGAAGCTACAAAGGAAGCTGTTTGGATGAAGAAGTTCATTACCGAACTAGGTGTGGTTCCTAGCATTACAGGACCAATACCTTTATTCTGTGACAACACTGGAGCTGTTGCGCAGGCTAAGGAACCCAGGTCTCATAAGAAATCCAAACACGTGTTGCGACGGTTTCATTTGATCAGAGAGATCATTGAAAGAGGAGACGTCACCCTGGAGCGTGTGGACTCTCAAGACAATATTGCAGATCCATTTAATAAAGCGTTAACACAACAAAAGTTTGATCGTCACTTAGAGAAGATGTGTATGAGATACCACGGTGATTGGCCTTAGTGCAAGTGGGTGATTGAAAGTAGTATGCATACAAGCCAATCATGTATGATAATAAAACATATACTTTGTAATCAATCTTATTTATTTATTAATAAAAGAATTATTTAATAAAGGCATTTATTATCTACATGGTGTTGTTTTAATAATATGTGATAAACCCATAGTTTTAAGTAATGCTTTTAGAATCATGATGAGATCATGCTAATGAGATCTAAATTCTTAGATAGCTTAAAACTAAAATGTTCCCAATCAATGGATTACTAAAAAGGGGATTAGTGAATCCGAATAGATTGGTACGTACGTTGCTTGCTCATTGGATGAGGATGATTGATCTCATGATCATTTGTGTGGAGACACTAAATCAAGTATGTAGGTGCTTATTAGAGAATAAGTTCACTAAACGTGACTCGCTAAGGAATACCTAATGGAGTTTTACTTATCTGTCAATAAGAATTCCTGTAGTTATAGTATTACAAATGATTCTTAGACTTGAGATCATCATAATATCTTATATATTATGAATTACACTTTGACTTATTCCTTAAGACTCTTAGAGTATATCAAAGGCTATGCTTGGGTGTAATAAGTTATATATGAAGATAATGAATGATCAATAAAGAATCTACCACTTCTAGTAAAAGAAGAGAAATGTCCTATGTGATTCGATAAATGACAACCCAGGAATCTTTGGCCAAGGTGGAATGAAATTAGAAAGTAATTGTAAGACCCCAAATAATTAATAAATGAAATTTAATTTCCTCTAATTATTATTTTGAAATAGTAAGGGTTGATGTGATTAATGTGGATAGTTATGGGTAAAATACGTAAATATTTCAAAATAATATAAAATATTCATTGTTGTCGGGGAATATTCGTTTGGTCGTGGAATATTCGTACTGTCGGGGAATATTCGTACGACGGCGCAGCCATGTGTGGGCCCCATAACGGAAAGCGATTGGAGGAAGAAAACGACAAATATAAGTTGTTTAAAAATAACGGCGTAGTTATTACCGTTTACACTGTTGGAATACCCGGTGGTTAAAACACAGTAATACGCGTTGTTGCACAGTAGCACACGGTATTGCACCAATTATTGACTCTTACGTAAGAAGGCACTACTCAATAATGGTTACAGTAATTACTGTTCATTATTTTATTTTACTGATTCAATAATTGCTGCGTTGATATTTTATATTGTTGTTGTTTCAATAATTGTCATTACACAGTATTTGTCATTATCGAATCAATAATTCATATTATCTGAATAATATTATTAGATAACATTATTGGCAATGTCTAGAAAGTCCCGTCTAAGGAGAGGTTTGGTCACCTAATTGCGCGCCAGTAAGAAGAAATTCTTATTGGAAAGCCCCCTCTTTCCTGGGAACGGCCTGGTTGTCAGTATTGTGATTCTGTAATATTATTTGTGAATAATTAAATTATTGATTTATATGATGATGAAAATATTGATTTTATGTGGATATAGATGGAGAAAATTTTTAATGTGACAATTGTTGAAAATTAATATTTTATCTTTTTATGATAAAATAATTCATTTAAATATATTATTATATTTTAATAATATAATAATGATGGTATTTTTACGATGAATGTGGGATATATGAGTATATGTGGAGGAGGAGTATTTTTACCAAAAATATTTAAAACATGTTAAATATGTCGGTGGACCCCATTTCTTGACTGAAATTTGATTATAGCTTGTAAAATCGCTCGTTTGTGGATTTTGGTCAATTTATGTTTGGAATTTGGAAAAACTTCCTTCTGCAAAGTTGTAGAGAATTGAATTTCCTATAAAAACTCGCGAGATTCGAATTTTCTGATAAAAGGGCTATTTATTATGAATTATTGAAGTTCTGAAGCTCCGAAATAATTGATTTTTGGAAGTTTTAAATATTTTCTTTAACAAAAACGTTTTTTTTCACTCCTTCTAGAAGATGAGCATGTGGGATGTGTTAGAAATCTGATTTTTCAAGGAGGCGTATGAAATTTATAATATATTTTATTAAATTTTCTGCTTTGGTGTTCTAAGCAATTTCCTATAAGTAGGTGCTTAGGTTAGAATTGAAAATCACACCAGAAACTGAAGTTTTCTCTCTCTATATTATCGAGCGTATTCTTGTGAGTATTTTGAGTATACTTTGAGTATTGCTATACGGAGTAAGTTCAAGTCATAGCCTATATCCGGTGTTTCAACTAGAAGTACTGATCTTCCGAGGTAAGGGATATTATTTTTTTAAAATGATATTATTTCTTCTAATATCATTATGCCGAAGTATTGATATGAACTTTTTATCAAATTTGGAACTTTTTCATGTCGGGATTACTATTCATGAGTTACTATTCACGAGTTACTATTCATGAGTTACTATTCACGAGTTACTATTCACGAGTACTATTCACAAAGCGTGAAGATGTTTTTTTGTGAAATTACTATCTTTTGGTGTCGGAGTTATTATTCACGTATACGACACTATTCACGTATACGATACTACTCACGAATACGGCACTATTCACCGAAAAATGAAATTTCTTCTTTTTGTCTAAAATATCTATTCCGGATACTAGTTTTGATTGTATCCATGTTTTGATCATTCTTGAATTTTACACCACTATGATTATTTTTGAGGTATTTTTGGACGTGGATAAAACTAAGTACGAATCCTTAATCCTTAATCCTTGTCATTTTGTTTCACTGGAATCGTTTCTTTAAAAATATTTTCCATCATCCTCAGTCTTAAATGATGATATTATTGAATATCTTTGACCTGTAGTGCAAAGATGAATGATTTCTGATGAATATCTTTGGCCCGTAGTGCAAAGATGAACAGTTGTTTAGATGAACATGACCAACTGATGAATATCCTTGGCCTGTAGTGCAAGGATGAATATATGATTCAAGAGGTGCATTGATTGATGTTACAGGGATAAAAATACCGTTGATGGACTATTAAATTCATAGACATTAGTAGCTTTCATTCTCTACGTAACTCTTCTATGAATTAATATTTTTCGCTGCGAATATTGATTTAACATTTGTTGTCTATTGTATTCTATCAGATTTTTCCCTGTTAAAGACTAACGATAATTTTGTTGTATATTATCTTAGTCATAATATTCTTTACTGGGCTAGTTGAGCTCACCCTTTTTCCTTTTTGTTCCATTTTTCTTCTCAGGAGGCGAGAATGTAGCGAGTACGAGTCGGGGTATGGAATGAAGGTTTTAGGGAGAGTTGTTTAGTAGTCCTCACCATTTTTGTAAAATAATGTATCAATAATTATGATGGAGATTTATTTATGTGGATGTTGTCTAGATGGCAATATCTGTATTTAAACTCATAGTTTACATGTTGTAATAATAAAGTTGTAGTTGTTTCTGAACCGTGTATTGACAACTCAGAATGGGTGATGTATACCTATTTTGGGGGTGTCACAGTAGTTTCTAATTTGCATTCATTAGGAGTTGTGCATTTAGGAATCGAAATACATATAATTAAATAAAATAAGACTTGACAGTAATTTCATGTCTTATATTTAATTGGGACATTGTATGGTGGAAGGATTGTATTGTACGACAACTATTAACTCAAAGGTTCTTTTATGATTAATGTTGAAATCTATATTATTTGGAAAGTCGTTGATCGCTAGGGAGGCTTATCCCTATTGTAGAATAAATATTATTTATTTAAATAAATTAATCATTTAATTTATTTATTTAAATAAGATTAGAATTGTTCTAATTGATTTATTCACAATCGGTTTAATATGGAGAACCTAAAGGGTCACACCATAAAAGGAAGAATAATTATTTAAGAAGTTAATGGCATAATCATAATAATATGTTAAGTATATTTAATTTAATTTATGGTGATAGAATAAATTAAATAGCTTAATATTTATTATTTAATATTTTAGAAATATTAAATATAAATTAATAAGAGGAGTCTTATTAATATTATTATAATTATTATTATTTTAATTTCTAAAAGAGTTTAGGAATTAATTTGATATAAGTACTCTCATTTATTCCTAATAGGATTAGAAGTAAGGCTATAAACGAGCCAACACAGTTCGGGCTCGATTCGAAAAAATACGAGCGAGACTCGAATTCGTTAATAATATGATCCAAATTTGAGTATTAAAAATAGTTCAAATAAAAATATGAGTAGAATTTGAGCAAGGTTATACTCGACTCGTTTAAGATTCAAACTACTCGAATTTTTGATTGTGATTATATACATACTCGGTTAATACATATTCGATTAGATGTTCATTACATTCTCTTATAATATATACAAATTTAAATCAAATTAGGATAATTAGTTATTATTTTGTTTTATTTTAAAATTTAATTGTGATTTTATATTTGTAAAGTGTAATAATAAATATATTTTCTAATTTTTAAGTAAAACAACAAATTCAATTTATAATTATATTTATTATAAAATTAGTTATTATGTGGAGACTCGAATTCGAGCTTGAATTTGAAGCTCACGAGTAGTTTGAATAAAAATTTGAATCGAGTCGGATCGAATTCGAGTAATAAATATTCGAGTCGAGTCGAATCTGAGCAGGATTTTTCAAATATAATTCAAATTCGAGCCGAATTCGAGTACGAATTTATCATTTCGAGTCGAATTCGAGTAGCTCTCTGTTCGCTTCGATTCGATTCGTTTACACACTTAATTAGAAGGGAAATTAGTTAAAGGAGTTTAATTAATTATCCCTAATAAGATTAGGGAGCCAATTTAATTAAAAGAGTTTAATTAAATAAATAATACCTTATTTTAATTAAATAGGGTTACCTGATATCTTTAGAAGAGGCGTCTTATATCAGATATTAGATATACGTAATTCCAAGTTATTGGAGAGTACGCCCCTTTTTCTATAGAGATAGAAAAACTAGGGTTTGAGCCAATACACCCTTCTTCTTGAAAATTCTTCTTCCTTGGTGGATCACCTCTAGAGGCCATACACTTGGGTGGCTTACATTGATCAAAGGAAGGAACCTACCCGGAGATTCAAGGAGATCGTGGAGAAGTAGGAGTTGAACTCGTACCTTTGGAAGCTCGTATATACAAGGGTATGGTTACATAACTTCTTGTTCTTCGTTTTAATTAATAATATGCATAAAGAATGATCCGGGTAATTGGTTTGTGAAAAATTTTAAAATCTGATTTTATTATGCTTCCGCTATTTTGCAATTTGATTGCTACTTTGATTTTCACAAAACCTAACACGATCTTCGCTTGCTTGAGTTATAAACTCTACGTTTCCGAGAGCACACTATGATCTCTTAGTTGGCTCGGCAAACGTTTGGACCACTCTACAATTTCCGAAGAGGCCCTTCAAGGCAGGCACACTACGATCTTTGAAGCTCTACGTTTCTGCCTTGACTTCTGCAATGTTGATCAGATTTATACACTACGAATCCTTCGAAGCCTATCTATTACATCTCAAGATCAACCTAACAGCTTTGATCTTTCTATCTATACATTCATTTTCAGAATGATACACATTAAGAGCTTAGATCAACCTAACAAATTTGATTTATCACTAAGTCCTTGTACATATATTCTTTGAAGGACTTTACAAATAATCATGAGCATATACATTTAAACATCAAATCATAATATGCATTCTCCCAACAATCTCCCCCTATTTGATGTTAACATAACCAATGAGATTTGTTGTCATGATTATTAGTGTCTAGATGCATTTGTAGGAAATTTAAACATGACTTAGTATTTCAGTGAGCAGCTAAAATTTTTAGAGAATAAGCATGAATTTATTGATGATTGAAGAGTATTGCAGTTTAGCTTTACATCAATAAGAATGTAAACTTTTACTTATCTCTATTTCTTTGGTCTTTTGCGTGGAGGATTGACATACTCCTCAACCCTTCTTTTCCTGCTAGCTTCATCCCTTCTGGCTATTTCTTCCAGCTCATTTGGACTTATTAACGGGTTGTGATCATGCCTATTCATGAATACTGGATCTCCAATTGGCATTCTTAGGCCTGTAGTGGTCACATTTTGTGAGCTGGTAGTTGGCTTTTGACTCCTTAATGGCTGAGCCATCAAGACTTCCTACTGATCAGATCGTTGAGTCTGATTGCTAGATCGTGGAGTCGGATGGTGGAATTGTCTTGCAGGAGGGCTTCTTGAAACATGAGTGTGAAATTGTCCTCTACCCCTTTCTTGGCTTCTTTGACCTCCTCTACCTCTGCCCTGGCCTCCCTGACTTCCTTGAACTCCTTTCCCTTTATTCTCCCCCTTTATGTCAGCATCAAGGGTTCAAATATCTGCAGAAAATCGATTTACTCCTTGGACAAGCTCGTTGAGTTGGCTTTGTGTTTGAGCAATGTCCTCTCGACTTTCCTTGATCAGGGCTTTAGATCTAACTTCTTTGTTTCGGAGGGCAGTGAGAACAGTGTCAGTTTGCTGTTCCTGGTTTACATAGGCTTTTTGAAATTCTTTGACTGAAGCTTTCAGGTTGATGATGTTCTCCATCATAAGGTTATTTTGGGCTTCTTGAGTTTTCTGTAATTCAAGAACAACCTCTCTTTGTTTGGTGGCTATCCGGAAGTGAATTTCATCTCTGTCCTTCATGCTTTGAATCATTTCCTTGATAATTTTCCTCAGCTTCTTTGTAAGCTCAGGGTTCAGAATGCCTGGGAGATTATTTACAGCAGTGATCATTTGAGTTAGCCTGAGATGAATGACTTCTGTATTAGTTTCCAGGCTCTCATCGATGTTCTTGACCATAGTTTTGGACACTTCATTCAAGTCATCTTTCGTGGGCAGATTTGTGAGTGGATCACTAGGTTGAGGATTGTTGAATGGAGGGGATGATTTCTGGGATTGATCTTATAGGGAGTAGAGAACAAGATCAAGGCTAAAATATTCATTGAAGGATGAGGATGTGATATTTGATGGACGGGCCTTGGTTTGGATGTTTGAGTTTGGTGACTCTACGATTTGAGGTGGAGACTCTGCAATGAGGCTAGAGTCCGTGATCGTAGAGACGATAGTTTGTGGGGCATTATGAAGTTGACTGCATTTGGTTCCTCAATTATAGAATTTTGGGATTCTGCAACTGGAAATTGATGTAGTGGATGAAGTATCACTTCCAACCATCATGGGAATTCATAAAATTGGCTAAATGAGGATGATGACAAGTGATTAACTCTGAAGAGGGTTGGGATAGACAATACCTTAGGTTTATCCTTTGAGGAAGAGTTGTTGGTAAGTAATTTCTTGGCAAAGTTGAATCTTCCTGGGAAACCATTGGCTAGTAAAGAGATGACCGGATACTCTTTGAAACTCCAGAACATGTGGTTCCAAGAGTTTAGGATTTGAGCTTGATGATATGGCATCATGGGTAGGTAAGAGAACATTTGATTGTAGAGATAACTTCTATACCCATCTTTGCCCACACCAGTGATCTCAAGGTCATCATCATCTTCTTCCCTTTCTGATCTGTTCTCGTTGGAGGATTCCATTATTTCAATGGCCTCTTGATGTTCTTGCACTGATTCTTCTTCATTTCTGGCAGGGACCTCTTCTTCTGCCATGGAGATATCATGAGGCTCCCCCTCAACTTGATCATCTTCTTGTAAGCTCAAAAGCTCCCCCTCAGCTGGAGCATTTTCTAGAGCTTTAGGCATCTCCCTCTCAACTGGTGTATTCTCTATCATTATAATCTCAGGGATTTCCCCCTCAGCTGGAGCATTATACTCTTGACTTACTTTGGTCAGTTCCTCTTTGGCAACCATGCTCTTGTCTTCCTTCTTGAGCACTTTTTCATTCTCAAGGATGTATTTCTTGACCAGCTTCCTTCTTGATTTTCTAGGCTGAGCCACAGCCTCAGGACTTTCTTGAACAACCAACATGCTTGATGCAGCTAATTCCTTACCTGATGTTTCTGGTCTAGTCTCTACAATCAGTAGAGACTCTACGATTGAGGAGATAGATGGCTTTTTGGGTTTGTGGCTGGTTTTACTCTTCTTCAGCAGCTGAGATATGGTGGCTCTATCTTCTTCAGCCTCAGCCTGCTGTTGCTTCTTTCTTAGAATCCTTAGAGTCTCAATGTCAGAGGACTCTACTGGTTTATCAGTTGTGGATCCCTGGGGTTCTTCTTCCATCCTTGCCTTAAGCTTCCTCTTGCCCTTGCTTTTTTTGACAAGTATAGAGGGCTCTTCTTTGTTTGTTTCTTCTTCGATTTCCTTGACAACAGACATGTTTCCTAGAAGGCCTGAATCCTTCAGATCACTAGTTCTTCCACTGGACTCGGTCATCATGCGAACGTACTCAGCTGGGTTTCTCTTCTAATTTTCAAATAGTTGCTGGGTCATTCGTCTGTTTGGGTTGATAGCTTCTCCTTCTTCGTCCCCAATTTTGTCACCCAGAGCAGACTATAGAATGATACTTATGAATCGTCCGTAGAGCATCTTTTGAGGGCTTTTTGACTTCTTTGAGCTGATGATCCACTTTTCAATCCAATCGAGTAATAGGGCTCCATAGTTGAGTTGTATTCCATAACACATGGCAGTCATGAGCTTGAGTTGTACTTCATTCACAAAGTCATGACCTGAGCTCTTGCAACATATACATTTCCCAACAATATCAGCTAGAAATTCATACCTTTGTGGAAACTCCTTCTTCTTGTATCCTTTTACTGAGGGGAGTTTCTTGTGATGCATTCTTTTAAGTCCCTCTTGGAAGTCTACGCTATCTATGACTGGATACCCTTCATTTTTGAGACCTAGGGCGAGGTTAATGTCTTCGGCCTTTAGTCTGATTTCCACTTCCTTTACTCTCGTAGAGATGGTGTTGTATTCAAACACACCATTCTTGTAGAATTCTTTCACTAGCTTGGGATAGATCAATGTGTCTGTGCCCAAGGATTCTCCGAGACCCACCTTCTTTAGTAGAGCCAGATTTTTATGAAATTTGGGTTTAGCTGTTTTGAACTCGTCAAAACAGAGTCTGTAGCCGAAGATAACACTGGTAGACGCCATTGATTTTCTTGCTAGAAGTGTGATTTGACTGAGCTTTCTTCTGATTTAGGGTTTCTTCTTTGAGAGAGGATGAGAGAGATAATCTTTTGAACTTCTGATTTCAAAAAGACGATTTCAATTTGTACTTGTAACTTCCCTCTCTCCTTTTTGCTTAGTGGGACAGGTGTCGACTTTTGCTTGGCTCTACGAGTTTGACTGATAAGGATTGTTCTAATTTGCCCTTGGCTCTTGCAGAGCTGATGTGTCCTTAGGGAGGACTACGGTCGTTGAGGTATTTTTGTGATCGTTGAGTCTACTTTGCATTTGTCGAGTCTGAGCTACGATCGTTGAGTCTGTCCAGCATTCATCGTGTCTGAGCTAAGATCGTCGAGTCTGTCTAGCAATCGTCGTGTCTGAGCTACGATCGTCGAGTCTGTTCAGCAAACGTCGTGTCTGAGCTACAATCATCGAGTCTGTCTAGCAATCGTCGTGTCTAAGCTACGATCGTCGAGTCTGTCTAGCAATCGTCATGTCTGAGCTACGATCGTCGAGTCTGTCCAGGAAACATCGTGTCTGAGATACGATCGTCGAGTCTGTCTAGCAATCGTCGTGTCTGAGCTACGATCGTCGAGTCTGTCTAGCAATCGTCGTGTCTAAGCTACGATCGTTGAGTCTGACTGGATCCTTTTGATGAGTTTTTGACATAGCATTCTTTTAAGGCAACTTAGGAAGGGCCAACCTCTTGGAGTGAGTCAAGGGTTAGGTTTGTTCCTGAGGCGCTTATCAGAAATATTGCTTTGTTTTGAGACTTATCATCACATGATCCTCCTCTTGATGGTTGAGGTTCTGCTATCGTTGAGTCTGCACTACGATCGTTTTCTCTCATGTCACTTCAGTTCTACGATCGTGGACTTCCCTTGATCATGTCTACGATTTTGAGTTTAGCCTTTGTATCTATTATGGTTAGCACAATCTAGAGCATATATTTTATGGTTGTAAATTTAGCATGCCTAGTTCACTTATTAACTTATTAAATCTGGATTCATCTAGAGGTTTTGTAAAAACATCAGCAACTTGATTTTTAGTAGGGATATATTGTAGAGATATAGTTCCATTTTGCACATGATCCCTAATGAAGTGATACCTTATTTCTATATGCTTTGTTCTAGAATGCATAACAGGACTATGAGTTATTGCTATGGCACTTGTGTTATCACAGTGAATGGGAATGGATTTGAAATCAAACCCATAATCAGCTAGTTGATTTTTCATCCACAGGATCTGAGCACAACAGCTGGTAGCAGCAATGTATTCAGCTTCTGCAGTTAAAGTAGACACTGAGTTTTACTTTTTGCTAAACTAGGACACAAGTCTGTTTCCTAGTAATTAACAGGTGCCACTGGTACTCTTTCTATCTATTTTGCAACCTGTAAAATCAGCATCTATGTATCCTGTTAGTTCAAATGAGGATTCCTTGGGGTACCAAAGCCCCAAGTAAGGTGTACCCTTGAGATACCTGAAAATCCTCTTTACAGCAGATAAATGTGATTCTTTAGGGTTAGTCTGAAATCTAGCACATATGCATGTTGCAAATAATATGTTTGGTCTACTGGAAGTCAGATATAAAAGAGAGCCTATCATACCTCTGTATTGAGTTATATCAATACTTTTACCCTTTTCATCTTTGTCAAGTTTGGTTGCAAGAGCAATTGGGGTTTTTTATGGGAGAGGCTGATTCCATGCCATACTTCTTAAGTAAGTCTTTGATGTACTTGGCTTGGTTTATGAAGATTCCTTCATCAGTCTGCTTCACTTGTAGTCCAAGGAAGAAATTTAGCTCACCCATCATGCTCATTTCAAACTTGCTCTGCAATAACTTGGAGAATCTCTTGCATACCTTTTCGTCAGTAGAACCCAAAAATAATATCATCAAAATATATTTGAACTAATAAGACTTGTCTTTATGCTTTCTAAGAAATAATGTGGTATCTACTCTACCTCTTGTGAACCCATTTTCAATCAAGAAGTTAGTTAGTGTTTCATACCAATATCTAGGTGCTTGTTTAAGACCATATAAGGCTTTGTCTAATCTATAAACATAATTGGAAAGAGATGGATTGATGAAACCTGAAGGTTGCTCTACATAGACTTTTTCTTGGAGTTCTCCATTTAGAAATGTACTTTTGACATCCATCTGAAAGACTTTAAACTTCACGTGAGCAGCAAAGGCAATGAAGATTCTGATGGCTTCTAGTCTGGCAACATGTGCAAATGTCTCATCGTAGTCAATGCCTTCTTCTTGAGAGTAGCCCTTTGCCACTAATCTTGCCTTGTTCCTTGTTATAAATCCATCTTCATCCATTTTATTTCTGAAGACCCACTTGGTTCCAATGGCAGGATGACTCTTTGGTCTTGGTACCAATCTCCATACTTTACTTTGTTCAAATTGGTTGAGTTCTTCTTGCATGGCTTCTATCCAACTGGAGTCTTCCATAGCATCCTCTATCTTCTTTGGTTCTATTTGTGACAGGAAGATTAGATAAAAGCATTCATTTTGGGTGGCAGCTCTTGTTTTGACTCTAGCACTCGGATCTCCAATGATTAGATCTTGAGTGTGATCTCTGGCCCATCTGTTTTTGCTTGGGACATCTGTCTTGATGCCTTCTTGTCTTTAGTTTTCAAGATCTATTTCTTCTTCTTGGTGTGGAGGTTCGTTGTCTTGCATAGACCTCTCTACGATATCATTTTCTTGCTCAACGATTTCACTATCTGGCACTACAATCGTAGTGTTGAGCTTGACGACTTCATTCGTAGTGTCTGCACTATCGGTCGTAGTGTCTTGAAGCACTGTGTTATCTAAGTCTGTTTCATCAAAGATGATGTGAATCGAGACTTCAACACTCAGTGTCTTCTTGTTGAACACTCTGTAGGCCTTACTGTCTGTGGCATATCCAAGAAAGATTCCTTCATCTGACTTGGGCTAAAATTTTGTCAGGTATTGCTTTCCATTGTTGAGAATGTAGCATGCACAGCCGAAAGCATGAAAGTAGCTGACACTTGGATTTCTTCCTTTCCATAGTTCGTAGAGAGTCTTCTTAATCGTAGAGTGTATTAGTGATCTATTCTGCGTGTAGCATGCAGTGTTGACAACTTCTGCCCAGAAGTATTCAGGCAGATGAGATGCTGCTAGTAGAGTTCTTTCAGCCTCTATCAAGGTTCTGTTCTTTCTTTCAGCTACTCCATTTTGTTGAGGAGTTTGTGGAGCTGAGAAGTTATGACTGATGCCATTGTCTGTGCAGAACTGATCCATTTCTGAGAAGTCAAATTCTCTTTCACGATCACTCCTTATGGCCTTAATTTTCTCTCCTTTCTCGTTCATCATCAGTCTGAACATCTTGATTAATTGGGAGCTCATTTCATCTATTGAAGTTAGGAAGAATACCTATGTGAATCTGGTATAGTCTTCGACTATAACTAAAGAGTATCTTTTTCCTCCAAGACTAGTTGTTGGAATTGGCCCAAATAGATCCATGTGGGGCAACTGTATGGGCTTGTCGATAGAGTTGGCAGTTTTGCTCTTGAATGAGCTTCTTGTTTGCTTTCCAAGCTAACAGGCATTGTATGGCCTTTCTTTTACGAAGTTGAACTTAGGCAGTCCAGCTACGAGATCTTTTGATACCAGTTTGGACATGTTTTTGAAGTTTAAGTGAGACAACTGTCTATGCCATAGCCAGCTCATTTCTTCAGATGCTTTTGCTAGAAAACATATTGTCTCGTCTGAGCTTAGTTGACCCAGATTCACTATGTAGACATTTCCTTCTCTTGTCCCGGTAAGCTTTACAACAGAAGTCTTCAGATCTCTGACTTGACACTGATTGTTGAGGAATGTTACTTGGTGACCCTTGTCGTAGAGTTGGCTGATGCTTAGAAGGTTGTGTTGGAGACCTTCCACATATGCTACTTTGCTGAAAGATACTGCACCATTGCCAGCAGAGCCGTATCCTCTTGTCTTGCTCGAGCCGTTGTCTCCAAAGATGATTGAGGGACCCTCCTTTTCTATGTTGTTAGATAGAAGAGCTTTATTCCCTGTCATGTGCCTTGAGCATCCACTGTCTAGATACCAGGTTGTGATCGTGGAGCTCTTTTCCTGTAATAAAGTTTAACCTTCATTTTGGTACCCATATTTGCATGGGTCCTATTTTATTAGTTCCCTTGGGGACCCAAATCTGTTTGATCTTGGGTCTCACATGCATGAAATTATAATAACACTTGGCAGTCTTGTGACCAAATTTATTGCATATAAAACATCTAGTATGATGTATGCCTGTGTGTTTATAGTAATTCATCAACATTTGGACTTGTGTGGTTCTTTAGTTATCCTTCTGTTAAACTGATTCTCATTCTTCCATGTGTCCTTAGGTTTCATAAATAGTGACGAGTGTGCCTTATGTAAATCCCCCCAAACTCGGGTACTTGAAACCCGAACTCGGTGCTTCACGATACCATTTCTATGAGCGGAATAATACTAATAATAATAACAATAATATAAAAATCAAACTTAATTTATATTTATCAGAGTCTAATCCCAATTACACAACCTTTACTATAATTCTTTACATGATATATAATATATATCATTGTCTATATATTGTCTAACTATTATAAAAGATACCATTAAACATGTTCTGTTTGCTTTCCTTTTCACTTGTTCTTGCCTCAACCTTCGGGTTGATCATGCCTAGCTGAAAACATTTAAATTTAAGCAAGGATGAGCATTTGGGTGCCCAGCAAGTAATAACAATTAGAAATATATTTAGCTAAAATAAATAAATATTTTCTTTGTACATCACTTCTACAACGAATTTATAGTTGTGAAGTAAACTGAACCGGTAATAATAACATAACAATTTTATCTCAAATTTTTGAAACTATGTATTGACTATATATATAGGATAGTTGACATACTATGAACATTGTTTTTAGTTTTCGCTAAGGTTTAGCAGAACTTCATCTGCAAACTGTCATAACTTACGGGCGTTAGGTTGTACTTCCCATGGGCCATGTATTGATCAATACTACATTACAAGAACGATGTTATCATTCACTCTGTCCGCCTTGGGAGAATAAAAATTTTCTCGTGATCGGGATGTTCATTCTTAGTCTGGAATCATCCGAACCAAAACAATTTGATTGGATACAAAAAAGTTTTATCATATTCAACGATATTTTGAAATTTATGTCTAGCTAGTCAATTAGCTTGGATATATATATATATATATATATATATATATATATATATATATATATATATATATATATATATATATATATATATGAGTTATATAATATAATATCATGTTGATAAACAATGATCAGATATAATATATACGACAATAAGGTTAATAATTTAGTACAATAATAATATAATTCTGTAACTTCTTACTCATGTCCATTGCATAAAGAAAATGCAAAGGTAAGATACTTTCCTGATGCGCTGCTTACAGTTCGTAACTTAGTTCTATCTTTATATAACACCTATCAGTGATAAGATCATTTGATCGATTAGAATAATATACTATAACACATAGCACTGCTTATTGCAGTTAGCACATAACTTAATCACATTGTCACATATGTTCCACAACCATTAAATCACAAATAAACACATATCTAATCAGATTATCTAAGTCTAGATCAATTTCTGAAACATGTCGGTGTACCGACGGGTTTATCGGGTAATTATCGAGTCTAAGACTCTATCCTGTAGTTCAATATCTGTAAGTATCAGTCATATTATTTTTAAATGACTTATAATAATTTTTAAACATTTATTATCTTTTATCACGCATTTTCAAACACCGGAATCATTATTAAATGATTTAAATATTAAACAATTCTATTATCATTAATATTTAATTAATATTAAACCATTAATGAAACCATTGCCAAAATATTAAAGTTATTTATAATAACTCAAAGTATTTTTAAAATATTCGTATTATCCTTAAATGATTTTTAAAACAATGAAAATCATTTTAACTAATTACCATTAATATTTAATTATTAATGTCTTATTTATCAAAATATTAAAAGTCATTAATTATAACTTAAAATATCCTTCAAGTATTAATATTACCCTTAAATGATTTTTAAGAAAATCATTTTTAAATAATTACCATTAATATTTAATTATTAATGTACTATTTATCAAAATATTAAAAGTCATTAAGTATAACTTAATAATATTTTTAATTCATTTATATCATTTTTAAATGATTTTTACATTAATAAAACCATTTTTTAAATTATTTATTTAATATAATTATTAAATAAACTTAATATCATTTACTCCCTCCGTCCCAGGATAAAAGTCCTTATTACTATTTTGGGTTGTCCCATGTTAAATGTCCTCTTTCTTTTAATAACCAAACTTTTACACATTTTTTCCTATTATGCCCGTAGCATTAAATATCTCATACTTTTCTTATTCTAATTCTCTCTCCATATTTAATGACATTATTATAGGCAATTTTGTCATTTTATTCCTCTTTTTAATATGCGTGAAAAGTCCACCAGGACTTTTATCCTGGGACGGAGGGAGTATTATTAAATTAATATCATTAATATTAAATTATTAATGAAATTATCCTTTAAATATTAAAAGTTATATTTTATAAATTAAAATATCTTTAAATAATTTATTATCATTTAAAATGATTTTTATAATATTAAAATCATTTTAAACTAATTTATTTAATATAATTATTAAATAAATTTAACATCATTAATAGAAAATAATTAATGAGTTTTATCTTTAAATATTCAAAGTTATATTTTATAAATTAAAATACTTTTAAAATATTTATTTTTATTTAAAATGACTTTTATAATATTAAAATCATTTTAAAACTAATTTATTTAATATAATTATTAAATAAATCTAATATCATTAATATTAAAATATTAATATTTTTCATGACAAAATATCAAAAGTTATATTTTACAACTTAAAATACTTTTATAACCTTTAAATAAATTTTCTATAATTTTTAAATCATTAATTCTATTTTTCATAATTTATTTAATACATTTATTAAATAACTTTAATTACCATTAATATTAATTAATTAATTAAATTCATCACAAAATATTAAAATTTACATTTATAACTCAAAAACATTTTAAAACACTTTATTCTTATTTAAAATAATTTTTATAACATTAAAATCATTTTTCTCTAATTTATTTAATACACTAATTAAATAAATTAAATATCATTAATATTCAAATAATTATAAATATTAATGAAAAATGTCCCAAATAATTAAAAGTTATTTTTCATAATTTAAAATAATTTTTAAAACCATTTTTATAATTTATTTTATACTTTTAATCATTTTTTAGAAATTCAAAAAATAAAAATAAAAGAAACCGTAGCTATAGGCTATAGTGACACATTTCTGTCGCGATAGGTGTTCTTGAGGCTCAAGAACACTGTCAGTCAGTGTTCAAGGCCCTGACTTTGACCATTCGTAGATCTTAGACCATTAGCTTTCTGGGCTTGATCTTAGTCAGATCTTGTAGTACTCGAACAAGACTACACGATCTAGCCATCAACAGGTTCACATAATAATACAAATGTAAGATATAATGATTCAAACAACTTGTCAGACACAATCTGGGTTTTTCTGGGTTACCCAGATTGTCGAGTGCATACTTTGAGCCTTAATTCTAATCATGTCCTGTTCATTTATATATTACCATCACAGTTTAACAACAACACAATCATAATTTATTATTCGGTCAAAGCCTGTCAGAAGGCCTGTTCTTATGGTTTCTGGAAATTCCAGAAACTCAAGGTCATGGCCGAATGGCCTAGTTTGACCATATACTACGCTTGCTCAGTTGATTGTTGAAGGGTTATAAGGGTATATATCTAAAGTCCATTTATCAGGCTACAATTGTATTACAACAAAAAGAACAAAACATCAAACAGAACCAAGATCAAAGCGAGATAAAATCTTGTCAGGCGTTTCTGGGTAACAATCTGGGTTACCCAGATCAGGTTGATCATGGCTGGTCAACGGCAGTTGACCACTAATAACTGGTGATGTACATATGATTTATGCATGAATCCAATTCCAGATCAAAGATCTCCTAACATACTACAAATACAAACATTAAAACAACCAAAACATAAACAGAAAATGATTTACAGCCTCTAACATTCATTGTCAGAACACGAAATAAAATTTTTCCAGATTTTGAAAAATGTCAAATCCGAGCCTATAGATGTTATGGATCTAACATCTATCAACCCAGATCATCATTATACACTGTAAACAACATGTTTTAACACATAATCATAACATCTAACAATCGATTAATGGTCAGATTTGGAATTAGGGTTTATACATTCAATGGAAAATCTTATGATTCTTGGTTACTGATCTGTTAATGGATTTTGTGGGGTTTGATATATGACTGATATATGAAGGAAATTTCAGAGGTTTGGGGTTGAGAGAGAATGGTTGAGTGTTTTGCACAAAATAATCTAGCAAATGCAATTTCTCTCTCTTCCAATCTATTTATAGAAGTCTAAGATGCATGAATTGGCTGAGCAAATATTGATTGCTGGCAATACTTAAGTTACAATGTCAACAAGTTAGGTCACCAACTATAAATTTGGATAGATACACAAGTTTCCAATTAAAGAATGTGCAAAAGGGTAAAATAGTCATTTAGCCTTATAATTTTAATGGCATTTGTGACATTTGATCAAACTCTTAGGGTTTAGGGTTTGTGTTTGAACCATTTTAGGTTTTAAAAGCAAAATTCTAGGATTTCCAAAATTAGCATAACAAAATAAATAACAATTTAGTTTCCAAAAATATTAATTAGAGTTTACTAATTATAATTAGTTTTCTAATTCGATTACTTGAACATTTGGGTTTAAAATTTACTAATTATAATTAACCTTGATCATTAAACAATTAGAGTTTATAATTAGTAATTAGGTTTTTAAAATTACTAATTAGGGTTTGCACAAAAATAAAAATAATATTAGTTTCTAATTTTTTTGAAAATTAGGGTTTCTTAATCGTGCTTAATTTTCTAATTACATTATACATAAACATTATGATTTTAATGTCCACTAATTAGCATTTAGCTTACAATTAACAATTAGGGTTACCAATTTAGCAAATTAGATTTACTAATTATGAAATTAGGGTTTTTAGAAATTAAAATTTCTAAATATTAATTTGGGTTTCTCTAATTAACATTAAATTCTATAATACGTAACATAATTCATTTAACACAATTACATAACAATTTCTAATTCATAATTGAGTTTCAAATTAGGGTTTCCAAATTTAATAATTAGGGTTCTCTAGATTTTAATTAGGGTTTACCTAATTAATCATATAATACGCAACATAAATCACATCAAAGAATCATTACACAATATTGGATCTCCCATTTGAGTCTTACGGTAGGGTTAGACAAATTAATATTAGGGTTTGGTTATGATACACCATAATTGACCAACCATTATCAATGCGTACTTACAGTACATATCTATAGCACTGAAAAATCAAATTATAATATTATTATATTATTATTCTCATCCCTTGATAAAAATCCCAAATGAGGGTTTGGATTCCATATCTGATTTATTCTTCATATAAAACATTATTAATAAAAAAAATGATTAACTTAATTATTCTAACATAAATTCATATAATAAAATAAATAATTATTATAATAATTCTAAAAATCATTTCATATATTAATTAAATAATATAATTATATTTTCATGGAAAATAAATAATAAAAACATTTCTACCATACAATTAATTATTAAAAGAATATAATTTATAATAATCAATAATTCTAAAATAAAATTATTTGTAAATATTCATGTAATAAATATATTTTTATTTATCACATAAATACATATACAACTTATCTTGTACAAATCCTAATCCTTAAAAAAAAAAAATTTATATGCAAAATTTCTGATTTAATTATATAGAAAATATCGGGTTGTTACACCTTACCTCCACTGTACCTTCCCAGTTGATTCGTAGAGTTAGTCTTACTTGACTCTACGATTTTTCGAGGTTGGTGAGTAGAGGTTATGTTACTCTCCTCTTTTATGAAGCCCATGCCAGCATGAGATCCTTTACTCCTTTGAGTATGAAAGGAAACAGTAGAACAAGGTTGACCTGGTTCTTCCTTCTGTGAGGATTTCACAAAGATAATACTTCTACTAAAACTTGAGGCATTACTAGTGCTAGTTTCCTCTGTCTTTTCCACACATGGCTCTGAGATGGATTCCCCAAAGCCTAGGCCTATTTTATCGAATGTACTTCTCTGACTAGAGAGCAGGAAGTCCATAGATGATGAGGATTTGTTTCATGTAGAGATAGTATTTTCTAGTTCCTTAATTTTAGAGGTTAGATTAGACTCTCTTTGTGTATTGAGTTTATTTGTCTGTTTTAAGATTTCATTCCTAGCCTCAAGCTTGGAGAGAAGGTTAGTACTTAGAAGGACTATTTTAAGCTCTTCATGAACTTTCTTTTTCTCTTCTTGAAGGAGTGAATGATCCTTAGACAAAACTCTAAACCACTTCATGTAATGATGTAGATCAGTGATTATACCATGCAATGCAGTTCTTAAATTATTTATGTCTACATCAGGAGAGTTGAAGTCAAATACCTCAACGAGACTTACATCATGTATGTTAAAATTTTGTTTGTCCTTTGCATGTTTGGCCATTAGGCACAGATTATCCATTTGTGGTTCTTCATCATCTCCGGAATCAGGATTGGAGTCATTGTCTGAATCACTCCACAATCCTCCAGCTACCAGGTCTTTGTCTCTCTTCTGAGGCCTTTTGTTTCCTTTGTATTCCTTCTTTGCATGCGATTTCTTCTTTAGTTCTTCTCTGAGAGTTTTTTTACAGTTGGCAATGAAGTGGTCAGGCTTCTTGCAGTTGTAGCATAGATCATTCATTTGCTCCTGGCTGCTGTAATTGCTGACCTTCTTTGTCTTGCTGGTTTTGCCTTGACGTATGAACCTTCTTAGTCTTTTTACCAGCATAGCAAGATCTTCATCAACGTTTTCATTATAATTAGAATCAATCTCAGTGTTGACCTTAGATGCACCTTCAGTTGCCTTGAGAGCAACTCCCTTATCCTTCATTCTTCCTTCTGATAGGGTTTTAGCTCGTTGAGTCAGCTCCAGTTTGTATCTCAGGAGATTTCCATATAGCTGTTGAACTGTCATATCGTGAAGATTCTTTGACTCTCTTATAGCAGTGGTTTTGGCATCCCACCGGCTCTCATGAACTTTATGATCAGATCTTTGTTTGGATTGATCTTCCCATACACTCGTAGAGAGTTGAGCAGAACGTTGAATCTCTCATAGGTGGCAGTTACATTTTCTCCTTGAATATGAGCAAACATTTCATACTGCTGTGTCAGGAGTGATTGTTTGTTTTCTCTTACTTCTTTATTTCCTTCGTGCATGATGAGCAGTGCTTCCCAAACCTCCTTAGCTATTTTGCTGTTGACAACGTTTTCGAACAGATCGTCTTCTAAGGATTGAAACAGGATGTTCTTGGTCTTTTTGTCAAGTTAGACAGCTCTCTTCTCGTTGTCTGTCCACTATTCTTTGACTTTAATTTGTATTCTATTTGGATCGTCAGTGGTTGATGCAAGCTTTGTTGGAACATAGGGCCCATTCTGAACAGTCTCAAATAGCTCTTCATCTATTGAGTCCATGTATACTTGCATCCTGACTTTCCAGTTTGTAAATTTATCCTTATTGCACATTGGTGGCTTGCTGCCTCCTCCAGCCCTTGATTCGCTAGGTACATGTGCCATTGGATCTACTAAAGCTTGTAAGCTGTAAAATAGAACCTGCTTTGATACCAATTATTAGTTCCTAGTTGGCACAATAGTTATCTAGAAGGGGGGGGGGGGTTGAATAGATATTTAAAAAATCTTTTCGTTTTAAACTTGTTCGTTGATGATGATTAAAGCTTAGCAGAATTATTGTTTGTTTTAATCTCCTTTACGAAGTAGTGGAGTTATGAGAGTGAGGCAGTTATATCAGTTATGACAGATATAACAGTTATCGTATGAAAGTAAAAGACACAGTCATTTTAAGTGGTTCAGAGCACTTAAAGCTCCTAGTCCACTCTTCTACTCCTCGAGTAGGAAATCCACTAAGGATGTCTTTTACAACTTCTGAATCACACAGATTCCTTCTAGACCAGCAATCTAGGAACTTCTTAGTTCACTCTTGAACTCTTCAAGTCCAACAGACTTGGCTCTCTTACAGTTCACTTAGAACTCTTCAAGTCCAGTAGACTTGGTACTTTTCTTCAGTTGATTGGTAGATGTTGAGTTCTTGATGGTTTCTACTCAGTTGCTGTTTAAGCACTTGTTCGAAAGAACTGAATAACTGAGCAAGCTTTTCTATTTCTTAGATTGTAGAGTTGAGCTTTTTGAGTTCTTCATGTTTTTTGTTCAATGCTTGCTTATCTCTCTCATCTGCTTGATTTGCATATATGTTATCTTTAAAACTATCCGTTGGATCCATCCATTAAAGCATTAAATGCATTTGACCTTTCTGATCTTTGATGGAGACTTTTCTGCACATCTTCTGAATTGCATTCTGGCCTACTGACACAGTAGACTGCTTTCTCACCGAACACCTGAAAAGGTGTTTTCTGTGACACCCCCAAAATAGGTCCAATCCACCCAACCTATTCTGAGTTGCCAAATACATGGTACAGAAACAACTACAACTTCATTAATACAATTGTCGTCCAAAATACGACAACACATAAACTCTGAGTTTAAATACAAATATTATCTTCTAGATAATATCCACACTCAAATAAGTTCTCATTACAATTATTGATACACTATTTTACAAAATAGTGAGAACTAGTAAAACAACTGTCTTGAACCATCACTCCACACCCCGACTAGTTCCCGCTATATTCTCGTCTCCTGATAAGAAAAATGGAACAAAAAGGAAAAGGGTGAGCTCAACTAGCCCAGTAAAGAATATTATGACTAAGATAATATACAACAAATTATCCTTAGTCTTCAACAGGGAAAAATCTAATAGAATACAATAGACAACAAGTTTTAGATCAACAACTGCAGCGGAAATAACAATTCATTAGAAGAGTTAAGTAGAGAATGAAATCTATGAATTTAAAAGTCCATCATCGATATTTTATCCCTGTAACATCAATCAATATACATCTTGAATCAAATAGTCATCTTTGCACTACAGGCCAAAGATATTCATCAGTTGGTGTTGGGTAAAATCTAGTTAGGCACAACACGCAAGTATACGTGGTCAACAAGTAATAAAGTGATAAGTTGAGTATCGTTCCCACAGAGAATTATTTAATAAAAATCACCAAGTACTAACCCGTAACCAACTCAATCTTATTTAAACGAATGAATTACAAACTATATAAATTAACTACTATTCCACTAATTAAATTAAGACTATGGAGATTTAAGATCACAACTTCACTTATTGCTTCATTTAAGTTAACACACTTATCATCAATTATTCTCTATCCTGAATTGTTAATCAAGAACACTAAAGTAGTCTTAACCACCTCTCGATGCACTAATACCGTATTAACGTCAATCCACAATTAAGATAGAAATTCGTTAAACACCTTAATCAACTAACCTACTATATCTCTATGTGAATTACAATTGAAGAAGGTTGAAGAATAAGTTCTCTATTCGATTACATGCGATGTCAAGCATATCTCTACCTTAACACTCATCAAGTTTAAGCTATTAACAAAATCCTGAACACATGCTATCATGATTAGATCTAAATCTATACTTCATCTCTCGAGTTCATATAGATTATCACAGTAATTGATGGCCAAACAATTAAATAATTAAGTCCAAATCACAATAGACAATCCTCTCAATAGAACATAATAATTGATAACGAAACATATTAAAATAAACTACACAATAAGATCCATTGTAATCTCAAACAAAGAATTAGTTCATGATTATTGAATTAAAACTAAGAATCCACAATTGAATACACATTAAAAGATAAAGATAGAAGAAGATGAGAAGAAATAATCTGTTGTCTATAGATTTGACGCTCCCTCCTTGCTCCTACTTTGAATCTTCAATGGTCTCCAAGTTGCTTCAATCTCCAAATCTATTTAGAACTAGTGTTTTTCTCTAATTTACTCTAATCTAATTTAATAGAATGCTCTCTAATCTCCTCATATTCTCCTCTAATCTATGTTATTCCCCTCCTTTTATAAGCCTTTATAGATGTCTTTAAGTCCTCTTGAAAGTCCTTGAATCAAACAACTCGAAAACAATCCTTTTCGGACTCAAATTCGGACAAAATCTACTCTTTTTCGCATAGGCCAGCCCTGGCTGGCCTTTTCCCTTGCAAAAACCCAGCCCCGGCTGGGTAGTGGACTGCTAAAACGCCCAGGACCCCAGCCCCGGCTGGGTCCTAAGGCACAAAAACGTCCAGCCCCGGCTGGACACTAAACTGCGAATTGATTTTCTGCTGGAACCTCCTCTGCTAAAACTGCCATAACTTTTAAACCGAGAGGAGTTACGGGGCCCGCGACCTATCAAATCGAAGCTATCGACGAGATCTACAACTTTCATTCTTTGAGATTTCAGAAATAACAAACGCGAAATTGGACTGGAAGTGACTGCTATGTAAATGACCACCCAAAACGGTGAAGTTCAACGTCCGTTGGTAGAAATGTCATAACTCTTTCATCCGAACTCCGATTTGAATGATTCAAGATGTTCTGGAAAGCTAAGAAAACACTCTACAATATAGTCTAAGCTCCAAGCCAAGAACATGAAATGACATGAAAGCACAAACGATATCCGGATTGCTTTTTCCTTACTTTTTCCTTACCAATAGTCGCTCACACCGCTCCGAAACGTATAACCTACAAAATGAACATGAAATGCATGAAAAGTAACTAAGAAACATGAGTTTAAGCAACTAATTCAAGTAATAGATACCGGATAAGTAGGTATAAAACCTACTTATCAGTTGGTCATGTTTATCTCAACACCTGTTCATCTTTGCACTACGGACCAAAGATATTCATCAGAAAATCATTCATCTTTGCACTACAGGCCAATGCTATTCAATTATATCTTCATTTAAGACTGAGGATGATGAAAAATATTTTAAAGAAAACGAATCCAGTGAAACAAAAGAACAAATATTAAGGATTCGTACTTTAAACAATCCAAGTTCAAAAATACTTCATAAATAACTAGAGTGGAGTAAAATTCAAGAATGAAGACCAAAACATAGATCCAATCAAAGATATGAATCATAACAGACAATCTTGGACACAGAAGAGAAAATTTAATTTTTCTGTGAATAGTGTCGTATTCGTGAATAGTGCCGTATACGTGAATAGTAACTCCGATACCAAAAGATAGAAATTTCACAAAAAACATCATCATGCTTCGTGAATAGTTCTCGTAAATAGTAACTCGTGAATAGTAACTCATGAATAGTAACTCATGAATAGTAACCTTGACATGAAATGTTCCAAATTTGATAAAAAGTTCTAACCAATATTTCGGCATAATGATATTGAAAAAATAATATCATTTACGAAGAAAATAAAATCTCTTACCTCGCAAAAATAGTACTTCTGACTGGAATACTAGATATAGTGCTGAAGGAATTTGCACCATATAGCAACACTCAAAGTACCAAAATACTCACAAGAATACGCTCGATAATATAAAGAGAGCAAGAGAGAGAAATTTTTAGTTTCTGGTGTGATTTTTAATTCTAACCTAAGCACCCTATTTATAGGCAATTGTTTAGAACACCGAAGCAGAAAATTTAATATAATAATAATATATTTATAAAATTGTCAAGCCCACCTTAGACCAACTGAAATCAGCCCATTCTTATCACATGTCGAGCCCACTAAATTGCAAAAAAACGTGTTTCATAAAATAAATAATTAAAACTTCGAAAAATAAATTATTCTGGAACTTCGGAACTTCAATAATTCATAATAAATAGCCTTTTATCAAAAAATTCAAATCTCGCTAATTTTTATAGGAAATTCAATTCTCTACAACTTTGCAGAAGAAAGTTTTTTCAAATTCTAAACAAAAATTGACCGAAATTCATAAACGGGCGATTTTACAGGCTATAATCAAATTTCAGTCAAGAAATGGGGTCCACCGACACACAAAACACGTGTTAATCATTTAATGCAACAAAAATACTCTTCCTCCTCATATACTCATATATCCCACATTCATTGTAAAACTATCACAGTTATTATATTATTAAAATATAATAATAAATTATTTTATCAAAAAAGATAAAATATTTTTTTTAACAATTGTCACTTTAAAAAATTTCTCCATCTATATCCACATAAAATCAATATTTTTCTCATCATATAAATTAATAATTAATTATTCACAAATAATATTATAGAATCACAGTACTGGCAACCAGGCCATTCCTAGGAAAGAGTGGGCTTTTCAATAAGAATTTCTCCTTACTGGCGCGCAATTAGGTGACCAAACCTCTCCTTAGACAGAACTTTCTAAACATTACCAATAATGTTTTCTACTAATATTATTCAGATAATATGAATTATTGCTTCAATAATGGAAAATACTGTGTAGTGACAATTATTAAAACAACAGTATTATAAAATATCAACGTAGTAATTATTGAATCAATAAAATAAAATACTGAATATTAATTACTGTAAAAATTATTAAGTAGTGCCTTCTTACGTAAGAATCAATAATTGGTGCAATACCGTGTGCTACTGTGCAACAACGCGTATTACTATATTTTAACCACTGGGTATTCCAACAGTGTTAACGGTAACAAATACGCCGTTATTTACAAACAACTTATACTTGTTATTTTCTTCATCCAATCGCTTTCCGTTATGGGGCCCACAAAAGACTGCGCCGTCGTACGAATATTCTCCGACAACAAGAATATTCCACGACCAAACGAATATTCCCTAACAACAATGAATATTTTATAACCAATTGCTTTTTTAAAAATATTTGCGCATTTTACCCATAACTAACCACATTAATCAATTCAACCCTTAATATTTCAAAATAATAAATAGAGGAAATTAAATCTTCATTTATAAAAAGTTGGGGCCTTATAACCTCCCCTCCTTATGAAATTTCGTTCTCGAAATTGACATGCGTAGGACATGCTCCTTCCCATCCAAGATCTTGACTGGTACTTCCTCGTACGTTAAATCTTCTGCTATCTCGTCTGGTTCTAACTCAATAATGTGGTTCGGGTTGTCAACATATTTACATAATATTGATATGCTAAAAATGTTATGAACACGCGTCATACTTGGCTGTAAAGCGAGTCTATAGGCCATAGTTCTATTCAATCGAGGATTTCAAATGGACTAATAAATCAAAGGTTGAGATTGCTTCTCTTCATCAACTTTTCCTTCTAGAATAACGCCTTCTTGCACCTTCTTCTTTATATTCAATAGCTCCGGTGTGTAGCTTGAGTGGTTTTAACTTTATCGATTGAAGTCGATTCTAATCATATATTCTTTATCTTCACACAGATTCTTGGAATCTTTAACTCTATCTCCATCTTCTATAAGTCGTACAAAATGGGTCTTTGTGTTAACAATATCGCACTCGTAAACGCATACGATCTTTTACTCAACGCGTCAGCTACCACGTCCGTGTTTTTTTGTTAGGATGGTATTGAATGGTATGGTCGTAATCTTTCAACAGCTCGAGCCAACGTTGTTGCCACATGTTGAGTTCTTAGAAGCTCTTCTCACATTCCTTCCTCCATTCGAATTTTGTATCTTTTCTAGTCAGCTGAGTTAATAGAGTATCTATTCGATAAAATACTTCCACGAATCTCCGATAGTAACCAGCTAAGGCTAGAAAGCTACTTATTTCGATTAATGACTTAGGTTGCTCTCAACTGTGACTCATATCTCAATCTTGGATAGCACGTCACAATGGCACCTATCAGTTTACCACCGCACGAATATGACGTCCCCTACAGAGAGTTTGGTTTTAGTGCATTCCACAAAGGAAGTCACCAGATAGAGGCTAAGGTACCAACTCCTATAGTTAGTTTTTTAACTCCTGCAGTTAAATAGGAGCCATTCTATATGAGATTTTAGAAATGGGTTTTGTACAGGGTTCAAAGTCGATACAAAATTCAATATCACGCTCTGGGAGTAGGTCAGGAAATTTTTCAGGAAATACGACAGGAAATTTACTAACAACAGAAATATCATTCAAATCTGACGTATTTTTGTTCAAGTCCATAACATGGCTAAGAAAGCTTGACATCCGTTTTTCAATAAACGAATGACTTTACGGCTTGATATAAAAGAGTTTGACTTCAATGGTTTGGTTACTTAAAATCGAATAACAGGTTGCTTAGGAATATGAAATCTAACAAACTTACAAAAGCAATCAATTTTAGCATGATGAGTGGCTGACCAATCAATCTCTAAGGTCACATCAAATGCAAGATTTTTTTTAAAGAAATAAGGTCAACAGGTAATGTGATGGTGCCAACTTGGATCAAACAAGATTTATAAACAGTGGATGTAACGAAAGTTTCTCCTAACAGAGTTTCAACAGATAAGTCAAAGTCTAATTTTCTCTGGAGTCAAGTTTAAACGTTGAGTATAAGCAGGAGAGATAAATAAATGGGTAGAACCGATATCTAATAAGGTGTAAACGTCGTAAGAATTTATAATTAACTAACCCGTGCTAAATTCGTTCGGGTTCCTCGCATTCTGACCAGTCACGAAAAACGCTCTTCTAGAAACTGTTGACTTTGACTTTTCTGGGACAGCCTTTTGAGTCACCATCCCCGCTGGACTGGGTTTCGCTACCGTACAATCTCGAGCGATATGACCTTCTTTTCCACAATTATAACATACCTTAGAAGGTTGTGAATAGTTTGGACTTATGTGTCCCTCTTCTCCACATCTATAGCATCTAACTGGCAGTCTTTCTCCTCTTCTAAAATTCGTTGCTGGTGTTGGTGTCGACGTCTTCCCGTCATTGTTAAATCTTCTCTTTTTGAAATTTCCACTTGAGTTATTTCTTCTATTACCTTGGCCATGGTTACCACTGAAGTGGTTACCACTTCTGGCATGATAATTTCCTCCACGATGGTTATCATTGTTCCGATGAACGTCGCCACCGGTACGATTATCATCGAGTTGTTGGTCATTATTCTTCAGCTGAGCCGACTCATTATCGCGCTCCAATAACTGAGCCCTATTCACAATATCTGAATATAAACAAAGTTTATGAGAAATGAGGTATTGACGTATTTTGGGTTTCAAACCTCGCAGAAACATTCGCATCATTCTCTCCTCATTATCAACCAAATGGGATGCAAATCGGGACAACTCGAAAAACTTAGCTTCGTACTGCGACACGTTCATATTGTTTTGCTTCAGCTTGATGAACTCTACCTCCTTCATGTGACGAATACTTTCGGGAAAGTACTTGTCGTTGAACAATTCTTGGAACTTCTCCCAAGACATCTTCAGTGCGGTAGGCTGGGTACGCTTTACGAATTTCCACCAATAATCTGCCTCTCCTCGTAACATGAAAGTGACGAAAGGAACCTTTTGCTCCTCTAAGCATCCCAAGACATCAAATATCTTAGTGATCTGCTTTATCCACGTCTCTACCGTAAGTGGTTCTGGCTTTCCCAAAAACTTCGGCGGTCCTAACTCCTTGAACTGCTTAGCGGTGACCATCCGTGAGTTGCCAGTGTTTCCACCTGCATTTTGAACAGTACTCTTTCTCGTTTGGTTTTGCATGAATTCTAGAAAGTTCCTAAACATACCATCGTTCGTCATCTGATCAGTGGTGTTGTTCACAGGAGGAACATTGCCAGCCTGTTGCACGTTCTCCTTGTTGGTGAGTAAAGGTGTCTCCATGGTCTCATTTACTCTACTGTTAACATTCTCAGTCGACATTCTCAAATACTGCCATAAAACAAGGGTTAATTTAACAAATTAACAAATCACAAAATACCCCTATATTATGACCGACCAACAAATAAGCTTAGATAGAACACACTAGCGAATGATTTACTCGTCTCTCCCCTCCTAGTTCTATTCCCCGATTCCCGCCAGAGATCATATCTCTAAGCTCTGATATCAATAGTGATGCCCCCAAAATAGGTCCAATCCACCCAACCTATTCTGAGTCGCCAAATACATGGTACAGAAATAACTACAACTTCATTAATACAATTGTCATGCAAAATACGACAACACATAAACTCTGAGTCTAAATACAAATATTATCTTCTAGACAATATCCACACTCAAATAAGTCCTCATTATAATTATTGATATACTATTTTACAAAATAGCGAGGACTACTAAAACAACTGTCTTGAACCATCACTCCACACCCCGACTAGTTGCCACTATATTCTCGTCTCCTGAGAAGAAAAATGGAACAAAAAGGAAAAGGGTGAGCTCAACTAGCCCAGTAAAGAATATTATGATTAAGATAATATATAAAAAATTATCCTTAGTCTTCAACAGGGAAAAATCTAATAGAATACAATAGACAACAAGTTTTAGATCAACAACTGCAGCGGAAACAACAATTCATTAGAAGAGTTAAGTAGAGAATGAAATATATGAATTTAAAAGTCCATCATCGATATTTTATCCCTGTAACATCAATCAATATACATCTTGAATCAAATAGTCATCTTTGCACTACAGGCCAAAGATATTCATCAGTTGGTCATGTTCATCTCAACACTTGTTTATCTTTGCACTACGAGCCAAAGATATTCATTAGTTGGTCATGTTCATCTAAACACATGTTTATCTTTGCACTACGGGCCAAAGATATTCATCAGAAAATCATTCATCTTTGCACTACAGGCCAAAGATATTCAGTTATATCATCATTTAAGACCGAGGATGATGAATTTTTTTTTAAAGAAAACGAATCTAGTGAAACAAAAGAACAAATATTAAGGATTCGTACTTTAAACAATCCAAGTTCAAAAATACTTCATAAATAACCAGGGTGGAGTAAAATTCAAGAATGAAGACCAAAACATAGATCCAATCAAAGATATGAATCATAACAGACAATCTTGGACACAGAAAAGAAAATTTAATTTTTCTGTGAATAGTATCGTATTCGTGAATAGTGCCATATACGTGAATAGTGCCGTATACGTGAATAGTAACTCCGACACCAAAAGATAGAAATTTTACAAAAAACATCATCATGCTTCGTGAATAGTACTCATAAATAGTAACTCATGAATAGTAACTCGTGAATAGTAACTCGTGAATAGTAACCCCGACATGAAAAGTTCCAAATTTGATAAAAAGTTCTAACCAATATTTCGGCATAATGATATTGAAGAAATAATATAATTTACGAAGAAAATAACATCTCTTACCTCGCAAAAATAGTACTTCTGAGTGGAATACTGGATATTGTGCTGAAGGAACTTGCACCGTATAGCAACACTCAAAGTACCAAAATACTCACAAGAATACGCTCGATAATATAGAGAGAGAAAGAGAGAGAGAAATCTTTAGTTTCTGGTGTGATTTTTAATTCTAACCTAAGCACCCTATTTATAGGAAATTGCTTAGAACACCAAAGCAGAAAATTTAATATAATAATAATATATTTATAAAATCGTCAAGCCTACCTTAGACCAACTGAAATCAGCCCATTCTTATCACATGTTGAGCCCACTAAATTGCAAAAAAACATTTTTCATAAAATAAATAATTAAAACTTCCAAAAATCAATTATTCTGGAACTTCGGAACTTCAATAATTCATAATAAATAGCCTTTTTATCAAAAAATTCGAATCTCACGAATTTTTATAGGAAATTCAATTCTCTACAACTTTACAGAAGAAAGGTTTTCCAAATTCCAAACAAAAATTGACCGAAATCCATAAACGGGCGATTTTACAGGCTATAATCTAATTTCAGTCAAGAAATGGGGTCTACCGACACAAAAAACATGCGTTAATCATTTAATGCAACAAAAATACTATTCCTCCTCATATACTCATATATCCCACATTCATTGTAAAACTATCACCATTATTATATTATTAAAATATAATAATAAATTATTTTATCAGAAAAGATAAATATCATTTTTTAACAATTGTCACTTTAAAAAATTTCTCCATCTATATCCACATAAAATCAATATTTTTCTCATCATATAAATTAATAATTAATTATTCACAAATAATATTACAGAATCACAGTATTGGTAATCAGGCCGTTCCCAGGAAAGAGGGGGCTTTCCAATAAGAATTTCTCCTTACTGGCGCGCAATTAGGTGACCAAACCTCTCCTTAGACGGAACTTTCTAGACATTGCCAATAATGTTTTCTAATAATATTATTCAGATAATATGAATTATTGCTTCGATAATAGAAAATACTGTGTAGTGACAATTATTAAAACAACAGTAATATAAAATATCAATGTAGCAATTATTGAATCAATAAAATAAAATACTGAACAGTAATTACTGTAATAATTATTGAGTAGTGCCTTCTTACGTAAGAATCAATAATTGGTGCAATACCTTGTGCTACTGTGCAACAACGCGTATTACTGTGTTTTAACCACTGGGTATTCCAACAGTGTTAACGGTAAAAACTACGTCATTATTTATAAACAACTTATACTTGTCGTTTTCTTCATTCAATCGCTTTCCATTATGGGGCCCACAAAAGACTGTGCCATCGTACGAATATTCCCCGACAGCAATAATATTCCACGACCAAACGAATATTCCCCGACAACAATAAATATTTTATAACCAATTGCTTATTTAAAAATATTTGCGCATTTTACCCATAACTAACCACATTAATCAATTTAACCCTTACTATTTCACAATAATAAATAGAGGAAATTAAATCTTCATTTATAAAAAGTTGGGGCCTTACATTTTCCCCCTTACCAATGGTACTTTCCTTAGCTTCTTCAATACGCTTCTTTGTTGCATACTAAGGATATGTCTTATGACTTTGGGACTGGTGAGTACTACAACGTTTAGAATCCATTTCTCATATTTTGAAGTCTGTCTCCACACAAATCACGAGGCTTGACGTTTCTGACACAAGACAGATGATACTCTACGATCCAGATCATTATACTCTACGATTCAGATCGTGATACTCTACGATTCAGATCGTGGTGACTTGTCACCTTGGTGCCTAGTCTGATGTTATCAGTCGAGAGCACTACGTTAGTATATATATATAGAAGTAGTAAAAATCTTAAAAATCTAAAAAATCTTACAGTGGGTTGCCAAGAAGACTTCAGATTGCTTTTAATGCCTGAAAACTCGATTTTCACCGGTTAAACTTCAGTATGTTACAAAACACGAGCTTACAAGTGTTTAGAAAAAAAAGAATAACATAGTTTGGGGCACTCTAGAAGAGGTTACAGGCTGAAATGTGCAATGTTTTCTCTCTTTTGTTCAATTTTTCTTACATTTTACGGCTGATGGGGGGTCTATTTATAGACCAAAAGTGTCGCAGGTCAACTCGCAGTAGAAGCGGGTCTACTCGAGCTGCCCCGAGCATGGAAGGTCCTGTCATGTCGAAGTACGTACCCCTAGACGATACGTTGTCCGCTCGAACCTTCATAACCTTCCATCCGGGAGTCTGATAAAAGCGTGCTATACTATTTCGGAAAGTTCTTTTCGAGAGCTATGCAATAACATCGGGCTTGCCCTTTATTGAATTCGAGAAGATGGGTCCATGATCAAAATAGCATTTTCAAGTCTCCATCAGGCAGTCCGTTGAGGTCTTTTGCGTTGTTTTCACTCAGAAGTTAAGATATGGTTCTTGTGGGACTTCTTTTGAAGCAGTTTGAGTTGAAATGAGTTGATTTGAGTTGAGTTGAGTTGAGATTGAGTTGGCAAAATTGTGAGACCCCAAATTTTATGAATAAATATTTAATTTTCTCGAAATAATTTTTTAATATTATGGTGTGGATTTGATATAATGTTATAGTTGTGGATAGTATTTATAAATTTTGCAAAGTAAGCAAGTGGTTATATAATATTCGATTGGTCGGGGAATATTCGTTTTAACATGGAATATTGTATGATGACACAATCATTGGTGGACTCCACAACGGAAGAATTGTCGTAGTTAAAAAATGACAAAATTATCTTTCTATAAAAATAACGGTAGAGGTGTTACTGTTAAAACTGTTGAACTACCCGGTAGTAAAAGTACAGTAATACGCGTGGTTGCATAGTAGCACACGTTATTGATTATTGATGCTTACGTGAGAAGTAACTCAGGTATACTCAATTATTGCTACAGTAATTGTTGCATCATATCTCTCATATTATTGATTCAATTATTGTTACAGTATCATCTGCATAATATGTTATATTATTAAATCAATAATTGAGACGGCAAAGTTATTCATATTAATATTTATAATATTGACAATGTCTAGAAGTTCTGTCAAGGAGAGGTTTGGTCACCTAATTGCGCGCCAATAAGGAGAAATCCTTATCGGAAAGCCCCCACTTTTCTCGGAACGACCTGGTTGTTAAATATTGTGAATTATAATATTAATGATGAATAAGTTCGTGTTGATTAAAGATGAATTTTATAGTTCTATTGTGTTGGACTTATTTGTGTTAGTATAATTGATGTCTAGAGGTTATATTGTTTAATCGGGTATTCGGGACACTTTTCGTGTCAAAGTACTATTCACGAGTTACTATTCATGAGTTACTATTCACGAGTTACTATTCAGGAGTTACTATTCACGAGTTACTATTCACGAGTTACTATTCACGAGTTACTATTCACGGAATACTATTCACCCGTAAGATATATTTCTTTTCAGTTCAAATTATTTTTGGGTACAATATTACTCCATGAGGAGATGTGCTAATTTTTCAGATCGTTTGTTGAAGATATAATAGTAAATCAATATGGACCGCTGGTGGAAAGTATAATAGTAAATCAATATGGATCGCTGGTTTAAAGTTTTAATAGTAAATCAGTATGGACCGTTGCTGTAAGTTTTAATAGTAAACCAATATGGACCGTCCGTTTAAAAGTAAATCAACCTAGACCGTTCATGAATTAGTTACTATTCAGTCCATTCTCCTATAAATAGGAGCTCATTCCTTCATTATTTCTTACGAATTCACTGAAACTCTAGAGAGAGAAACTATAGAGAGAAAGAAGAAAAGTATTCTGCTACTTCACTACTTTAGTATTCAGTGTTTCTAAAGTAGGGAATATTATTTGTTGTACTCATAAGGGGTTTTCTTTCTTTCTTATTCATGAAGAGAACTTCTATTATTCCATTCTTTATTATTCTGTTGGAATAACCTGTATATGCGGGATTCTCTATACTTGGTAAAATTCTTCTGTTATTCCATTCTTATTATTATGTTGGAATAACCAATTTATGCGAAGTACCGCATACATGGTGAAATTCTTCTAATATTCCGTTCTTTATTATTCTGTCAGAATATCCTATCTGTGCGTTTACGCCGGACCTGGTTCCATTATTTATTATTCTGTCGGAATATCCTGTCTGTGCATTTACGCCGGACCTGGTTCATTATTTGTTATTCTGTCAGAATATCCCGTCTATGCGTTTACGCCGGACCTGGTTCCATTATTTATTATTTTGTTGGGAATAACCTATCGGTTCAGTCTATCGCACGCATGGTGAATTTTTCTGTTATTCCATTCTTTATTATTCTATTGGAATAACCTGTCTATATGGATTACCACATGCATGGTGAATGATCATGTGTATTCATTCCTTGTTAAATTGTGGAAATGATCTATATACGTGGATTACCGCATGGCGGGTGAAAATCCATTTGCAGTTTCATATATTATATTATACTCAGTTGGTTAAAGCTTTGGCTTCTATACTCCATGAAATTAGTGGAATATCCTTGATATTTGCGCTTTATCCAGTATCTTTTCATGGAAATATTCTTCTGAGTATTCTTGAATTTTACTGCACAAAGCAGTATCATGTTGACAATTTGGACGTTATTGAGTTCAGGATAAATTAACTTATAAATCTTTAAAATTTATTCTTGAACCTGCTTTATTAAATTGTCATCATCCTCATGCTTATATTATGTTGAAAGTCGTCTTTGGCTTACGTGCATAGATGGACTTGGTATGATTATGACTAGAGATTATTCGGTATAATCATGACCGTAATGTGACAAATGATGTGGTAAAAGTCCTCATTGGCCTGTAGTTCATTGGTGGACAGTTGTTGGTATGATTATGACCAGAGATTATTCGGTATAGTCATGAACATTGATGATTACATGAATATCCTTGGCCGTGGAGCAGGGATGATTCGATTTTATTTATTTAGCTGAGTCTCAGCGATAAAGTTGATGAAAAACTTTTTAAATCATAGAAGACAATAGATTTTATACTTTACTTGACTCTTCTAATCGATTGCTTATTTCGCTGCAGTTTTTGATCTAAAACTTGTTGTCTATTATATTCTATTAGTTGTTATACTGTTGAGGCTATTGATAATTTATTCTACATTATCTTAGTCATAATATTTTTTACTGGGCTAGTTGAGCTCACCCTTTCTTTCACTATTCTCTTAAGGAAATGAGAACGTAGCTGGGACTCGTCGGGGAACAAAGTGATGGTCCTAGATGGTGCATTAGTAGTCCTCGCTATTCTGTGAAATAGTGTGACAATAAATGTAATGAGAACTCTATTGAGTGTGGATATTGTCTAGATGACAATATTTGTATTAAAACTCACAGCTTATGTTTTGTTGTATTTCACATGATTGTTGTATAATTAAGTTGTATTTGTATTCAGTACCTTGTATCTGGTGACCCAAGATGGGTGATGTATACCTATTTTGGGGGCATCACAAAAATGACCATTTTGCCACTCTCGGGGTTGTCTCTGGCTTTGGTACAGTTGTAGTTGTCTTTTCCCAGGGTTATGTCTGAGATTGGCCTACTGTTGACTCTGACTGTCCTCAGGGTTATCTCTGAGGTTGGCTTAACCTCCCAAGGATGACTCCGGGTGTTAAACTTGATCTCCCAGGATTATCTCTGGGGTTGAAACTGACTTTTTCGGGGTTATCTCTGGGTTGGAAAGTGATTTTCCAGGGTTATCTCCGGGGTTGGAAATTGGATCTCTCGGGGTTATCTCCGAGGTTGGAACTGATGTTGTGGTCCTCTAGAGTTTTCTCTGGAGTGTGAAAAAGACGCTTTTGTCCTCCTGCATAGTTAGTAACAGGAAAACAAAATTTCAAGTTTCTACACAATCGTTGGATTACTAAAAAGGGGATTAGTGAATCCAGATTGATTGGTACATACGTTGCTTGTTCATTGGATGTTGATGATTGATCTCATAATTATTTTTGTAGAGACACTAAATTAAGTCTGTAGGTGATTATTGAAGTATAAGTTCACTGAATGTGGCTTTCTAAGGAATACCTAATGGAGTTTTACTTGTTTGTCAATTGGAATTCTTGTAGTTATAGTAATACAAGCGATCCTTAGACTTGAGACCATCATAGTATCTTGTGTATAACATGTCCCTTAAGACCCTTTGGGTATATCAAAGGGTATACTTGGGTGTAATAAGTTGTACATGAAGATAATGAATGATCAACAAAGAATGTACTGCTTCTAGTAAAAGAAGGGAATGTCATATGTGATTCGATAAATGACAACCCATTAGTCCTTGCCCAAGGTATAATAAAATTAGAAAGGAGTTTCTAATTTGCATTATTTAGATTTGTGCATTTGAGAATCAAAATACATAGAATTAAATAAAATAAGACTTGATAATAGTTTCATGTCTTATATTTAATTGGGACATTATATGGTGGAAGGATTGAATTGTACGGTAACTATTTACTCAAAGATTCTTTTATGATTAATGTTGAAATTTATAATATCTGGAAAGTCGTTGATGTGACACCTCCAAATCCGGGTACTTCGATTTCCTCGGGATTTGGTGTTCACTATCCAGACATCATGTATCTATCTACCCATAATAAATGAAAAATCGTAAATAGATATAAATAAATCCTCTCCTTATGGAGTTACAACATCTGAAAATAAATACATCAATCCCAGGTCATACTAACCTTAAATCTCAAATGCGGAAACATAAACAAATATTAAGTCCTACACAATTTAAACATAAGTCTGAAACATAACATAACAAATAAACAACAAGTCTTCATCACTTGTTAACTTTGCCCTTGCCTTTATTAGTAGAAGGCTCGTCGGACCTTTCGTTTTAACTGCAATGTTATTATTACGCAAGAGTGAGCACAATTGCCTACCAGTATAATAATATAACAATAAAATAATAACATGCGAATGAATCAATGACTTTTGAAATAAGAAAACTTGGCTTTTGAATCAAGAATGAATAACAATAATCAAAAGAACTTCTGAGGGTCATAAGACCTTGAACTACATCCTAGGTTGTCAAATGTTTATACTTGAAGCGTTTAACAGTCATAAGACTATGGACTCTTCTTCTCGTACTTAGGGGGATTAGCCCTTAGTACCATATTGTGCATAATATCTTAACGCTAAAGCATAATTAATCCCTTATAACAGGGTTGTTCATCTCAGTTTGACATTAGAGTCCGCACCAAAGAAAGTTTGGTTTGGATAAGCTCAACAATGGTTCTGAAATTTAGAAAGTTCATCAACTATGGACTAGTCGAATCAATAAGGGTTTGCTAGTCTTACAAGGTTCAACAATAATTGATATTCAATTTGAATAATAAAGTTCAAGATGTATACAATCGAATAAGTATTGTATAACAGGAATCATGCTTTTAAAGAATGATAACATCTAATATGAAATCTTGACTTGAACAATAATAAATAAGATAGATTAAGGAACTTGCTTTATGTAAAGAAACAAGGTTTAGGAACTTGCCTCGTGCGTAGGCTAAACGATTACTACTTCCGTTCACCACAAATCCTACACACATACCATATGTATTCATGACATCCATTAGTTATATTTTCACTTACTTATTTAATATAAACTCCACTTTATTTAACAAATCATTACCCTTCTAATTTAGTTACATAATAAAATTAGAATATTTTCATTTTCTTACTATTATTACACTCGAATAAATTATTTCATAATAATTTCCATCGAATATTTATTTTATTCCATAAATATTTCAACTAAAATATTTATTTTATTTGATAAATATTTTAATAATAATTTCCATCGAATATTTATTTTATTCCATAAATATCTCAATTAAAATATTTATTTTATTTTATAAATATTTTAATAATAATTTTCATCGAATATTTATTTTATTCCATAAATATCTCAATTAAAATATTTACTTTATTTTATAAATATTTTAATAATAATTTTCATCGAATATTTATTTTTACTTTTTAAATTTTTTTATTTTTATTTTTGCCCGCCGGGGGCGAAGTTACCCAGACTCAGTTTCTGCAGTTTCTGCAGTTCGCGAACATAACAAGGCCAAATTAGGCCAAAAATCTCTCACAAGTAAAATTATACGTTCTGTGAAGAACACAAAATATGGCCATAACTTCTAATTAGTTTATTTTTACACGAATTTAGACATGCCCAAACACTGTAATCAACACATGTAATTTACTGTTCTTGATGTTTTTGAAAGTTTTAAATACATAACATAAAAATCAACACTACAGATTCGTTATAACACCGAATCAGCTCATTTGAAGTTTGGTCTCTTCGTTTTAATATGCATAATTATATGCATGTATAAAATTTATGACACAATATATGTTTTACGTATTAAAATTGTGAGTAAGGGCCATATGACCATATTTCTATACTCTGTAATTTTGCAGCAACAATATACGACATATATTTTATAAAACTGATGTTATGGTTTATACAACATAGTAAAAATATACTACGTTAACATATTAACACATATATGTGTAAATTTATAATACAACTTATGATTATCGCATTAAATTTGGTATGTAAGGCCATATGGCCATATTTTCATACTCTGTAATTTTGTAGGAAATATATACGCCATGTTTTTAAGAAACTGATGATATGGTTTATACAATATATATAATAAAACACGATATGATAACATTTATCACGTAATTAACACATAATCGTTACTCCTTTTTCAACTACAAAGCTTTTACAGAACATAAAAGCCATTTTCTTAAAAACTAAAACAACGTAAATAAAAATTGGCTTGGAGAAATTACCCAAAGCATAAAGTGTAGATTAGTAGGAATGATTCTTTCTCCTTTCTCAGACACTTCTTAAATCAAACAACTCTCAAGTTTCTCTCTAACAAAATCTCAACCTCTCTAATTATTTTTTTTCTAGACTTAGCAAAGAATGAAAATAAAGAAGACGTATTAATTTTATAAAAGAAACTGAGCGCAGAGTGGTGGTCAGTTAACCCATCATGGGTTAACTGCTACTAACTTCCCTTAGGGCTTCGTTTGGCTGGCAATAATAGACTCCAAAATCCTTCAATTTAATGATTCTCTTATACTATAGTTTAAATCATGTCACACCCTTATACAATAATTCAAATATCTTATTTAATTAATTTAAATAAAATATGATAATTTATCATTAATTCCCATAGTCATAAAATTAAATTTCTCATTTATTAAATAGGTTAAATGATTTAATATCTAATTAATTATTAAATTAATTAAAATAACATTATACTTATTAAATATTTCATTTAATTCAATAAGTTCACATAAATACATAATCTGAGTAGTAAAATTCTCTACATTAATTTAATAAATATAACACATATAATTAAATTAATCTACCATAACTTTATCAATTAATTATTAAATCTAATAATTAAATCATCGAAAATATTTATTTAATTCAATAAATATTAAAATTAATTTACAAAAATCTCATTCGTCACATATTTCCTCCCTTAAAAGGATTCTGTCCCCAGAATCACTACTTAATAATTTCGACTTGTTACATTCTCCCCCCTTACAAAGATTTTGTCCCCAGAATCGCTTACACATAATTTAAATAAATAAATTAGGGTAATTCTTCATCATATTCTCTTCGAGTTCTCACATAGCTTCTTCAGCGTTGTGGTTCCTCCAAATTACCTTTACAGAAGGTATTACTTTATTTATGAGAACTTGTTCTTTTCTGTCGACAATTTGAACAGGAATTTCTTCGTAAGATATATCTTTTTCAAAATGTAGGGGTTCGTATTCAATTACATGCTTGTAATCGGGTTTGTAGGGTCGTAATACAGAAACGTGGAAGACATTGTGGACATTCTCGAGTACTGGAGGTAAGGCTACCTCATATGAAACTTCTCCGATTCTTCGTAGTACTTCAAAGGGTCCAATGAATCTTGGGCTTAATTTCCCTTTCTTTCCGAACCTGATCTTTCCCTTCCAGGAGAGACTTTCAAAAAACACATAACTACCCGATTCAAACTCAATATTTTTACAGTGTGGATCAGCGTATTTCTTCTGCCTATCTTGAGTTGCTACAAGTCTTGTTCGGATCACTTTAACTATCTCTGCTATCTGCTGTACTAGTTTGGGACCTAATAATTGTCTCTTGCCAACTTCATCCCAGTATAGCGGAGTTCTGTACTTTCTGCCGTATAAGGATTCATAAGGCGGCATGCCAATACTAGTGTGGTAACTGTTGTTGTAGCCAAACTTTACGAGCGGTAGGTGATCATCCCAATTTCCTTTAAAGTCCATTACACAGGCTCTTAGCATATCTTCTAATGTATGAATCGTTCTTTCGCTCTGTCCATCTGTCCGAGGGTGATATGCTGTACTCATTCGCAAGTGCGTACCCATGCATTATTGTAGACGTTTCCAGAAGTTTGATGTAAAGCGTGGATCTCTATTAGAAATAATTGACACCGAAACTCCGTGCCTCGAAACAATCTCTTTCATATATAACCTTGCCAACTGATCTAAGTTGAATCTAATTTTGATCGGAAGGAAGTGTGTGGATTTCGTCAGTCGGTCAACGATAACCCATACTGCATCATAACCTTTCTGAGTTGTCGGAAAGCCAACCACGAAGTCCATTGTAATATGTTCCCATTTCCATTCTAGGATCTCCAACGGTTGTAGCAACCTACTCGGTCTCTGATGTTCTGCTTTCACTTTCTGACAAGTTAGACATTTGGCAACACACTCTGCAACATCTCATTACACATTTGGCCACCAGAAATGTTGTCAAAGATCTTGGTACATCTTTGTACTACCAAGGTGAATCGAATATCGTGAACTATGAGCCTCGCTCAAAATTTCTTCCTTAATTTCTGGAACTTGCGGTACCCAAATTCTACTTTCAAATCTCAGTATTCCTTCCTTATCCATCTTAAATCTTGGTTTGGTTCCTTCGGATATCTTCTTTTTCACCTTTTTATATTCTTCGTCCTGAAGTTGAGCCTCCTTAACTTTATCTAATAGGGTTGTACCAGATTGCATCTGGAATAGCTTCTCATCAATTTCCATAGGATACTTCACTTCCAACTCCAGTTTGTCCATTTATGAAATTAGCTACTCCTGAGCGGCCAATGTGACAACCCGAGAAATTAGACAAATTATTAAAATCTTAAATGATTGATTTAAGATTCAATATTAGGACCTAGACAGGAAATAAGTGTATGGAATTGGCAGTTATGTAATGAAATTCCAAAAATTTCAAAAGTTTTGGACAAGACTTGAATTATGTGATAGACTGTAAGTGATAGTCTAGTAATGAGGTATAAGATTATGGTAGATTTAAAATTCTTTTGAAGAATTATCAGGGATAAGTATCGAAGTGAATACTAGTCGGTATATTTGGTTACATATGTGAACCATAATGATTTAAGATCAAGGATTGATCAGATAAGTTATAACTTTAGCAAACCCTAAAGTTATGTTAATCATATGTTTATTAAGTTAGAAAAATCTAACGAACTGTTAGAAACCCTAACGATACTCTCAGAAACTTTAATTTTAGTTTCGAGAATTTAAACCCTAATTTGGGAATCCTAAATGCAAAGTATTAAACCCTAAGGGTTAAAAAGTTGTGTGTAAGGAATATGAACATTAGGTGATGGTTTATATTTGTTTATTATATAAACAAACCAAAAGAAACTAGTGTAACCCTAATTATATATATTAGGAATGAAGGATTTAATAACTTAAGGGTTATGGGAAAAGAGAATTGTGGTATTTAGAATACTTGCTAATTCTAGGAGATTTATTCTATATATCTCAAATGATTAATTTTATAACCTAATTATAGCAAGTCTAATTGGGTTAAGGAAATAAGTGGGTATGAGCAAGGATTTGTGTTATAATTGAGGGAATGAAAACCCTAATTAAATGAATTGGGTTGGATAAGAATTTAAGGTATTGGATTATGTATATTTATAGCCCAAGTGTTGGCCAATGAAATTGGTTAGAGGCCCAAACAATACATTAATTGAATGGCCTAAATATTTTTATTGTTAAGCCCAAAGATTTAAGAGTGGCCCAAATCCGGAGCCCAATTGAAGGAAGGGCATGATGGAAATTTGGTATTATTAATAGTGTTGGACTATGATTGATTTACATGGCCCAAAGAATTAAATTTTTATGTCCAATAGATTTATTTTGGAAAGCCTAAAACATTAAAGGAATGACTCAACTTTTGGTCCAAGTGGGAGAGGAGTTTTTGGACATTTAGTAAATCAATTAAAGCATTAAAGGAAGCCAAAAATTGGGACAAACTAAGGCCACATGGCCGGATAAGAGGAGAAGGAGAGAAAGGGAGATGAATGTGATGATTGTCTACTTTAGTTGGTGACCAACTCATTCCATGTGTCATCCCTTTATTTCACCAACACTTTGGGCAAAGCTTGCAAGTAACCACTTGGTAATTGATTGGGAAAGAGAAGAGCTAGAGATGTTGGTAGATTAGGGATAGATATACCAAATATATCCATACTTACTTTTCCAACAAACAAAAAGTCTAAGTCTTTTTTTTTGTTTTCATTATCTATCATAAGCTAAGAAAGAAAGAGAGAGACTAGAGAAAAGAGAGAGAGAGAGAGCTAGCATTTTCAGCAGCTCCAAGAGGAGAAGGAGAGAAGGTTTTGATCTTCAAACTAACCAAGATCATCTACTTTGAAAGATTAAGAAAGGCTAGCAAGATATCAAGGTATTAAACTACATTTATCTAGTTATTCTTAATTGTTTTAATCAAAACATGAAGTTATGTTCTTGATCTTCAAAACTCTAGATTTACATGATTTAGAGTATTTTATGTTTAGATCTACCCATATTGAGTGTTGATTTGGTTGGAATTAAAAGGAAGAGAAAATTGGAATTTTTCCGAAAAAGTTTGAACTTTTAAAGTGTGAGCTAGGTTTTGATTTTTCTTGAAATCTATGATGGATATTTATGATTTATGTTCTTGGGATACTAGATATATGTGTTAAGGGTATAATCCCTTTGGAATTACTCAATTAGGTGGAATATTGAGCAAGTTATGGGATTTCTCCCAAACTACTCAAAGTTAAGAAAACTGTTTGAAGGACAGTTTTGTAACAGACACTTCCTGGATAATTTCCGGGAGCTTAACATGTCCAAATATGGATTGTGATAGATGAAAACTATAGTTCGGAAAGATACGAACCCAACAAAATTGACGGATCATTAATCGGAGTTATAGATTTCATTTTATTTAAGTTTTGGTGAAGGACTCCAAAACTGCCAAATGACAAAAAGTTGCTGCCCAAAATTTTCCGGAGGTTGTTTCGGACATTTATTTAATGAGAAAAATTCCAGGCTTTTGGAAAATGAAAATATATGGTATTATGTAGCTCGTGTCCAAAAATGATCTAATTCCGAGTTAAAACATCCAAGTTATGACCGTTCTAATTTTTGTGATTTTTCGACGGAAATCGCTATAAACGGAGTTCTACAACTCCGATTGCCACGAAATTTAAAATGGAGCATTACGTTAACATACATAAGGTTATCCGAAGAGATGGTAATGTTTGGAGTTAAGCACGAGGTAGCTAATTTCTTAAGCTACGCACTAGAATTAACTTTTGAAAAATATCAAAGGAAGTTGGAAAATTATGGAAAAATAATTTTTGTGGATGAAATATGTGTATATATGTTTGGACTAATGATAGAAAAATAATAAACTGATTTGGTATTTTCGTGACACGGATATAGAATACAGCTTGCTGGATTATATAATATGATTGAATCCAGTTTGCTGGATTGCAGTTTAGATTGCTGGATTTGGAATTCAGGTTGCTGGATTTGGAATCCAGGTTGCTGAGTTGGTAATTTAGTTGCTAGATTTAGAATCCAGGTTGCTGGATTAGTATTTAACTTACTAGGTGTTAACGAATAACTTATGAAATGAAAAAGTGACTGTTAAATCATATAAATGTGATTCTATGGCATGGTTAAGTGCTTAAGCAGAGTTTAACTGAACTTAAACTCGAGTGTTGACCGACTAGACCGTCGGGATGTTAAAATTGTGTCAGTTTTAACTCAAACTTAATAGTCTAACTGATACTAAGTCTTATGTGAATTATAGACTGATATGGTTATGTGGTAATGTGTTTAGGTTATTCTGTGTATATAAATATAACAGTATTATACTGTGATGATATTATTCTAATTATTGAAGATCTATATTATTAATATTAGGTCTTCGGGTAAAGCGATATAAAATTGCGTTGCGGTAATCAACGGTTCAGGCAAGTTTCTTTGTACTTAACTCTAATAAGAGTATTTTATTCAAGCTTATGGTTAATCATTGCTGATTGCCATGAAAATTGTACTCTGTACATCTTGCATGTATAAGTCAGGTATGAAAGGCTGATCACCTTCATTACCAGTTGGTTCAGAAATGTTTGTTCATGTTTAAAACTTGTTCAGTCAAAAATTTGTTCGTGCTAGTTCTCAATTATATTGATGAATTATAGCAAGCTCATTATTCATACTCTTCAATCATGATATATCTTATATTATTGTATTTAAACTTTCTGGGCAACTTTCATGCTCACCCTTGCTATATCATGATAAAACATTGCAGATAAGGCGAACGTGTTCGGATACAGGAAAAAGATAATGCCAAGTTCAGCTTGGGATATAAAGTGCTGCTAGTTTGTAATAGCGTATTTTGATAAATGTGTTGTATTTTAGATAGTTTATGAATTGTGTAAAAGTTAAGGTTACTCGACCTTGGGGATTATGTGTAAGTTTAATGTATAAACAATTTATGTTTATATCTTCCGCAAATAGTTATAGAAATAGTATATCGGATCCGCGGCGATTTGGAGCCCGGATTTGGGGATGCTACAACCAACATCATTAATTTCTCCCGACCCTTTCTACTTAAGGCGTCGAAAACCACATTTGCCTTACCCAGATGGTATAAAATTTCACAATCATAGTCTTTAATTAACTCCAACCACCTTTTTTGGCGCATATTCAAGTCCTTCTGTGTAAAAATATATTTCAGACTCTTGTGGTCTATATATATTTCACACTTCTCCCCATAGAGATAGTGCCTCTAGATTTTTAAAGCAAAAACAACTGCAGCTAACTCCAAGTCGTGGGTCGAATACCCCTTCTCGTAATCCTTCAATTGTCATGACGCATACGCAATGACACTGCCGTTTTGCATAAGCACACAACTAAGTCCTTTATGCGACACATCACTAAAAACAACAAAATTTCCTGTATCGTCCAGAAGAGACAACACCGGTGCTGTACTCAACCTCTTCTTCAATTCTTGAAAGCTTTCTTCACACTTCTCCGTCCAAACAAATTTCACAGCTTTTCTAGTCAAATTCGTTAACGGAGTTGCGATCTTGGAAAATTCTTGAATGAATCTTCTGTAATATCCTGCTAATCCAAGAAAACTTCATACTTCCGACTACATCCTCGGCTGATCCCAGTTAATCACGACTTTAACTTTGGATGGATCTACCGAAATTCCATTTTTATTGATCACGTGCCCAAGAAATTGTACCCACTCGATCAAAAATTCGCATTTTGAAAACTTGACATACAACTTCTTCCTTCTCAACACCTCCAGCGTTAATTTCAAATGCTCTTCATGTTCTACCTTGGTTTTCGAATATACCAAAATGTCATCTATAAATACCACTATGAACTTGTCCAAAAACGACTTGAACACACCATTCATTAGTCCCATAAATGCTGCAGGAGCATTCGTTAGACCAAAGGACATTACCAAAAATTCGTAGTGACCATATCGTGTTCTGAATGCTATCTTCGGTACATCCTCTGGCCTCACCTTCAGTTGATGATAACAACTCCTCAAGTATATCTTGGAAAAGTATCTCGCTCCCTTCAATTGATCAAACAGGTCGTCGATACTCGGTATTGGATATCTATTCTTAATCGTGACCTTATTCATTTCTTTGTAATCAATGTAGAGTCGCATCGTTTCGTCGTTCTTTTTCACAAACAACACCGGCGCTCCCCACGGCGATACGCTCAGTTGAATGTACTTCTTGTCTAGTAATTCTTGTAGTTGTACAATCAATTCTTTCATTTCTACTGGTGCCATTCGGTATGGTGCCTTCGATATTGGAGCAGTTCTTGGCGCCAAATCGATCACAAAATCAACCTCTCTATCTGGCAGAAGTCCTGGCAAATCGTCTGGAAATACGTCTTCGAAGTCCCTCACTACTGGTATCTCCTCTACTTTTGGATTCTCTTTACGACTGTCGAATATGTAAGTTAGATATCCTACACAGCCTTGTCTTAACAACTTTCTGGCCTGCATCATCGTTATACAACTCGTTTGTCTAAGCGACTTGCTACCATAAAACACAACCTTTGACGGAGTCATTAGGTTAATACGCTTCTTCTGGAAATCAATTACGGCTCCGTGATTGAATAACCAGTCCATACCTAAAATAACGTCAAATTCTCCAAGTTGAATAGGGATAAGATCTACGCTCATGATATTGCCCTTAATATCCACTCTACAGTTCTTATGTACGTACTTAACAGGGATTATTTCTCTATTCGCAATTTCTATGTTCATGGGGTGTTCTAACTCATCCTTAGGCAATTATAAGTTCTTAGCAAAGTCATCGGATATAAATGAACAAGTAGCACCCGAATCAAATAATACATAAGCATTAACTTTATTGATCGGAATGATACCTGACACCACATCACTAGACTGCATAGCATCGTGCACTGTCATGTTGAATGTCCTAGCGGTCGATCGGTTGGTTGAGGTTGGTCCCGTGATAGTTAAAGCACTTCCTCCGTTATTTCCTCTGTTCCCTCCTGATCTTGCCCCTCCAGATCCCTTCTTGGGACAGTCCCTTTCCAGATGATCCTTTCAGCCGCAAGTGAAGCAGGCTCCCTTCTTTGGGTTAGGACAGTTAGGTGCTATGTGGCCCTCCTGACCACAATTGTAGCACACCCGCTTTTCCTTCATACAAACCCCTAGGTGAGCTTTCCCGCAGGTCGGGCACGCTTTGATCCTCTTCTTCTGACCTCCTTTGCTGATTTCCAGTTGACGAGTTGTCAGTCCACCTCATTTTCTGATTGATACTTCCTCCCGCGTTGCTGCCACTGGCTTTGTTATTTCCCTCATTTTCACCCTTCTTTTTCTTCTTCTGATCCTAATTGTACTTGGTCACCGCATCGCTCCCACCTTCAGCGACGATGGCCTTTTCCAATACTCTAGCAAAAGTGTTTAGCTGAAACATTGATATTTTGTTATATACCTAGGGCTTCAGTCCTTGTTCAAGCCTTCTTACTTTTCGATCATCTGTGTGCACTTGATATGCGGCGAACCTCGCCAACTCATTGAATCTAGCCGCATAATCAGGTACGGACATATTACCCTATTTCAAATCCAAAAACTGAACCTCCATTTGGTTCTGCGAGCTGGTCGGGAAATACATCTCCAAGAACATCTCCTTGAACCTCTCCCAGGTAATCATACCTTCTCCTCCACGGACCTTGTTTGCTTGCCACCAATATCTGGCTTCAGATTTCAGCATAAACGTTGCGAAAGCGGTCTTCTGGTCCTCTCTGACTCTTGCGACATCAAAAACCTTCTCCATCTCCATAACCCAAGTCTGAGCTTCGATCGGGTTCATGGAGCCTTTAAACTCTGGCGATCTCACCGCCTTGAAATCTTTGAACGTTGTATTCAGTGGAGCTTGAGGTTGATTATTCATCGCTCCAGCTAGTAAGTTCACTAATTGTTGAACAGGGTTAGCATTGGCGTTATTGTTATTCGTTGACTCTTCTTGAGCTGGTTAACGGTGTTGTCTTCTTCTTGATGGAATATTTCTGTTAAAATATACGCTTATTAGATCATTATTTATTTCCCTAAATAGTTAAGGCATTACTCAACAATTTAACATAATCACTTAACACATTATCTCAAACAACTTGATACAATTATTCAAATAAAAAGTTTTAATATCAAACGATAGCATCACTGCTATTTACATCCACTATCCCGAGATAAATAATCTACAGGATTTAAAACATTAAAATATTCCTTTGTTCATAACCACATCGGAATTTACATCTAAATACCAGATAAGTTTTTCACATAATTAAACAAATTCTATCACTGCCTGTTAAGGCGCTGAACAACCTTGCTACGTTCTTCTTCCATGATGCGAGACATCATCCTGCGATCCAGCATGTACGATGGTAGTCCTTCGAACTGAATTGGATACCTCAAAACTCGATCTTGAGCCTCATCCATTGCATTTTGGAGTGTAGAGTACGTCTCCCCAAGCTTAGCCTTCTTCGCACTACAATCCTCTTCTGCAAGATCAACACGATGTGATTCTCTTACCCAGACCTCCTCTGCTATGATCATCTTTTCTGAGCTTTCCTTCAGTTCCTTCTTTAACTTCTCTATCTCTTCAGACTTCTCCTCAGTTTGACCCTTCTCGTGAACCAAATCCCACTCCATGTTTCCTAAACGTGTGTGAAGGGTCACAGCCTCGCTCTCCTTCTACTCGATGGTAATCTGCTAAATAATCGCTCGCTCAGTCAGATCCTGGACAGTGTCTTGTAACTCTACGTTATAGTCATATAACTCGTCGTACATCTCAGCATCAATAGATTTCGGTGGAAACTCCTCTTCTTCCTCTTCCTCCTCAGGATCCTCCTCTGGATCAGTCTTAGGCTCATGCTCCTGACCAACAATAGTGATCAATGGAGATGGGTCTCTCTGTATCAACTGCTCCCTGACAACATGAATGTCTCAGGGCTCCTCCTCAGTAGGTACTCGGGGTTCTTCCTCCCTAGCTCGACTAGTTCCTCCAACATCCGACATCCTGACAACATAGTTTCAAGTTTTTAGTTACTAAGTCGTACTAGTGAGCACATAATTTAGCACATAAACACATAAAGTCTTTTATTATCTTTAATGAATTAAGAAATTCATTTCTTAGAACTCGATAAGAGTTTTCCATCACTATGTTCTTCTTATAAGGCTACTACCTAAGGTTGTTCCCCCACCTAAGGTTCATAACCTACAGCTTTGATACCAACCTGTGACACCCCCAAATTCGGGTACTTCAATTTCCTCGAAATTTGGTGTTCACTGTCCAAACATCATGTATCTATCTACCCATAATAAATAAAAAACCATAAATAGATATAAATAAATCCTCTCCTTATGGAGTTACAACATCTGAAAATAAATATATCAATCCCAGGTCATACTAACCTTAAATCTCAAATGCGGAAACATAAACAAATATTAAGTCTTACACAATTTAAACATAAGTCTGAAACATAACATAACTAATAAACAACAAGTCTTCATCACTTATTAACTTTGCCCTTGCCTTTACTAGTAGAAGGCTCGTCGGACCTTTCGTTCTTAACTGCAATGTTATTATTACGCAAGAGTGAGCACAATTGCCCACAAGTATAATAATATAACAATTAAATAATAACATGCGAATGAATCAATGATTTCTGAAATAAGAAACTTGGCTTTTGAATCAAGAATGAATAACAATAATCAAAAGACCTTCTGAGGGTCATAAGACCTTGAACTACGTCCTAGGTTGTCAAATATTTATACTTAAAACCTTTAACAGTCATAAGACTATGGACTCTTCTTTTCGTACTTAGGGGGATCAACCCTTAGTACCATATTGTGCACAATATCTTAATGCTAAAACATTATTAACCCTATAACAGGGTTGTTCATCTCAGTTTGACATTAGAGTCCGCACCAAAGGAAGTTTGGTTTGGATAAGCTCAACAATGGTTCTGAAATTTAGAACGTTCATCAACTATGGACTAGTCGAATCAATAAGGGTTCGCTAGTCTTACAAGGTTCAACAATAATTTATATTCAATTTGAATAATAAAGTTCAAGATGTATACAATCGAATAAGTATTGTATAACAGGAATCACGCTTTTAAAGAATGATAACATCTAATATGAAATCTTGACTTGAACAATAATAAACAAGATAGATTAAGGAACTTGCTTTATGTAAAGAAACAAGGTTTAGGAACTTGCCTCGTGCGTAGACTAAACGATTACTACTTCCGTTCACCACAAATCCTACACACATACCATATGTATTCATGACATTCATTAGTTACATTTTCACTTAATTATTTAATATAAACTCCACTTTATTTAACAAATCATTACCCTTCTAATTTAATTACTTAATTAAATTAGAATATTTTCATTCTCTTACTATTATTACATTCGAATAAATTATTTCATAATAATTTTCATCGAATATTTATTTTATTCCATAAATATTTCAACTAAAATATTTATTTTATTTGATAAATATTTTAATAATAATTTCCATCGAATATTTATTTTACTCCATAAATATCTCAATTAAAATATTTACTTTATTTTATAAATATTTTAATAATAATTTTCATCGAATATTTATTTTATTCCATAAATATCTCAATTAAAATATTTACTTTATTTTATAAATATTTTAATAATAATTTTCATCGAATATTTTTTTTTTATTTTTGCTCACCGGGGCTGGGTAATTTAGTTTGGTAACGCCCGCCGGGGGCGGGGTTACCCAGACTCAGTTTCTGCAGTTCGCGAACATAACACGGCCAAATTAGGCCAAAAATCTCTCACAAGTAAAATTATACGTTCTGTGAAGAACACAGAATATGGCCATAACTTCAAATTATTTTATTTTTACACGAATTCAGACATACCCAAACAGTGTAATACACATATAACTACTACTCAACCCTTCTAGCATGATTTTAACATGTTAAAACACATAATTTGTAGAATCAACACATGTAATTTACCGTTCTTGTTGTTTTTTGAAAGTTTTGAATACAGAACATGAAAATTAACACTACAGATTTGTTATAACACCGAATCCGTTTATTTGAAGTTTGGTCTCTTCATTTTAATATGCATAATTATATACAAGTATAAAATTTATGACACAATATATGTTTGACGTATTAAAATTTTGAGTAAGGGCCATATAGCCATATTTCTATACTCTGTAATTTTGCAGCAACAATATACGACATATATTTTATGAAACTGATGTTACGCCTGAGAAAATCGAATTTTTGAGAATTAAATTTTTGTTTTTATTAAATGAATTTAATTGATTATTTATGGAGCAAGCTAATCGAAGGTCGTTCTATGACCTAGAAATGTCAGAACATCGTAGGATTTTGGCTACGTGGTAGAATTAAAGTGTTTGAATTTCCAAGACGAAAATAAAAGCTTTTCGAGAAATTTTTTGAAAAACACTATTCACGCATTTCTGCTCGAAAATTATTTTTGAACTTCCGAGAAATACGTAATGATAGAATATCGATGTGAGATGGAATATCCAATAATATTTCAGTTATGGAAAATATAATATTTCACCTGTGGACTTAATTTGAGAACGTTAGGAAAATCAAGCGTTAAGAAGTTAGGGTAATAATTGTATGATAAGTAAATTGTACGAGGTAGAGTATACGAGTATGTATGAATGATGGTATATCGTATATCATGAATAAGTATGAGTTAGAATACAATAATTATACGTATAATACGTTATAAGGCTTTAAGCCAAATGTAATGGATTTGTTGAATTGTGTAGGAAATATATGTATTATCCAATGGGATTAATGATAAGGCCCAAATGTAGGAGATTGTTAAGTCCAATATGAATTAATATGAAAGTCCAAAGTAATTTAATGTGCAAGCCTAAGTGTTTGTAATGTAAAGCCCAAAGATTTATTAATGCAAGCCCAATGTTTGTTTAATTACATGCACAAAGTAAAATTATGCTAGAAGCCCAAATAATTAAGTAAGTTAATTAAGCTAAGGCCCAAAGTAATTATCCAAAGAACCATGGAGCAACCCATGGATGATCCAATGTGATGAACAAGTAAACTTAGAGGCTAAGTTAGTGTGGTGAGCTCACAAAGTGATTAATGTGATAATCAAGTATAATTAATGATTAAGTAAGTGTGGTGACCAAGTGTTGTGGTGAGCAAGTAGACATAGTGGCCAAGTTTACTTAAGCCTTAAGTTAGGAATAGTAAGGAGGTGATTAAGGAGGTGAGATGGCCTAATGACCAAACTACCCTAACCTTAGAAATCCTATAAATAGCAAGCTTTATTTTCATTTGTTGGTTGTTAGTTTTTCATCCAATAAACACATAAATTGAGAGCTTATTTGGTTGAGAGAATAAGCACTTATAAAGTTAGACTTCTATTATTAGATTTTCCACAACAACTTATAGCTTAATGGCTTGAGAAAAAAAGCTAGAGTTCTTATTAAGTAAGAAACAAAAAGAGGATTGAGGTTTAGCAAGTGATCATCAAAGGGTAAGCAACCTTAATCCTTGATTCTCTTTCTCTTCCATTGTTAGAGAAGGGGGTATTGGTAGACCTAGTATGTTAAGGAATGATAAAACAAAGGGCTTAAGTCTTAATAAGCTGTATAAATTATGAATAAGCTATTCGTAATCATTTAAGTTACGAACTTGTGAAGAACAATAATGAAAGTATAAGAACTTGTAAGAAGTGGTAATATGTTTACATTAAGAAGTTAGCATTATTAATAAGATGTAAGAATAAGGATCTAAGGACTTAACTTGTTAATAAGTCATAAACAATGAAATCAAGTATGTTATACTTTAATAAGTAGTTTATAAGTTTATGAGTTTTGAACTTATTAAGAACAAATAATAACTTATCATGTATATAAGTTAACAAAGCATGTATGTCAAGATGATAGTATGATGGATTGAATCCAAGTGAAATGGTTTAAAAATCTCAAGTAATGAAGTTTCGCCAAAATTTACACGATTAAACGACGATCGTCGAATTCGTGAAATTCTCAGAATAAAAGTCGAATTTTGATATGGAGCTTGGAAACATTGGTTTTCAATGGAGACAAGTCGTATTTGTCATTATAGAGTTGCGAATTCGAAAATGGCCGGATTCCGACTTAGAACGAAGAAACGAGCATTGAACGTTCACGAACGTTTATCATTTCGTTATAAATGGACTAATAGGTGAATTTTTAGCAAACGAAGCCGAATAGATAAAATTCTTAAATCAACACGTAGAGTATGTAATTTGTGAACTATAGGCTCTTGAACGAGCCAATCTGGACTTATAATGAAGAAGTTACGAAGCCGAAAATCTCACTACAAGAAAAGTCTGTAAAAATTTTCTGGTGCTGAGAACTGGCGCCACGGCGCCAGTCAAGGCAAAAAGAGTCACGCCGCAGTGCCAAAGTGGCATGTGTCCCCTGCAAACTCGCACCGTAGCGCGACCATTTAACAAAGGGACTCGCGCCGCAGTGCCGAGTCCGGTCTTCAAGCCCTAATGGGCGACGCCGCAGCGCGGCATAACAAAGAAACACTGGCGCTGCGGCGCCAGACTTAAAAGCTAGACAAGAAAGAATACTTTCAAGTAGAAGATGAGGGGAAGTTGATTAGTAACGAACTAAGGGACTTAATAAAACATTGTTAAGTCATAACTAAACCTTAAGTATGATTACTTAGGGTAAAGAAAATCAATTGAAGATGAACGCAAATGATATGCAATAAATGTATTTAATCAATGACGATTGATTTTTGAACAATAACGTAAAGACATTAGGAAGTCGTGAGGAAGGATAATTAACTCGAACCGAGTTTTATTAATGAAATAATTTCAGTTAAATTATAGAAGAGAACGAAGTTGGTAAGAATGATGTAAAAGAACGACGGAAAGCCGGAACCAATAAATAACAAATCTAATACGGGATTAGATTGAGAAGAAGGGTAAAATTATTTAGGAACCAAGTATGTTCATTCATGACCTAATGTGGTATGTTATGTGATTATGTGTTGTAGAGACTGCAAAGACTCAAAGGAAACGTAATTATTCGGTAGCAGACGCTAAAGACAAGTTTTTCTTAAACGATTTTCTAACCTTCGTGTTAGCCAGGTTTTCAAATGATTCAAATTATGAGATGCATGTATGGTTTTGAAGAAAGAGTCGATGCCTGTTTTAGCTCAGCTAGACTAATCCTGATAGATTGATTGAACTATTTACAAGTCTTTCAATATAGAATTGCTAACGCTATCCTACGCCAACTAATTGGTACGGATTCAAGGTAAGCCTGAATATGAATAAACAAATGTATTTTCATCGAGTATTCGATGGGCACGTGAGGTTGCCACAACTTAAACGTACACACGTTTAATGGATGTAGTGTTGATCAACATAGAGTACTATAGGCTGATCACCTAGAAGTGCTCGTAAGATATACCGGACTTACGGACTTTGTGCCGGGGTTGTCCTTTTCAAAGAAACTATAAGACGTTCACGTCTTGAACCAGAATTGATGAATATTATTATTGTAAAATGTTTTGAAGGAAAAAGAAAGCTATTTTGAATTATTGATAGTACTTCATAAATATCATCCAGTTATTAAGGATATACGATTCCTATGTTTTAAGCATGCTTTTAAAAATGAAATTGTTGTACTTGCTGAGCTTGTTATGCTCACACTTGCTTGAACCATATGATTGCAGCTTAGACGATATGACCAAAGGATTCGACAAGGATAAAGTGAAGGCTAAATCGAACTTGTAGCGTACCTATGTAATAGTATAGGTTTATAATGATAATATTTGATATTATGACAAGAACAAATGTAACGGTTATAAAGAACCTGGGGAATGGTAGTATTGTTTTGGAATATATATAAGACAGATTCGTTCTTTTGAGGCTTTTTCAATTGAATGTTTGTGTGAACTGTAGCACCGTGGAGCACCATCTGTCGGGTTGAAAGAGACCCAAATTTGGGGGCATCACAACTGATGTTATGGTTCATACAATATAGTAAAAACATACTATGTTAACATATTAACACATATATGTGTAAATTTATAATACAATTTATGATTATCGTGTTAAATTTGGTATGTAAGGTCATATGGCCATATTTTCATACTCTGTAATTTTGTAGGAAGTATATACGCCATGTTTTTATGAAATTGATGATATGGTTTATAAAATATATATAATAAAACACGATATGATAACATTTATCACGTAATTAACACATAATCGTTACTCCTTTTTTAACTACAAAGCTTTTACAGAACATAAAAGCCATTTTCTTAAAAACTTAAACAACGTAAATAAAAATTGGGTTGGAGAAATTACCCAAAGCATAAAGTGTAGATTAGTAGGAATGATTCTTTCTCCTTTCTCAGACACTTCTTAAATCAAACAACTCTCAAGTTTCTCTTTAACAAAATCTCAACCTCTCTAATTATTTTTTTCTAGACTTAGCAAAGAATGAAAATAAAGAAGACGTATTAATTTTATAAAAGAAACTGAGCGCAGAGTGGTGGTCAGTTAACCCATCATGGGTTAACTGCTACTAACTTCCCCTAGGGCTTCGTTTGGCTGGCAATAATAGACTCCAAAATCCTTCAATTTAATGATTCTCTTATACTATAGTTTAAATCATGTCACACCCTTATACAATAATTCAAATATCTTATTTAATTAATTTAAATAAAATATGATAATTTATCATTAATTCCCATAGTCATAAAATTAAATTTCTCATTTATTAAATAGGTTAAATGATTTATTATCTAATTAATTATTAAATTAATTAAAATAACATTATACTTATTAAATATTTTATTTATTTCAATAAGTTCACATAAATACATAATCTGAGTAGTAAAATTCTCTACATTAATTTAATAAATATAACACATATAATTAAATTAATCTACCACAACTTCATCAATTAATTATTAAATCTAATAATTAAATCATCAAAAATATTTATTTAATTCAATAAATATTAAAATTAAATTACAAAAATCTAGTTCGTCACAGTTGATCGCTAATGGGTTTACACTTATTGTAGAATAGATGTTATTTATTTAAATGAATTAAATAGTTTAATTTATTTATTTAAATAAGATTAGAATGATTCTAATTGATTTATTCACAACCAGTTTTAATATGGAGAATGTGACACCCCCAAATCTGGGTACTCTATTCCAACAGGTTTTGGTGTTCATTGTCCAAACATCATTTCTAACTACCCAAATTAAATAAAATTAAGCAATAAATCTTCCCATTAAAGGGTTACATATCTTCACTACTACAAAACAGTAAATAGACAACGCGGAAAAAACGTTGTGGTTTCTGTCAGAAAAACGTCGTGGTTAAGGGTGTTGTCTATTTGACACCCTTGCACAACGTTTTTAAAATGTTGTAGTTAAGCACAATACACAACATTTTTTTAGGAAAAATGTTGCAGATTTGTTTTCTAAAAATTAACAGATGCTTAAAAACGTTGTAGAAGGTATGATTCCACAACGTTTTTTGAATAAAAATGTTGTTATTTAGTATATCAGACAAAGTTTTTAAAATGTTGTAGATAAAAAAAAGAAAAAAAAAGAATGTGGTTCACCTATATTTACCAATGCACCTGCAATATGCTAATACCATGATATATAGCCAAAATGTATCAACCATTCAAAATACATCCCAATAATACCATTCGTTTATAATTTCAAATTACTACATCCACAAAATATATACCAAACTATCCATATAATCACTCAACCAAACGAGTATTGCCCAAACAATATAATTCTTGGATACTGACTATACAACCTATAAATCCTACACAGAAAAACAAGTAAATACAGGACCTTCAAGAGTTTTTTTTGGTTTGTTTGCTACAATATATGAGAAGTTCATAATTACAATGATGGATAGCCAATCTCCTTTAGTTGCAGCTTCTGCTTTCTTCATACATCTTGCCTCTGGTGGCTCACTGGAAATAGCAAAAGATGAAGAATTAATAAGATTAAAAGATTACTTCTAAGAATGCAATTCATCAAAGTCCTACAGTATGATATTAAACCATGCCTTCTAACTGCAGACCAACAGAGGAACACCACATAGAGCTCCATAAATCCAGGAGTCAAGAAACCAGCATTTACCTGTTTCAGCCAAAACATAATCAAGTACCAAGAAGTCCACCCAGAATGCCAATTATTGTAATTGAAGAACCTTGTGTCAATCCACACGGAACCTGTAACATAAAACTATTATTATCAAAAAAAATTTACAATAAAAAAGTTAAAACAAAATTGAAACTCAAAAAAGCATGCACTAGAAATGAATCTGATCATGAAAAGAAACATTTATGTCAATGTAAAAACAAAAAAAATAATCAAATTTTGAGAAGACAAAACAACTCTACATTAAGAAATCAAAAGAATTATACACTTATGTCGACACAATATTACCCTCAGAAGCATATCAAGGTTGCGATAATGGACCACCGACAGAGGGCTGACTACTTGGACTTTCCAAAGTAGGAAACGTGCTGCTTTTGCATTGTCAAACTCAGCACTGGTAATATTGGTCGCAAGAAGGATCATCTTGGGCATGTTATACATGTGGCCATTTCATTTCCATTCTAATGTTCTTAGAATCAAGCAGCCATCCTCACCATATAACCATGAATACTTCTCAATAAGAATCATGTCTAGCTGCCAGTTGGTTCTGCCATAATAAACAAGTAGTAGTCCAAGTCAGGAAGTGGAACTACATAAATTCTATGAATTATAAATCATAACTTCTTTCATTAGTGTCTTGGATATTCAGACTCAAGAAAATTTCTCTGAACTTGTCCTGTGTGAATAAAGTGGCTTGGGCTCTTAGATTTGTAAAGGAGTCGGGCGCTTAAGAAAGGAGAGCATAAGGTTAAATACTTACTTAGATCTCATGGAACCATTTTTTCCAGATATTGTGGCTGCCTGAGCAGTTTGACCGTAGTCCCTTTGAGTTGAGCTCAAATCTGTATCGAGAAGTAATGCAAGAATTCCAGCAATAAGATATATAATTTAATTGGAATCTCTTACCAACTGCACCAATCTGTTTCATAGCAAAACATTTGTTCAGAATTAAATAAACATAAACCACAAAGAGAAAGCATTTTTTGTTTGGAAGCTAGGAAAAGTGGTGAAGAAAGAATGAATAAACGAAAAGAAACAATGTTGAACTTTATAAATTAAAAATTTTCATGGTTCGCCATCCTTGAAGCACTCTGATCATCATCCTGAAGTATTTTAGTCATTAACCTCAGACTGTCAACTTGGAACTTCTTGCTCAGGAAATTGACATTAAATAAGCAACCAAATAGACTTTTACCTCATTATAGTCAACAAACATATTGTTTGCATGCAAATATGCTTCAATGCCCTTTTAAATAGATAACGTTTTTGTATATATATCTACAACGTTTTTTTTAAAAACGTTATAAAAAAATACCACAATGTTTTTATAAAAAACGTTGTGGTTTAAGTGTTGTCTATTTAGTGTTTTGTAGTAGTGCTTAAACTAATAAATCCCAGGTTGTCTTACCTTAAAACATTCATCAAATACAGGAAAAAAAAATAATTACATCATATAATTAATACTAAATATGGCAACATAAGTCTCAATAATTTAATAAGGTCTGGAAACATAAGTCTTAACAATTTAACAAGTCTTCAACACTTGCTCATCTTGCCTTTCCCTTTACTAGTGGTTGGCTCGTCAACATTCTCAACTTTAACTGCAATGATTATATATATGCAAGAGTGAACAAAACAAATGCTCACTTGAAAGAACATAATAACTGACAATGAAACTGAATTGAATAACATTTTCTAGTATCGATAAACAAAAACTGATATTAGAAATTATCTGAGGGTTACAAGACCATGAACTATGTCCGAGGTTATAAGTATTTTTCAACTTAAACCTTAACAGTTATTAGTCTATAGGGAACTTTCTTTCCCGTACTTAGGGTGATCAGCCCTTCGTACCATGTATTGTGCACAAACATCTAAACGCTTTTGCGTAAATAATCCCTTGTAATAAGGTTGTTCATCTCAGTTTTAACATACAAGTCCACACCAAAGGAAGTTTGGTTTGGATAAGTTTCAAGGGTCATTTAGAGTTCAACGTACATCAACTAAGGATGGGATGAATCAAAAATGTAATGACAATGCAAGGGTTCAACAATGACGTATTACAGAGTAGTTATGAACCATAAATGAATAATGTACTGCATCAAAGTCATGCTTTAAGAATAAAGTTCAAAACATTAAAAGGATATAATAAACCTTGCTTGAGCAAAAATGACAAGCTAATGTTACATTTTCCAATAAGGAAACAAAATTAAGAACTTTACTCAATAGAATTCAAGAACTTGCGTAATTTATAAACAAGATAGGATAGTGTTGGGTAAAGTCTATATACGCTCACACACAAGTGTACGTGGTCAATAAGTAATATAATGATTAGTCAAGTATTGTTCCCACAGAGACTTAATAAGAAATTAATCCTAACAATTACCAGCTTTATATTAATCTGAATTTTATCAAACTATCCAATTCAATGATTATAACTATTAAAAACTAAAAACATAAAAATACTAAGCAATCATCAAACTCAAAAACTGTAATTTCAAGCAAATAATGGAGAATTAGGCTTACGACTTCACTTTAAGTATCACTCTGATTATTACACCTTATTTCAGTTTAATTCACTATCCTAGTTTATTAATCAAGAACACTCAAATAGAACTAGCCACCTCTCGATGCACTAATACCATATTAACTTAAATCCACAAATTAGATAGAATTAAGCTAAACACCTTAATCAACTAATTCACTATATCTCTATGTGAATTACAATAAAAGAAGATTTAATTACAAGTTCTCTATCCGATTACATGCGATGTTAAGCGTGTCTCTACCCTAACATTCATCAAGATTCCATTCACTCATAGAATTCAAGAACCCATACTATAGTAACTAAGTCTAGATTCATATTTCATCTCTCGAGTCCATACAATTCCACACAAAATTGGTGATCAAGCAATTTATAAATTAAAGCACAAATCACTATAGATAAACTGAAAGATAAATTATTAAACTTAAATTAAAGGTTACATAATCATCGTTCAACCATAAGATCCGTCATAAGCCTAATAAATAATTTAGTTCATTTTAAATGAATTAAAAACTAAAATCATCAAAGAAATTATCATCCCAATTATAATAATTGAATTAAGGAAAAATAGAATGAATCCAGAATCACCCTTCTCCTTAGCTCCAACTTGCAATTATTGTGACTTTAACCTCCAATCCTTCCTCCAATGCTATCTCTCCAAATTAGGGCTTCCAATTGCTATTTGATTATTTTGATTAATTGTATGTTGTTGTTTGTTTATTGAATTATAGCCCAGGACACAAATTCTGCTCATAATTCGACACCCAATGCACTTCCAACCGATGCCAACCTCTATTCTTCACGCCTCTACAACAGTTCAGTTCAAACATAAGTCTTGCTTTTCTCGTACCCCCACCCTGGTGGGGTTTTTAGCTTCATGATATCCGCCGCGGCAGGGGTGCCTTCTACTGTAATTCAGTTCTTGCTCATTATCTGTAATGCCCCCAAATCCAGGTACTTGAAACTCAAACTCGGTGCTTTATGATACCATTTCTATGAGCAAAATAATACTAACAATAATATCAATAATATGAATTTCAAACTTAACTTACATTTATCAGAGTCTAATCCCAAGTATGCAACCTTTGCTACAATATATTACATGATAGATAAGAAATACCATGGTCTATATATTGTCTAACCATTACAAAAGATACCATTAAACATATTCTATTTGCTTTTCTTTTCACTTGTTCTTGGCTGTACCTTCCGGTTGATCATGCTTAGCTGAAAACATTTAAATTTAAGCAAGGATGAGCATTTGAGTGCCTAGCAAGTAATAACAATTATAAGTATAATTAGCTGAAAGAAATAAATGTTTTCGTTGTATATCACTTCTACAACGAATTAATAGTTGTGAAGTAGACTGAACAAATCATAACCATCTATCAATTCTATACCAAAACTTTTAAAACTACGTATTGACTATATATATAGGGTAATCGATATATTATGAATATTGTTTTCTATTTTCAAAATGGTTAGACAGAAATTCATCTGTAAATCGTCATAGCTTACGGGCACGAGGGTGTACATCCCATGGACCCTATATTGATCAATACTACATACAAGAACGATGTTATCGTTCACTCTGTCCGCCTTGGGTGCATAAAAATTTTCTCATATTTGGGATGTTCATACTTAGTCTTGAGTCCAAACCAAAGAAATTTTATTGGATACAAAAAGGTTTTTATCATAATCAATGATATTTCTGAATCTGTGTCTAGCTGATCGAATAGCTTAGATGCATATATATATATATATATATATATATATATATATATATATATATATATATATATATATATATATCAACATGTGATTAAATACAATGATTATCCAAGTGGGGACACTTGTAAAACCATGTTTAGAAATTAACGAACATAATATATATCTGAATTACCATATACTGACATGTTGATAAACAATGATCGGATATAGAGTATATCGCAATAGAGCATAATAATATAATTCTGAAACTTCTTACTCATGTCCATTGTATAAAGGAAATGCAAAGGTAGGATACTTGCCTGGTCTGCTGCTTACAGTTATGCAATTTAGATTTATCTTTTATACCAAAACCTATCATTAATCAGATCATTCGTTCGATTAGAATCACATATCATAACACACAACACTGCTTATTGCAGTCAGCACATAACCTAATCACATTGCCACATACATTTCACAGTCATAGAATCACAAATAAACACATATACAGACACAATATGCATGTCTAGATCAATTTCTGAAACCTGTCGGCGTACCGACGACTTTATCGGGTAATTATCAAGTCTAAGACTCTATCATATAGTTCAATATCCATATAGACTATTTAAATAATAGTCATATCATTTTTAACTGACTTATAATAATTTCTAAACAATTAAAATAATTTATCACAAATTTTCAAACACCGGAATCATTATAAAATGATTAAAATATCAAATAATTCTAATATCATTTAATTAATATTAACTATTAATGAAACCATTGCCAAAATATTAAATTTATTTATAATAACTGAAAATATTTTTAATTCATTTATATCCTTTTTAAATGATTTTTAAATAAAGAAAACCAATTTTAAACTATTTATTTAATATAATTATTAAATAAACTTAATATCATTTATATTAAATTAACATCATTAATATTAAATTATTAATATTTTTCATGATAAAATATCAAAAGTTATATTTTATAACTTAAAATATTTTTATAATACATTAAATGATTTTTAAATCATTAATTCTATTTTCATAATTTATTTAATATATTTATTAAATAACTTAAACATCATTAATATTAATTAATTAATGAAATTTCATCACAAAATATTAAAATTCATCAAAAATAACTTAAAATATTTTTTAACACAATAATATAATTTTTCATGATTTTTCATGAATTAAAAACATTTTTAAATAAATTATTTAATATTATAATTAAATAAATAAATATCTTTTATATTCCAAAAATACTAAATATTTTTGAAATATACTCAAAATAATTAAAAACTATTTTTCAGACTGTAAAATAATTTTTCAGAATTTATTTTGTATTTTTAATAATTAAAAACCATTTTTTCTATTTTAAGTAATTTTCAAAAAATATAGAAATTAAAATTAATTAAGTCTGTCGCTAAAGCCTATGGCGACAGAAAAGCGTCGCCTTAGGTGTTCTTGAGCTCAAGAACACTGACAGGCCAGTGTTCGAGGGTCTCGGTTTGACCGGCTGTAAATCGCAATATAAAATGTTTCTAGGTTTAATTTTACACTAATATTGTAGTATTACTGACACACTACAACCTTAATCAACTTTCATGGCCAAAAAATAATAAGTCTATGAGATCTAAGCTAGCAAACATGCTATCAGACAACATCTGGGTTTTCTGGGTAACCCAGAAACCCAGACAGTCGCGAGGTACCACTTTGTGGTTCGATTTTATCTTAGTTCTGACCATGATTTATGACGTTTTATGGTTTAAACCTATATTATACATGACAAGGAACATTAACATAACAATAAAGCTATTTACCAACAACAGATCCACAATCTATGACTCGGTCAAACCTTCTCAGGACGCCTGTTCTTATGATTTTTGGAATTTCCAGAAATTGCACTTTGTCATTAACTGGTTACGTTTGACCACACACTACACTTAATCTACTTACTGTTTAAGAAATATAAAACCATGGATCGAGAGTCAACATAACCAGCTACACATTGAATACAACAACATCAACAAACCTGACAGATCTATGACCTAGAACTTCTTGTCAGACTCTGTTTCAACATTCTGGGCTGCCCAGATTTCCACTCGGTCATGGTCGGTCAACGACCTTTAACCGATTATAACTTCAAATCTATAATAGTTATGACTCTAATTCCTTTTTCATATTAAAGATAACATGACAGGCTATAGCTTAAAACTTTAAAACAACAAAAACCAATAACATAAAAAGATTTAAAGCTTCTGACATTAACTGTCAGACAACAGAAAACAGTTTTCCCAGATTTTGAAAAACTTAGATTTTGAGCACTTTAATGTTTTGAATCTAACATGTGCCAACCCAGATCACTTATAGACACTACATAAAACATATTACAACACATAATCACAATTTTTAACAGAAGTCAAAGATCAAATTCTTAATTAGGGTTTTATACCTTTTATACATCGATTATTGATTCTATGTTTTTGATTTGTTATTGTTGATCGTGGGGCTTGTTTTGGGACTGATCTAGCAAGAGAATTTCGGAGGTTTGGTCTTGAGAGTATGGCTAAGTTTTTGTTGCACAATTTTAGTCTAAAAGTGCACTTTCTCTCTCTCTCTCTCTCTCTTAAATCTAGCAAATCATGTATGCAATAATTGTAATGGCTAATCATGTGCTGGTAATGCTATAGTATCATATGTGAATTCTAGATGGCTGGCTTTTGTTGAATAATTGGCTACAATAATACACTAAATGGGATAAAAAGGGTATTTTAGTAATTTCCACACCAATAATTGAATTCTACCTTTCATAATGCACAAGGGTATTTTAGACTTTTCACTTTTAACCTCAAGGGCATTTTAGTCATTGGTTACAACCCTTAGAGTTTAGGGTTTATCACTTTAGGGTTTAGGGTTTAACCCTAAAGATTTACCAAATTAAATACAACAATTTAAAATTAGGATTTTCAATAGAAATTAGGGTTTTTAAAATTAACAATTAGGGTTTCCTAATTATCTGTATATCTTACTAACACAGTAATTACGATTTCTAAATACAGAAATTCTAACACACAGTAAAGTTCATATAACACAATTACTACCCAGTCTTATCTCATAACTGAGTTTAATAATTAGGGTTTAACAACACAATATTAGGTTATGACTTAATTTACAACAATTGACCAATCATTATCTATCCACACATATACAGTACATATTTATAGCACTGAAAAATTAATATACATATAATATTATATCATTATCATCATTCCTTATTCCAGAATTAGAATTAGGGTTTATCAGACTAGTATTAGGGTTTACTAGTAACATTTAAACTGTTTCACACATTAACATTACACACACATAACATACATATCTATAACACTGATAAATAATAATATAATATTATTATTCTCATTCCTTGATCAAAAATCAAAAATTAAGGTTTGTATTCCATATCTGATTTATTTGTCATATATAACATTATTAATTTAGTTAAATAATTAACTTAATTAATCTGAAATAAATTGATATAATAAAATAATTATTATAATAATGTTGTCATCATTTCATATATTATTTAATAATATCAAATCATTTTTTCATGGAAAATAATTAATAAAACATTTCTGCTTACAAAATTAATTACTGTAAAAAGATAATTTGTAATAATTAATAATTCTAAAATTATTTCTAATTTTTTAAGAAATAAATATATTTGCATTTATCATTCACATTACTTGAAACATATTCTCATCATTAAAAAAAAATTTATACGCAAAATTTCTGATTTAATTTTATAGAAAATATCGGGATATTACATTATCTTGCCCACTTTAGCCATGAAACCACCGTTTAAGCTCAAATGCTATGCCACCATACCTAAACATAAAAATAACACTAAACAAGTAAAATGAATCACAAAAATGACGAGTTAACACAATTTAGGCTTGAATTAGACGCCGATCTGTAGGTATAAACCCACTCATCAAACTCCCCCAAACTTAAACCCGTGCTAGTCCTCGAGCACAAAACAAAATAAAAATGCTATACAATGCAATGAAATGTAATGCAACTAATCTATATGCCTATGAATCCATTAGTCGAGATAGAAACAAGTCTTGTTTAACTGGCCTCAAGAAATCAAGCAAACATGACAATACTTCATATCAAAACCAATCAATAATTTCTATCAATCCTCAAATCTTAAAGTGTTATTACTGGTATAATGCGTGTGTGATCAACATCCATGCTAACAGATATAATCCTAAATACAACACATAATAGATCTTTTTAAAGGCATCATACATTGTAAACTCCTAAAATTCATGACAAAGCAAAATCCAACAAAAGTCAAACATCCACTAAGTTCAAAAGTCCAGTCCGGGATACTTATGCTTTACTTTTCATTACGGGGGCTTTTTTCTCTTTTCCCGTTTTATTATTTTTTTAACCATGAGTGTGCAATGTCTTATTCCATTAAGCTAACAGTGTTATCCTTTAGCGAGTTTTCGAACAATGACTCCCAGACCATAAATACCTTAGGGCGCTAGGTGTAAAGACAATCCCCTCGGCCGTACTTGCTCAAGTAACAAAGGCCCCGAAACATGACTAGCCATAGTATTTATTTAAAATTTTTTATTTTTTTATTAGGCTTATATATCCCAGATTTTTTCCCCAAACTTAAATTTTTATCTAAATTTAGTCATATCTGCCTATTCATGTCTCTCATTCATTCAAACTAGTATTATCCTTAAGAAGTCCATTATGTGCCAATTTAAACTTATTCAGTTAACATAGTTGTCTCTAATGTGCTAACCTTAATTATACCAGTTTCAAACAGGCAAAGATCCAATTCATAATAGAAAATCACGTCAAAGTTCTAATAGTCAGTATTGTACTTGTCTACTTAATCCCAGTCTCATCATTGGCCCAAAATAGAATGTTCTATCTAACAGCTGGATTCATGCAAAATAACACAGTACTTAACTAATTTTTTTTAGTTTTAAATTTTATAGATATGGAATAAAATTAACATAATAAAAGTAAAAACTATTTATAAAACTACTCTACTATGCAACTATTTCACTACATGAATGCAAACATATAATGAACCTAAAACTAAACACGAAACTAACTTATGTAAAACTAAATATTCTATTAAACATGCAAACATAACATAAAAATTAAACTAACTCCCCCAAACTAAACAATTACAATGTTCTCATTGTAAAGATAAAGCAATAAGTGTAAGAGGACGTCCTTGTAATGGTCTAAGTTTAAGGTGGTGGTGGCTGTTGCTTTTCATTATCGGAATCAAACGGTGTAAACCTTGGCATTGGGGCTGGCTACTGGTATGGAAACTGTGCATTTGGATTGAAACTTTAAAGCGTTGTATTCAAGGAAGCGAATGACATGTTCATGGCCTCGAACATGTGGTCTTGTCTGGCCGCGAGCCTTCTCATTTGTCTGCTGGCATCTTTGTTGCATCCATCCACTTGTCTCTGAAGACTCTGAAATTGAGGGCTAAACATATCTCTGCCAGACTGCGGCATCTCTTCAGTCGCCTGCTCTCCCGTAGTCTCATCCACATGGAACTCGTTGTCGTCAAAGGTGTCCTCAGAACCAGCCTCATCCTCCGAGGCTAGTGGAAATATGAACCCGACTCCTCTTGAGTGCGACTCGCCCCCATGCCACACTAAATACCGTACGATCATCCTTGTGTCCAACATCTGTAGCGGCACCGGACCACCTAACTCCAGCATGCCTGCACAACCCACATATGAGAGATGGGTGTGGCAAGCCGCCAAAAAATGGTCCTCATAGGCATCTTCGTATGGAGAAACTGATGATGGCACCCACGTCGATGAGAAAGTCTTGCACGATTCCATACAATAGAATTATCTTCTACTTTGTCACCTCTGTCATATGTGTAGATGGGAATAGCTTGGCGCACATGAACGCATAACATATTTTACCATAACGGCTTAGGTCCTTGCTGTGGAAAATGGTGCCCCCTTTTCAACCCTTGGCCCATGTGGTGCTCGACTTTGTTATTCCAGTCAAAATGTCCTCATACTCGGGATCGTGGTCACGCAAATAGGCATACTGGCTTTCCACAGGAACTCGCAGATGGTAGTACTCATTGATGACATCAGCATTAAAAGGTACTTGTTTGCCCCTCACGAATTCTATGAAAGGGGTCTTATCCTCCGCATTGGCACATAATTCGTTCACTACATTGACGATCGTTGGCTCCGGCTCGTCAGTGAACCTATCCCATCCTTTTTCATAAATTTGCCTGTTCATTTTGACATCCACGTTATCGGGTGCCAAGCCACGTTCTGGAGTTAACGCCTTGGTTACTTGAATGGATGAAGTCAAGTTAACAATCCCCCCTAACTTCACTTAAATAATTCGTCGAACACTTGGTGTGCACGACTGACAATACCCCTCAAATTTGTAATAGAAGTTCAAGTCTGGTGATAAATGATGAAGAATTATAAGAACTAACTGCTTACTCTCAGTGTATTGACAAGTTGGTTGAATCTCCCTTATCTTTTTGCTGACAAAAGTCTCACTATTGGAACCCTTTCTTTGAATGACTGAAATTTTATGAAATGGAGTGGAGGTATTGTGTAGGTAGGGTTTGATTTATAGGGGAGATATAATGTAGATATAGTTCTAATCCCGGATCTCTACTAGAGACCATATTCCTAAGCTCTGATACCAACTGTGACGCCCCCAAAATAGGTATACATCACCCATTCTAAGTCGCCAAATACATGGTACAAAATATAACTATAACTTAATTATACAATTGTCGTGCAGAATACGACAAAACATAACTGAGGGTTTTAACACGAATATTGTCTTCTAGATAGTATTCAAACTCAACTGGAGTCCTCATTACATTTGTTATCACACTATTTCATAGAATAGGGAGGACTACTATAGCCACCATCTCGGACCATCACTCCGTTCCCCAACTACAAACTTCCTCATACAACTGTCGTACAAAATACGACACCACATATGATGTGGATACCAACTGTGACTCTCATCCCTTTACTTGGATAGCACCTCACAGTGATACCTTACAATGGTACCTTACATAAAGGTACAGTTAATAACTGTTTTAGAAATTAAAATCTTTGGAAAATGCTCAAGGAAACCTTTGTACATGGGAAGCCATGCATTTAAGTTATAATAGATATCATATGACTCGAGAATTATCCTTGGTTGTCTCAATAAACCCCAAAGAAAAATGAGAAGATTGCAATTATGTTCTTTCCATTGCCGAGTCTTCTCTTGACATTTAATTATCTCCAATTGAGAATTATATTTCAACCAAACTCCAAGATTATATAGGTAGTGCTCGTAGATATAATCAGCATGTGGATGTGCACAACCCTGTGATAGTGGCAAAACACCCTTCCAAAGTTGGGTTCACCTCACCCTATTCGGTTCACCACAACGGATAAAATGTCGTATAAAATACGACACACTTATCTAAAATTCTCAATAAAATTATATCCATACTATTTTAGGGAAAACCTTAACAACTATAGACCATCATTCTATTCCTCTGTTACCTCCACTCGACCCAGCTATACTCTTATTACCTGAAAGGAATTGTGAAGCAAAAGGGTGAGCACAACTAGCCTAGTAAAGAATATCACGACTAAAGATAATTAAATTATCAATAACATTCATCAGTAATGAATCAAAGATTTAGAACATATGGTAGATGATAAAACTTTTCAACCATAGTTGCAGGGGAATGAGAAATCCATTAGAAGAGTCAAATACACCATAAAGTCTATTATCTTCTCCATGTTAAAAATGCACCAACAATATTTTAACCATGTAACATCAATCAACAGTCCCTGTCCACAATCATGTGAATAACTCATAATCATAATTATAGTTCTAAATTCCTCTTCTCATCCAGGACACGGATAATTTTTATCACCTGTCTTTACCCGAAACATCAAGATCATGGTTATACCAAATCACAGTTCCTGTTCATAATCATACTAATACATTCATCTTTGCATTACAGGCCAAAGATATTCATCATCCGTTCATCTTTTCACTACAGGCCAAAGACATGCAACTGTATTTTAGAATAGTCAAGTAGAGCATGATATCTACTATCTTCTGCGAATTAAAAGTTTATTATCAATTTTATCGCTGAGACTCAGCTTAATAAATAATTCACATCACCGAATTATCCATTCACTACGACCAAGGATATTCGTTAGTATCACATCCATGAATTATCCATGCACTACGGGCCAATGATATTCATTATTATCATATCTATGAATTAATATTTCATCGCTGAGACTCAGCTAAATAATTAATCTACATCACTGAATTATTCATGCACTACGGGCCAAGGATATTCATTAGTATCACGACCACGAATTATCCATGCACTACGGGCCAAGGATATTCGTGTTTTCATCAAGGGTCATGATCATGCCAAATAACAATTCATCTTTACACCCTTAGCCGAAGAGAATGCATGGTCATGATTATACCAACATCTGTCCATCAATGCACTACGACCAATGAGAACTTTTACGACATCATTTATAACATTACAAGTTATGATTATACCGAATGATCCCTAGTCATAATCATACCCATCAACAGTCCATCTTTGCACCCTTGGCCAAAGATGACTCTCATCAAAATATAAACACAAGGATGATGACAATGATATAAGTATTAATCAAATGAAATCAAGGATAAATATTAAAGACTTTAAATTTACCTAGAGTTTAAAAATATCCAAATTGTCAACATGATACTGCTTTGTGGAGTAAAATTTAAGAATAATATTGTATCAAAAATGATTTGGACCGAAAAGAAATCAAATTTTATCATAAATAGTACTTTAGGAATAGTACCCCATGAATAGTACTTGTGAATAGTACTTCATGAATAATACCCATGAATAGTACTTCGTGAATAGTACTTTATGAATAGTACTCATAAAAGGAAAATACAAAAGAAAACGATATTCTACGACGAGTACAAAAAAATGATATCTTATACGAGTATAAAAGAATATGCCAAATTGCAAATGGATTTTCACCTACCATGCGGTAATCCACGTAGACAGATCATTTTCATAATTGAATAAAGAATGAATACGAAGGGTCATTCACTATGCATGCGGTAGTTCGCATAGATATGTTATTCCAATAGAATAATAAAGAGTGGAATAACAAAAGAATTTCACGATGCATGCGGTAGTCCGTGTAGACATGTTATTCCAACAGAATAATAAATAATGGAATAACAACCCTTACGAGTATTGAAAGAAAATAACTCTCTTCATGAATATGAAAGAAATAATACTCCTTATAAATATAACAAATAATATCCCTTATGAATACAAAATAAATAAGACCCCTTACCTTAGTAGAAGACTGGATACTGCAATAGTGAAGTAGTAGAATACTCTTCTTCTTCCTCTCTATAGCTTCTCTCTCGATAATTGCTCTAGTGAGTCTTAGTGAATTGGTGAGAATGAAAGAAGAATGAGCTTCTATTTATAGGAAAATATAGTTTCGATAATTGCACGTTTTGGGGATCAAAATATTATAGTATAATTCCTTCATATTTTCCTTCATTTTTAATATAGTCCTACAAGTATTATCAAACTTGCACCACCTCCCCTAATAGTAATGCATTTGAATCAATAGTTCCATACATGTGAAAAAAATAGTTACAGTATAGTATCTTCATCTATACCTCCATTTTTAATTTAGTCATGCAAGTATTATCAATCTTGCACCACCTCCCCTAATAGTACATGCATGTGAATCAATAGTACATACATGTGAACAAATAGTTATAAGCATGTGAATATATAGCAATTAATTGCTCAATTATCCGATTAATTACCCGATTGGTCAATATAAGCTCCAGAAATTAATTATTATCGTAATAAATGTTGATTTCTGTTGGGTAAAATCTAATTCGCACAACACGCAAGTATACGTGGCCAACAAGTAATATAATAGTAAGTAGATTATCGTTCCCTCAGAGACTGTAATAAGAATTTAAACCTCACAATTACCAATTTCCTATTAATCCTAATTTTATTAAACTAATCAATTTCCAGTTTGTAACTAAAAGTATTAAAAATATTAAAATCACCAAATAATCAATAAATTCTAAAAACTAATTTTTTTAACAAATATTGGAGAATTAGGCTTCTGACTTCACTCTAAGCATCACTCTGATTATTACACCTTTATTCCAGTTTAACTCACTATCCCAGTCTATTTATCAAGAACACGTATGTAGAACTAGCCACCTCTCGATGTACTAATACCGTATTAACTAAAATCCACAAATTAGATAGAATCAAGTTAAACACCTTAATCAACTAACTCATTATATCTCTATGTGAATTACAATTAAATAAGGTTAAGTTTAAGTCCTTTATTCGATTATATGCGATGTCAAGGATATCTCTACCCTATCATACATCAAGATTCTGTTCATTAACATAAATCTAGAACACATGCTATATTAACTATGTCCAAACTTGTATTTCATCTCTCGAATTCATACAAGTCCACAAAGAATCGTTGATCAGGCAATTCATAAATGCAAGCTCAAATTAATATAGATAAGCTGTATAATAACTTATTAAACTGAAAATCAAAGTTACATAATCATCGTTCAACTTAAAGATCCGTTGTTTCACCCCCAAAATAGGTATACATCACCCATCTTGAGTCGTCAAATACACGGTACAGAATTTAAATACAAACTTTTTTTATACAGTACGACAAAACGTAGCTGAGAGTTTCAACATGGATAATGTCTCGTAGAGAGTATCCAAACTCAAATAAAGTCCTCATTACAATTATTATCACACTATTTCACTGAATAGTGAGGACTACTAATGCTAACAGCTGGACCATCACTCCGTTCCTCGACTAGTCCCAGCTATATTCTCATTTCCTGAAGAGAATAATGAAAATAAAGGGTGTGCTCAACTAGCCTAGTAAGAAATATTACGACTAAGATAATGCAGAATAAATTATCGTTAGCCTTCAACAGTGTCAAACTGATAAAATATAAAAAACATAAAGTTTAACTGCATCAGAACAAACAATCCATTAGAAGAGTCAAGTAGAGCATGATATCTATTATCTTTTATGATTTAAAAAGTTTACCATCAAATTTTATCACTGAGACTTAGCTTAATAAATAAACCGCATCATCGAATCATCCATGCACTACGGGCGAAGGATATTCATGTAATCATCAATGGTCATGATTATACCGAATAATCCCTAGTCATAATCATACCAACAACTGTTCATCAATGCACTACATGCAAATGAAAATTTTTACCACATCATTTGTAACATTACGGTCATGATTATACCGAATAATTCCTGGTCATAATCATACCAATCAACAGTTCATCTATGCACGTAATCCAAAATATGACTTTCATCACAATATAAACATGAGGATGATGACAATGATATAAGCATTAATCAAACGAAATTAAGGATAAATATTAAAGACTTTAAATTTATCCAGAGTTTAAAAATATCCAAATTGTCAACATGATACTGCTTTGTGGAGTAAAATTCAAGAATGATATTGTATCAAAAATAATTTGGACCGAAAAGAAATCAATTTTTGTTATGAATAATTCCCTGGGTGAATAGTATCCGAGTGAATAGTACCCCATGAATAGTACTTTATGAATAGTACCCCGTGAATAGTACTTTGCGAATAGTACCGTAAAAATAAATACTACTCATGGACAGTACTCCAACATGAAAAGCTTAAAATTTAACAAGAATTTGTAAAAAATATCCATGTGAAACGATACTAGATGAAGTACAAATTTCAAGGATATTCTGCTAATTTTACTGAGTGTAGAAGCAATACTTTAACAAAATGAGGGTATAATCAGGAATACAAGATGAAATAATATTACTCACATACTATAGAGTATGGAAGAAAATATTATTCCTATGAATACTGAACAAACTAATATCCCTTACTTCTGAAGAAGACTGGATACTGGAATAGTGAGGTAGCAGACTTCTCTTCTTCATTATCTCTATATCTTCTCTATCTATAATTGCTCTTGTGAGTCTTAGTGAATTGGTGAGAATGAAAGAAGAATGAGCTTTTATTTATAGGAAAATAAAGTTTCGATAAGTGCACGTGTTGGGGCTCAAAATATTATAGTATAATACCTTCATCTTTTCCTTCATTTTTATTTTAGTTTTCCAAGGATTATCAAACTTGCACCACCTCCCCTAATAGTAATGCATGTCAATCAATAGTACATTCATGTGAATCAATAGTTCCATACATGTGAAAAAAAATAGTTACAGTATAGTACCTTCATCTATACCTCTATTTTTAATTTAGTCATGCAAGTATTATCAATCTTGCACCACCTCCCCTAATAGTACATGCATGTGAATCAATAGTACATACATGTGAATAAATAGTTATAAGCATGTGAATAAATAGCAATTAATTGCTCAATTATCCAATTAATTACCCGATTGGTCAATATAACCTCCAGAAATGAATTATTATCGAAATAAATATTGATTTTCACTAACACTAATAATCCCAACATATTGGAAATATCAATTTCATCTTTAATCAACACGAACTTATTCATCATTAATAGTATAACTCATAATATTTAACAACCAGATCATTCCCAGGAAAGAAGGGCTTTCCGATAAGGATTTCTCCCTATTGGCGCCCAATTAGGTGACCAAACATCTCCTCGACGGAACTTTCTAGACATCATCAATATTGCAAATAATAATATGAATAACTTTGTCGTCTCAATTATTGATTTAGTAATATAAAATATTATGCAGATGATACTATGACAATAATTGAATCAATAATATTAGAGATATTATGCATTAATTACTGTAGCAATAATTGAGTATAACTTAGTGACTTTTCACGTAAGTATCAATAATCAATACCGTGTGCTACTATGTAATCACGCGTATTACTGTACTTTTACCACCGGGTAGTTCAACAGTTTAACAATAAAACTTTCATCGTTATTTTTATAAAAAAAATTATGTCCTTTTCTAACTACGACAATACTTCCATTGTGGGGTCCACTAATGATTGTGCCGTCGTACGAATATTCCCTGTTAAAATGAATATTCCTCGACCAAACTAATATTTTATAACAACTTGCTTACTTTGCCAAAAATTTCACATATCACCCTTAGCTTTAACCATTAATCAATTTAACCATTTACTAAATAAAATAATAATTATAAGAAAATTAAATACTTTTATTTCATAAAATTCAGGGTCTGACAAAGATGTTTTCCACTCCTCAACGTGATTGATTGACACTGCTCATGGTTCCCCTTCAGATTCTTTTCTGTGTCACTTCGTAGAGTTCCATGCGGCCTATTATTCAATGCTAATGCAAGCTATCCCATCTGATTTTCTAAATTTTTTGATAGCCACTGCTTGTGTTTTCATTGACGCCTCATTTCCCGATATGTATTTCATCAAAAGATCTTCTAAATATGTTTTCTTTTCTTGATGTGGAGCTACTTGTTGATTCTGATTTTGGAACCCCGAGGGATAAGAAGGTCGTGGAGCCTGCTAATTTTGAATGTTACTCCACGAAAAGTTAGGACGGTTCCTATTCCCCGGATTATATGCATTTTGATACATGTTCTGCAGAATCCTATTGTAGCTGCCTACAAACTGTACTGATGCTGGGTTGATGGCACACTGCTCTGTAGGATGCTCCCCTGCATATAATTCGCAAACATATGCCACATGTTGTGGTTGTGCACTAGTCAAAGCATCCATTTTCCTCGATAAAGCAGAAATATGTGCTACCAACGATGTTACTCCGTCTACATCTAATACCCCAGCTACCTTAGGCTATGTCATCCTCGATGTAGGCCACTGGTAATTATTAGCTGCCATAGTTTCAACTAACTCATATGCCTCCTCATAACTCTTGGCCATAAACACTCCACTCGAAGCTGCATCTATACTAGTCCTGAGATTCCCATTCAACCCCTTGTAGAACGTATTCATCTGCAGCCATTTGGGTAGTCCATGATGAGGGCATTTTCTGAGAAATTCCTTGTACCGTTCTCATGCCTCATATAAAGACTCCCCATGTTGCTGCTTAAACATGGTGATCTCGTTTTTCATCTTTGCAATTTTGGCTGATGGAAAGAATTTAGCTAGGAACTTCTGAGCAAGGTCTTCCCAAGTAGTTATTGATCCCGACGGTAGTGAATATAACCAACTCTTCACCTTGTCCCGCAAAGTGAATGGGAACAAGCGAAGTCTGACTGCTTCATCCGACACCCCATTATATCTGAAGGTGTCATATATCTCCAAAAAGCTAACCAAGTCTTCATTCAGATCATCGTTGGCTAGTCCCCCAAACTGAACTGAATTTTGAATCATCTGAATAGTCCCAAGCTTAATCTCAAAAGTATTTGCAGCAATCCCTGGCTTGGTGATACTCAACTGAAGTTCAGTCACCTTAAGAGTAGCATAATCCCTCAACGCTTTCTAGTCGTCTGCAGCCATTATTTATTTTATCTCAGAATTCTCAAAGTTTTCCCTTGTGTCCTTTATCCACTTACTTAGCCTTTGAAACCGTTTCTCGATATCGTCCTCAAAAGGAAGCAAGTCTGGGTTTTTAGACCGAGTTTGCATATATTGACTTCAAGAACCTGAAACAAGAAAGAACAAAACAAAAGAAATATGTTTAAGTAAAACTAGACTAATTAAACTGATATTAAAAAATATTAAAATCTATACTAAAGTCCCGACAACGGCGCCAAAAACTTGTTGGGTAAAATCTATATACGCTCACATTCAAGTGTACGTGGTCAACAAGTAATATAATGATTAGTTAAGTATCGTTCCCACAGAGACTTAATAAGAAATTAATCCTAACAATTACCAGCTTTATATTAATTCAAATTTTATTAAACTATCCACTTCAATGATTATAACTATTAAAAACTAAAAACATAAAAATACTAAGCAATTAACAAACTCAAAAACTGTAATTTCAATCAAATAATGGAGAATTAGGCTTACGAATTAACTTTAAGTATCCCTCCGATTATTACACCTTATTTCAGTTCAATTCACTATCCCAGTTTATTAATCAAGAACACTCAAGTAGAACTAGCCACCTCTCGATGCACTAATACCATATTAACTTAAATCCACAAATTAGATAGAATTAAGCTAAACACATTAATCAACTAATTCACTATTTCTCTATGTGAATTACAATTAAAGAAGATTTAATTTCAAGTTCTATATCCGATTACATGCGATGTTAAGCATATCTCTACCCTAACATTCATCAAGATTCCATTCACTCACAAAATTCAAGAACCAATGTTATAGTAACTAAGTCTAGATTCATATTTCATCTCTTGAGTCCATATAATTCCATACAAATTCATATTTCATCTCTTGAGTCCATATAATTCCATACAAATTTGGTGATCAAGCAATTTATCAATTAAAGCACAAATCACTATAGATAAACTAAAAGATAGATTATTAAACTAAACTTAATGGTTACATAATCACCGTTCAACCATAAGATCTGTCATAAGCCTAATAAATAATTTAGTTCATCACAAATGAATTAAAAGCTGAAATCATCAAAGAAATTACAATAATTGAATTAAGGAAAAATAGAATGAATCCAGAACCACCCTTCTCCTTAGCTTTAACTTGCAATTATCGTGAGTTTAACCTTCAATCCTTCCTCCAATGCTATCTCTCAAAATTACGGCTTCCAATTACTAATTGATTATTTTTATTAATTGTATGTTGTTGTTTTTTTTGTTAAATTATAGCCTAGGACACGTAGTCTGCTCATAATTCGACACCTAATGCACTTCAAACCCACACCAACCTCTATTCTTCACGCCTCTGCAGTAGTTCAGTTCAAACATAAGTCTTGTTTTTCCCATACCCCCGCCCCGGCGGGGGTTTTCCTTCATTAATACCCCACCCTGGCGGGGGGGTGTTACTATCTTGGGACGAGTACCCCCGCCCCGGCGGGGGTTTTAGCTTCATGATATCCGCCCTGGCGGGGGTGCCTTCTGCTTCAATTCAGTTCGTGCTCATTATCTTGCCCACTTTAGCCATGGAACCACCGTTTAAGCTCAAATGATATGCCACCATACCTAAACATAAAAATAACACTAAATAAGTAAAATGAATCACAAAAATGATGAGTTAACACAGTTTAGGCTCGAATGAGAGGTCAATTCGTAGGTATAAAACCCACTCATCAGATAGCAAACTTGAATAAAAATAAATAAGATATAATAAGCTCAAATAGAGATTGAGGTTCGAAAACTTGTCTTGCGTGTAAGCTAAATAGTATAACTTGATTCTCAATATCCTATACACATGTCATCATGACATAATTAGTTACTACATGATCTCCGTACATAATTAAATATTTATTTCATGTACAACTTGTAGTCTTAGGTTTAACCACATGGTTAAGCCACACTTCTAATTTTATTAACACTAATTTCATTTATCACATAACTCGTTAATTGTTAATCTTCATATTTGACAATTCATCACATTCTACTATTTCATCATATAACATGATTACTCACATTTTATAGTAATAAGATTACACTATATTAAAAATTACACAATTGTATATTAAACATCAAATTTTTGGGTTAAACTGCTAACTGGCGCTGCAGCGCCACCATTTGAACTAAAATTGGCGATATAGCTCGGTTGGCGCTACAGCTCAGACTTTAGGCTTAAGTCTGGCGCTGCAGATCTGATTTTAAGCCTAACTCTGGCGTTGCAGCGCGAAGCGCCAGTTTCAGAATCTGAAGTTCGCAAAAAACGCAGAACAAAGCCAAATAGGCCTAAAAACTCCTTTCTAACAACAATTTTAACTTACCCAAGTAGTATAAACTTTACAGAAATAACTACTAATATTTCTAACATGTTTCTAACCATACAGACAACATAAAATTCCAAATTACAACATTTAAATTCACTATTTTTGCTATTTCTTCCCTCTTTGACATTCTTAGCGAAACAAATTACTGTAAATTTGTTTTTCAACCAAAATAGTTTGTTTAAAACCCATGATTTTTGTTTCTTCATATATTTACACAATCAAAAATCAATTTACTCATTATAGCATGAATTGAACATAAATTTTGATTCTAAAATAAGCCATACCATATATACATCATTGTAAACATGATTTCTTCACATATATCTTGTTTCCATGAATTAAACAACTCTAAGTCGTATACAATATATATATATATATATATATATATATATATATATATATATATAAATAGTTTACGTTCACTAATTTACATATGCAAGCCATATTTTCAACAATTATAATAGAATTTCAATTATAGAGAAATAAAAATAAGTTTTTCAATGAAGAACAATAAAGAGTGTAAACTGATAATTGAAAGTTAGATTACTACCTTAAACTTCTTGTTTAGCCAATAAAGATGATAACAATCTCCTTTGATAATCCCCTTTTCTTCCAATTTTACTCTCAAATTTCTCTTGAGTTCTCCCTCTTTTCTTTCTCTGCTATCTCTAACTCTTAGACTCAGAAACAAAGTACATAACTTACACCCATATAACTGATACATATAATACGTAAAAAAAACTGACAAACATAATATCTCTGTTTAATTCCTTTGTCAATTATATTTTTTTAAAAAAAATTGAAAAGCCACTAAGGTCTGTTTGGCAAAAACTGAATCAGAATAAAGACTTAAAAGCCTTAAGTCTTATTTGGCAAAGCTAAATAAAAACTCTTTTAATTTATTTTAATAACTCATTTACTATATAGTTTATTGTCACACATTATTTAATTAAATTTTCATATTCAAATTTAATTAAATTAAAACTAACAACAACTTATTAAATCAAAATACCACATTATCAAATTGCCACAAAATTATAATTTCATTATAATTTTATTTAATAAATTAGTAGATCACTTTAATTACTAAATTAAATTAAAACAACATTATAACAATTCAATTAATTCTTAGCAACTCTCTAATTTAATTATTAAATTAAATTAGAATATTACCACATAATAATTATTTCATCACTCTTTTATTTTAATTAACTTCAAAATACCAAATTACCGATTATCAACTTAGTTAACATATTACACTTAATTAAGTTAATTTCCCACAACTCATGAATTATTTATTTAACTAATAAATAATCCAAGTAAACAAATATTTATTTAACAACAAACACATCAACTAAAATATTTATTTAATTCAATAGATATTTGAAATTACATATAAAAATTCTGGATTGTTACATCCTGCCCTCCTTACAAGGATTCTGTCCCCAAAATCAAACTTAAATAACTTTATTCGTCACATTCTTCCCTCCTTACAATGATTCTGTCCCCAGAATCGAAGACACAAATCAAAAAAAAAAAACTCAGGATAGCTTTTTATCATCTTATCTTCGAGTTACCACGTATCTTCCTCAGCATTGTGGTTCCTCTATATCACCTTCACAGAAGGTATCACTTTATTCTTGCGCACTTGTTCTTTCTTGTCAACTATGTGGATAGGAATTTCCTCATAAGACAAATCTTTATTAAACTGTAACGGTTTGTACTCGATCACATGTTTGTAGTCGGGTTTATACGGTTGTAAAAGTGAAACAAGAAAGACATTGTGAACATGTTCCAATTCTGGAGGTAGAGCTACCTCATAAGCCACTTCACCTACTCTTCGCAGCACCTCGAAGGGTCCAATAAATCTTGGGCTTAGTTTTCCTTTCTTACCAAATCGGATCTTCCCCTTCCAAGGAGAAGATTTTAGGAAAATGAAATTTCCAACGTCAAATTCGCGATTTTGTTTGTGTTGATCAACATACTTCTTCTGTTTGTCTTGAGCGGCTACCAATTTTTCCCTGATGATTTTGACAACCTCAGCGGTCTGCTGTACCAGTTCTGGCTCTAACAGTTGACGTTCACCAACTTCATACTAGCACAGTCGAGTTTTGCACTTTTTTGCCTTAGAATACTTCGTAAGATGGCATGCCAATGCTCGTGTGGTAATTTTTGTTGTAGGTGAATTCAACCAACGGTAAATGATCGTCCCAGTTTTCTTTAAAATTCATAATGCACGCTCTCAGCATATCTTCTAAAATCTGGATTGTTCATTCATTTTGACCGTATGTTTAAGGATGGTACGCCGTACTCATTCTCAACTGTGTTCCCATGCATTCTTGTAGTTTCTTCCAAAAGTTTGATGTAAATTGCGGATCTCTGTTTGACACAATTGACAATGGAATTCCATGTCTCTAAACGATCTCCTTGATGTACAACTTTGCCAACTGATCAAGATTGAATCTAATATTTATTGGCAAAAAGTGTGATAATTTTGTTAGCCTCTCCACTATCACCCAAATTGCATCGTACCCTTTCTGAGTAGTCGGAAGACCTACCACAAAATCCATTGTGATATGCTCCCACTTCCATTCCAGAATTTCCTACTACTGAAGTAATCCGCTTGGTCTCTAATGCTCGGCTTTGACTTTTTGACATGTCAAGCATTTCGCGACACATTCTGCAACATCTCTTTTCATATTCATCCACCAGAAATGTTATCGTAAATCTTGATACATCTTTGTACTCCCCGGGTGAATTGAATATTTTGAGTTATGTTCTTTAGTCAATATTTTGTCTTTAATTTAGGTACTGATGGAACCTAGATTCTTCCCTAAAACCTTAGTAATCATTCGGTATCGATCTTAAATTTTACCCCACCTCCTTCAGACACTATTTCCTTAATTTTCTCATATCCTTCATCTTGAAGTTGGGCGTTCTTTAACTTGTCCACTAAAGTTGCACTAGCTTCAATCTGGAACAATATTTTATCCGATTCCTTCAAAATTTTTACTTCCAACTCTAGTTTCGCCATTGCTGAAATGAGTTCCTCTTGGGCAGTTAACAACATCAACTTCTCCTGACCCTTTCTACTTAAGGCATAAGTAACCACATTTGCTTTACCCGGATGATAAAAGATTTTGTACATAATCTTTGATTAGTTCTAACCATCGTCTCTGATGCATGTTCAGATCCTTCTATGTGAAAATATACTTCAGACTTTTATGGTCCGTATATATCTCACATTTCTCCCCATAGAGATAGTATCTCCATATCTTCAAGGCAAATACCACCACAGTCAACTCCAAATCATGAGTCAGGTATCCTTTCTCATAGTCCTTCAGTTGCCTTGAGGCATACGTAATGACTTTGCCATTTTGCATAAGCACACATCCTAGTCCTTTATACGATGGATCACTATACACCACAAAGTTTCCTTTTTTTTCGGTAATGATAACACAGGTGCCATGCTTAGCTTCTTTTTTAACTCCTAAAAAATCTCTTCGCACTTCTCCGTTCAAACAAATTTTACGGATTTCCTTGTCAAATTGGTCAACGGAGTGGCAATCTTGGAAAAATCTTGAAAGCGTTTGTAGTAACCTGCCAATCCCAAGAAACTCCTCACCTCGGATGGTGTCCTTGGTTGTTCCCAATTTATTACAACTTCAACCTTTGATGGATCTACTGAAATCCCATCTTTTTCAATCACATGCCCAAGAAATTGTACATGTTCTAGCCAGAATTCACAGTTAGAGAATTTCGTGTATAACTTTTCCCTTCTTAGCGTCTCCGAAATCAAACGTAAATGTTCCACGTGTTCCTCTTGAGATTTGGAGTACACCAGGATATCATCAATGAATACCACCACAAACTTATCTAAGAATGGTTTAAACACCCTGTTCATCAAATCCATAAATGTTGTAGGGGCATTGGTCAAACCAAAAGACATTACCAGAACCTCGTAGTGTCTATACATAATTCTGAATGTCGTCTTCGGTACATCCTCCTTTCTTACCATTAGTTGATGATACCCATTTCTCAGATCTATCTTCGAGAAGTATCTAGCTCCTTTTAGCTGATCAAACAAGTCATCTAATCTTGGCAACATATACTTATTTTTAATAGTGACTTTGTTTAACTTTTTATAATCAATGCAAAGACGCATTGACCCGTCCTTCTTCTTCAAGAATAATATTGGCGCCCCCCACGGCGATACACTCGGCTGACTGTATTTCTTGTTTAGCAGTTCTTGCAGTTGTACCATCAATTCCTTCATCTCTACCGGAGCCATCCAGTACGGAGCCTTCGATATAAGAGCAGTCCATGGTGCTAAATAGATAACGAATTCAATCTCTTTTTCAGGCGGAAGTCCTGTCAAATTATTCGGAAATACATCCACAAAATCCCTAACAACTGGTATCTTCTCCAGCTTCACACCCTTCTTCAAGTATTGACTATGTAAGCTAAATATCCTATACAACCTTGTCTCAATAACTTCTTGGCTTGCATCATCTTCAGACAACTCGTTCCATAAGGTTTACACTTTTCTTTTGGCAATCAATTATTGCTCCATAATTGAATAGTCAATCCATCCCCAATATAACATCAAATTCCCGAAGTTTAATCGGGATTAAATCTACTATCATTACGTTTCCCTTAATATTCACCCTACAGTTCTTATATAAGCATCTAACAAGAATCACCTCCCTATTCTCAATTTCTATGTTCAATGGGAAATTCAAATCTTAACTTGGCAATCCTAAAATCTTAGCAAAATCATTAGATATAAATGAACAAGTAGCACTCGAATCAAATAATACATATGCATCTATATCATTGATTGGAATAATACCTGACACCACATCTTTTGACTACATCGCATCCTGCACGGTCACGTTGAAGGTTCTATCTATGGGTCTGCTGGATGACGTTGGTTCATCAATAGCTAACGTACCTCTACCGCTACCTCCCTTACTTCCGGTTATACCTCCAACTGTCTTTTTGGGACACTCACGAACTAAATGATCCTTCAACCCGCATATGTGTCGACGTCGGGATTTTTGGGTGTCCCTTTCCGTTACTTGCTCTTTGGTGTTCTCATTTTAGGTGAGATTTGTTTGAAAAAACAAGTGAAAAAGGTCCGACATGTATAATGTCGACGATGGGACTGTTAAGAGTCGCCAGTTGGTTTTTTAAAAGGTTGTACCAACATAACTGAGAAAAGGTTTGCACATTGACCCAGTGATGTGAGACTGATATACGGGTCTGTAAAACCGAGATTCGTTTAGGGTCCAGGGACTTGGTTATGCGGGGGGGGGGGGAGGTGTTAGGCACCCCCCGATATCCATGTTACCACGGTGACTGCCTCTTTTCAAGAAACTATTATCTGAATGTGTGTGTGTATGTGGGTCAATGTGCTGTTATATGGAAGTTGTTCGAGGCCTCGTTTGAACCTATAAACACAGGGTTTGAATTTATATAAAAAAATAGTTTTTAACAAGATATGGCAGTGATGTTTTATAAAAGAGGTTTTTCAAACCCTGATGCTCAATAGGAATTGAGACCTTTTACACTACCATTTTTATTAAGTGATCGGCTGGATTGATTTTATTTGACGGATGCGAAGCATCCGTACGAAAATAATATACAAAAATAATGCCGACTTCCTCGTGGGTATGGAAACCATCTGAGGAAATTTAGACACCGCAGAATAATTTATAAGCTGCTTACAGCTGAAAAATGTCCATCACGGGAACTGAATCTAGATCCAATGGGATGAATATGTGATCACATGATTCCTAGGCGCACAGAATGCTGCAATTTATATGAAAGCAGTAAGCAGATATAAATAAAAGTTGTAAATATATATATACAGACATGATCACCAACCACGAAGCACCTCCATGGGGGATCAGAAATGTAAATAAAGCCGTAAGAGCGATCAACTACCACGAAGAAAACTCTAAGCAGGACGAATATATATATATATATATATATATATATATATATATATATATATATATATACACACATACTTATATATATATGTACTGTGGTCGAACTATGTTCAAATTTTGTAGATTAATGCAATAGGCTGAGAACCCTCAATCATGTGAGTGATTTCACCTGAAGTTTTAATATTTAATGTTAAAGATTTTAGTAAATGCTTATCACTAAGGCTTAAGGTGAAATCAGGAAAGCAATTAAAATGGACAGGTCCATTGTGCAAACTTGATTCCATTGCGCCTATTATACTGGGGTGATAATTCAAGAATCTAGCATCTCTAAGACAGAGATAGATGCATGAATTAATTTCCTTAATGTTTAATGGTTTTACTGTAACTTGAACCAAAGCAATATGAATAAAATTGTAACCCTTTTTCCTATGTTTTTTGATAACATCTGGGTCTAGGAGACTACAATTTTCATATTCTTTATTAATGGCATAAACCTTTTCAACTGTTTAACATTATAATCAGTTTTAAAATTGTCAAAAAATGTTGACTGGTAAATTTCTTTGGGAGAAACCTTAGGTATATTCCAATTATGTAAGGTTTGACTGATATCTTCATAACTATGAGTTTCTTGGTTAACTATTTCTGGAACCGAAGGTAAAGTTGACCTGTAACTAGTTGAAGAGTTAGATCTAAATAACCTATTCATTATACTGGTTTCAAAACAAAGTTTTACTCTTTATCTTCCATACAGACCCTCTTACCTTGAGTAGACTCATACCCTAAACCAAATACCTGACACTGTTCACACAAGAGACTTACAAGGGTAGACACGACAAAGGGTGGACTACAGTAAGTTAGGTGATTACAGATGCAGAATAAAGAAGAAGTTTTGAAAATAGTATGAATGATAGATTATTAAAATCTTACTGGCAACTAGAACAAACAACTTGGCTTTGATACCATTTGGGGCGGAAACCGATTAAGTCAAAAGAACAAGCAGATGTGCATACAGATTACATAATATAATTACTAATTTTAAAAGACTTTATTGATAACTGAGATTATGTACATACAGAAATATAAAATTTAACTTAAAACTTAGAACATTTAACTAGAGAAGTAGAGAAGAGGGGTTGAGTAAGTTATTCAGAGGTAGAAACTAAAGATTCTTCTGAGAGAGAGAGCTCAGAGTCTTTCTAAGTTTCAAAATCTGAAGAACCAAATGAGCTCTGCGTCCTTTTATAGAATAAGGAAGGAGAACTATTACATTAACTGGGGTAATAACTATTACAACCACTGAGGTAAAGTAATAAACATGTTACTTAAGTGAAAACATGTTACTTAAGTAAAAGTAAAAGTAAAAGAAAAAGTGAATGATTACAGACAACTTTTATTATTGATGAATAGTGCTACAGTACTGACTTTTTTACTATTCATGGACGCTTTTGGCAACTTTTGATGAAGAGGCCGACAGTTTTTGACTTAGCAGATGCTTTCGGTGGAAAAGAAAGAGCATCTTCTGGACTGATTGACTGTAAGGGCAAGTGCACGTGACTGTGGCTTCTTTCGGTGGAAAAGTAGACTTTTCTGAATAAATGGCTGCCGGAGCAGGTGCTGGATTTACTGTGGATTTCAGGCGAATGGATCCTGAGCATCCTGTAGGTTGACTGTGCCGTAAGGATCATAATCGCCATCATCATTGGCGAACTATCTAACTGAATCTCCCTGGGAAGAATGAGTAGAAGCCTCTTCATGTAAAGTTTCATCAATTCTTTTATTGAGAACCTGTGCAATTTTCAATAATTCTTTACTGGTACAGTCCTTAAAATCTGAAATACTACGGGAACATGATGATCCAGTAGGACTGACTTTGGATATTGACTGTTTTGAGACTGACTCTGACTCTTTTTTGGCTGTGGAACAAGCCTTGACTGGAATAGCTGGGATTGGAGTAGTAGGAAATTCCAGTTGAACCTGACTAACTATTCTATCGACATTGAATTTATCCCACCACTTGATATAAAAGAGGCGAGATACTCGGGGAAGTGGATCATTGAGAATACTATTGACTGGAGTACCCGGGGGTGAGAGTGCGTATTCCCATTTGAGAATCCAAGGAATTTTGTATTTACTGACGAACAAAAGAGTGGGTGGAACTCCTTCATTCAACTGGGTAGGTTTATAGTGATTATTGAAGTGATTTAACTGGACCTTCAAAGGGTCAGGAAGAAGATCATAACAAGATCCTAACCTATACCACCAAAGGACGAACCAATAAGGAAATGGACTCTTGAATTTATGGTCAAATTGTATGAACCATGAATGACTGAGTGACTCGTTCTGGTGGAGGATAACCTTATACCAGGCTTCAATGTAGTCATAATAACAAAATTGGTGATCTTCATTGGAAAGATTCATGAGATCGGAGGGATGCTTTCCCCAATCAGAGATTTGAATAAACTGTTTAATATACATAGAATGTTAGAGAATTTTTGACTTATCATTCTGTGCATAAATGGGTTTGATATTTACTGACTCTGTTTCTAGAAGAATATCCTTATAGTACACAAGCAACTTATAAGGAGCTAGGGGTTGGAAATGCCATCTAGGGGGAAAAACTGGGCAGCAAGTTTATTGGGATCATTTTTTGGTTTCATACTAGATTCAATATGGAATAAATAGCTTTCCCATCAGAGCATATACTCAGCAGGAGGATGACTAGTAGCTGAGGACGAAGCCTTAGCAGGATTACTGAAAGGATCAATTGGAACAGGCTGACTGACCAAAGCCGAACTGTAAGGCTTAGGCATGGTGCCAAGAACAGTGAATTTATTACTGGTTTGAATAGTTGGGTTAACTGGATGAGGAATCATGGTTCCTCTGGGTTGACTAATAGGGCCAGTAGGGCGACCTGGTCCTCTTGAGGATGATGCTCCTCTGGTGCTCATTGAATAGTACATGTATTGATAAATTCTCGAGTGAGAAAATCAGGAACTGAATTGTTACTACCTTTGATATATTCAATTTCAAAGTAAAAAATACTTAATAAAGCTTGCCATCTAGCGAAGGAATGCTTAGAGGCTAGATTTTGAACATCTTTTTCTAATATGTACTTTGTTGATTTACAATCAATACGAACTAAGAATTTTTGATTTAATAAATCACTTTGAAATTTAGTAATACATAAAACTAAAGAAAGTATTTCTTTTTTAATAGTACTGTAATTTAATTGTTTAGTATTCCATGCACCGGAATGAAATCGAACAATCTGTTCTGGGGAATTGGGTGTTAATTTTTGTTTCAGAATGCCTCCGAATCCAATATCTGAGGCGTCAGTTTCAATAATTTTAAATGGTGAATCATTAGAAATGCCAAGACAGGGCAATGCCTTAACGTATTTTTTAACTTGTTGGACGACGGAAGTATGAACGTCAGTCCAGGGTGGAGGATTGTCTTGCAAACGCTGAAAAAGAGGTTTGCAGATCTTCCTGAGATTCTTGTAAAACTTGCCTATATAATTAAGCGAGCCAAGAAATCTCTGCAGTTGGGTTTTGTTGGTTATCTTATCGGGAAACTTGTCAGCGAATTGAATAGCTCGTTCAATGGGCTGAACTTGTCCTCTAAAGATATTAAGACCAAGAAACCTTATTCTGACCTGAAACAGGCTGCATTTGGAAGGTGAAAGAACTAGACCATTGTCTTTAACTGTCTTGAAGAATGATTTCAAGTTTTTAATGTGTTCTTCAATGGTCATTGAAAAAACAAGGATATCATCAATATAGACGACAATAAAATGACTGAAAGGGTTTAATATGTCATTTAGGATATTTTGAAATTCACTGGGAGCATTTTTTAGGCCGAATGCCTGTACATTCCATTCATAATGACCGAATAGAGTGGTAAATGTTGTTTTGTAACTATCATCAGGATGAATGGCAATTTGCCAGAAACCGGATTTAAGGTCGAATTTACTGAATATTGTTGCATGACTCAATCTGTTGACAAGGTCGTCTTTATTAGGAAGGAGATACCTAATCCATTCTAAGACCTTATTCAATGGTTTATAATTGATAACTAATCGAGGAACTCCACGTTCTTTCTCTGCTTCATTATTAACGTAGAAGGCAGGGCAAGACCAAGGGGATTTACTAGGTTTACTTAGTCCTTTACTTAGGAGATCATTGATTTCCTTTTTGCATAATTCCATCTGTTCATGATTCATTTGAATAGGCCTGGCCTTAGTAGGAATTAAATGTTCTTTAAATTCCTTAGCATAAGGGAGCCTAAACATATGCTTTTTCCTATACCAAAAAACATTGGGAGAGTCTAAACAGAGGTTATCTTTTAAATATATTTTTAATTCTTTAATTTGTTGCTGGACTCTGTTACTCTCAAGTTGCTCTTCAATTCTTTTATAATTAATTTCTTCTTTTAAAAATTTCAAATGTGTCGTTTTACAGTTAAGTAAATTTAATGAGTTAGAGATAGACTCTTTTTGAATGAATTTTAAATCTCTTTCTTTCGGTTTAATAAGAAATTTAAACGTTATCTTCTTTCATAAGTGTTTACAACTTAGACCTTCATTATTAGTAGTAAATGGGTAAAGTAAATATATGAATGGTAAACCTAAGATGACTTTATCTGTAAGATTTTGAATCAAAACAAATGATGTTTTGAAACACATACTATCTTGACAGATATGTACTTTAGTTAATTTATATTTAATTTCCATTTGACTACCATTAGCTGAGTTTAATCTTTCACTGGTTTTCTTAAAATACTTGGTTGGGATTAGACCTTCCTGTATACAGTTTAAATCTGCACCTGTATCAACAAGAGCAGAAAGCCGTATAGAGAAGCTTTTATCAACAACCAGATTAACTAAAATATACCATTTCTGAATGGTAATGTCCTTAATTCTTTTGAGTGTATGTCCTTGTATAACATGATCAGATTCCTCTTTAACATTAGACGATTCTGGTTCATCGGGATTTTCATCACTAGATGTAGAATCATTAATTTGAAGATCGGACCTTTTATCATTAAATTCCCTTTTTAAATTTGAAACTTCCAATTTTAAATTTGTAATTTCCTTTTTTAGTTTATTAACTTCTAGATTTAATTCTGGAAGAGTGATTTCTTTAACAGGAGATTTAAATCTTCTAAAGTTTTATTAAGACTAAAAATTGGTTTTTCTTTAGCTTTAATGAATTTTTCACTATTATCTTTGGTTAATAAATCTTTTAACTGTTTGGTGTACTGGGCTTTTAGTTTAGGATCAGTAATTTTACTAATTAATTCTATTAACAAAGAGCTTTCTTCATCATCTTTGTTAAGCACATTAATTTTTTTAGTACAACATTTTTCATTGCAATTATCAGCACAAATAGTGACTTCTTCTGCGTCACTGCTTGATGCATTATTACTGATAGTATTGGAAGAATAGGAGGAAATAGAACCATCATCATTACTGATATCGTTTTCAATTCTCATAAGTTCCAATATATGTTCAGTGTCTTCACTAGAAATATTTAGCTGATTTAATTTTTGATTAATTTTACATTCATTTTTATAATGACCCTTTTGCCCGCAATTATGGCAAACAATTTTACTCTTATCATATTTTTTGGACTTAGTATGCCTTTTATTTGTAGTTTTGGGTTTATTATAATAATTATCTTGATTTTTATTTTTGTGGTAACTACTTTTTCGTCTTTTATGTTTAGTATTTTTGTGAGATTCAATATGTTTATGCCTATGCTTTCTTCGAGAGGGAGCAGTAGGAGGTAAGCCATATTGTTCACAAAAAGTGCCTAATTCATATTTAGCTTTTTTCTTGTCTTTACTAGCTTGTTTGGCTAATTTAAAATCTATACACATTTTTAATCCTATTTTTTGAATATGACTTATTATATCACCGTAGGTCAAATTATCATAATCAATGTACCCTAGATTTTTATCTAGTTCTTCACAAACCTTATGGGCAAATAAAGAAGGTAAACTGTTTATGAATTTTTGTTTCCAAAAAGGTTTATTACTGTCATTGCGTAACATAACCCTAGATGTAAAGACATCTTTGTACCACCTAAAATCACTTAGGGTGGGACAAGTAAGGTTGCTTAATTGATCGTGAATTCTTTCTGTAATATTACTGGGAGTGCCAATAAAGTGTTTTATTATGGTAAATATAAGTGTATTAACCCCATCTGGTGGTCCTACGCCAAGTTCTTCATTGAAGATAGGGTTGCCATCATCATCTAACTGGATGGCGTGGATTATTGATATCCTAGCATCTTCAGTGAGATGTTTTTCCCACCAAGATCTGAGGATACCCATAAATCAACTTACTATTAATTCAACAATGTCTGGTTGAGACAGATTATTGAATTTAGTGATGTAACTATTTGCCACCATGGACATCTGATTAAGTTTATTCAAAATTTCTTGTTCACTAAAACCGTCAATGTTCCATTCATAAATTTTATTAGATGAGACTAAGAATTGTTTATCTAGATTTCTCTCTTCAAACTGTAAGTCTGGAGGAGTGGGTCTAGAGTACCAATTCCTAGTTATACTGGTGTTTTTAACTGTTAACTTGTTTAGTTGATCATCGAAGTCTGGTAATGAATCAGAATCATCTGATTGACTTCTGCTTTCATTATCAGTTTTGGCTTGATCAATAGTGGCAATTGTACCACTTGTACCAGGTTCATTTTTCAGTTTTTTAAATAATTTAGCAATTGATTTGACTAGTTTATCATCATCAGATGGTAATCCTAATTTATATCTATTTTCAGGTAATTTTATTAGAGGTTATTAATTTTTTAAGTTGGGATTTTTAATAATAGACTCTTCGAATTTTTCTTCAATTCTGTCAAGCTGTTTTCCAACAGTTGATAGATATTGGTTACTAAAGTTTAATTGTTCTATTATTTTTTTATCATTGTTATTGGTATCTGGAATTTTAAATGGACTAGCTATAACTGAAGTGTTTTTAACCGCGATTAGAACTGTTTCTAAAGGAGGATGACTAGAAGAAACTTTTGACTTATCTTCTTTTGTCCATTGAGTCTTGGTGATTACATTACATTTACTTTGAAATTGTTCGTACCAATCATAAAATGAAATATTCATACTTTCATTTTTAATAAATCTCTTCCATTTATTAACTATCTTATCACGCTCTTTTTCAGTTGGGTGATTAGATCTGAATAAATGTCTTTTTTCTTTATTAGATTTGGAATTAAAATCCTTTACCAGATTGTCCCAATCTAATACGAATTCTTTTTTAAAGACTCTCAGTTGATTGTGAATAGGAATATCAAAATCTGACTGAGTGGGCATCACAGAAGAAGTGGGAGAAGAAGAACCTGTTTCTTCTACAAAATCTTTATGAGTATAACAAGGATGACTGGTTTGACCTTGATTAAGAATTCCTTTTAGTTTAATGTCTTTAATTGAAGGATCACTGAGTACTTCAGTATCCTTTCTAGTATAGGACGAAGGTGCTGAAGAACTAGTGAAATTTTCAATAATGACAGGTCGTCTGGTCCGCTCAAAACTTATTTTGACCGTTCCATCTGAGAATTGTCTAACGTTTTCTATATTTAATAAATTGTTAATTATAGGCTGTTGAGGTATTTCATTAGGTAAAGTCCACTGACTGGGAAGCGTAATATCCTACCAGAGAATTATTCTCGGAACTTGAATATTAACATCAGTAGTAGAACTTTGAATTAATACAGTGAAATATTTAGGACTTTTATTTAAAGCATGTACATTCAAATTTGTTTTCATAGTTTTATAATAAATTCTGTAGATTAATGCAATAGGCTGAGAACCCTCAATCATGTGAGTGATTTCACCTGAAGTTTTAATATTTAATGTTAAAGCTTTTAGTAAATGCTGATCACTAAGGCTCAAGGTGAAATCAGGAGAGCAATTAAAATGGACAGGTCCATTGTGCAAACTTTGGTCCATTGCGCCTACTGATGACAGTGTCGCAATAGTAATTCAACCTAGTACCAGAGGAACCGTTGATTCGCACAATTGGTCATCGCGCTTGGTTGAAAAGCCAGTGGCGCGAAGCTACCGTGCTCTGGATTATGACTGAACGCCTCTAAGTCAGAATCCGGGCTAGAAGCGACGCATGCGCCCGCCGCCCGTTTGCCGACCAGCAGTAGGGGCCTTACGGCCCCCAAAGCCACGTGTCATTGGCCAAGCCCGTGCGGCGGACGAGTCGCACGGGTCTCCATGAAGTACAATTCCCACCAAGCGGCATGTAGAATCCTTTGCAGACGACTTAAATACGCGACGGGGTATTGTAAGAGGCAGAGTGGCCTTGCTGCCATGATCCTCTGAGATTCAGCCCTGCGTCGCTCCGATTCGTCCCTCCCCCTCCATTCCTCAAAACAACTCATCTCCTTTTGCCCGAACTGTCGTCGAGGTTCACCGATACTAATGCCCAAGTGAAAGTGACAAAGTCGCCGACTGATTAGCCGCGCAAGGGTTGATGGCGCCCAAGTAAAGTAATGACATGCCGTTGCATGAGCAATGAGTTGTCGGTAACCAATTAAAGTTTTATAATGGCTTGATTGGCCCCAAGTAGTACCGTGACGTTGCCCATCTAACCTGGCCATTGAATGCCTTTCGCTGCCCAAGGAAGGTGTCTCGGGGATTCCCTTGGCGATGCGCAATTAAATTATCCCAAATGTTGGTAGGGTCGACGCCCTAGTTAAATCAAAGTAAGCGGTACCTAATATGAAGGCAATTAAGCAGCCCACGCCTCGGAATGCAACGCATCAGGCAGCGCCAAGCGCAGCGCTCAGCGCCGCCCAGAACCGCCGCCCAGAAGCGACCAGCGCCGCCTAGAAGTGCCCAGCGCGCATCGCCCAGAGGCGCCCAGTGCAGCTCACCGCCCCGTCAAGAGGCGCCCAGCGCAGCGCCCAGAGCCCGTCCTGCAGGCAGCGCCCGCCCGGCCGTGCAACGCCCGTTCTGCAGGCAGCGCCCGCCCGGGCAGGCAACGCCCAGGTAGCGCACCCCCAGGAGGCAGCGCGTACACCCAACAGTCACCGCAAGGCCTGCATGCACCCCCTCCCCCCGTCTTGTTGACCGACCTACCTAATTCTAACGAGAGGATATAAATCTTAAGTTGAGGTTAACGAGATTGTGGGCGTCCAAGACGAGTGCCCTACCCGTAGTGTGGAAACGCCAAGCGCATGGGCCGACGCGCATGGCCCATCAAGCCCAAAGGCAGCACCACGCACACGCAAACAGGCAACGCCAACCAGGACCATCGAATGAAATGGCGGCAAACATGAAAAAAGCTTGCACTACACCATTTCCTCGAGCTAACCCAATTCATAATGAGAAACCCGTCGTCGAGGTTAACATGACCTTATTCTCCTGCACGTGGGCGAAAGAGAGGTCTCCGACACACACCAAGCCATTGAAAACCCCCGCACGAGCTCGCCTCCCATCGCCTTGAGTTGAATCTGTTTTCCTCTGCATCGCCACGCATTGTGTAGCATCGGCTAGCATTGGCGTCGCCATCGTGTTGCCTTGATCCTTTCTTCCCTATCCACGACCAACGCAAAACGTGGAAAGCCGTTTGTGGTTGACTTCGTGGGACTTTCATGATAATCAATGACATTTCTCGACACATTTTTGTTTCATATCCATGTTCATGTTAGCCAAAGCCTAACCGTGAACCCTAACGTGAACAAGAAAAAAATAATAATGTAAACAAACAATATTCAATCAAAATAGTGATTACATCATGTAGGCTCATGTGATAGTTTTGAAGCATTTGAACTGTTTTCTAATAGGTGACCTCAGCGTCCCAGGGAAAAAAAAGAATTTATGCAGCGCCAGGCGTCGCCCAGCGCGCCCAGGCGTCGGCCGCTGCGCCCAGGCGTCGGGTTGGGAAGCTCGATATTAATTTTTTTTAGTCTTTCTGTATGTTGTTTGGAAACAGTAATCATCAACCTACAATTTACAAGCATTTTGTAGTTTTCATATTATGAATTTTTAATTTTACAATTTATTTATATTTTTTATATTTTTTTAATAATTTATTTAATTAAAATTTAATAATAATTAATTTTTGTCTTTTAATTATATTGAAACTTTTTTGTGGGGTACTATTTTGTATTTAGCTTGAACACGTGGGTCATAGCACTCAAAAATAGTGTGTACTTCTTATAAAAAGTACATTATGACTCCTCAAGCAGGGGTGATGTCTAGTGCTGTCACTTTGGTTTTTTCAATAAGTGCTACTATAGGGAGGGGGTACCTCACTCAACCCCTGGCGCACAGCATCAGGCATTGAGCGAGGCCCGTAGTTCCCAGCGCCCAGCGCTGTGCGTCCTCCTAGGGGGTTGCGGCCAGGGCCCCCGACGTTTTTGCTTTGGCAAGAACATCGGGGGTACTTGTGACGCTTCTTCCGCCCAACCGGCCTCAGGCCGGGTGTCCCGTCCCGACGACAGCCTTGGGTCACTCGCCCAGCACAGGTGCCCAACGCCGAGGCGTATCAGTAGGGGGCTGTGTTAAGCTCCCCCGATTTTCTAGCATGCCCAATGATGCATTTGTGCTGAGGGCATATGACAGGACCGTTGGGGCACGCATGACATGATTTCGGCTGAACAGGCCCGTGGTCGGGGTCTCTCGTGCCATTGTCCCTCGGTTGGGTGCACGTTCGTACAATTTGTTGACACGTTATTGGATGGTTGCCGACCAGTAGGTCGTAGTAGGCGGTGCTTCGGTGCCGTCGAAAGGTCAGAAAAAAGGTGGCTTTCGTCATCGTGTTGCCTTGATGGAAATGCGAGTACCCGGTTGAGGGCCCTTTTTGACATTTTGTTGACATGGTATGACGCAAGATGGTTGTCGGCAAGTAGGTCTCAGTAGGTGGTGCTTTAAGAGCTGCTGAAAGGTTCGAACGTTGGTGACCTATGTTGATGTGTCGGCTTAATGGAAAGATGGGCGTGCATTCCAAAAAATGAATTTGCTTCCAATTGGCCCTCGGTTGGGTGCACGTTCGTACAATTTGTTGACACGTTGTTGGATGGTTGCCGACTAGTAGGTCCTAGTACGCGGTGCTTCGGTGCCGTCGAAAGGTCCGAAAGACGGTGGCTTTCGTCATCGTGTTGGCTTGATGGAAATGCGAGCACCCGGTTGAGGGCCCTTCTTGACATTTTGATGACATGGTATGACGCAAGATGGTTGTCGGCAAGTAGTTCTCAGTAGGTGGTGCTTTGAGTGATGCCGAAAGGTCTGAACGTTTGTGGCCTATGCTGATGTGTCGGCTTAATGGAAAGATGGCCCTCCGTTGGGTGCACGTTCGTACAATTTGTTAACACGGTGTTGGATGGTTGCCGACCAGTAGGTCTTAGTAGGCGGTGCTTCGGTGTCGTCGAAAGGTCCGAAAGACGGTGGCTTTCGTCATCGTGTTGGCTTGATGGAAATGCGCGCACCCGGTTGAGGGCCCTTATTGACATTTTGTTGACATGATGAGGCAAGATGGTTATTGGCAAGTAGGTCTCAGTAGGTGGAGCTTTGATTGCTGCCGAAAGGTTCGAACGTTGGTGGCCTATGTTGATGTGTCGGCTTAATGGAAAGATGTTGGGCGTTCCAAAAAATGGTTTTTTTGCTCGATTGGCCCTCGGTTGGGTGCACGTTCGTACAATTTGTTGACACATTGTTGGATGGTTACCGACCAGTAGGTCCTAGTAGGCGGTGCTTCGGTGCCGTCGAAAGGTCCGAAAGACGGTGGCTTTCGTCATCGTGTTGGCTTGATGGAAATGCGAGCACCCGGTTGAGGGCCCTTATTGACATTTTGTTGACATGATATGACACAAAATGGTTGTCGGCAAGTAGTTCTCAGTAGGTGGTGCTTTGAGTGATGCCGAAAGGTCTGAACGTTGGTGGCCTATGCTGATGTGTCGGTTTAATGGAAAGATGGCCCTCGGTTGGGTGCACGTTTGTACAATTTGTTGACACGGTGTTGGATTGTTGTCGACCAGTAGGTCTTAGTAGGCGGTGCTTCGGTGCCGTCGAAAGGTCCGAAAGAAGGTGGCTTTCGTCAACGTGTTGGCTTGATGGAAATGCGAGCACCCGGTTGAGGGCCCTTCTTGACATTTTGTTGACATGATGACGCAAGATGGTTATTGGCAAGTAGGTCTTAGTAGGT